>CM062816.1:896462390-897662390 GCA_031772625.1 Pinus tabuliformis | reverse complement strand
TTAATTGAGTGGATGTATATTTACTTAATAGGGAAGAAATATATAATATTAGCCATTTTTGGAAACCTATAATACATTTCTTTTCATCTTAATCTCCCTCCGCCCCCTTCTATTTATTCTGTTTCCTCTCTTCTCCTTCCTTTTTCATACATATATATATATATATATGAGTGTATATTTTTCCATTTCTCATTAATATATTTTAATATTATATATTAAAACAAGGCCTAATAATTAGTCATATTCTTGCCATAAATAATATATCATCTAATATAAAAAATAATCACTTGCTTCTTTTTGATTTCCTATATTCTAAATAATTTTATAATAACGATGATGATGATGATGATTAACTTACATTAAGACTAATGTGGTCTATCAAACCTCAAGAAAAGAGAGCCTGACTGCGTTCTTCAAAATCTTGTTTCTGTGATCAAGGAGGAGGGAAATAAGCATTCCAAGATCGCTATAGTTGGGTTCTCTTAATAAGTCAAGAAGATTGGAGGTGTGGTTGATGATAGGGAATTGAGAGAAGATATGGGCAAGAGTCAGACAATCTAAAAGGAAGTGCTTTTAATATTTCTCCTTCTTAGTATCACAAATCTGACAAATTCTATCGTCCGAGGGAATCTTGGGAGTAGACCAATGCCTGGTCTCATTTCGAAGCTCATGACAGTTAGTTCTAATCCTAGTGATGTTCATTTTCTTCTTAGTGCTGGTCAACAAAAAGAGATAATTTTGGTTATCAAGGGTGGGGTTGATCACCTCCTTATAGTACCTTAGCTTCCTTTTACCCTCTAGCTCATTAGCATCCCACATCTTGTCCTCAAAACTGGAGGTAATAGTATCTTTGATACTTTCCTTTCTTCCCATGATGATCTCATCCTTAATCCCCCAAAGATTGAGCCAAGACTAAGCATGCTGATGCCACCCACGCTTGAGGCGCAATTAAGGGTTTTGACTAATGTTAAGAGAAATTTTTGGGAACCTCTTGGATTCCATATTTGAAAATTCTTCTTATACATAAAAGATCTAAACATAGTTGCACTTTCAATGGGGGACAACTCAACTTTGATCAAGAGGATAGGAGTATTTCCCTTGATTGTCAAGTTATAGCTTATGGATTTCTTTTGGATCATCTCAATATTTGTCCATGACTCCCTAGATATACTGCATCCCCAAACCTCACATCCATATAAGATAATAGGGGTGACGAGAGTCTCGAAGAGGAACCTCTTTTTACTTTAGATGTAAATATCGGCTAACTTACAATAGTTTTCAAGCTCATAATAAGCTTTCCGAACTCCAATAATTATATTCTCAATGCTATAATTCTAGTTGAGTTAATGAGGAAAGTGAATACCCAAATATTTATAAGGAGAAACCTGCTCAAGACAATGGGTATCATAGACGAAACTACCGTGTGGGATCTTTTTGGATTTAATGATCAGTACTTTAGTCTTGTCGTATTAATACTCATACCCATCTTGTAGTAGTAGACATGAAGAGACTTAAGCTTCCTTTCAAGGTCATCGTGGCTCCTTGGAAGAAGAACAATATCATCATCATAAAAGAGAAGAGTAATTATAATACCAGCAAGCTCAATGCCTTTGCAGCCTCCAGTTTCTAGACACTCATCTAGCTTATCGATGTAAATACCAAATAGGGTAGGGTAAAGGGAACAACCTTGCCTAACCCTAATATTACATTTAATATCTTTAGACCACCCTTTGTTGGTCTTAAGCTTGGCAATGAAAATATCATAGAGGCAGATCACAACAATCCTCAGTTTAGGAGGAACCATGATCTCTTCAAGCCTCGCCTAGAGCTTATCTTGGGGGACAATGTCAAAATATTTTCTAAAGTCGATAGAACAAGAGAAGATATCGGTTTTACTATTACGACACCCCTCTGTGATGATCCTAAGGGTGACAAGTTGGTCGATGGTCAAGTGATGTCTGCTAGAACCAGCTTTCATTTTAGGTCTTTTACCCTGATTCTCAAGCCAAAGGCTAAGATTTTTTTCCAGAATCAACACATAAAGCTTGACTAGGATGTGGCTAATCATAATGATCATGTAGTTAGAGGGAACACTTTTGTCCCCACTTTTAAAGATAGGTAAAATAAGGCTTTTCATCAAAATCTTAGGGAATTCATGCTTTACAACCAAATTGATAAGCTTGTTGAGACGATGAATGACGATATGTTTTCCCATCTTAAATATCTCAGCTTGGTAACATTCAATATATTTGGCGTTCCCATTAGCGAGCTTATTAATCCCAGACTCAACTTCTTCTAGAGAAAATATATCGTCCTTAATAGTAGTGTTTAATATGGTGCCCATAGTGTCTGGAGAGTCATACAACTTCTTAAGATAATTACCCCAATTTTCTAGGGGGATAGAATGATTATATTTAGATTTACGAACAAGCACATTCTGCCAAAACTTTTTGGGCGCAACTTTAGAAAGGTGGAGAAGACGCTCTGGTCTCTTAGTAATATAAGACCTCTTATTTCTCGTAATGAGAGATATGTTTATACTTATATTGTGGAGCTCAACTCTTTCATTAGGGGTGTCTCTGATTGCTTTGCTGGGAATTTTATAGTCTTTGTCATACCAAGGATTGGAAGTTCTATTATTTTTCTTATACGAAGTCTTAGTAGAGAATTTTCTAATGGTGGTGTAAAGAGTAGTAGTAGAATGATAATAGATTTTATCAATGTTGTTATTATAAGTTAGGCAGCCTAAATCCATTTCCAAAGCCCTGAAGAAAAGGCAAACATTACTTCTATCAAAGTGAATGTGACCTTTTCTTTCACTGTTCTCTTGCATGTGGGTGGAATGCATAGCAAGAATCAGGGATGAAGACAAAGGTCTATGGTTAGAGTCAGGCTCGTACCCATTAAGAAGCTCAAATTTTTTAATATGGTTGAGGACATGGATATCAGAAATTGTATAATCCACAACACTGCTACCGAGACCATGGAAGTAGGTCATCTAACCAAAGAGAGGCCATTTATTAATACCATTACAAATTATTATGTTGTGGGAACAACAAAGTTTGAGGAGCTCGGTGCCGAATAAGTTCTTGATTATGCCTTCATATTTTCTATCGAATCTATTAGCTAGGTTACCATCCTCATCAAGCCATAAGGGGTTGGGGTTAGAGTTGTTACTTAACATAATAGCTTGGTTAGTAACAGTTCAAGCATTAATGTCCCCAAGCAAACGGATATTGGCTTCATTCCTTAGGTTGTAGATGTCCTTTTCTAAGGTATTGAAAGGACAATTCTTATCGAGGTTTTTTTTCTTATAGGATGTAGAGTTGATAGGGCCGAAATAAAAAATTGGAAGAAAGATCCTATTGGTTGTAGAATCAGAGATCTTGATCCAAATGTATTGATTGAAGGGGTTGGTTTTCTAAAGTCTGATGTGAGGGGAAACAATGTGCCTAATATAAAAGGTTTTACCATCAAGACCTCTCTTGGAGGATTTCTTATTCCAAGTGAACCAAACAATGGACCCGTTAAGGTGAGGGACCCTAGATTCATCATGATCCTAGTTTCAACTAAAAGAATAAGATCAATATAACTCGGGATCGAACTTAGAATAGGACCTTTACACCATGGAAAACCATGAAAATTCTAGAAGAGGATCGAGAGTGATGTTATTCCCTATTTATCACTCATGTTTGGGATAATAGATTTTTTATTCTATTCCTAATGGTTGGCCATTTCCCTTCTTTCTTGCCTCCTTGACCTTTTGTACTTCTTTCCTAAGTTCAACTTGGTATTCTAGAATGAGATCTTTGTTTATAAATAGTCTCATTCCTTTTAGACTTCTAGATTTCCTAAGTATATCTAATTTATGGTCATTACAACTGACCTTGACACGGATTAGTCTATGTTTATGCTAACTACATTTCATACCCTTATTGCTTTGGTGAGATAAGTTGTTTGAATTTCAGATTTTGTCTTTAATTTTTCATTAACTAGTTCTAATGTGTCTTCATTGTTTTGTTCTTCTATACCAGTAATTATAAGGTATAAGGCTCTTTTGTGGCACTCATGGTCTAGTACAATTAGTTTATTAATTTCTTCTTTTATGGGTTTCATATATAACTTATTCTTTGTGTTATTTAGGGTTGATTTATTATGTAATTATTTTAGATTTTTAATCTCGCTTTCCAAAGTGTCATTTTCTTTAATCATTGCTTGTTTGCTATGTTTGTTTCCTTTTCTACTTTTCATTTCTTGGAGTTCAGTCCCGTGAGACTATTTTATTTTTTAATGATTTGGTAGTTAATTCTAGCTTAAAATGGTTTTCTCTTTCTTCTCTTAGTCTTTCTAAAAATTCAATGTACTCATACACACTCTTTTTTTAATTAAAATTTCAAACTATTCACCAAATATATTCATAATAAATAAAAACGCTTATAAATTTATAAATTAACATTTCAATATATTGTTATCAAATTCGTTGTTATAATTTTATGCTATGATTAAATTCTCAAAAATTAGAATGCCACATTATTAAGAGTTTAATAAAGAGAATAAACTAAAATTAAATTTATTAAAAAAATCATAAATTAAATATAAATTAAATTTAACTCTATTATTTTTAGGATTTTAATTATATATTTAACTTGCTGTCATGATCTCTTTCTTTATCTTGTCCTCCTAATGAAGTACACAATTTGGTTTGAAACATGTCAACCAAACTTTTCTAATGTAATTTATACCAAAAATATTTCTAATATTCATAATATAAATCAGAGAAACTTGAATTTGAAAATTCAATATATTAAAAACTCTAAGAAGAAGCCATCAAAAGTTTAATAAGAATAGAAACTCCTGACATACTTCTCATCTAGGAGAACAAACTAGAAGACTTTGTCTTCCTTCAAGCATGTAAGAAACTCTGGAACAAATGTGAGGCGAAAGCAATCTTAGCCCGAGGGACTTCCGGAGGGTTGGGCTCTGTTTGGAACGCTAGCAAATTCACATTCGTCTCTAAAACCCTAAATACTCATTGGCTACTCTTAAAATTGCAGCACATAGATTCAAAAGAGATAATCAGCCTCTTCAATGTGTACACCCCCGTGAACATTATGGAAAAAAGGACTGTTGGGACTCCATAAGAACCCAAGCAGATCTAGTTAATCTTGAGAATATTATCATAGCAGGAGATCTCAATCTCTCTCTCTTATCGGCAAACAAGAGAGGAGGTAGCATTGTTCGAGATCTAGTAAGGGAATGGGCAGAGGATCTTATACAGGACTGGGACCTACTGGACATCAAGCCAATTTTTGGTAAGTACACTTGGACTAATAAAAGAATTGGTCCTGGCCACATTGCTGGTAGATTGAATAGATTCTTAATTAAAAGCTCTTTTCTTCTACTTGGATTAGAGGTTAGAGTGCATATTCTCCCATGCAACACTTCGGATGATAAACCCATCAAGCTGGAACTCGTGTCTCAGCTTGACTTTAGACCTATACCTTTCAAATTTAGCCCGCTCTAGGCTAAGGAATTAGACTTCATGCAAGTAGTTAAGGACACTTGGGTGCATCTGGTCAAAGGCTCTCCCTTTTTCGTCTGGGAAGAAAAGCTCAAAAGAGTGAAAAGGGCTTTGAAAATATGGGCCAAATCTCTGCCAAATCCAGCCAACGAAAGGAAAAAAATCCAGCATATGTTGGAAGTCCATCAGCTCCAAGCCGAAACAATTGACATAACAAAAGAGATCCTAGATAAAGAAGCTCTGTTTCAACAAAACTATCATAAGGCATGTCTAGCTGAGGAAGAATACTGGAGACTTAAGTCTCGCAGTCTTTGGCTCAAAGCAGGGGACAAGAATTCTTCCTTCTTTCACAAACAAGCTCAGGCTAGGAAATGTACCAATTCCATTTCTGAAATCAAAGATGGTACCATCATTCACAAGGATAATGCAAACATAAAAAAAGCAGCTTCTCTTCATTTTGAAAGTCTGTATAGCGAAGAGATAATTCTGGATCAAAACTCAGAGATGTTGGACGGGATCCCTTCCCTGATTTCTGCTGATATGAACCACCTCCTTGAAGCTAAAGTCACCAAGAATGAAGTCAAGGCTGCCTTATTTGCCATGAACCCAGACAAGGCCCTTGGGACAGATGGATTCTCTGCTAAATTCCTCCAAATTTGCTAGTCCATTATGGAAAAGGATCTTTACAAAATGGTTCTAAAATCCCAAGTTTGCAAGAAAATCAGAGGAAGCACAAACTCTACTTTTCTTGCTCTCATCCCCAAAGAGAAGGGAGCCAACTCCTTCAACATGTTTCGTCTGATTTCGCTTTGTAATATAGGTTACAAATTGATCACCAAAGTCATTGCTAACAGACTGAAGCCCATCCTCCCCAAAATCATTCCAGAAAGTCAAGGAGGTTTCATTCAAGGTAGACAGATTGTGGACAACTTCATTCTGGTCCAGGAGGCAATCCATTCAAGCTTGAGTCGCAATGAAAAAGGTATGGTTGTCAAACTTGATCTAGAAAATGCTTTTGACAGAGTTAGACATTGTTTTCTACTGAAAGTCTTACATAAACTTGGATTTGGTGAGAATTTTATAAATTGGATTCAAGCTTGCATCTCAGAGCCTTGGATTGCCCCATTAATTAATGGCAGAGTTTCTAACTTTTTCAAAGCCACGAGAGGGCTCAAGTAGGGGTGCCCTCTCTAACCTCTTTTATTTGTTCTTCAAGCCTCTGTTCTCAGTTTTTACCTAGACAAAAAAAGAGTAGAACAAGATATTGCCGGACTCTGTATTGCGAGGGGACTGAAAACCATTAATCACGCTCTTTTTGCGCATGAAACGCTGTTATTGGGAGCAGCTTCTGGGATTATTGCCTCCAGATTTAAAAAAGCTTTGGATGAGTTTTGTTTGGTATCGGGAAGCAGTCTAAACAAAGGAAAATGCCATATCTATTGCTGGAACATCACTTCCAGCTTGCTCAACTCCATATCCAGAACCTTTGGTTTTGCAGCATCCTCAAATTGGACTTCCTTCAAGTATTTGGGCCTCCCGGTTTTTCTCAAAAAAGCTTATAACAGAGATTGGCTCCCCCAATTGGAGAAATTCAAGAACAAGCTGCTTGCCTGGGGTTATTCCTGGCTTAACATTGTTGGTAAGTCGGTCCTCATTAAATCTGTTCTTTCCAGTCTTCCCCTGTTTCAGTTTTCTGTCCTTCTCGCTCCAACTGGCATTCTCAAAAAAATGGAGGAGACCATCCGAAAATTCTTTTGGAAGGGTGGCAAATAGAATGAGAAAAAGATTCCGCTATTCAACTGGGAATGTATCTCTAAATCGCTATTGGAAGGAGGCTTGAATTTCAAGAATCTTAGCTACCATAATGTAGCAATGGGAGCTAAATTAATCTGGAGAATTATTTCCCCTAAACCTAGCTGGGCACAATTAGCTCTCTGGAAAAAATACTTCGAAGGCCAGCGTTCTTGCTGCCTAGATCACCCTAAGAAGCATTCAAATACACCCTTCTTGAAGTTTTGCAGCAAAGCTTGCTCTCTCATCAAATATCATGCCTTCTGGGTTCCTGGTAATGGAAAAAGGATCAACCTCTGGACAGATAAAATTTTGAATAACAAGCCTCTCAGAGACTGCAGTTCACTCCAAACGCTGCGCAAACGGATGAATGAGGCTAGTTTGCGAACTCTATGGGACATTTCAGCTTGGCAGAACTCATGCTGGACTGGCTGGAATCTTCAAACACCCCCAGAACGTTCTATGGAGTGCGAGACCCTGATTTCCAAGCTCCACGGCCTGTCTCCATTGCTGGCTCTAAAACGGGACATAAGAGGATGGGGTACGCAGACTGGCAGATACTTTGTTGCTCAAGGTTACGCCAAGCTATGTGAGCGTCCCCATGTGACCACAAACCCTGAGCCTTGGATAAGGATATGGCATTATCCCACCTTGCCTAAAATCGACTTCTTCAGCTCGCTGCTTTGTCATTCCAAAATTTTGACAGATGTTAACCTCCAGAAATGTGGTTTTCACGGTCCTTCAAGGTGTAGTCTTTGTAAGGTAAACAAGGAAAGCGTAGTTCATTTGATGCTTGAATGCACTTTTACTTTACAGATTTGGACAGAATTGTTGGGAACTCTGAGTTTCAGCATCATGTTGCCTTCCTCCATCCTTGATATTTTTACTAAATGGCTGCAAAGATATCCCAGGACTCCCTCAAGGAACAAAATCATCAAAGCTGCTTGGACTGCTCTCCCTAAAAAATTGGCAGGTTTGGCTTGAGAGAAATAAAAGGATTTTTAGAAGCTATGAACAAGAGGCCAAGCTTGCGGTAGTCAAGATTTAAAGCCAGCTTAAAGAGAATCTGATAGATATTAAAGATGATTTAAATCTTAGTCAGCAAGATATAAATTAGGCCTCCTTTCTTGAACTCCAATTCCAAAATAGTGCAAACAGTATCTCCGTCCTCAAAGATTGGCAAATAAGACTTTCAACAAATGAATTCAAAGACCGGGCTACAAATCAGTAGAGATTCTCCTTCTTTTTTGATGGGGCTGCAAAGGCCAATCTTGGAAGAGCTGGAGCTGGAGGCGTCGTTTTGAATCCCAATGGCATAAGGATACACAGTCTCGCCTGGGGTCTGGGCATAGCTTCTAGCATACAAGCTGAGGCTTTGGCTCTTTTCCAAGGTCTCAAGATTATAAAAATGTTGAACATCAGGGAGGCAAATGTAATAGGGGACTCCTAGGTAATAATTAATATCATGGTGAGTCATTCTAAGCCAACAGATCTAAGGCTTGCAAGGCTGATTTTCAGAGTAATAGATCTTAGAGACTCTTTCCAGAAGTTGAATTTTTATCATGTGTTGAGAGCTAACAATAAGGAGGCGGACATCGAAGCCAACAAAGCTGCCCTCCTTACGGCTGGAGCCTTACTCAGAGGAGGACAAGAATCATGGGAACCAATTCCTTAATTTAGATAGCTGTCATGTTTTACTGCATTTTGTTAAATCAGTTTGTATGTACCCATAAAGTTGGGAAAATCTCAGAAATAGACTACATAGTAGCAGGCAAAAAGAGATGTGAGCTAAGCATAAACGCCATGGCCTTGCATGGTTGTGCGGTTCTTGTGGAATCAGACTCACCTTTTGTAATCTGATTTTTGGCATTAAGGCCAAGTATTTAATAGATCCTCTATCCGTTTCTGTAAAAAAAAATATTATAAATTCATTTATATAAATGGAAAATTAAATATGTTATTTTATT
This sequence comes from Pinus tabuliformis, assembly GCA_031772625.1. Classification (NCBI taxonomy): domain Eukaryota; kingdom Viridiplantae; phylum Streptophyta; class Pinopsida; order Pinales; family Pinaceae; genus Pinus; species Pinus tabuliformis. Next base: position 897,653,111 of record CM062816.1, on the reverse strand, counting down.
TTACTTTTTGACTTCATCTCAATTGTATTTCTACTTTTTTTTTTCTTTTAACTTAGATAATTGTTCTTTTGACTTTCAATTTTATCCTACTTCTTTTAATTATTTTTTTTTATTTCATTATTTTATTCTTAATTTAATAATGTTTTTATTCCAATGGATATTATTCGACGCCAAATTCTAAACTATTAACCTTTTATTAATAATAATGTAAATTATATATTAAAAATTATATAATAAATAAATTAAAAATTCTGAAATTTTTAACTTTTTTAATAACATAAATTTTATTATTTTATTTTATTTTGTTGTTTATTTTTTCCTCAATTATATTTTTTAACATGGGAAATGTTTTTATTATTATTTATTTTAGCCGTTTTCTTTCATTTTTTCTATTCTTGTCCTGTTAATACTTACAGATTTGATAAACTCTCGTGCTTATTATTTATATGCTTTATGGTCTCTGAGAGTAAGTGAAGTATACGCCCTAAATATTGAACAACTTTTTTTTTCTACATAATTACAATAAAAAATATCTACAATTAAATGCATATCTTTTAGATTTTTTTTAAAATTATGATTTATTTTATTAATTTTAAAATTATAAATTTTTGTTAATAAATTTTTGTTTCTCACAAAACTATTAGTGTAAATATTTCTTATGGCATTCTAAACTATGAAAAATTGTTTTATAATCATTTGAAGACTTCGATTCATGTGATTTGGAGCATTAGTGATTTAATATTGATTTAGTATGTCGATGAGATAACTTGTTTGGAACCATTATTTGTTTGGAAATTTACTTATTATTTAAGTAAATAAGTAATTACGCCTCCCCTACCACTTGTCTCATTTTAAACCATTTATTTTGATGTTAGAAGATTAAGATATTATAGGCCATAAGATTAAAATCCTGTATTAATCAGTTAGAATGTGTAACTAAATTTTGCACTATAATATTTGTCCCCTTCACATATCTTCTCAATTGGGAGCAACAATTCCCTTGGTGTTGGGAATTTAAGAAGATGGGTGGCGCAACCAGCGGCTTAGCTCAAGTCGAACAGTGAAATTTGTTGTTGATCTATGACTTGCAATGATGGCGAGGGGTCAAACTGCTTGAAGTCGGGCCATACCCCAGAAATGCCAAACTGCGTGAAGCTGGGCCATAGTCCAGAAATGCCTTGAGCCGGGTCATACTCCAAACATGCATTTTCAGCCTCAACAATTCATGCTGCCAAGGACGATCAGTACTTAAATCCAGAATGAATTGCGTGAGATCGGCGTCTGCCAAGAATTCCATGCTCTACAAAATGGCCTTTGCCAGCAAGAAATTTGTACGCACTGTAGCTTCTCGTGTGCAAACACTAAGGGATCTTGTGCTCGGAAGAGACCGCGCACTACATCGAAATCGTGAAAGATTCTATAAAATGTCGTTTGATTGAAAAGCTGGAGAAATAAGCAAGATGCAGGAAATCGGTTGGCTGGTGAGGGTAGAATGCTACAATGAGTTCTTTTAACTGGCAATTTTGTTGTGAATGAAGTATCCACTCTTTTAATGTTTTAATTGACAGTTTGGTAAGATTCTGTTTAATGCGCTCTACAATGATTTCTGGTTTTCCTTTTCAGTTTTTTATTAGTCTCATATCTCCATGGAACAACTTCTGTTTTAAATTGGGCTTAGGGTCATTTCTCCATGGAACAACTTCTGTTTTAAATTGGGCTTACAAGATGACTCTTAGTGTTTCAGTATTTTTCTGTACCTTTTCAATTTAGTCCAGAAAATGCTAAGAAATGTGTTGTAGATCCTAACGATGTAAAAGAATAAGCTATGTGTGGACTCTATAATGTATTATCTGTGAGAAGCTTGCAATTGAGTTGTTACCCTAACGTCGTGCAAGAAAAAACTTTTACTAATCTCGACATACCTGCTGAGCGAGTTGAATGCGATGTGTTTCTTTGTGTTGAAATTCATTTATTTGCAGGAGCCGCTGGAGTACTATGGGTGTATTTTATTTTTGGTGTTGAACTCCATTTTCTTGGCGGTTCCGCTTGAATGTAAATTAATGTGCTTCTTCAAAAAAATCAGCATCTTTTGATTGTGTTCCATAAACAAAATGTTTTTTTCCTAACTCCATTTTCTTCTTGTATCAGCATCGTTGGGATTGACGTGAATTTTTATTTGTCGATTTAAGGTTTCCTTGCTAGATGGATAGCTTTAGTCACACTACATAGCTTTCTATTATGATTTGTGACACAGCTTAGATGCAATAAATATTTAAAAAAATATGAACTGCTGCTTTTTATTTCAAGCTACTATTTCTGTAGAATATACTTGTTTGCTTGTAAAAAAATGCCCCAGTTTCACTGGATTCTGAATGTCAATTAAATTATGTTTTATTATATTTTCAACCAATGTAAAGCCACCTTTGCTCAACTATTGTGATGTCTCTCATAAGCAAAAGAAATATTTTAATTTTTCAAATATGTCGTGGTTCTATGAAAGTATATGATATTTATTATTTCCCAATTTCATGTAAAATTATCATTCATTAGTTTAGAAAATTATAAATAAAATTAAGAGGAATAATGAGACATTGTGGATTATTAAATTATGTTCTATTATACTTTCAACCAATGTAAAGCCACTTTTGCCAACTATTGTGATGTTTCCCATAAGCAAATGAAATATTTTAATTTTTCAAATATGTAGTGGTTCTATGAAAGTATATAAATGCTGATTATTTCTCAATTTCATGTGAAATGATCATTGGTTAGTTTAGAAAATTATAAATAAAATTAAGAGGAATAATGAGACTTTCATGTGAAATGATCATTGGTTAGTTTAGTAAATTATAAATAAAATTAAGAGGAATAATGAGACATTGTGGATTATTAATCTATCTATGCAGTTTTGTGGAAATCTCATACAATAACTTTATTAGTAATATTATATATGTTCAATATTATATATGTTCTTTAGTTTTTACCAAATTATTAAAGAAACCTCAATTCTTTAATTGATGAATCTCGTTCTTTAATCCAGTAATTAAGTATAAGTATACTTCAATTCTTTAATTGTTGAATCTCATTCTTTTAGCAAAGCCAATATTATAATATTACTTCGAAGATGAAATAATTAGAAATAGTTAGTAAATAATATTAAGTATTATCTGTGGGATGTAAATTCATTTAATGATGAAAATGAGGTAATGATTTGGAAACCTTCAATAGAGGTTGATTGATAACTCCTCATATTCCTATATACTTTAAGCTTCTTCGAAGATGAAATAATTAGTAAATAATATTAGGTATAGTAAATATTAAGTATACTTCAATTCTTTAATTGTTGAACCTCATTCTTTTAGCAAATCTAGTATTATAATATTACTTCGAAAATGAAATAATTAGTAAATATTAAGTATACTTCAATTCTTTAATTGTTAAACCTCATTCTTTTAGCAAATCCAGTATTATAATATTACTTCTAAAATCAAATAATTAGTAAATATTATGTATATTTCATTTCTTTAATTGTTGAATCTCATTCTTATAGAAAAGAAAGTATTATAATATTACTTCGAAGATGAAATAATTAGAAATAGTTAGTAAATAATATTAAGTATTTCATCTCTGGGATGTAAATTCATGTAATGATGAAAACGATGTAATGATTTGGAAACCTTCAATAGAGGTTGATTTATAACACCTAATGATTTGGAAACCTTCAATAGAGGTTGATTTATAACACCTCATAATCCTATAAACAGTAAGCTTCTTTGACGATGAAATAATTAGTAAATAATATTAAGTATACTTCAATTCTTTAATTGTTGAATCTCATTCTTTTAGCAAATCAAGTATTATAATAATACTTCGAAAATGAAATAATTAGTAAATATTAAGTACACTTCAATTCTTTAATTGTTGAATCTTATTCTTTTAGCAAATCCAGTATTATAATATTACTTTGAAAATGAAATAATTAGTAAATATTAAGTATACTTCAATTTTTTAATTGTTGAATCTCATTCTTTTAGCAAATCTAGTGTTATAATATTACTTCAAAAATGAAATAATTGGTAAATAATATTAAGTATTTCATCTCTGGGATGTAAATTCATTTAATGATGAAAATGAGTTAATGATTTAGAAACTATCAATAGAGGTTGATGGATAACTCCTCATATTCCTATATACTTCAAGCTTTTGATCAGTGAAGTATTTCATCTCTGAGGATGTAAATTCATTTAAAGATGAAAATGAGGTAATGATTTAGAAACTTTCAATAGAGGTTGATTGATAACTCCTCATATTCCTATATACTGCAAGCTTTTGATTAGTGAGACAATTCAATATTGAAAAACAACATATTTTTGATCAAATATTTCCTATTGGAACTTGAAAGAGCATCTTTGAAGATTGAGAGGCAATCTATGTTGGATAAATTTGGCATAATATAAGTGATTTTTCTTGAATTTATGCCTTACAGAGTTTCCTTTGAAATGTATTTAAATTTATATACATCTAGTGCAATTCGTAGTGTATTATGTATTTAAATTTATATATGAATTAACCTTTTTCAGTTTATTGTATTTGATGATGGTACATTTGTTTCCTATTTTGAATATAAAAGAAATGGTAGTTTTTTTTTTTTGGTTGGTGTTATTTACTATTATACAAATAAATACATTGGTATTGTATATATAATACATTGGTATTTTATTTAAAAGGAGTTTGTTGTAAATTAATATTAATTAGATATTAAATTTGATCATTATATTAGAATTAATGGATATTATATTAATTGTGTTAATTATTTTTTATCAAAAATTTGGCATTGGTTTCACATTTGTAAACTAGTTTGAATTGGTCTATGCACCACTTATATGTTTCACATCTCACTCTTTAGGATTGGACTTATATGCATCCTACCTTATCAGGACAAGTTGAGCGAGTAATCCCAATAGCCCCTTTGCTGTATCTGTCAACTGTAGGAGTGGACTTGTATGCATCCTACCTTATCAGGACAAGTTGGGCGAGTAATCCCAACACCCCCTTTACTTGATTTTATGTTTGCATCTACCTCCATGAAAAATTCTATGCCTTGTTGGCTTGCATAATTCTCCTTACCTCTTGGATTTGGTGGTTCATGACACATATAAACCACCATAAGTAGCTGATATGATGCTTCTTGGCATCAATGGTTCATGACCTACAAATACCAGCACGAGTAGTTGATATGATGCTTCCTGGCATTGTTGCCATTGATTTTGACAATTAATGAGAAAGGCTTATTCGAGAATGGTTCATGACCTACAAATACCAGCACGAGTAGTTGATATGATGCTTCCTAGCATTGTTGCCATTGATTTTGACAATTAATGAGAAAGGCTTATTCGAGATCGCTTATGAGTGCAGCCTCGATGGGTGTGAGAGAGCACACTTACACCACAAGCTAGAGACCCCACCAAGCCGGTATTTATTAATGTTTCTTAGGGATTTATTATTTTTTTTATTTAGATTACATTCCATCATTTACATATTGAATTCACCCCACAACATCATAACATTATTCCAATTTACAACATTATTTAGTAAAATATACAATGATATAGAATGAACAATATCATGATCAATGCATAGGAACAAAAACAGACATAGAAGAAAAGCATTCACACATAGAGACGCTAGGATTCGTCAGAGACCAAGGAAAACTCCACTACAAGGAAAAAAAATTTCAAATTATCCTTCCTATTAAATTGTCATAAAATGTTCAAAAATGATAGAGTACAATGATTTATATCTTCAACCAAAAAACTATCCAACAAAATCAACTAATCAACATCCAAGAGATGAACCCAACAATGCTCATAAAATCAAAACCATGATTTAGAAGCCTACAGTGAATTGTCAATATCTGCGATCAACTGTCAATATATGTGGTCAACTCTTGAACCCTATGGTTAACAGTCAAATTTTATGGTAAACTATGAGAAATCAAACCCTAGTTTCCAATCTCATGGATTGAACCCTATGGTTAACAGTCAAATTTTATGGTAAACTATGAAAAATCAAACCCTAGTTTCCAATCTCATGGAGGGAGTGTTCGTGCATGTGGCTAAAATTGTCCAATTTCATTCATGATCCTGCATACTTGTGGTTGTGGTCGAAAATACCATGTAGCATGCCTATGACTAGGAACCAAAAGCTCTAATCACACGTGTGAGCTTCAGACTCTACAATTTTGGACCTATACAAACCAATATCTGTGAACTACCTCAGACCTATGGAATCCAAACCAAAGAATCATGAATGAATAATGATTATGTCTAAATGAGGTTGAGGTCACTTATATTTATATCCATCCATTGGCGTCCAATTTCTCTTTTGTTTAGACCTGTCCTCTTGTGCACTTGTCAGCTCCAATTCAAAAATACACTTTCCCTTGTCAAAATCTCAAGAGTCAAATTGGTCCTCTTGAAAAGAGGAATCTAGTCCCATGATTGGAATTTGTCATTGACCTGCAAAATTAACACTCCCTCTTAGCTATGGATAAATTCCAACTACATCATGTAACCATTTCTCATATCTAATTGTCTTTATTCATCCCTACTTGTCTTTGTATCTCTGTTCATATGCTAAACTCTATCGAAATCTAAAAGAAGAATAATTTGATATTGGAAGTGAATTCAAGCTACCACCCTCTATTCATATGCTAACAAGGAACCCATTGCTACTACTCGAGAAACATCAGAGAGCTTAACATCAGGGATCCATGCTCAACTTGGAACCACATAGGGGAGCTCAATCTCAACCCAAAATCTATTGAGAATGAAGAAGGTCTTATGGGACACTCTCACCCCATGTCATTTCACAGGGGAGAAAACACCTTTCACCATATGTCGAGCAATAGAAGTCATTGAACAATGGAGTAAACATCTTCCACCTTATGTTTATCAATATCTCATCCATCCTATTTCCACTGATCTTCCCAACAATAACCCTATCATATAGTAGAAAAAATGCATCATAATAAGCTTGGGTGAGATACGTGACTTACCAAAGGTAAGGATCACACACCCCCAAGCTCTATGTCAACCCATTAGCAAAATGGGGAGCGATAATCCCAACAAGCCTGACTTGTAGGTATGATTCCAACTAGGGTATACTCTGCATATACCAACATAGGGGAGAAACATCTTCCACTCTATGGATAACATATATGGGTGATACCCTATTTTCCAAAGATCCCTAAACCCTAGGAGCCCTCCATCTCAACTCCACACCCTAGGAGCTCAGACATGGGGGAAGAGTCAACTCAGTGTGCTCAATCATCGATGCTCTCTATATATTAGAAACATATCAATTTGCTCATATCCATTATTTGGTTACTGAAAATTTCAATCATAATGCCTCATACCCTACCCATAGTTCCAATCCTCTATTTTCCTATTCATGCAGGACATCAAATCAAATATTATGACATAAAAGGATACTTATTCATCCTCCCTCTTCATGGTGGTAGAAACAACAAGCATAAGCATGTATCATATAGTATCACTATCTCAATTCATGAATATATCTCAGTCTCATCAATATATGAAGTTTTTTGCCATTCGGATCCCACTCTTTATTACAATGTATCATTTTATATCTAGAATCTTCTCAAACAACTCTTCAGATAGCTTCTTGAACCAAAATTTCCCACAACTATTCATGTTAGCAACAATATACTCAACCTTGGTCATGCTTAAATCTCTAGACTTCTATTCCTATCTCATCCAAAATATCATGGATGATCACAAACTGAGACAACACCCAAATGTGCTCTTCATATCAATAATTATTTCCAGCCCAAAAAATATTAGTGTATCCATGAAATCATACATCTCTAGAAGTATACTTCTGACCAGGATTGATCATCTCATGGAAATATCTAAAAACTTGCTTGGCAGAAACCCAATGTGTATGACATAGCTCAACCGTGAATTGGCTTAAGTTGTTCTTTATAAAACAAATATTTAGATCGGTGTTCACACATGACATCAATGCTTGATCAAGTGTTGGTTTCCAAGTCAAGTTCAACCACATATTTGCATGAATTCTTAAAACTCAATTCAATTAAGGTGTCCAAGGATTTTCATTTCCACTTTCCAAAAATATTTCCAATAGATTCACGATATATTATCCTTTTCCAAAATTCTAATCTGAAAATGTAATTCATCATGCCAATATTCTTCATTTTGAACATTAGAGGCCAAATCCATTTTACTTTGATCATCATAGGCTCATTACATATAAATAATATATTTTCAACATATAAAACCAAAATTAGAGGCATACCTTTGATCGAAACATCTTCCAGGCTTTACCAAGTAATTGTCAATGTGGACATACCAAGATCAGAGTTTGTTTTAAACAATATAATTATTTCTGCAATCATAATACTGACCAAACCAATATAATCATCCTCAAACAAATTAATACTGTCAATTAAGTTTGATTATCAAGCCAATACTAATATCAAATACTCATCCTCAAACAAATTAATACTGTCAATTAAGTTTGATTATCAAGCCAATACTAATATCAAAGACATAAAATTTTCTTTTCAATATCATATACTCTTCGGACCAGGTGTCAGGAAGAGCTCACATCCAAATACTAGGTTACAACCTTATATATTGTCATGTCAACAACTGTCATTCACCAAGAAATATCAATAAAATATTTATTAAGTTATCCACATGATCATGAATTATTTCTATCAATAGTTATGCATACACCAAGGACAAGTCATATAAGAATTATGGCATCCATAAAATCACTGCATATTAAATCACAACTATTCATACTTCAATCGAGGTGCCAACTCCAATAATGCCAATAGAAAATCAATACTGAATATTGAGAGTCACTATGCCTACCAAAAAACAAGCCATAGAATTATCACATCAAGGAAAATATTCATTGTCAAGTACCAGTTCTAATCAAAACTCTAATTTTTATTATTATTGTGAGTTCGATCAATCCAAAACATATCTATGAACTATCAAACATCATGTCAAATTTCTAAGGCATCATCAAATATCCAGGCCAATATTGCTCATTTAGACTAACTCAAGCTAATAAGTCAAATCTTGCTAAACCCTTGCAATTGCTATCATATAATAGCTCCAGTCATTAACTCAAGACAAATGTCATACTATATGCATATTGTAGTTGCGTACAAATGCACAATTAGCCAAGACATTAATATTATAATAAGTCAAACATTATGTATATCTTAGAAACTTCCCTGCTCACTTACTCTCCATCATCTGCTCCATGTCTGTAGGACTTTCGTACACCTAGTGTGCTCCTGGTCTCATGCATAAGGATTTAGATTTTTTAACCTATAGAATGTGGTTTAGAGGCTTACAACCGCAACCTGAAGCCTTTCTCCTAGTGGTTGGGGCTTGGACTAGGAGAAACCTTTTCTACTTAGATCAGAACTTGCCACAACCTCTTCAACAACATCGTGTTTATTCATGTCTAGAATTCTTCCTTAAACAGTCAAGTGTCTTCTATTCATTTTCTACAAATAACAATAGGTGTTGGGAGCTTATGCATATTTTCTCCCTCTAAAGTCACTTCAATAAACATTAATCAATGCATCATCCAAAATATCATAATATTGTCATGCATCATCATAACTATTAGGTCATGAAATCAAACTGTATGACATTGTCAACCATATATACATCATATTCATAGCAAATCAACATCATCTACTTTATCATCACATATGAACATGACATCAAACATTCATCAAGTGTTAGTGCCGTCTAATTATGATAGATGGCAGGTGTATCATCATACTTCAAGGATGATAATTATAACATCACTTCTTTATCACATCAGTCAATCATCAAGTTAGGGCTCCATATTTACCACAATGTCAGATTTACTAATCATATCAAAACGTAATGAACAAGAATATCCTTAGTATAAATATTATTTTGATACTTTTATCATCATCCTTGTCATGCTTATCAGAAACAATGTATCTAGATTGATTCATAAAATCAAGAAATCCATTATGTAAGATACTTTCCAACTATCAAGTGTATCATAAGTCAAACTTAATTTCATATGCATATATGAGTCATTGATTAAGGTGATATTCTCATTATACCTTAAGGCTTAACTTGTCTTCCAATCTTGCAGCTAAATCATAACATTGAAACAATACATTACAAGTACCTTGTAGTATTTGGGTTCCTTTGCAACTTGTAGCTTATATTTATAATTGGTAGTTGTAGCACTTATAATTTCTAGATGCTACTTTGAAACCTTTTCATTAGGTACCACTAGATCTTTTCTTCATGGAATAGCTCTTTTTTCTTGCACCTTAGATTATTGTCAAAAGGATCTCCTTATCATATCTGATATAAAGGTTAAAAGTACAAATATACTCAAATATCCATAAAGGAAGTATGAGCAATAATCAAATAAATAAATATAAATAAGAATAGAGTCACAAAGAAGTAACATAAATCTGAAAGATACTTATCTTCAATGAGAAGTGATCATCTCCTTCTTGAACCAATCTTCAAGAGTCACTAACATCCATTACCCATGTAACAATGTTACCTTCAATACATCCATTGAGTTCCTCAATAACCAAGGCCTAATTATGACTAGCCCATCTATGGTTACACTGAATCTATCACAAGTGCTAAAAAAATCTCATTGATCAAACTTATTTCATACTCCATAGTTTCTCTCAAAACCTAACCTCATATAATCCATGAAACCCTAATAACCAAATTGCTTAGGGTTTCCTTCAAACCCTAGTATTCTTTTAGATATCCTCCATCTTCTCTTACTTCCATCAATAGTATTTTAACGGTCATGATCCTTAATGAATTTTCTTCATCCCAGTTCTCATACCATGTTAATTTTCTTAGGGATTTATTATTAGTTTCTTTAGATAATTCCATTTCATAATTTACATATTGAATTCACCCCACAACATCATAATATTATTCATATTTACAAAATTATTCAGTAACATATGAAATTATATAGAAAGAACAATATCATCATCAATGCAAAGAAACATAAAGGAAGAATAGAAGAAAATAATTCACACATGAGACACCAGGATTTGTCAGAGACCAAAAAAAATCTATCTGCGAGGAAAAGCCTTTCAAGTTCTTCTTATTATTAGATTGTCATAAAATGTTTAGCAAAGAGAGAGTACAATGATCCATATCTTCAACTACAAAACTATCTAAAAAAATCAATTAATAAACATCCAAGAGATGAACCCAACAATGTTAATAATCAAAGCCATGATTCAAAATCCTATGGTCAACTATCAATATATGTGGTTAAATATCGAAATTTGAGGTCAATGTCAGATTTTGCGGTCAACTGTAAAAAATCAAACCCCAGTTTCTAGCCACATAGAGAGAGTGTTTGTGTGTGTGGATGAAACACTCCAACCACCATCATGAGCCTATGTGCCTACATTTGTGACTAAAAATACTTTGTAGAATTCCTATGGATGGGAATAAAAAACCCCAATCACACGTGTGAGCTTGAAACCCTATAATTTCAGACCCATACGAACCAATGTCTGCGAATTACCTCAAACCTGTGCGAGCCAAAACAAAAAATGATGAATGAATGATGATGATTATGTCCAAATGAGGTTGAGGTCACTTGTATTTATTGCCATTAGAGGGTGTCCAATTTCTCTTTTGGGCCAACCTATCCTCTTATGCACATGTGGGCTTCAATTCAAAAATACGCTTTCCCTTGTCCAAATCAAGTGCTTCAAAAGTCAAAATTAGTCCTCTCGAAAAGAGGAATCTATTCCCATGATTGAAATTTGTCACTAAGTTGCCAAATTAATTATACCAATATTCGGGCTCATACTTTTCAAAGGATCCCACATTACATGGGTTGTTGTATTGTTGTAGTGTGGATTTGGGCATCTTTTTCATGCGTTATTACTAACTTCATTATAGTGTTATGATTGTATGATGTGAAGTGTTTATGTCGCATAGTCTTTGTGTTACATGGTGTTATGGTTGTATGTTGAATAGTGTTTATGCTACATAATATTTGTTGACACCTAATCATTGAGATTTCCTGAATCCATGTAAAATAGTGTAAATAGAAAATAAGGAGAATTGGAATATGAAGAGACATTAGGAGATGAAGCCCAGGAGTCTCTCCCTCCATATATATATATATACTAAATGAAAATACAAAATTCATATGAGGAGTTACCTCTTGTCTTGACTTGGTATCAAAGCACAAGTATCAACCTCCATTTTTGGCTCCCTATCCCTTTATCTTTGTCCTTCCTACATTCAAGAGACTGACACCTCTGGTCTATCATTCAAATCTCTCTGCTTACCCCTCTCTCTTGTTTCTATGCCATTGTGTTATTCTCGCAGCATAACGAGAAGATTCATCTGTTGAAGACTAAGCGGTGAGATGGTGTGTTAGAAGCAGGAGTGGTTGAGTTGGTGCGTCTATCCGAAGCGTGTCCTTGCATGGTGTGAATGGTACAATGAAGACTAAGCGGTGAGATGGTGTGTTGAAGCAGGGGTGGTGAGTTGGTGTGTTTGTCGGGAGCGTTGTGACTGTGACCTTGGTACCACTGTGATTGTGGCATGAATGGTATGAACGTTAGTGACTTTCGTTCATTATATTTCGTTGAATAAAAGTGGTTTTGATATTGGGTGACTGTGACTGTAACTTGAATCCTCTCCAGACATCGCATATATTATATTTCATCATTGCATATTTGTTGCATCATTACCGTGACTGCATTACCGTGACGGAATTCTTGTGAGTACATTACCGTGGCGGCATTACCGTGACTGTATTACCATGACATACCTTCTGGTTTCAGTGTGGTATCACAATGCTCCTCACACAAAATTCCCTCTAGTATTGTATACCCACATTATAATATAGCACCGCTCCATCGTCCGGTCAATACCACCATTCCGGTACTCTCCCAATTCTGGGATAGAAGTTGAATTACATCGGCCTGTTGAATGGTATACCCCACACCATCGTCCTGGTATACCACCCTCTTCATATCTCCCATGGTATCTCCCATACCATAGTTGGTTAACATTGGTTAACGCCTCCTCCACCATACGATATGAAACAAAATACAGTCAAACCATTCATGTCGGTAATATCATACCACTGGTTCTTCCATTACACCATTTTTCCTCCGCACACCCAGTTATATATTATACCAACGGTTCGTGTCCCCCAAAACCGCCATATATAATATATCAAGTATCGTCGTGACATCATTGCCGTATACCACCGGTCTATAAAGCCATAATAGTTTTTTCATATCACCATCACTACATACCTATATCAAATATCGTTGTGACATCATTGCCGTATACCACCGGTCTATAAAGCCATACTAGTTTTCTCATATCACCATCACCACATACCTATCATATGTGTATTTCTCTTCACATTTTCATACATGTATTGCATCACCTCCTCCTTCGTATATCATATAACTCCACTCCCCTCGTACGTTTCCTCCCCTACATAATACCTCTCTGTTGCATACGTATATATATATATATTTATGTCATAATTGTATTTTTTTACAAAATTACTACCAGAAGTGTATTTTTTTCCCAACATAACTACATTTAACTACATTTTTACACAGTACACATATTTTTTAAATTCATTCATTGATACCAATTTTTGGAGTAGTTCTCTCTGGAAAGGAGATTTATTTTGAATGGTCTCGTAAGGGGGTTTTAAGACAATATTTGATTAAATTGTCTTAACTTGAAACAAAAAAAAATTGTATTGTCTTAAATATTGCCTTTGCATTTAAAAATTTATTGTCTTCAAGATTATTGTCTTAAAAATTTGTCTCTATAAAGACAATATACAACACAAGCATTATTGTCTCTTAGTAGACAATTTCATTTTTATCTTTTAGGAGACAATTTCATTTTTATCTCTCTGGAGACAATTTCATTTTTGTCTCTCTAGAAACAACACTGGGGATTAGAGACAATATGTCTTTAATACTTGCTATTATCGCTCCCGAGACACTAAATTTTTTATTTAATGGTCACTTTTTTCTCTCTAGAGACAATATAAAATAATGAATGCAGAAATATCTCACCATTGAGATAAATCCATATAAAAAAAAAATTAATTAAAATAAACTACAAAATCATAGATTAATTAATTAAAATAAACTACAAAATCATAAATTAATTCATGTTAGGACGCACTTGAATCAAATTACTAACCTCCTTCATGTAAGGCGGGTGCTCTTCCATTGAGTTAGCACAATTTAAAGAACTATTTGAAGAGTTATGGCAATCCTTTAAATTACATATACAGGAATTGATTTTTAAAAAAAATGCTTGACACATGATCTATAATCTTTATAAAAACTATAATCATGAAGACCCTATTTTTAACTTATTAAAATAACTCAAGGGAGTTACTTGAATGTCACACCCTGCAGCATGACCTACACTACTTGTGGAGTCCATTCAATTTATTGCTACAATGCCATATTATCAACACAAGAATGAATGTGATGATGAAAAGACCAATAATATCAATCATCCAGAAAACCCTAACAACCTTGTTTCTATATTGCAAACATACTATATGTTCGAAGTGAATCAGATTTTCCTGATCACCGAAAATATTGATTTAAATTTCCCATCTTACATAATAATTGCAACCTAAATTTCAACCCATTCAAAATCAAGTATTTGTACAAACACATATATAACATAATCCATCTAGACATTGATTCAGAACGTTTTAAGCATTAACCTAAATTAAGTGGAAGAGTTTCGAAGGAGACAACGGAAAACCTTCCTAAGTACAGCTAGGGTTCAAATTTGTTAAACGGCTTTGTAACATTTGAAGTGTCATTGAAAATAATATTAAAATATACTATTAATTAAGTCTCATTGAAAAGCATAGTCTATAAAGATTATTAAGATATGTTTATCTTATATCTGTGCATTTTTTAAACGTTTTTCAAAACTTTGGGAAACAAAATGAAATCATGTCGGAAGATATTCAAACATTTACAAGCATATAATCATTAAGACAAAATTACCATTGAACACCAGAATGTATAATGGAACGCGTACATAAACCAAAACCTAGTAATATGTAGAAGTACATAAACAATAATTGACGTTGTACTGGTATCTGGAAATGAAAATCGAATTAAAAGAACTAATTGAAGGCCAAAATGGCTTAAATTATTTCTACTGGGTGA
This sequence comes from Pinus tabuliformis, assembly GCA_031772625.1. Lineage (NCBI taxonomy): Eukaryota > Viridiplantae > Streptophyta > Pinopsida > Pinales > Pinaceae > Pinus > Pinus tabuliformis. The sequence goes on along the minus strand of CM062816.1, from coordinate 897,637,801 downwards.
AGGATTCAAAATTGTAAGAGGAACACTAAAAGATATAGTCAACCGTTATATGGATGTTTATAATCTGTAGTTTTTCCATCATTACCAGGTTGTCTAGCGATTTCCCCTCTAACATGTGGCAATAACATAGATATAGATGTTGCAATGAAGGGAGGCAATGGAAATCTTCGGAAAGATTTTGCAACCCCTCACACCCACTTAAGTATAGATTTTGTAATGAGGTGAGGCGATGGAAATCTGGAGGAAGCTCCTCTAACATCTTACACCTTCTCAAGTCTAGAATTTTTAATGATGAGAGGCAATGAAAGCCATGAGATGATTGTTGAAGTGTGTTGAAATTTGATAAATTTAGCTTTACCAAATGCTTGACTTGACAAAAACCTTTTGGAAGCTTCTGTAAACTGCTGCATTCATTGAGGTTCGACTCTTCCATATATGTTAATTTTCCAAATAGAGATAGAAGTTTTCTTAATGTTTAGCACCCTCACATATCCATTAAGAAGGCCAACAACTTCAACCACCCAATTCTTTTTGGAATACTTCTTATATCAACACACTTTTTCAAAGACTAGTTCACGAGTGATGCCAAGTATACAATACCATGAGGGAGTTTTGATAGCTTTTTGCAAGAGGATAAATCCAATGATATTAATGACAAAAGATTTTCAAAACAGTTAGGAAGCTCTTTTAGATTTCTGAAACCTTCCAGACTGAGTTCTTGCAAATAATTTAATGATCCAAAAGTGCTAGGAAGCTCTTTCATATTTTTGCAGCCTTGTAGATTGTTTTTTGCAAAGAATTTAAGAATCCAAAATTGTTGGGAAGCTCTCTGATATTTGTGCAACCTTGTAAATTGAGTGCTTGCAAAGAATCTAGTAATTCAAAATCGGTAGGGAGTTGAGTTAAATTTGAACAATGATTTACTTTCAGTATTCTTAACTTTAAATAGAGAGTGGCAGTTCTTCTATCGATTCACAACATGAAAGAGTTAATTCTTGCAATCCATTCAGTTGATCACCTAGTTCTTTAGACATCCTTTTCAGCTTTGTAAATCTCGCGAATGTCAATACTTGCAACCTATTAAGCTACTCCAAATATCTCGAATAGATTTCATAGGCATAGGAAATCCTTACATCAAAATCACTGTGTCTAAGATAGGATGACATTTGCAAATTATGTTATGTATAAGTGAACCATAATTAAGTGATTTACAAATAATAAAACACCACATTTTATAGTGATTCAAAGGGTGGAAAATAGAAGACAGAGACTTGCCTTAGACAATTTCTATAAGGACCTGCAGTCCTTGACAAGCGCTCCTGGCATGAAGTGTGACTCGATTGGTGAGCAAACGAGTTGGGGAACATAAGCGAAGGCAAGTTCAGACTTAAAGTGCGCGAAGGTATATTATAACATGCATGAAAGAAGGTTGAACGAACATATTTATACGATGGATGAGCATGGGTAATCCATCTATGAAGCCGACGATTGGAAGTTGTGGTTGAGGGTGTTGGTTGACGGGCCAACCAAGCCACAAGCATGAACAGAAACATTGGTTGATGAATTGAATGGGTCGGCCAGGGAATGGCATAACTATTGGACAACGTATATATTTTATGCAAGTTGGAGTCATTTGGCATCAATGAACTTGCTCATCCAACAAAGAGAAATGCGTAGAACAAAGGGTAGCTGCAACAATAAAAGGGAATACGCAGAACAGTGATGCGCCCAACCTTGGGTGAGGCTACATGAAGAAGAACACATTGTCTTGGCTTTGGGTGAGGGTGCAAGTTGAGGAGCGCCAGCCAGTCGGAGCGGGGTGTGCATGGCTATGGGCACCCGATTGTGCAAAGGAGCACCCGACGGTTGAACAATGGCGTGGGCACTAGTTTGTGCCATGACTTGGCATAGGTTCTTGGGCAGCTCGGGTGAGCACCCGCCCGTCGTGTGAAGGCAAATGCAAAGGTGGAGAAGGGGACTTGGGTGAGGTCACCCGCCCACCGTGCGGAGGTAAACAAAGGGTGTCTTGGTGACTTGGTGGAGTCATTCGTCCATCGTGCATGAAGACAAGGTTCGGTTGTAAAGTGCGGAAGGCAGCTCGTGTGAGGGCGTGCCCACCCGCCTTGGGCAAGGAAATCTTGGTTGTCACATGGAGGTGTGACAAGGTTGTAAAATTGGCTAAGTATGAAACTTGGTGTTTCCAAGTATACTTGTAAATCATTGTAACTTCGTAAATATTTTATAATATATCATTTAGGCAGACTCATTGTTCAGGGAGTTGCCCCTCCCTTTATACTGTGCAATTGTGTTCTCGTTTATAATTCTTGTTGATAATGAATGTGTATGGGTGTTCATTGGTATAAAGGAAACATTAATAACTAGTTGGTTGTGAAACACAAACCAAATAGGACATATGGTTAGGTGTAGTCCACGAACATAACTATTGGTGAAATGAAAGTGTTCGGTGGTGCCGCACCTCCCCAAGAGCAGTTGAAATACTATCGTGGCTCTGGCATCATGACAGGTGGAATCAGAGCTAGTCTAAAGACTTGGAGAAGTCTTGCAAGAAGCTGGGTGAAGCGGGTGTGTAAACACCTCACAGTTGGTGACAGTGACAGGTACTTGCAGGTGAAGGAAGATGGTTTCAAATACAAGTGTAAACAAGAGCTGGTTCATGTCTTGCAGGGAACTTGGAGAAGACTGAAAGGCAAAGATGGTGGATGAACCTACGACAGGTGAGTTTAGCCATAATGCAGGTGAAGTCTTCCAGTACAAAGTGTTGGAACAGATGGGTCGATGGAGTTCTACCTAGGTTTCGATGAAGGCTGAGAACATGAAGATTCGGGGAAGCTGTTTGGAACTAAGGAGGGAACTTGAAGAGTTAAAGAGCCAATGGAGAGGTACGACAAATGTTGAACTCAACGAACCTGATTAGGAGATATGAAAAAGTGGTCTTGTTATTTGAGAGCTCTTGGATGAAAGAGCCTGGTTAAGGAAGAAAAGTGCCATGTTGGAAGCCGAAGTCAAGAAAATTGAGGAGGAGATAAAGAAGAAGCTTCTTGGTAAGAAGGTTGTAATTGAGTAGGAAGAGCTCGACTACATTGATAGGCTGGGAACTCACTACCATAACAATCCAGAGGGTGTTCGGAAGCTTAGTTCTATGGTAGTCAATGGACACTTGGTTGGTGCACTTGAGCAGAACGCAATGCAGGACAAGCTTGAAGGGAGTCAAGCTGAACCAAGATCAGATTGCTTAGAAGCACCAAGCAAGGAAGTGAAGCACCTTAGGAGGAATGTGAGATTGGAGCACAAGCCAATGGACACTTCTGAGGTCGAGCTTCTGAAGAAGGTTGCTGATGTGAGACATGAGATAAAGAAGACAAAAGGAGGTGATTCCTTGAAGCTAAGTTTTGTGTAGGTGACTATGAAGGGCAAGAGATTTGCAGCTTTGGTGGATATGGGAGCTACTCATAGCTTCTTAAGTAGGAAAGAAACAAAGTATTTTGGGAAGAAAGCAAATATGGAGAGGGAATGGAGTGCTTTCAAAGCAGTCAACTCTACCATGAAAGCTATTATTGGTGTGATGGAAAACACTCAGGTGAGAGTGGGATCGTGGTTTGGAAAGTTGGACTTGAGGATCGTGGACATGGATGATCATTCTATGGTGCTAGGGCAAGATTTCATGAGGCTTGCACAAGGCATACCAATGGTTTACTCGGACATTCTCTTGATCACAGCTGAAGGAAGAACCATGATGGTTCTGATGAATAGAAGGAGTTTCTTGGGGTATAGACCGAGGATGAATTCTATGACTTTGTATCCCAAAGATCTGAATGTGAAGCATGAGGATGTGGAGCAGAGAGGACTTGGGAGTATGACTCAAGCAATGAAGGAAGGGAAATCGATTGACTTCATTGCAAGATCGAGGAAGAATGAAGTAAGTGAGAGTTCAGTCTCACAAACCTTGGAGCACTTGATAGTGACATCTTCTACTGATGACCTTCACAATGGAGTTGCGAAAGAAGGGAGTCTGAGTACTACTTCAGAGACAGTGGTTGGAGAAGATTATACAGGTAGGGATCTGGCTGGTATAGTGGACTTTTGCAGGTATGCTATGGGAATATATGACTTTCAGTTGACGAAGGACAAGCTAGGTGAGCTTAGGTGTAAATGTGAGGAGATTGAGGCTATGCATAGATACTTGAGGACACAACATCAATCTGATACATGGGTGGACAAGAGTCAGGGAGGAAACTTCCTAGCCCTCCTTTCTCTATAGACAACCTTGGAGAAGGGTTGGTGTAGGGACCTTGTTTGGAAGGGGCTACACCAACTTAGCAAGGGGCCTTGGGAGGAGGTTTCTTTATGACAAATTGCAGACTTGGATGCAGATGGCCATATGTTGGGATGGAGTCTACATGGGTTGGACATCATGGACAACTAGAGTCATGGACATCAGGTTGGAGACATGGAGCATGACAGTTATGCAGGGACATTATGTAGGAGCATGTGTAGAGGTCTCATTCACATTCTATGGTGAATGCCAAAGCAAAGGATGTTGTGCAAATGCTGTTATGACATCGAGATGTATGAGCTAGTGGACGGGTTGTACACTCTTGTGCAACAAGGCCATGTTCTGAACATGTTGTAGATGGGATGGAGTTTCCATGGACTTGAACATGGGAATTGGACAGATTCTTGATGAGTCCGAGTTGTAGCAGAAGTCGGCGAAAGATTGATGGGGACATAAGGATGTGCATTCTTATGCTTTGAGCATGATAGTTGCACTGATCACCCAACTAGTTCAAGTCATGAGGGGTACCAATGTACAGAGGTGTGTTCGTATCAGGCTGGGCCGAGGAGATAGTTGAAAGAATGATGTTGCTGTCGGGACTACATGTTGGCATCTAATGAAAGACTACAGGATGAGGACGAGACATGATGGAGACAGTGGTTCTACATATGTTGTAGGGATGTTTGCAGTATGTGGAGGAGCTGACATCATGGATAAGACTGTTCGGATATGGAAATTTTGATCTTGGTGGTTGGCTACCAGGATGGTATTTTGTCGACGACGACAACAACTTCAGGTGGAGGAGGATGTAAGGACCTTCAATCCTTGACATGCACTCCCAGCATGAAGTGCAACTCGGTTGGTGAGCAAATGAGTCGGGGAACATAAGCAAATGCAAGTTCAAAATTAAAGTGCGCGAAGGCATATTATAACATGCATGAAAGAAGGTTGAACGAACATATTTATACGATGGATGAGCATGGGAAATCCATATATGAAGCCGATGGTTGGAAGTTATAGTTGAGGGCGTTCGTTGACGGGCCGACCAAGCCACAAGCATGAACAGAATTGTTGGTTGATGAATTGAACGGGTCAGCCAAGGGAATGGCATAACCGTTGGACAATGTATATATTGTATGCGAGTTGGAGTCATATGGCATCAACGAACTCACTCATCCAACAAGGAGAAGTGCGTAGAACAAATGGTAGCCACGACAATAAAATGAAAGATGCAGAATACTGATGTGCCCAACCTTGGACAAGGCTACATGACGAAGAGCACATTGTATTAGCTTTGGGTGAGGGCGTGCGTAGAGGAGTGCCCGCCGGTCGGAGTAGGGCATGCATGGGTGTGGGCACCCGGTTGTGCAAAGGAGTGCCTGACGATTGAACAAAGTCGTGGGAGCCAGTTTGTGCGATAACTTGGCATGGGTTCTTGGGCAGCTTAGGTGAGCGCCTGCCCATTGTGTGAAGGTAAATGCGAAGGTGGAGAAGGGGACTTGGGTGAGGTCGCCCGCCCACTGTGTGGAGGTAAACGAAGGGTGTCTTGGTGACATGGTGGAGTCACTCGCCCATCGTGCCTGAAGACAAGGTTCGGTTGTGAAGTGCGGAAGGTAGCTCGTGTGAGGGCGTGCCCGCCTGCCTTGGGGAAGGAAATCTTGGTTGTCACACAAAGGTGTGACAAGGTTGTAAAATTGGCTAAGTATGAAACTTGGTGTTTCCAAGTATACTTGTAAAACATTGTAACTTCGTAAATATTGTATAATATATCATTCGGGAAGACTCACTGTTTAGGGAGTTACCCCTCCCTTTATACTGTGCAATTGTGTTCTCGTTTATAATTGCTGTTGATAATCAATGTGTATAGGTGTTCATTGGTATAAAGGAAGCATTAATAATTAGTTGGTTGCGAAACACAAACTAAGTAGGACATATGGTTAGGCATAGTCAATGAACATAAGTATTGGTGAAAAGAAAGTGTTCAGTGGTGCCGCACCTCGCCAAGAGTGGTTGAAAGACTACCGTGGCTCCAACGTCATGACAGGTGGTATCAGAGCTAGTCTGAAGACTTGGAGAAGTCTTGCAGGAAGCTGGGTGAAGCAGGTGTGTAAACACTTGACAGTTGGTGACAGTGATAGGTACTTGTAGGTGAAGGAAACTGGTTTCACATACAAGTGGAAACAAGAGCTGGTTCACGTCTTGCAAGGAACTTGGAGGAGAATTAAAGGCAAGGATGGTGGATGAACCTACGACAGGTGAGTCTAGTCATAATGCAGGTGAAGTCTTCCGATACAAAGTGTTGGAACAGATGGGTCGATGGAGTTCTACCTGGGTTTCGATGAAGGCTGAGAAAATGAAGATTCAGGAAAGCTGTTCGGAACTAAGGAGGGAACTTGAAGAGTTCAAGAGCCAATGTGGAAGTAAGACAAATGTTGAACTCAAGGAACTTGATGAGGAGATCCCAAAAAGTGGTCTTGGTCTTCGAGAGCTCTTGGATGAAAGAGCTTAAGGAAGAAAAGTTCCATGGTGGAAGTTGAAGTCAGGAAAATTGGGGACGAGATAAAGAAGAAGCTTCTTGGTAAGAAGGTTTTAATTGAGCAGGAAGAGCTCAACTACATTGACAGGCTGGGAACTCACTACCGTAAAAATCTAGAGGATGTCCGGAAGCTTAGTTCTATGGAAGTAGTCAATGGACACTTGGTTGGTGCACTTGAGTAGAATGTAGGAATTTACAGGGTAAGTTCCTCAGAAAGAACACCAAAAGGACACCGCTCACAACCAGATCTCAAATCAATACACCAGTATTTTTGACGTGGTTAAAACCCTCAAAGTACAAGGAGGGAAACAGTCCACGGCCTGTGCCAACATGGCTACTACAGGCAATTTATTAATCAAAGAATGAAAATTTACATAAGCTTCTCTCATGTACGGATTACCTGAACAATGACCCTCCATGCGCTTTAAATAGAACTCATGGACCAATCGGGTGTCAAGCCACGGATCAAGTGTCGGTAATACCGAGGTGAGAGTGAACCGTCAGATCACTACATATCGTGACCGTCGGATTGTAAGTTACAAAATGTACAACGGTAAAGAAAGACACTTTACCTAACTCTATACCTAACTCTATACTAGACCAAGTTGAACTTAACTATATCCTATGTGTCGGAATATCCTAACATCCCCCCTTAAGAACAACTTGGGATAGGATTGAAGGATTTACAAATATGACACAATAGGAGAAGGAAGGAGGCACTAGAGCCTATCCCCCCTTAGTGACAACTTCCTGAACTCTAAGCATATATTGAAGTTTAGTGAACTTCGCCTCTGTGAGAGCCTTTGTGAAGATGTCTGCAACCTGATCATCTGTTGAACAATATTGCACTTCAAGAACATGGTCATGAATGAGCTTTCTGATGAAGTGCATGTGTAGTTCAATGTGTTTGCTGCGCTGATGCTGGACTGGATCTTTGCATAGCTGAATGGCACTTTGATTATCACACCAAAGTGTGGTAGGATGTTGCTGCTCAAAGCCAAACTCTGATAGGATCTGACGAAGCCACAAGGCTTCCTTACTAGCTTCCACGGCACCACGATACTCTGCTTCTACTGACGAAAGAGAAATGGCAGCCTGTTTCTTACAAGCCCATGTAATAGGTCCTGAACCAAGAGTGAAGACATAACCGGCAGTAGACTTCCGATCATCAGGGTCACCAGCCCAATCAGAATCAGTGAAACCAACTAATAGAGGAGCTGCTTTGGCACTGTAATGAATCCCAAACTGTACTGTACCTCGAACATAATGAAGTATTCTTTTGGCTGCTTTCCAATGACTTTCACGGGGGTTTTGCATAAAACGAGCAACAAGGCCAACAGCAAAGGAAAGATCAGGACGAGTATGGGTTAAATACAAGAGTTTTCCTACAAGTTGACGGTATAAGGTAGCATCAACTTCAGGAGAAGTACAAGAGACTGAAAGTTTGACTCCAGACTGAAAGGGAGAAGGGGCTGGCTTACAGTCTTCCATGTGAAAATGACGAAGAATATCACAAGCATACTTGGACTGGGAAAGGGAAATACCCTCCTTGGATTGCAAGACTTGAAGACCGAGAAAATAGTGTAAGTGTCCTAAGTCTGTCATTTCAAATTTCTTTTTAAGGCTGGACTTCACATGGTTTATAAGGTTGGGATCACTACCAGTAAGGATAAGATCATCAACATAAAGAACAAGGATGATAAGAGAGTTGCCCACTTTCTTGGTGTAGACAGTATTGTCAGAATGACACCTAGAAAAGCCAGATTCTAAAAGAAAGCTATCCATTTTGGCATACCAAGCCCGAGGAGCTTGCTTGAGACCATAAAGGGATTTCTTAAGTCGACAAACAAGGCTGGAGTCTGTTTGGATGAAGCCAATGGGTTGTTCCATATAGATTTCTTCTGCAAGTCCCCATGCAAGAAGGCAGATTTAACATCCATCTGATGGACTTCCCATTTTAAAGAGGCAGCAAGGGAAAGAACAAGGCGGATAGAGTTCATTTTGGCAACAGGGGAGAAGGTTTCAGTGTAGTCAATGCCTTCAACCTGTGAAAAGCCCTTAGCAACGAGACGAGCTTTATGTTTATCAACTTTCCCATCTGGTCCATACTTGGTTCTGTAAACCCATTTACATCTAACAAGTTTGCGTCCCTTTGGTAGAGGAACAAGATCCCATGTATCATTTGTCATTAATGAATGATATTCTTCATTCATAGCTGCTTCCCAATGTGGATGGCCTGAAGCTTCTGCAAAAGTGTCAGGATCATGATTTACTGGAGCTTGAGCCAGTAAAGAAGAGGCTCTTTCAAACTGAGAACGTGTACGTCGCTGATCTGTAGGATCACCGGCAAGATCACCTGCTGCATCCCGAGTAGCACGGACCCATCTTGGAAGTTGAGGATCCTGAGAAGGTGGGGGAGGATTATCATCCTCGCTTTCATCATCTGAAGAAGAAATGTTTTCAAAAGTAGAAGAGATAGGAAGAGGTGGCACATCCGCCGGACTAGGCTCGCAGGCCGATTTATTTTCATCAAATTTTACATCTCTTCTAATGATAACATTTTTGGACTTAAATGGAATAAGTCTATAACCTTTTACATCTTTAGAATATCCAACAAAAGTACATTTCTCACTTTTAGGTTCTAAAGCTTTATGCTTTTCATCTGGAATATGGGCCCATGCTTCACTTCCAAACACACGAAAGTGACTTACATCTGGTTTAATGGAACTCCAAGCTTCTTCTGGAGTGATATTCTCTAGAACCTTAGTAGGAGTGCGATTGATTATATAATTTGCACAATTAATTGCTTCGGCCCAAAAACTAAGACTGAGTCCTTTAGATTGCAGCATACAATTAGCCATTTCCTTTAAGGTGCGATTTTTCCTTTCAGCTACACCATTTTGTTGTGGAGTGTATGGAACAGTATGTTGCATTTGAATTCCATTTTCGGTGCAAAAGTTGATGAATGTGTTTTTAACATATTCTCCACCATTATCAGTTCTTAGCTTAAGAATTTGATGTCCAGATTGTTTTTCAACAAAGGCTTTGAAGGCCAAAAATTTGTTAAATACTTCGCTCTTGAGTTTTAAGAAGTATACCCAAGTGCGTCTGGAGAAATCATCAATGAAAGTTAAGAAGTACTTGCAGCCAGAGAATGAAGCAACAGGAAGAGGACCACATAAATCACTGTGCACAAGCTGTAAAGGGGCTGAGGCGTGCCAAGAGGCACGTTTGTCAAAACTGTCCCGATGATGTTTTCCGAGTACACATCCGAAAAAACACCATCTCTGCAAGATACCATAGGAAGACCTGTCACCATATTTTCTTTACATAGATGCTGAAGGGAGCGATAGTTTAAGTGACCAAATCGCTCATGCCAAAGTTTGCTCACTTCATCATTATGAGCAACAAATACTGAGGGAAGATTGGATGACCCAAAGTTGTGAAACTTATACAACCTTGTGGAATCATCAGCAAGACCAGTAGCTAGAATCTGTTTAGGATCTTTTAGATCCTTGATTACAACATCATGAGGTGAAAATTCAACAATTTTACCTTCACCTGAATGAGTTATCTGATAGACAGATAGAAGGTTGCAGGATAAGGTTGGAACACATAATACATCATTAAATTGACCATTGTCTAGATGAACAGTTCCAGTCCCTACAACATTAAGAGATCTATCATCACCAACATATATATTTTTGGTGTTACAATCATTTAAAGAAGAAAACATGGCTTGGTTTTTGGCCATGTGATAAGAGGCTCCAGAATCAATGAGCCACTCATGAGAATGAGAAGAAGAAGAAGATACATTTAATGCATAACCAGACTGAGATGATTGACAACGACATGCAGAAAGTGCCATTCCGGAAGTTGAAGTTGAAGTAGGCTCCACATGGATGTTATGTTTCTTCATTGCGGCTTCCAAGGCTTCCATCTTCTTAAAGCATTTAGATTCTAAGTGGCCATCTCGATTACAAAAGTTACAATGTCTATCAGTCTTCTTCCATTTGTTTTTATTGGTCTTATCATTTTGCTGAAATGATCTTTCATTTTGAGGCTGAGTTGGTTTAGGACCATTCTTTTGAGGATATGACTTCTTAGGATTCTTTGAATTTGGTTGCTGCTGGGCGGCTAACGCTTTCGTGGAAGAGTTTCCAAGATTAAGAAGACCAAGGTGTAAGAGTTTTTCTTGTTCTCTTATTAAGGAATCACAAAAGGAGTCAAAGGAAGGGGCCTTGTAGTCTTTTCCTTGACAAATGAAAGCTTCCCTTGTAGAATGGAAAGTGGAAACAAATACAGAGTAGGCTGGTCCCAACTTAGTAAGGATGGAATAAATAAGGTTACCATCTTCTTTCTTAACTTTAACACCTTCCAAGAGATATCTAAGGGTCTTGAATTTGGACAAGAAATCTTCAATGCAAGAAAAATTATTAGGATCCAAAGTAAGCAACTCATTTTCAAGTTGATGGGCTCTAATTTCATTTTTAATCCCAAAAACTTTAGCGAGTTTTTCTAATGCTTCATGAGGAGTCTCAAGTTCTGCAATGTGGAATCTAAGATCAGGAGAAATAGACATCCCTATCAAACCACGTGCTTGATCTTGTCTATTTTCCCATTTTGCAGCCTTGTCTTCATCTTTTGGTTTCTTCTCTTGGTCTGTGGCTATTCTGAAGAGACCTTTACTTCTAAGTAAATCTTCCATGTAGGCTACCCATTGGAAGTAGTTAGTGCTGTCAAGAATGACTTGGCATGGACTTTCCATTTTTAAAAAAAACTGAAGCTGAAGATGCTGAAAGTAAGTGTTCCAATGGATAGATCTCAAAAAAATAGGCGGTTTTAAAAAAAAACGGCTCTGAAAAAGGCTTCCGGATGAAGAAGTTATGGCTTCTTGAAAAAAAATTGTTGATGTTGCCGGCAAAGTGCGCGAATGTGCGGGAATGAAAAAATCCGCCCCCACAAAATGGAGACTTGAACCCAAGACCTCTACTCTCTTAAAATAGCTTTGAACTAATTGATCTATACAAAAAATTTGAGAGAGAGAGAGAGAGAGAGAGAGAGGGGGGGGGGGGGGGGCTTGGTTTGCGTGCTTGCCTTGAGAAAGCTCTTTTTCCCTACAAAACACAAAACACAAAACCCAACATGAATATGCAAAGAAAAACGAACCTTGCGGCTCGAAGTTAGCTTTAGCCAAAAAAACTAGAAATTTTTAAAAAAAATCTCAAAGTTAGCTTTAGCCGAAAAACTAAATATTTTTCTCAATGTTTCTGATTTTTCGAGATCACACTAAGGTGCAGGGAAGAGAGCATACGCATGAGAAAAATCCTTCCTTTTTGTTTCTAGTTTGCCCAGATCGCACAGAGTTGCAGGGCAAAGAGCATACGCAAAAATGAAAGGTATAGATCCGGTTAAAAAAAAGGCTAAATAAACCGAAACGAAATAAGCAGAGAGAAAATAACAGTGAACTGCAAAAAAAAACACTGTATACCTCCCGATCTGAAAAATGACGCAGCTAGGGCTACCGGAAACCTTTTCGCGTGAAACGAAAGGGGTTCCTCACTGGAACAGATGCTCCGAACGCAACAGAGCAGTCATCTCGGCCTGAAAGCAATCAGAAACAGCAGATCTAGGAAACAACAGCTGCATGCAGTTCTACCGGCTTCAAATTTGGATCACCAACGGACGCGGCCCTCAAATAGCTCTAATACCATGTAGGAATTTACAGGGTAAGTTCCTCAGAAAGAACACCAAAAGGACACCGCTCACAACTAGATCTCAAATCAATACACCAGTATTTTTGACGTGGTTAAAACCCTCAAAGTGTAAGGAGGGAAACAGTCCACGGCCTGCGCCAACGTGGCTACTACAGGCAATTTATTAATCAAAGAATGAAAATTTACATAAGCTTCTCTCATGCACGGATTACCCGAACAATGACCCTCCATGCGCTTTAAATAGAACTCATGGACCAATCGGGTGTCAAGCCACGGATCAAGTGTCGGTAATACCGAGGTGAGAGTGAACCGTCGGATCACTACATATCGTGACCGTCGGATTGTAAGTTACAAAATGTACAACGGTAAAGAAAGACACTTTACCTAACTCTATACCTAACTCTATACTAGACCAAGTTGAACTTAACTATATCCTATGTGTCGGAATATCCTAACATAGAACGCGATGGAGGACAAGCTTGAAGGGAGTCAAGCTAAACCAAGATCGGATTGCTTAGAAGTGCCAAGCAAGGAAGTGAAGTACCTTAGGAGGAATGTCAGATTGGAGCACAAGCCAATGGAAACTTTTGAGGACGCGTTTTTGAGGAAGGTTGCTGATGTGAGACACAAGATAAAGCGGACAGAAGGAGGTGATTCTTTGAAGCTGAGTTTTGTGCAAGTGACCATGAAGGGCAAGATATTTTCAGCTTTGGTGGATAAGGGAGCTACTCATAGCTTCTTAATCAGGAAAGCAGCAAAGTCTTTTGGGAAGAAAGCAAAGATGGATAGGGAATGGAGTGCTTTCAAAGCAGTCAACTCTACCATGAAAGTTGTTATTGGTGTGATGGAAAACACTCAGGTGAGAGTGGGATCGTGGTTTGGAAAGTTGGACTTGAGGATTGTGTACATGGATGATCATTCTATGGTGCTGGGGCAGGATTTCATGAGGCTTGCACAAGCCATACCAATGATGGACTGGGACATTCTCTTGATCACAGCTGAAGGAGGAAACATGATGGTTCTGATGAATAGAAGGAGTTTCTTGGGGTATAGACCGAGGATGAAATCTATGACTTTGTATCCCAAAGATCTGAATGTGAAGCATGAGGATGTGGAGCAAAGAGGACTTGGGAGTATGACTCAAACAACAAAGGAAGGGAAGTTGATTGACTTCGTTGCAAGAGCGAGGAAGAATGAAGAAAGTGAGAGTTCAATCTCACGAACCTTGGAGCACTTAACAAAGACATATTCTATTGATGATCTTCACAATGGAGTTGCAAAAGAATGGAGTCCAAGTACTACTTCAGAGGCAGTGGTTGGAGAAGATTATACAGGTAGGGATTTGGCTGGTATAGTGGACTTTTGCAGGTATGCTATGGGCATATATGACTTTCAGTTGATGAAGGACAAGCTAAGTGAGCTTGGGTGTACGTGCGAGGAGATTGAGGCTATGCACAAATACTTGAGGACACAACATCAATCTGATACATGGGTGGATGAGAGTCAGGGAGGAAACTTCCTGGCCCTCCTTTCTCTATACACAACCTTGGAGAATGGTTGTGTAGGGACCTTGTTTGGAAGGGGCTACACCAACTTAGCAAGGGGCCTTGGGAGGAGGATTCTTTATGAAAAATTGCAGACTTGGGTGCAGATGGCCAAATGTTGGGATGGAGTCTACAAGGCTTGGACATCATAGACAACTAGAGTCATGGACATCAGGTTGGAGACATGGAACATGACAATTGTGCAGGGACATTATGCAGGAGCATGTGTAGAGGTGTCATTCACATTTTATGGGGAATGCCGAAGCAAAGGATGTTGTGTAGATGTTGTTATGACATGGAGATGTATGAGCTAGTGGAGGGGTTGTACACTATTGTGCAACAAGGCCATGGGCTAAACATGTTGCAGATGGGATGGAGTTTCCATGGACCTAAACATGGGAATTGGACAGATTCTTGATGAGTCCGAGTTGTCGAAGAAGTCAGGGAAAGACTGAAGGGGACATAAGGATGTGCATCCTTATGATTTGAGCATGATAGTTGGACTGATCACCCAACTAGTTCGAGTCTTGAGGTGTACCAATGTACAAAGGTGTGTTTGTATCAAGCTAGGCCGAGGAGATAGTTGAAAAAATGATGTTGCTGTCAGGACTACATGTTGGCATCTAATGAAAGACTACAGGATGAGGATGAGACATGATGGAGACAGTGGTTCTGGACATGTTGCAGGGATGTTTGTAGTATGTGGAGGACTTGATATCATGAATAAGACTGTTCAGATATGGAAATTTTGATCTTGGTGGATGGCTACCAGGATGGTATGTTGGCAAGGATGACAAGGACTTTAGGTGGAGGAGGATGTAAGGACCTTCAGTCCTTGACACGCGCTCCTGGCATGAAGTGCGACTCGGTTGGTGAGCAAACGAGTTGGGGAACAGAAGCGAAGGCAAGTTCAGACTTAAAGTGCATGAAGGTATATTATAACACGCATGAAAGAAGGTTGAACAAACATATTTATATGATGGATGAGCATGGGGAGTCCATTTATAAAGCCGACGGTTGGAAGTTATGGTTGAGGGCGTTGGTTGATGGGCCGACCAAGCCACAAGCATGAACATAAACGTTGGTTGATGAATTGAACGGGTCGGCCAAGGGAATGGCATAACCGTTGGATAGCGTATATATTTTATGCAAGTTGGAGTCATTTGGCATCAATGAACTTGCTCATCTAACAAGGATAAGTGCGTAGAAGAAAGGGTAGCTATAGCAATAAACGGGAAGATGCAGAATAGTGATGCACCCAACCTTGGGTGAGGCTACACGAAGAAGAATGCATTGTCTTGGATTTGGGTGAGGGTGTGGGTAGAGGAGCACCCACCGGTCAGAGTAGGGCATGCACAAGTGTGGGCGCCCATTTGTACGACGACTTGGCACGGGTTCTTGGGTAGCTCGGGTGAGCGCTCGCCCGTAGTGTGAAGGCAAATGCGAAGGTGGAGAAGGGGACTTGGGTGAGGTTGCCCGCCCACCTGTGGAGGTAAACAAACGGTGTCTTGGTGACTTGGTGGAGTCACGCGCCCATCGTGCATGAAGACAAGATTCAGTTGTGAAGTGCGGAAGGTAGCTCGTGTGAGGGCGCGCCCACCTGCCTTGGAGAAGGAAATCTTGGTTGTCACGCTGATGTGTGACAAGGTTGTAAAATTGGCTAAGTATGAAACTTGGTGTTTCCAAGTATACTTGTAAAGCATTGTAACTTCGTAAATATTGTATAATATATCATTCAGGCAGACTCACTGTTCAGGGAGTTGCCCCTCCGTTTATACTGTGCAATTGTGTTCTCGTTTATAATTGTTGTTGATAATGAATGTGTATGGGTGTTCATTGGTATAAAGGAAACATTAATAATTACTTGGTTGCGAAACACAAACTAAGTAGGACATATGGTTAGGCGTAGTCCACGAACATAAGTATTGATGAAAAGAAAGTGTCCGGTGGTACCGCACTTGGCCAAGAGCGGTTGAAAGACTACTGTGGCTTCGGCGTCATGATAGGTGGTATTAGAGCTAGTCTAAAGACTTGGAGAAGTCTTGCAGGAAGCTGTGTTAAGCGGGTGTGTAAACACTTGACAGTTTGTGACAGTGACAGGTACTTGCAGGTGAAAGAAGCTGGTTTCACATACAAGTGGAAACAAGAGTTGGTTCATGTATTGTAGGGAACTTGGAGAAGACTAAAAGGCAAAGATGGTGGATGAACCTACGACAGGAGAGTCTAGCCATAATGCAGGTGAAGTCTTCTGGTACAAAGTATTGGAACAGATGAGTCGATGCAATTCTGCCTAGGTTTCGATGAAGGCTGAGAACATGAAGATTTGGGAAAGTTGTTCGGAACTGAGGAGGGAACTTGAAGAGTTCAAGAGCTAATGTGAAAGTACGACAGATGTTGAACTCAAGGAACTTTATGAGGAGATCTAACAAAGTGGTCTTGGTCTTTGAGAGCTCTTGGATGAAAGAGCCCGGTTAAGGAAGAAAAGTGCCATGGTGGAAGCCGAAGTCAAGCAAATTAAGGAGGAGATATAGAAGAAGCTTCTTGGTAAGAAGGTTGTTATTGAGTAGGAAGAGCTCGACTACATTGATAGGCTGGGAACTCACTACCGTAACAATCCAGAGGATGTTCGGAAGCTTAGTTCTATGGAAGTATTCAATGGACACTTGGTTGGTGCACTTGAGCAGAACGCGATGGAGGACAAGCTTGAAGGGAGTCAAGCTGAACCAGGATCCGATTGCTTAGAAGCGCCAAGCAAGGAAGTGAAGTACCTTAGGAGGAACGTTAGATTGGAGCACAAGCCAATTGACACTTCTGTGGCTGAGTTTTTGAAGAAGGTTGCTGATGCGAGACACAAGATAAAGCGGATAGAAGGAGGTGATTCCTTGAAGCTGAGTTTTGTGAAGGTGACCGTGAAGAGCAAGAGATTTGCAGCTTTGGTGGATATGGGGTCTACTCATAGCTTCTTAAGAAAGAAAGAAGGAAAGTCTTTTGGGAAGAAAGCAAAGGTGGAGAGGGAATGGAGTGCTTTCAAAGCAGTCAACTCTACCATGAAAGCTAATATTGGTGTGATGGAAAACACTCAGGTGAGAGTGGGATTGTGGTTTGGAAAGTTGGACTTGAGGATTGTGGACATGGATGATCATTATATGGTGCTGGGGCAAGATTTCATGAGGCTTGCACAAGCCATACCAATGGTGGATTGGGACATTCTCTTGATCATAGCTGAAGGAAGAACCATGATGGTTCCGATGAATAGAAAGAGGTTCTTGGGGTATAGACTGAGGATGAATTCTATGACTTTGTATCCCAAAGATCTGAATGTGAAGCATGAGGATGTGGAGCAAAGAGGACTTGGGAGTATGACTCAAACAACGAAGGAAGGAAAGTTGATTGACCTTGTTGCAAGAGCGAGGAAGAATGAAGTAAGTGAGAGTTCAGTCTCACGAACCTTGGAGCACTTGACAGAGACATATTCTACTAATGATCTTACAAATCAAGTTGCGAAAGAAGGGAGTTCAAGTATTACTTCAGAGGCAGTGGTTGGAGAAGATTATACAGGTAGGGATCTAGCTAGTATAGTGGACTTTTGCAAGTATGTTATGGGCATATATGACTTTCAGTTGACGAAGGACAAGCTAGTTGAGCTTGGGTGTACAAGTGAGGAGATTGAGGCTGTGCACAAATACTTGAGGAAAAAACATCAATCTGATACATGGGTGGACGAGAGTCGGGGAGGAAACTTCCTGGCCCTCCTTTCTCTATAGACAACCTTGGAGAAGGGTTGGTGTAGGGACCTTGTTTGGAAGGGGCTACACCAACTTAGCAAGGGGCCTTGGGAGGAGGCTTCTTTATGAAAAATTGCAGACTTGGATGCAGATGGCCAGATGTTGGGATGGAGTCTACATGGGTTGGACATCATGGACAACTAGAGTCATGAACATCACGTTGGAGACATGGAGCATGACAGTTATGCAAGGACATTATGCAGGAGCATGTGTAGAGGTGTCATTCACATTCTATGGGGAATGTCGAAGCAAAGGATGTTGAGCAGATGTTGTTATGACATGGAGATGTATGAGCTAGTGGAGGGGTTGTACACTCTTGTGCAACAAGGCCACGGGCTGAACATGTTGCAGATGGGATGAAGTTTCCATGGACCTGAACATGGGAATCAGATAAATTCTTGATGAGTCCAAGTTGTAACAGAAGTTAGGGAAAGACTAATGGGGACATAAGGATGTGCATTCTTATGATTTGAGCATGACATTTGGACTGATCACCCGACTAGTTCGAGTCATGAGGGGTACCAATGTACAGATGTGTGTTCGTATCAGGCTGGGCCGAGGAGATAGTTGACATAATGATGTTGTTGTCGAGACTACATGTTGGCATCTGATGAAAGACTACAGGATGAGGACGAGACATGATGGAGGTAGTGGTTCTACATATGTTGCAGGGATGTTTGCAGTATGTGGAGGAGTTGATATCATGGATAAGACTGTTCAGATATGGAAATTTTGATCTCGGTCGGTGGCTACCAAGATGGTATGTTGTCGAGGACGACAATGACTTCAGGTGGAGGAGGATGTAAGGACCTACAGTCATTGACACACGCTCCTGGCATGAAGTGCGACTCAGTTGGTGAGCAAACGAGTTGGGGAACATAAGCGAAGGCAAGTTCAGATTTAAAGTGTGTGAAGGTATATTATAAGATGCATGAAAGAAGGTTTAATGAACATATTTATATGATGGACGTGTGTGGGCAATCCATCTATGAAGCCGACGGTTGGAATTTATGGTTGAGGGCGTTGGTCGACGGGCTGACAAAGCCACAAGCATGAACAGAAACATTGGTTGATTAATTGAATGGGTCGGCCAAGGGAATGGCATAACTGTTGGACAGCGTATATATTGTATGCGAGTTGGAGTCATTTGGCATCAACGAACTCGCTCATCCAAAAAGGAGAAGTGTGTAGAACAAAGGGTAGCCACAACAATAAAAGGGAAGACGCAGAACAGTGATGTGCCCCACCTTGGGTGAGGCTGCACGAAGAAGAATGCATTGTCTTGGCTTTGGGTGAGTGCGCGGGTAGAGGAGCGCCTGCCGATTGGAGTAGGGCGTGCACATGTGTAGGTGCCCAGTTGTGCAAATGAGCGCCCAACGGTTGAACAAAGGCATGGGTTCTTGGGCAGCTCGGGTGAGCGCCCGCCCATCATGTGAAGGAAAACACGAAGGTGGAGAAGGGGACTTGGGTGAGGTCGCCCGCCCATTGTGCGGAGGTAAACGAAGGGTGTCTTGGTGACTTGGTGGAGTCACTCGCCCATCGTGCACGAAGAAAAGGTTCGGTTGTGAAGTGCGGAAGGCAACTCGTGTGAGGGCGTGCCCACCTGCCTTCGGCAAGGAAATCTTGGTTGTCACATGGAGGTGTGACAAGGTTGTAAAATTGGCTAAGTATGAAACTTGGTCTTTCCAAGTATACTTGTAAAGCATTGTAACTTCGTAAATATTGTATAATGTATCATTCGGGCAGACTCATTGTTTAGGGAGTTGCCCCTCCCTTTATACTATGCAATTTTGTTCTCGTTTATAGTTGTTGTTGATAATGAATGTGTATGGGTGTTCATTGGTATAAAGGAAACATTAATAATTACTTGGTTGTGAAATGCAAACTAAGTAGGACATATGGTTAGGCGTAGTCCACAAACATAAGTATTGGTGAAAAGAAAGTGTTCAATGGTGCCGCACCTCACCAAGAGTGGTTGAAAGACTACCGTGGCTCCGACGTTGTGACAGTTTCAGATCCTTCGGTTGACAGCTCAAATATTTCAAGTTTGTGACCTCCTTCACATCAAATGGAAGACAAGGAACTGCTCCTTGGAAAAAAATCAATTTTTCCAATGGTCGTTTACATGTCCCTTCCACTTGTATTAAATTTCCAAGGTGAAGAATTCTCAACGACTTAGACATTAAGTCTATTTTTTCTGAAGATATAGACAATCAATCCTTATTTCCACTCAACCAAAGGCCCTTTATGTTTTGAATTACTCGCATTAAACATAATTGAGTAAATATAGAGGTATAGACATTATATGAAACAAAATGTATATTTTTTTTTAAATTCATACATTTGGTACCTACCTTGTCTACTTTGCGATTTAGGAACTTCTTAATTTCATATGCACTGGTGAATTTGAGCCTAGTTTCCTTTTCCTTGTGGCGACCAAGTCCCAAAATGACATCATGCACACTTACAAGCCCATTTGTGTCTTTATTTACAACTAAATTTTTTTCTAGAGTATCCAGTTCCTGCATTCCCACAATATCTTTTGCGACTTCCCAATTGTTTCATTTGAAAAATAAGAAAATATCAAGAAATGGATCTCTCCATTCTTTATGAATATTGTCATAAGAAAAAAATAACAATGTATATTCCCCAATTGTTACCCTTGAATTTTATATTTTCTTATTTTATTATTTGAAAAGATTTATTATGGTTATCTGCCACTACTATGAATTCCACCACCACTTTTAAAACTTTTGGAATACCTTTGCAGAAATTTATTATCTCATCCAACTCACTTTTATTCAATGGACTAGAATCTCTTTGTCTCTTTTTGTCATCCCTCTTCTCCATTTGTTTCTTTAAAAGATTCATGGCCTCAGTATAGGGAAGGTGTTTCATAAAATTGACTTCCCTCCTTTCAACTATGCATGGTTTATAGTCATTTTGATCACATGTGGTAAGAAGGAGCCTACCCTTCATTTCTTCACTGA
Source organism: Pinus tabuliformis (assembly GCA_031772625.1). Lineage (NCBI taxonomy): Eukaryota > Viridiplantae > Streptophyta > Pinopsida > Pinales > Pinaceae > Pinus > Pinus tabuliformis. Next base: position 897,616,935 of record CM062816.1, on the reverse strand, counting down.
TGTCCTCTGGAAAAATCTGATAGAGCTCCTTTTCCCCCAAAACATTATCAATATAGATGAAAGATTTCACTTTTTGTAACATTTTAGCCAGCTCTAGCTATCCATCCTTGTAATTTATAATTTCTTTTATGTCCTTAAGGTCTTCCTTTGGCAATAAGTCCCTCAATATATTATTTTGTAATGTTGTTATGTTTCCAGGTGTATTTATATTATTGAAGAGATCAACCTTTGAGCGTTGACATCCTTTAATGTCAAGTGGCAAATAAACAACATTTACAAGAGTAGTCTTACCAATTCCTCCCAAACCTTGCAATATAACTATGTCAACATTCTCATCACTTGCCCATTCCAAAAGATCAATAACTTCCCTAACTAGCTCTTCAACTATGACTATTTCAATTATAATAGACATCACATCTATTGTTAGATAAAATAATGATATGATAACAACATTAATAAAGGCTTCATAGCAGACATAAATTAACTAATTTGACAACATAATCACTTTCACCTTGAGGATACATATTAGATAGAGTCACCTTCTTAGGTCATGTTCCATTGTATATTTCTATGTCTAATTGCATATGCATTTGATTGTATGTGACCCTTAAATCGTTTGCAAGTTCAACTGACTTTGTGTTGTTTGTCTCCGTGGAGAAGAAACTACAATTAAAAAGTGGACTTCCATTAAAGCAACTTTGTGTGGTACTAAACATGGCACTGAAAAAAGGTCGGGGCTTAGTATAGGCATATTAAGTAGCACAATCCCATTTATTAATATAGTTGATATACACCTATTGGTGTCATTTTTATATGTGGATTGTGTTATAAAAGTGGAAAATACTATTAACTATATTAGCAAATAAGGTTGTGCTAGTTACAGTCATGGGGTGCATTCATTGACCATGGTTAATAAGGTTGATCAAGGTTGACAAGGTTGACCATGATTAAGCTTACACTAATGTTAATGCTAATGTTGCATTAATGCTACAAAAATGTTTACATTAATGGTTGACAAAGTTGATGGAGTTGACCATGTTGGAAGAGGGTTGACCATTATTTACCATATTCAACCATAGAGAGTTTGATTGATCATTATGGTTGACCATAGTCAACTATAGTATTATTGATAATTGTTGACCATGGTTGACCATATTAAACCATATTTGAACATGGTTAACAATAGTTGATCATAATTAAGCATTGTTTCTTCATAGTTCACCACAATTTAATATGATGGAACATAATAACAATATACTCCCATTAAATTACTTTGTGTGTGGGGTACTAAACATTGGGCATGCATTCCTTTAGCATCGACTGAACAAAATTTTGACATTTAGTATATGCACATATTAATAAACAAACAAGATAACTAAACTACAAAAATATGAACAACTCATTTGGGAACAACACTTCATGGACACTTCCATTATGATTTATATTTATTTTCTAATTTCACCATGCATTGCCTCTCACTGAGGATGTTCTTTTATCCTCTAAACACATTTGGCCAAACAATACCATTTCCTTAAAAAGTTGGAGACACGTGTCTTGGTTCTTGGAAACTTCTTCAAATCTCTTGAGGATATTTTCCACCACCACTAGCCATGTAGCAACCATATGTGCTAACCCCATGCCATGGAGGACAGTTCAAACAATTTCCTTAATGTCATCAGGAGCAATAATGCTTGAAATTAAGGCCTATACCATATCAAGTAATTAATTTACTTATAAATTGTATTTTGTGGACTATAACAGAGCTTTAAATTAAGGCATGTATGAAAATAAATATCAAGACAATTTAAAACAAGATATAACAATGAAACTTAAGGAATTCATAAGGTAACTGAGGCATTGCAATTCTTGAAATAATACTTGCTTGAAACTTGCTTTCTAAAGGACCACTTTATAGTAAAGGGGGGAATGCTAAAAAGGGGTCAAGGAAATAGTTGCAGACTTGATAATCAAAACTCGATAAGGTGTGGAAATAAGCATGTAATCAATAACTAAAATTGTCCAAAATTTCAATTTTTGGTTGCCTATAGTGAGTTAAATTCATGTTAGTCCCAAGTTGATGGCAAGCAAAAATTGGTCCAATTACTGTTAGAATCTAAAATCCTAGGTGTTATATTTTTACCTTGTTTTCTCAATAGTTGATTCTCGATATATGTTTATGAAATTGATAACAAATGAAGCTAGGCATAGCAACAATTTTCTTTGGGGGAAGTGTTGTTGTTATGTAGATAATTTTGTGGGGGAGGAAGCATGCATGAATGCACCATCATTAGCTGATTTTCTATTTTAGATTTATAGAAGGCCCAATTATCTATGATAACAGTGCCTATTGTGGGGCATGGATCCCAAGAAGGTCGTTCATTAGTTTGTCTTCAGTTCAGAGGCTCAGTGCATGCATGAAATGTCCTAGTCTTCTCCAGTTGAGCACACTATGTTTGGATGAATTATCCATTCATAAGGGTGCACTGAACACCATCACCTAGGGTTAGGTTTATGTTTTAACACCATCACCTAGGGTGAATCATTGGATGTCTGTAACAACCCCCAACCACCCAACTGAGGGACATTACCCCTGAACTCTGCCTCTGATGCTATAAATTTAACATTTTTTTAGCCTCTGTGGGAAGGTAGTTCAATGTCTTCTCTAAAGCCATTTTCAAGAATATTATCATATTCAATACTTTTATAGCTTTGGCATAGGAGAACCAATCACCATTATGGATCATTATGTCTCTTAAATCATCAGCTCATGGTAAAAGGATTGTTGGTTATAACGAGTCCTTCAAAGTTGATAAGATCTACATTCTGTTAGAACAACAAGAGAATAGTGAGTCGAAACATGAAATTTGATGAGAAGGCTTGGTCCTCCAAGTCTTAGGGGCACCTTGGGAAGGTTGAGGAGGGAGAGACGTCTTTTGCTCCAAATGCTTCTCCACAGTTTTGAGGGAAATTACATTCAGATCATCAAAGTTCCAATGCAAACATAGAGCATGCACGAAACACCAACACGTTGCACAAGACACAAGCGCAAGTTGGAGCTCCAAGGAAGAAAATGAGCCCATAAATTTGATGTCAAATAATTTAAATTCCTTGTCCTAATTTTCAATGGCCAGTTTGCAGATTTAAAGGAAGAATAGACTAGGTACCTAATGCTATTGCTAAAGGTAATATGTAGGTGTTTGCACAAGGACAATATCTGAAAATGGTAATAGTGTATATGTATATATATATATATATATATATATATATATATATATATATATATATATATATATATATATATATATATATATATATATAGATATATATATATATACATACATACATACATACATACATACATACATACATACATATATATATATATAAGGAATTTCAAGTATTTGAACAGAGTTTCAGGTTTCAAGGTGACTATCCCAAATATGAGGACCTGCATTTTAGGATTTTGTTCTAATTTGTGATTTATTTCCATTTTATGATGGATATCTCTCTTCACCTTAACAATTTAATGTTGGGAACATGTAACAAGAATGTTGTTGTTCATCACAATTCCAATAATGAAGCAACATAATACCATTAATAAATCAACTTTTATGAAGCAATTTGCACTGTCTTCTCTTTTACATAGGAATTTGCATATTTTGAAGTAAAATCGTTTGTGTCAGTATAATTTAAGACATTAGAAAACTAGTATATTAATTAGTTTTTATGAAGAAATTTTTTCTATCTTCTCCTTTAGATAGGAATTTGGATAATTTTAAACAAAATCAGTTGTGTTAATATTATTTAAGACATTAGAAAGCTAAAATATTTTTGTAAAAATTAAAAGCTAAAGTTTTGGATTCAATCCAATTTAAAGTGATAACCCTTTTCCCTCTCACTGAAACTCATAACCAAATAAGAAGATATTCAAGGCAGTTTTAAAGGACACAAACAATGAAAAACTATCATTTTAAATTACTTCTTTTTATTTGATGGTCCATAAATAACCCAACAAATAATCCCTTGCACCAAAATGGTACATAATTTTGCTAAAAAATAAATAAAATTAAAGTTTGACACCTGTTAACTACCAAAATGACTGTAATAAAATTTTCATTTATAAATAAACTAAATTTGAAGTTCTAAGTCTTGTTGAAACTTGGAAGAATGATATAAAAGATGCATGATTCACCATTCAGCAGTCACTGGACTAGGATGAATAATACAAAGGGATCATGATCCATCATGCAACAATAGCCCAATAATTTGGATGATGCAATGTGGATTGAGTTTATCCAGATCTGTTTGTCACTTGTTGTTCCAAATGATTCTCCACATATTTGAGTGAAATCAAATTCAAATCAACAAAGATACCATGCAAACACAGAGCATGCATGTCACACCCACACAGTGTACAAGACACGTGAGCAAGTTGGAGCTCGAAAGAAGAAAATGAACCAATAAATTTGATGTCGAATAATTTAAATTCCTTGTCATAAATTTCAATGGCCAATTTACAGATTTAAAGGCAGAGGAGACTACATACCTAATGATACTACTAAAGGTAATCCTTAGTTGTTTGCACAAGGACAACATATAAGGAATTTCAGTTATTTGAGTAGAGTTTCAGGTTTCAGGGTGACTATCCAAAATATGAGGACTTCCATTTTAGGATTTTGTTCAAATTTGTGATTGATTTCCATTTTATGATAGATATATTTCTTCACCTTAATAATTGTATACTACAAGAAATGTGTTGTTCATCACAATTCCATTAAGAAAACAATAGAATACAATTAATAAATGAGTTTTTATGAAGCAGTTTTCACTATCTTCTCTTTTAGATAGGAGAAGGTTGGAGATCCAAAGAAGAAAATGAACCGAAAGGAAAACCATTCACCATTATAGAGCATTACCTCTCTTGAATAATTAACTCATGGGAGGAAAGGAAGTTTCATCTCAAACACTCTTTACAATTTGATACCAGAATGGAGGAGTTAAAATAATTGTGGGAAACCCCGAGAAGCATGGTTAAAAATGATAGTTAGATAGATATGAAGCATAGGGATTTGCTTTAAATACAATGGTTGATTGTCCTAGCGAAAAATGTCTATTAAGTTTGTGGATGCTTTTCCCCATGTCAGAGATGCCATATTGTTGTGAGTTGATGGAAAATTTCATCTAACCTATGGGTGTGCATCACGTTTTATAGATAGTAACATAATGCTACTAATTATGTATGGTAACAAATAATGTTGCTAATTATGTGGAAGCTAGCATAATGTTAATGGAAAGGCACCCCACACTATTTTGAAATCTTGCATCACTTCAAAGCTCAAGGATAATAACAAAATTTAATTTTACATGGGAGTTGATTGAATTCAATTTAAGGAAGGATAAAATTCAAGCAACCTATGCTTTGTAATGTATGGTATTTTATGTTATATTAATATGTTAAACACAGTCAAAACCCACCCCATTTAATTCAATTCCTTTTTAAAATGTGAAGAGGTTTTTTGCATAAAACAATTCCCCAAGTCACGCTATCACACCAAAGAAAGAACATTACAGTGCCACTTTCAACAACAGTTATTTTATTAGGCTTACTATTGCCTCTGGCGCCCACCATTATGTAGACTAAGGGTACCCAATAAATAAAATGTCTAAAAGATAGTCATGAAGAACCTACCTCCAATAACTTAGAAGGTTCCATAAATCTCCAATTAACCACTCACTGAAAAATGTTTCACCATAACAATAACGTTTGCACATATATTATGACATAACCTCAGTTTAACCTACATATTTAATGTCTTTTTGAGATAGATTTAATTTTCAAATATTTTTTTGTGATTTTGTGCTAGATTTTAGTTACTGAGATCTGGAAGAATCATCGGTTTATTTAGTTGGTATTTATTTGTTGGGTTGAGTATTATTGTTTGCATAGAGTTTTTCCCTATTTTCTAGCAATAGTGGTAAAGTATTTAGGACGATAAATGAATTTTATTTTGCAGTACTGTGTAAGGAGTGAAGTAGTTATCGTGTTTGGAAGACTGATTTATCATACAATAAGATGATGGTAAGAAAACGTCATTTTGAAATGTCTCCAGTAAATAGATTTTGTGTGCAAACTCTTTTTTATTCTAAATGCATGTATGAATAGGTATGAATAGAACTTAAATATAAGCATGTGTTTCACTAATCTATTTCAAAATCTCTATGAGAACCTAGAGAGAAGCTCTTTATGCTCATTATTGTTTATCGATACTTCAAGTTATGTCCTATATATGACATCAATACAGCTACTTACATAAAGTTTATTACTTCCATAGAGTTTTCTCGTATGCTGAGTTCAATATCATAATGTTGTCCAAGTGAAAATAATTTTATTTCTAAATGATGAATTTGAAAATAAATTCCTATGATTATCCCATATATGCATATTTAATTTGTGTTCTCCTCCTTGCAAAAATATATGGTTGCAATGTCCTATTCATCCATCCTCTCATCATGTTGTAAACCCTTTTAAATTTACTTTCTTTGATTGTGATCTTTTGTATTTTAGATATTTTTACTGCCTAAAAATTTTCAAACTATAAATTGTTCTTTTAAGGAGGATGTTTGGTCTAACCCAAGTAACTTTGATATTTAATTAATGTTAATATTTTCAGATTCACAAAGTGTTTTGTATTTTCGTCGTTTTGACTCCTAAAGAAAAGTTTCATTCTCTGAATTAGGCCTTTGAATACCATGTTTTGGGTAACCCAAGTAACAACGCATATAAGCAACCACACATGTAATTAATGTTAATACTTTTAAATCAACGAAACATAGGAAACTTAAAACTCTTTCCTTTTCATCACCCTCATATAAAATTACAGTGATTCAATTACTAGCAAGCACACTAAACGAAAGCTTAAATATTTCCTTAATACAAAATTCATTACTAAATAGAGGTAATTGGAAAAATGCACAACTAGAAATAAATATAAAAAAGCTAAAAGAAATGGCCCAAGTGAAAGAGAAAAAAGCTAAAAGAAATGGCCCAAGTGAAAGAGATTTAAATAAACATGAAACAAAAAAAAATGAAAATTATTACCATGGAAATTGATCATGCCCTTAAACTCCAAATTATCTATTCAGGTTTCATAAAAACCCTTTATCGTGTAATGTGGGAGTTCGTGAGGTTTCATAAAAACCCTTTATCGTGTAATGTGGGAGTTCGTGCTTTCTTTATATTAGTCAAACAAGCATGGTTCAATCCCCCTGGAAGTAGGCTTCAGGAACGTCGTGATCCTAACAGTGAAGGAATCAATGTGAACAACAAACCCAAGAGTGTATACAAGTATTTTGTGTATTACAAAGCACCCAATTCTTTTCTTTCCTTTTTTTTTTATCTTGGAGTAACTTCTGCTGACAAACTCGAAGCCAAAAAGCTATAATGTTATGGTTAGTATTTCACAAATCTATATTTGAAATTTCTGCTATTTGTTAAAAAAAAAAATCACTCAACTAAAAACATCCATGTGTCATGTAACTTCAAAATGGTTGATTCTTTCATCTAACAATAAGTGTGTTGGATTCAAGTCACATCCATGCTCAGAGGCCACCTAATTTTGTGGGTGAGGCTCCTGAAATATGAACAAATAAAGTCATTGATGCCATGTTTACACCCAATCCCCCAGTGGCTCTACCAATGATCAAAATTTTAGTCACTGGTCGAGTAGCCATGCAAATTTCCCCTAGAAAAAATGCAAGACCAGTTTGTAGAAATATTTGTCCTCACAAAATGGCCAATTATCTACCGACCCATACAATAAAATGACAATAATGACCTTAGTAAAGGCCATGTTCACAAAATATTTCGGTACAACCATAGAATGTTCTATAGACAAAAAATCATCTCTAATATATGTGAGTGCACTAGATATTAAGATTTCTTCCTGTACAAAAAGGTTTTTTTCTTTTTAACCAAAGGCCTTAATCTCTCTGAATAATTTAAATTATGACTTCCAATGAGGTATTTCCCTTATTTGAAGGTAAGGTTCTTCAATCAAATCTTGTAACCCCTACTATTTAGCTTTCCTTCTTAAGCCCATTTCTTACAACTTGGGTATTATCCTCCTACCTACAGTAACAAAATTCCTAATGCCACTGCCTCCTTCAAAGTTCAGACCTCTCCAAATGAATTATTTGTCTGCTATACTATTTAAATTCACTTTCAAACCCTCATATAAATATATTATCACTTACCTGATACTGGCTCTTATGACTCCACTTGCCTCTAACTCTCTCGGGTTTAATTTTAATTCCTGTAGAAATTTAATTGGAACGAAACTTCTTTGGACGTATCCCATTTGGAATTATTCATTTCCTTGGTTTTCTTTCCATTTACAGCTTAACCAATGATGAAAAGGAGTTGCCCATGTTTAATAGTTTTCTTTCAGATCTAGGGAGATCCTCTTTTAGTGATCATTGGATGAAAGGTTTTGGAGAGAGAGGGATCTAGATAGGTTTTGAAGAGCGCAGTATGTACTTCCCTTTTGATCTCATAACTATATTTTCATAGGTATCTAAGTGTTTGTAAAAATTTATGTCAAGAGTGGATGAATTATAATGTTCAAATTCAGATAAGTGTTTCGAGAGATTATGTTTATTCTGAATTGGTCAGTAACCATCAAATCTTCCAAAGACAAAAAATCAATAAGAGAACTGTAGTCAGATAGAGACTTACTGCTGTGAGAAATGGATGCAGTCAAAAGTTCTTTTTCAAGCCTTGGCAGGTCAGCGAGCTACAAGAATTTATTTCCCTCTTCAATAGATTTATCAACCGCCTTTGTTGCAATAGCCTTAGAGGGGTTTTTGCTTCCCATGCTCGAGAAAATGTTCGATTCCTAAGGGGATATCCAACAATTGAAGCTTTCTCATCAACTACTTGAGTTTCGAATTTCTGGGACAACTTTATCCACCTATTTCACACTTGGAGGAGAAGGTGACTGGCAGCCAAACTCCACAAACAAACTGGGAAGAGAGAGAGGGGCACTTTTTGGGTGATTATGGAAGGAAAGGCCCTACGCAAACATTATGTGGGTCTAAGGTTCCATAGTGAAATCAAGTAGCTACATAAGATTCAATTAGGTGTCTCCTTTCCCTACACAAAACCCCAACAAACCCCCTGTCTCTGTTAAACTTGAAGGGAAAAACAGGATTTGTGAAAAATCCATTTGAAGCTCGAGACACATTGGAAGAGCCCATTTGAGCTTCATTGAGATTCTTATCGACGTTGACCAAATCCTTAAGAACAATTTTCGTAAAGCATAAGCTGTGATACCCAAGAAAACTTAAACATAAAACTATCGACTTACAAGGACTAGATATTACAGGAACCTGAAACATAGAAGAAATGTCCATGCATTTTTAGCAAGCTACCAAAGGAAATAATCCTCGAGAGCTAATGTTAGTGGAAGGATAAAAAAGTTATAGAAACACGTAGCAAAACCCTAGTCTCCATTGCTGAAACCTCCTCCAGAATTCAAAAATCCCTTTTTCGAATTAACTATAACTTGTTCTTCCATTCTTGAAGGTTCCTTGAGGGTTTTTTCTTCCATTCTTGAAATCTCCTCAAAAGTTTGAACAAAATTACATTGCCCATTGTTCTTCCATTCTTGAAAGCTCCTCGAGGGTTTGAACAAAAATGGTACTGCCCACCTCGAAATTTTATCTCAGGATGTGGTATGCGGGAGACAAATTATCTTAAGAAAAAAGGTCTTAAATTGCCATTGTATGTATTAACAAGATGATATGAAAATATCAAAAATAATTTCTTCTAATTCCTTGATATGCCCTCCATTTGGATGCATATGTCCTTGATTCATGTAGGTTTTGTTCATATTAAGGTCAATACATTTGAATGGATGGTTTATAATAGATATGGCCAATACATTCGTCAATGTTATTGATCCCATCACATATATTTTTGATACATTAGGGATTTTCTTTAGATATTTGTCATCAAATTTGTATACTTTATCATTTCATTATGATAAATTTAATTAAATAAAATGGTTGGGACAAAATGAAAATTTAAGACAAAGTTAGATAAATGTCTTAAAAACCCATTCGTGTAGTAGTGATTCAATGGAATGGAATCGTCTTTAAATTTTTTGGAAACCTTTTTCCAGGATGTTTTCATAATTTTCTCTTCCTTCTAAGTAGTTTCACCCTTTTTGAAGGAGGAAGAGGTGACAGTCTCTTGTAGTAGTGATTCAAAAAAATGGAATCATCTTTAAATGCTTTGGAAACATTTTTCTAGGACGTGTTTAGACATTTCCCCTCTTTTTAGACAGTTTCACCCCTTTCAAAGGAGGAAGAGGCGAAAGTCTCTTGTTACTCTTTCAAAACAGGTGTTATGTCACTCCTTATCAAAGGGAATGGAGTGACACGTTTCAAAATGTCACATTCTCTCATGGTTTGAGTCCATATTTTAAGCCACTGAGGTGGAAGGGTCTCTAAGCTTGCTTAGTTATACAGTTAAAAATGAACATTTCACTATCATTCTTGTCTTCAAATAAAAGCTCATGGGAGAGCTCAATATTATCTTTTTATCAATCTAACAAAGAGTTTACATATGGAGGAAGGTATATCTTGGCTTCAAACGGGGCCTATAAAGGTTGGGGTCACATGGGACAAAAATAAAAAGGTCCCTTCGACAAATGTAGATCCTCTCAATCTCCCCCTAGGATAAGGCCTCAGTGAAAAATGGCTACACGACTCTTCAAAGGCAATTTAGGATGAATATTATGTTTAGAAGCTGAAGATTCATGAAGAAGAGATGGGAAAGGATATTGTTGAGACTTTTAAGAAGAATTTAAAGAAAGACACATAAGCTCAGAAACCCCAAGGAAAATCCCAAGATAAACATATGAGCTCTAGTCCTCTTCCTGAGTCATATAATGCTACTTCTTAACAATAAGTCTATTATTGGTGTTGGTGGATAAAGAAAAAAAGCATAAGGATGCTAATGATATGGAAGGGAGAGCGAAGAAGAGATATAGGACATAGACCTAAAACAGGACTAATGTTATGTAACCAAGTCCCAAAATAGAAGAAAAGATAGGTCAACGACGTCAAAATTAGTCTCTTCAAGGGGGAAACCTCCTTTACATTACACCAATGAACAGTTATTGGATGATTCAAATGAAAAAACCTCCCTTTTATATATAGGATTCTAAGTGGTCACAATCTAATCAAAGGTGACATAACAATAATAATGTAAGGGAACAACAATAACAATAGTGGGCTTCTATGGGGCACAACAATAATAATAAGGGGGCTACACTAATAACAATGAGGGAACACACTAGTATTACAGGGACCTATCATGCCCGTCTCCTTCAAAAAAACTGTTGTCCTCAATGCTTGAGTAGTTCTGGATGCTTTTGTATAAAATTGTCATCCTCCCATGAGAAATCTTCCACGAGAAAGTTCTTCCACTTGATCAGATGCTCTAAAATTGATCAACTGTGTAGTTGTCGAGTTCTTGTTTTCATGATTTCTTCAGGTCACAATATGATTTTTACTTCGTCGTCAAGTTCTGGAAATATTGTTTGAACTGGGAGCTTGTCACCTATAGCCTTCTTGAAGCATGAAATATGGAAAACTAGGTCCACTCAAGAAGATGTAGGAAGCTCCAATTTGTATGCCATAGTACCAATCTTTTGCAACACCTTGTGAGGACCATAATAGTTTGGTGATAATTTATTATCCTTCTTAGCTTACTTGAGGGACATTTGTTTGTATGGTTGTAGCCATAAAAATACCCAGTCACCTACATCAAAAATTCTTTCGTTGCAATGTTGATCACCCTGTTGTTTCATTCTATTCTGCGCCAAAGTGAGGTTATCCTTTAAGAGTTCGAGAATTTGTTTTTGAGGCTCGATGTGATCTCCCACTGCTTGAACCTTAGAATTATCTCGTAGAGAAGATGCAATATATGGTGGATGATATCCATAAAGTGCCATAAATGGGGTCATTCATGTTGTAGTATGGAAGGAAGAGTTATATCACCATTCAACCAAAGGTAACCACTTGACCCATTATGTCTATTTATCAGATACAAAGCAACAAATATATACTTCCAAACATTTGTTCACTATCTCAATTTTCCCATGTGATTGAGGATGATAAGATGAGCTATGAGCTAATTGAGTACCCAGACAAGAAAATAATTCCATCCAAAAATTTCCAGTGAAAATAAGGTCTATGTCACTTATAATAATCTTTGGGTTTCCATGTAGCTTTTGAATTGTTTCCATAAATGCAGTAGAAATTGTACTAGCTTTAAATGGATGAGATAATGCACAAAAGTGCACATACTTGGTAATTCTATCAACTACAACCATGATGACACTCTTTCCTTCAGACTTGGGTAAACCTGTGAGAAAATTCATTGAAACCTCCTCCCTACATTGACTTGGAATGGATAAAGGTTGTAATAGACTAGAGGTCTTAATTGTCTCAACTTTATTTTGTTGGCAAACCAAACATTCTTCACAAACTTTTGAATGTCATATTTAAGGCCATCCTAAAAAGAATCTTTCTTAACCTTGTGGTAAGTTTAAAAAAATCCTAAGTGCCTTGCTGAGGGAGAGGTGTGCAATTCTTGAAGAATCTTTTGTTTGAGTTTGGAATGCTTACAAGCTACAAATGATATTTGTACCACAATGAATTATTATTCCAGCTAAATGTATCTTATGTGCTAGGATATTTCTGCAACTTTTAAATGAGTTCCCACAGTTCTTCGGCATTCTTCCATTCATCCCTTGCTTCTGTTATCCAATCCAGTTTGATATTAGATTTGGCACAAAGCAATTCTTCCACATCCTCATCCTTTCTTGACAGTGCATCTACAACAAAAATTTTCATTCATTTTTTATAGATAATTTCAAAGTCATAACCCAACATCTTTGTGACCCATTTTCGCTGATCTTTTGAAGATAATATTTGTTCTAAAAGGTATTTAAGACTATCATGATCAATTTTTACCTTGAAGTGCCTTCCTATTAAGAAAGGTCGCAATTTTTTAAGTGCATGTAGTGTTGCCAACATTTCCTCCTCATAAATAGCTCTGTGTAGATACTTTCCTTTGATTGGACGAGTTTCGAAAGCAATGGGTCTTCTTTCTTGCATTAAAACAACACCAATTCCATTTCTTGAGGCATCACATTCCACATTAAAAGTTTTTATGAATTTTGTCATAGCTAAGACTAGTGCTTGGCACATTGCCCCTTTAAGATGCTCAAAGGCCTTAGTCGCTTCTAGAGTCCAAGAAAATGCATCTTTCTTCAATAATGTTTTTAGAGGTGCTACTATTCTCCCATAACTATTAACAAACTTGCAATAATACCCTGTCAACCTAAGAAACCCTCAAAGATGCTTTATGGATGTGGGTATTTTCCATTCCTTAATGGATTTAATTTTGTTAGGGCCTACGTTAACACCCTCGTGAGAGATAATATGACCCAGATATTCCACGTCCTATACTCCAAAGAAACATTTGGAAGCTTTTGCATATAATTTTTTCTCCTCCAATAGCTTAAGCACCCTGTCAACATGTTGAACATGATCCTTACATGACTTGTTGTAGATTAGTATATCATCAAAAAATACTAACACCAATTTTCTATGAAAGGGATTGAAAATGGACTTCATCAAAGTTTGAAATGTAGAAGGTGCATTGGTAAGGCCAAAAGGAATGACCAAAAATTCATAATGACCGTCAGGAGTTCTAAATATTGTTTTTGGAATGTCTTCAGTCTTCATTCTTATTTCATGATATCCTGAACAAAGATCCAACTTGATCAAGCAAATTTCTCCATGTAATTCATCCAATAATTCATGAATGACAGCAATGGAAAATTTATCTTTAATATTGAGATTGTTGACCTCCATATAATCCAAACACATGTGCCATGATCCATCCTTCTTGTGCACCAATACCACTAGAGCAGAGAAAGAACTTTGACTAAGTTGAATTATACCAGCCTCTAGCATTTCTACAACCATACGTTCAATTTCACTCTTTTGGGCATAGGGATATATATAAGGCCTGATGTTTGGAGGAATACTTCCTTGAATAAAATGAATAGCTTGATCATGATCAAGAATAGGTGGGAGGCCTTTGGGAGTCTCAAACACGTTGGAATGATTGTCCAAGACTTTTTGGAGGTCTGGAGAAATAGATGATTTCGATGTTTGAGCCTCAAGTGAACATAATTGTGTAATTACACCCCTTGTTCTTTATTTAGAAGATTTATCATGGTATTAGACCCAATTATCTTTCATGGTTTCCCTACGATACCCCTTAATTCAAATTCGTTTCCTTCCCAAAAAAAACTTCCAAAAAAGTTCTTGAAAATTAAAAGTTATCATACATAAAGATTGGAACCATTGGACTCATAGTACAACATCAGCACCACTGATTGGAATGGAAATCATTGGACTATTCAATACATATTATCCCATGGATAGCTTGATATTATGGCACTTTCTTGAGAAATTTATGGTTCCTCCATTTGCAACCGTCACTTGACACTCTGGTGCTGGCTATAGGAAGAAATTTAATTCCTTGGCTATCTTACAATGAATAAAATTCTTGGTACTACCTGAATAAATCAACACTATTATATTTTTCTTTTTGATATGTCCTTCTATATTGAGAGTTTGAGGAGTGGTTATTCTTGCTAGTGCATTACAACATATGGTCGGATTCATTTCTTCTTTCTCTAGGGTTGGTTCCTTTTGTATATCTTTTTCTTTTGACCCTTCTTGTTCACAATCGATGTAAAATAATTTCTTCTCAAAACCCCTATGACCTTTAGTGTACTTGCTATCACAACTGTAACAAAATCCTTTCTCTCTTTTTTCTTCCAATTGTTGTGGTGTCAATCTTGTAGGTTGTGGAAGGCGAGGAACAACCACACATCTATCTTTATAGTTGTGAGTGTTAGGCTTCCTTGTTGCAATAATTTTTCTTCCAATTTTCTTGCCAACCTGAATGCCTTCTCCAGTGAATCAGGTTCCCAAAGCAAAACCTCGTGTTGAATATTATCCTTTAGAGTCCCTACGAATACATCAATCCTATGGTCCTCTGGAATATCATTTACCCTTATATTCAACTTTTGTAAGTCCTCAATGTGCTCCATTATTGAACTCTTTCATTTGAGATTTATCAATTAGCTAAAGAGGTGTTACTCTTTGTATCCTCATAATGTGCTATCATTTCCTCCATAAACATTGACCAAGTGGCAATTTGTTTACAAGTGAAAAGCCATCAATACCATACAAACTGATTGGGTTCTAAATATAAAGTTGCAATGCGTACCTTTTGTGTGTTTTGCACATTATGGAGATCAAAATATTGCTCCATCTGTAGTATCCATGTTACGGGATCTTTGCCATCAAAATTTCTCATATAGATCTTTGGAATCTGGTGGGTCTTAAATCCAATATTAGAGTCTATGAAATCATGATTAACATTTCTTTTGTTCTCATCATAAGTTTCCTCTACTACCTTTTCGCTATTAGGAAGCATTTCGTGTAGCAACTTTGCCAAACCTCCCTTCAAACCTTTCATGTCTTTCTTCAAACCTTCAATGTTTCCTTTTGATTCATTGATGCCATTTTTCAAACCACAAATCTTAGTTTCCATGGCATTCTTCAAGTAATCTATCCTAGCTTCCATGCAATTCTTCAAACCATCCATCTTAGCTTCTCTTACTTTTTGTGAGAGTGAAATTTGTTGCACTTGGTCCCGTAATTTTGATATATCATGTTTCATTTCTCCCTCTTCTTCATGAGTCATAGAATATCTTTCAGGTTTCTTACTAGGTGTTTCCATTTTATTTCTTCGGGGCATCAATTAATGATAATTATTCTTCATTATTCCCTTTGAATCACTTCAAACTAATTTTCTCAAAGAAAACTTAAGCAAATTTTAAAAAACACTACATAGCTTTTATTTTTTTGTTTTTCTTTGTAGGATCTTGATTTTCAATTTGATGTATCTCTAAAATTTTTGCTTTCAAACCCCACAAGTCTAATCAATATTGGAATTTCCAAGAAAAAATTATGCCCAATCTCCCACAATGCCTTAATTTCACACTAGTTCAGTAGCACGAACTTGTATGAAGTGCCAGGTGTCACTGTTTTGACCTTCAGCCTTGAAAACAATACCCAAAAAACTACAGTCTGTCCTATTCCTATAATCTGATCCTCAGAGAGAAAGTTATGATTATTTTCCCAATATCCACCTATTTGGGATAGAATTTGGGATCCTGCAAAAACCCTAACTTCCTTGGTTCATATCTCTAAAAATTTTGTGAGAAACGGTCTAAAATTTGGACACAAAGTTCTTCATGATGGCTTCTCAAAGGGATTTTCTTTTTCAAATTCTGAAGCTCTGTAGAAAAAAAATTTATAGAGAAAATTCCATCATGACCTCTTTGAAGCAGCGAAACCCTAGAATCCAAAGCTATGATACCAAATGTTATGCAACCAACTCACAAAATAGAAGAAAATATAGATCAACGAATTCAAAATCAGCCTCTTCAAGGGGGAAACCTCCTTTACATTACACAAATGAAAAATTCTAATAATGTAAGGGCACAACAATAACAATAGTGGGCTTCTATGGGGCACAACAATAAAAATAAAGGGGATACACTAATAACAATGAGGGAATACACTAGTATTATAGGGACCTAACAACTAAAAAAGAGGAGGAATCATAAGTGGAACCCAAAGAGACTTCTAACCAATATATTTCCTTTACCTAGAGTACCTCTATCACATCTCCTTCTTCATCCCCTATGATTATTCTTAGTACTTTTATATAGAAGCTTCCTCAATTATTGTGATATCTCAATTAACATAATTGTACATGCCATGTACAATTCCCTCTTAAATTAACCGTAGACATCATATATATGGAATATAAAGATGGAAGGAATGCGGAAACACCTAAGGATACACAAGAAATAATGAGGAGCCTAAAGGTGGGGATCCAAAGCTACCAGATAAATAATAAAACGATAATTTAGGACCATGAAAGGAAATTATAATTGAATGTTGTGTTACTGTATAGTCTATCTAAAATCAAAAGAAATTGTAGCACATAACAAATTATTGCAATGCTAAAATAAATTCCTATAATATGCTTTAAAGCCCATCAAAGATGTTAAAGCATGGCCAAATTTCCAACAACACACAGAAAAACTCCCATTTGAAACCTATTTCAAGAACTATTTTCATGACATCAGAAATGGTTATTTTTATTATTTGATGGTTAGTGTTTCATTTCATTAAAATGATATTGCAAGTACTAAAAAAAACAACATATATAATACAAGTACCAAAAGTATAAAATACTTGGTCTGCCATTTTGTATAGACACCAAGAAAATATGGATATATGCCACCATTGTACTCTAATGTGAAATGGGCCATGAGAAAGATTGGTTGAGGGATATAGTCTATATGGTTACACCCTACACCCTCATCTGCAATATGAAAAGATAAACTAGTGGGATAACACTGATTAGAATGACTGGAAGCCTTTTTTTGAAACTTTTGAATGAAAGTATTTGTTGAGAAATGGCAACAATTCTAGTTTAATTTTTCCTTGAATTAAATTGTGAATTAAAATAGAATTATTTTCTCATAGCAATTTGAAAATAATTAATTAAGTTTAATTAACTTAATTAATTTAGGAAATTTGAATTTGAAGTTTCTTATAAGACATGTATATTTTCTCCTTAACTTATCAGAGTTAGGGATGAGTTATGAATGAGCTATAGTTAGTCAACTCAGTTTATTGAATTAAGTCCAGTTAAATTAGTTCCAATCAGTTTCAGGAACTAATAGTGAGTATACAGTCAGTTCGGACACTAGTGACCTAATTAGTACTACTCTAATTAACTGAAGATTCCACCATCAGAAACTCATGCATGTCGATTCTGAGAAAGATCCAGTTGAGACTAGAGTGCAAGGACAATGTACTAGTTGTTTTAGATTTTTCTAAGTTGCATTGATAGAGCATGCATTCAAGAACTAATCCTTGAGGGATTACGCCATTTTTAGAGGCTTTATTTCCCTTTAAATACAAGCTATCCTTCATAGGCATTACACATTGGAATAGAGACTTGGAGAGATTGTGAATTGGCTAAGCTTTGGCCTTGAGCTTGCTTATGATTTAGATATTGAATTTTTTGAGTGCTCGGATTGTTCTAGAGAGAACAATAATTGTAATTTCACCTTGATTTTCTAGATTAATACAAAATAGATAGTGGGGTTTTGAGTTGTGGCTTTCCTCAGATATTTATTATGTTATGTGCCTTCGATTCTCTTCCTCTATTGATTATTGTATGCTTGATGTTTATGGGCTTCCGTTGTAAAGAGTAAAAGTAGATTCTTGTCTCCTATTTTAATATATTACATGAGCTTGTGAATGTACAAGTTTTTCTACATGGTATCGGAACAAGATTGTTTTTTTGGACTGAGAGTTTGCAGAGAAGTTCGGAGAATTTCTATGCAAAAATTTCAAAAACAAATCATGGATTTGGATTCCTTGGGAAAAGATACTCAAATTCATAAAAATAATCGGCTGAATGGGAGTTCGGATGAGGGAGATATCGTTGATTTAAAATCAGATCTGTAGAGGAGATTTCAAAGTTTTGAGTTTCTGGGTTATAGGTGAAAGTCGAATTTGCATACATAATTCAGGATCAACAGATGGAATTCGACGGGTTGAGGCTTGAGTATGCCTTGGAAGGCAACTCAAATTTTATAGCTTGGAGGGATAGGATGGAGGATGTGCTAGAAGATAATGGCTTGAAGGAATTCATTGATCAAGAAGTCCCCAAGCCAGTAGTTACAAATGCACAGAACTTGGCCAAAAGGAAGAAGTGTGTGGTGAAGGCAACGAAGATAATCCTTGAGGGAGTTTGAGATCACATTGTCTCGTGTCTCCATGGCAAGGAAACTCTACATGCTATGTGGAAAACATTGACAAACTTGTATTAGAATAGCAGTGATCAAAGGAAGTTGGCACTGAAGGATAAACTTCGTAAAATCAAGATGCAGAAAGGCAAGACGATTCCAAAGTACTTAACCAAGTTCACTCAATGTCAGGATGAACTTAGAAGTGTTGGAATCATAGTTTCCAAGGAGGATGTGGTGAGCCTTTCTTTTCTTGGACTCCCAAAGAGTTCGCATAGTTATCAAGAATCTGTCAATGGTTGGGAGACGTTGCCAGATTGGGAATGACTATGGTCGAATTTGATGTAGGATGAGATCAGGAGGAACACCAGGGATGGCTCTTCATCAAAGATTGATGATGAAGATAACTATGCTTTAGTGATTAAGGCAAGGAAGGGGAAAGGTAAAATTTCTCATTCCAAATCAAATTGTTATCATGGAGGTAAGAATAAGGACATGACAAAGTTAAATTCTTTCATTGTCATAAGATGGGTCACTTTTCTACGAATTTTCCATTGAATAAGTCCAAGGATAAGTCCTCAGGATGAGCGATGGGTGAGGATTTGACCTCCCAATTCAAATTGGACTTTTCCCTCATTGCATGCATGGTGTCTTCAATGATGGGAAGTGTTTGGTACTTGGATGGTGGATCTTCTTTCCACATCACTGGCGACAAAGAGTTATTCAATGAACTGGAGGAGAAAGAACTCAAGATGCATATCAAGATGGGTGATGACGGTAAGTATAGTGTTACTGGTGTATGCACTATTACTTTTCAAAGGGAGCATACAGCTCCATTCACCTTAAAGAATTTTATGCATGTACCCGGAATGACGAAGAATTTGGTATCCATTGCCATGCTTGAGGATAGAGGCTATGATGTGATTTTTTTTAAAGGAAAGGTGTTCCTTCGACACATAGCCACAGTTCAAGTGAAGAATATAGGGATTCAAGTGCAAAATCCTTATAAGATATATGTAGAGGATTGTGTTGTTTTGAGTTCATAAGTGGAAAATTTCTTGCGCAGAGACATCGGTGAGTTGTGGCATAGGCAATTGGGCCACTTGCATCATGGGGCTTTGAAGATATTTTAGAAAATATCTATTGGTCTTCCCAAAAGTACGCTCGAGAAAGTTGATACATGCAAGGGTTGTACATTGGGAAAATACACCAAGTCTTCCTTTGGAGATAGAGAGAGTCGAGCAGAGTCTATTCTGGAGAGAGTCCATTTAGATGTGTGTGGACCATTCTCGATAGTATCCATCGCCAAACACAAGTATTATGTTATATTTTTAGATGAATATTCTCGTAAATTCTGCATATTTTTGATGCAGAGAAAGGATCAGAGATTCGCAAATTTTTTGAATTCAAAGAATTTCTCAAGAAAGAGTCATGAAAGAAGGATAAAGCTCTACAAAGTGATAACAATGGTGATTATGTCTCCAACGAGTTTAAGAAATTCTATGCAGTGGAAGGGATTAAACGAGAGTTGACGGCACCCCATAACCCTCCATAGAATGGGGTTGCCGAGAGGAAGAACAGGAGCATAGTAGGGGCAACAAGGGTGATGTTGCATGATCAAGGCCTGCCACTAAACTTGTGGGTTGATGCACGCAACACAATGGTTTATGTTAAGAACCATAGCCCACATCGGATACTTGAGGTGAAGAAAACAGAGGAGGGTTATTTTGGTAAGAGGCCAGATGTTGGTCACTTGAGGATTTTTGGGTCATTAGTTTATTGCCATGTGACCAAAGATGCATGGAAAAATCTTGAGCCAACAATAGAGTTGGGGACCTTTTTGGATTACACCAATACACTCCACAACTATTGGGTGTACATGTGGACCAGTTGAATGACAGTGGTTCGTAGGGATATCGGGTTTGATGAGTAGAAGGCCATGCAAGTATCCCTTGAGAGGGAGCTTGAGCTACATGCAGATGAGGAGATTTAGCTCCTAAAATTGAGGGGCCTTAAATTGATGTGGAGAAACCACATGCATAGGTTTAGAGATTGGAGACATCCACTGAGACAGAGTCTTCCAGAGAGGGAAGAAATCACACTAGAGAGGCTGACAGATTGTTGGATGATACACAGGAGAATGTGGGAGCACCCTCTTCTCAACGCAGATAGAGTAGGTCACCAGAGAGGTACACTAGATACATGGCACTTATGGGTGCATGTGTTGTGACAGAGCTATCTTCCTTTCAGGAAGTAGTGCAGCAACCAGTTTGGGTTGATGCGATGGTGGAGGAGTATGACTCCATAGTTCAAAACAGTGTTTGGGATGTGGTCCTGAGAGACCGAGACCAGAGGACAAGTCAGTTGTGAAATATTTTTGCCTTTACAAGGTAAAGCAAGATGCAGATGGTAGTGTTGAGAAGCATAAGGCTAGATTTGCGGCCCGTGGCTTTACATAGGTAGAGGGGATTGACTATGACGAGACCTTTGATCCTGTTTCAAGGTACTCATAAACCAGATCTATTTTTGGCACTATCAGCAAAAATGGGTTGGAATATCCATTTGGTGGATGTTAAGACTGCCTTGCTCAGTGACATGATTGAGGAAGAGTTGTACATAGAGCAGTGTGAAGGTTTTGAAAACTTGGACCGTGAGTCGCATGTGTACTGACTTAGGAGAGCGTTGTATAAGTCGAAGCAAGCACCTTGTGCTTAGTACACTAGGATAGATATCTGCTCCACTCGGTTGGGCTTCACGAAGAGTGAAGCGGATGCGAACCTGTATCACATAGTGGTGGAAGGTAAGTTTTTGATCATTATAATTTATATAGGTGATCTTATACTCACAGGTGATGAGAAGATCATCAGATCTTACAAGGAGGACCGTGCAAGAGAGTTTGACATGAAGGACATGAGGCTCATGCATTACTTTCTTGGCATGGAGGTATGGTAGGGAGATAGGGAGTTGTTTGTATCTCATGGCATGTATGCCAATGAGATACTCATGAGATTCCGCATGTAGAGCAATAAACCCATGGTGACTCCTCTACCTGGTAACTGGAAGAAGGAGGATGCTACTTCAGTAGAAGTAGTGGAAGCTACTATTTACAGGCAGTTTGTGGGTCACTCATGTATTTGGTGAACACACGACTAAATATGTGTTATGCATTTAACTAGCTTAGTCAAGTGATGGTTAGGCCTACCAAGTTGTATTGGAAGGCAGTGAAGCACGTATTGAGATACCTTAGAGGCACTACTCAGTTTGGGTTGTGGTACAGACTAATAGAGGGAGTGAAGCTTCAAGGCTTAACCGATGCAGATTGCGCAGGGAGTCCATCTAACAGGAAGAGCACATCAAGACAGATCTTTAGTACTGGGCCAGCTATAGTTTCTTAGTACAATAGGAAACAAAGATCGATTGCACTCAGTTCGGTAGAGGCAGAGTAGATGGCTGCAAGTCAAGCAACATGTGAGACTATCTGGATGAGGAAGATCCTGTTTGGTTTATTTGGTCAGCAGATAGATCCGATAGTGATTTATTGTGATAATCAGAGCTATATAAAACTCTCTCAAAATCTAGTATTTCATGATCAGTCCAAGCATATAGATATCCAGTATCATCATATCAGGTATTGTGTATTGAGGCAGATCATGCTGTTAGATTACATTCCCATGAAGGATAAATATGTTGACATCTTGACAAAGCCATTGCCAAGATGTAAATTTGAGTTTCACAGAGACAAGATTGGGGTAGTGGATAATCCCTTTCTTGTTGAGAGGGAGTGTTGGAGAAATGGAAAAAATAAATTCTAGTTTAATTTGTCCTTGAATTAAACTGTAAATTAAAATAGAATTATTTTCTCATAGCAATTTGAAAATAATTAATTAAGTTAAATTAACTTAATTAATTTAGGAATTTTGAATTGGAAGTCTTTTAGAAGACATGTATATGTTCTCCCTAACTTATAGGGGTTGAGGATGAGTTATGAATGATTTGTAATTAGCTAACTTAGTTTATTGAGTTAATTCTAGTTAAATTAGTTCCAATCAATTTTAGGAACTAATAGTGAGTAAACAATTAGTTGGGACACTCGTGACCTAATTAGTGCTACTCTAGTTAACTAAAGATTCCACCATCAAAAACTCATGCATGTTGATTCTGAGAAAGACTCAGTTGAGACTAGAGTGCAGGGACACTGTACGATTTGATTTAGATTTTTCTGACTTGCATTGACA
This sequence comes from Pinus tabuliformis, assembly GCA_031772625.1. Lineage (NCBI taxonomy): Eukaryota > Viridiplantae > Streptophyta > Pinopsida > Pinales > Pinaceae > Pinus > Pinus tabuliformis. The sequence continues at coordinate 897,593,705 of CM062816.1, read as the reverse complement.
GTGCATGCATTCAGGAACTGATCCTGGAGGGATTGCGCTATTTTTAGAGGCTTTATTTCCCTTTAAATAGAAGTTATCCTTCATAGGAATTACACATTTAAATAGAGACTTGGAGAGCTTGTGAATTGGCTGAGCTTTGGCCTTGAGCTTTCTTATGAGTTGGAGATTGAATTTTCTGAGTGCTCAGATTGTTCTAGAGAGAACAACCATTTTAGTGTCATCTTTATTTTTAGAATTAATACAAATCAAATAGTGGGGTTTTGAGTTGTGGCTTTCCCCGATATTTATTGTGTTATGTGCCTTTGATTCTCTTCCTCTATTGATTATTTTTTTCTCGATGTTTATTGTCTTATGCTATAAAAAGTAGAAGTATATTCTTGTCTCTTGTTTTAGTAGATTACATGAACTTGTGAATCTACAAGTTTTTCTACAGTAGTTGGGAAGTTATTTACTCTTGTGAAAGTTTCTATTTTTTCAATGACACTTGTGATTTAGAGGGAGTGAGTTATCATAAATAACATTATTTCCTTGGGCCAAAAATGACATATTTCTTGGTTAGAAAAGTCAAGTATGACATAGCTCTCACAACCCATTCTACTCTCCTAAAAAATAACCTAGAGCTCACATTAAAAGCCTAGGTATGAGTCTAGAAAACGACAACCTCTTAATTGACCAAGATCACAAATGATTTATCCTATGGTGTAGTAATCAATATTCTCTTAATTGTCCAAGATCACCAAGGATTTCTCCTATGGTTTATTGATCAATATTTTGGAGTTGAGCTCAACTTTGATGGGTTTGGTTCGGATGTGAGCTCAACTTTGATGGGTCTAGTGTATAATGCCCAATGATCTTCTTTGAGAGGGAAATATGTCAATATATAGCATATGTCACTAGAGAAGGAAATTTTGATGCAATGAAGAAATACCTCGAACCCCCTTATCATTGGAAAATACTTATTCCATGTGACACAATACCCTACATCACTTGGTTTGTGTGACACTATACCAGGCTACATCAATGGATAATAAAACTTAAAGTGATACATGTAGCCATTATTGCAGGGAAGTTAACTTTTAAAGTGATAATATATCTCTCTTTGTTTGTGCATTTCAAGATAAGTTGACCCTATTGCTTGGATCACACTCAAGGTGTTGGGTTAATCTCAAGTGATACCTATAGCCATTATCACAAGGAAGTTGACTTTTAAAGTGATAACATCTCTCTCTCCCATTGTGTGTTTCTAGATAAGTTGAACCTATCACTTGGATAACACTGAAGGTGTTCAGTTTATTATATATGATATTAGAGCAGATTGCAACACTATCCTACTATGGGAAAACATTAGGATTTGACATTAAAAATTTATATGGTTTTTGTTATGGAGATGACTTGTAACCAAACACTAAATTTATTGCATTACAACAATGAAGAGAAGACATAAGCAGGTGATAAGAGTATAGATGAAGTTACAAAATTGACAAGGTTGACATCACAAATGGTTATTTTGATTATTTGAAAGTTAGTGTTTCATTTCATTAAAATGATACTGCAAGTACCAAAAACAACAACATGACATATGATTGGTGCATGTATTCCACCACTCGAGACACCTTCATTTCAGAATTTGCATGACCTCTAGTCTATTCCAATTCGCTTGCATGAAGATAAGTTCAATATATCAGTGAACTAATAAACATGCGAGCTAGTCCCGAGTCCAACAGATGCATGAAAGCAGTATTGACACCTCCAATAGGGTGGTTTTAGAGATTTTTCTATAGGCTATAGTGCCTTATGTGAGTGGATTAGGTTTACTTTTGTATTATAGTTTGATTGCATGAAGACAAGCTTGAAGGGTTAATAAAACTAGAGAGTTGATAAGTGTGAAAAAGGTATTGTCCCCTCTAGTTGGATAGTTCCACATCATATAACTTGTTGAACTAGAATGGAATATCCCTATAATGGTATTTTGTTCTAGTAAGTGCTCTACTCAATGGATAAGTGCTACAAGAATCAAAATATGGAATTTTTCTCAGCATACTCATTACCTCCAAATGAAACAACTAGAATCAAACTATGACATTTTTCTCAGCATACTTGATACCTCCAAATGAAGTTTCTATTGATCCTTTCATGTCCACCATCACATAGTGCCAAATGAAATTTCTATCGATCATGGTTTTGGATGTCGTCTTTCCTAAAATGTTTGTAGTTTTATGTGAGTTGTACTAACCAAAGCTAGGATGCGGGAATTAGGTAGCTTGGATGAGTCTTAGATCCCACTTGCACTAATGCTAGCCACAAATCCATTATGAGAGATAACATTAGTTTCCTTAGAGTTGAATTTAGGTTGTCAAGCTAAAGAATTTAGAGTTGAAGTTAGGTTGTCAAGCTAAAGCAGAGGAGAGGTTGTGCACCATACTAAGAAGTATGGAGTTGCAACTAAAGCTGAAGGTAGTCGTTGATTTTTATTAGGAGAAGAATAAGAAGACTAACAAGTGTCTTGTTCCTTATACACCACACCAACATACACACAACCATCTGGCCCTCTTTAGTGTTTCAATGGTTATAGGTAGCATTTAATGTTTATAAACTAACGCTAGCATTAGCTTCAAATCTTGGAAATACGAATCAAATAAATGCATGGAACAGAGATATTGTATGAATAATATCAATGATTGGTTTTTCTGCCTTGGGAAGAGGCCAGATAAGATCATCAATTATCTTATTGATCCTCAAAGTTAGATTGATAAATTGATAGGTTGAGAATAATGATCATTTTATGAACAGTGTAAAGTTCATAAAAACATTGGATTAATATGCAGAAGTACTAATGTTGACTAATACAATCAATTACTATAGTCCCATGCCATAGATGAAGAGGATTAGTAAGAAAAATACTCCCATGTTCATGTCTCACAGATTAAATTCCAAACTCTAAAGAGAGACTATGAACTATAATGAATTAATAAACTCTCAATGAATTTGTTGCTCTCTTGAAGGATTTTGATTTTTGTAATTACTTATATATATGGTTGATGTTACTTTTTGTTTAGAGGTAGTATGTTTTGAGTGCACTGTAAAGATGTTATTTTAAAAACAAAGTCTCTAGTGTTCCTGAGGGTATTCGGGGAATCCCTAGTGAGGGATGTTACATGCGGAAACTCTAACACTTTCTCTATCCCACTTCCATAATCTATTGTTATGTTTCAACATGATTTGTTTGTTTGATGTTGTGGAAAATCTAATAGATCCTTTTCAATATCCTGGTCAACATAAGTGTGGATGCAACCTCAACCATGAGTGAGAATGATGAGTCACGAAGATAGGGTCAGTTTTGAGACTCTCCTTCAAAGGATCTAGCTTTGGCCATATGGAATTTATTGGGCTTCACTCATCATCTTTGAACATTGTTATTCTCCCATCATGGGGTTTAAGCACATAACCATTGAATGTAGTTGGTAAAGTTTCTTTAGTTAATTATCATATCAATAGCATGGAACAAATCTTTTTAGGGCTCTGCATAGTGAGTATAGCAAAGAAAATAGCTTGTCAAGGCTCTGCATGGTGTGTCCACTCCAAGGTATCCTCCAATGTGGAGAAGGTAAGGCCATGGCTCTTTATCAAATCTCCAATAAATCGAGAGACTCCCAAAACTCCATCCTTTCACAAATCTTAGCTCAAAAAATGTGGAACTAAAAATGCTTATTTCTATAAACCCTCCTTACCCAAAAATAAGATTCCTAACAAAAACTAAATCTATGTTTTTTTTAACATTATTGTGCATCGATTCATATTTAATTTCATGGCAGGTCTTCAATGTTGATTGTGGAAATAGTTGCAGATTACGATGGATCAACTACTTGAGAGTTGATATCATCTGAGGTAGTTTTAGTCCAAATGAATAAAATCTTATCATTCATCTTCATACCATTCTTAGAAATAGGTTGGTTTAAATTCCATTGATTTATTAGTTCTTGATGGTGCATTAAAGTATTTACATTAAGATATATTTTAATGGATTAAATATGTGTAGGTGGGCATACAAAACATTCCATCCACCTAGAAGAATAGATAATGATATTTAGAATTACCAGAACTCATGGATGAAGAAAGAGCTTGTTAAGGGTGAGCTAATTTCAAATAATGTTGAGGCTTCCAAAGTACATATTAATTTTCCATAGATCTTGTTCGAAGAATCTCCAACTCTCGGCAATGAGAGTAAGATGCTAAAATTTCAAGAATTTTAACCATCTCTAGAAACAAAAAATATAAGAATGGTCATTTGCAATATATATTACCATGGCACAATGGTATGTATGCAGATTCAAGGACTTTTAGTTTCAATTACATTGCATGGCTACAACATCTTGAACCCAATTGAAGGATCCTTTTGTTATAATCTAGATTCAGAAAAACGCAATGGACTTACACTACATCATCCATGAATGAGAGTGACTACATGAGATCCCCGCATATGGAATTGTTAATTTATTCTCATCATGAAACATTGGATCCTGTTGATCATGCTAACATGGATAGATAATGGGAATTTGGTTCCAACTATAATGGGGATGTTCTAGGATATTTCAAGTGCTTATATAATGGTGAACAGTATAAACATAGCACTAAAAATAGTTGCAACTATTTTCCTCCACTTTATGATGTGAGTGAATAATCTGCAACCATTGATTTGAAAGATAGTGACAACAATTCACTAAGATATCTAGAGCAAAACCAAAAAAATGAGATCAATATAGCCCAAGAAACATGAGTATAAAATGTGAACAAAGTAATTTAAGGTGCAAGAAGTGGAAATAGTGATATAACCAATAAATTGAAGATAATAAGCCAAGCACTAGGAACAAAGCATTTGTCAACATATAAATTTTTTCACTACCTCATTGTCCACTATAAGAAAGGTCTTTCTTGAAGATATAGAAGCTCCATTTCCATCGAAATATGTCTGCCAAATCATAAATACATTTATATAGACTTACAAAGTTTAATCAAATGATCTAAACATCGGTATGAAACCATTGATCAAATGGGAAAACAAGTATATTTTCAATGCACGTAACAACCAACTCCTGAGTTCAAAAACATAGATTGTAGTTATACCCTCATCCAAGGTCTTCAGACATAGCTCACTAAAGGTGTATCAAGGAGCTATTAGTCTCTTAGTTATAGAATTGGAATTTTTTTATTTGTAACTTAGCAAAATGGAAAAGTTGTGGAGACAAACAATATTCTTCTTCTTTCACTAGGCCATGACAAATTAATAAAGCAAATAGTATCAACCCCTTGGAAAAGGAAAGTTGAGAAAAACAAATACCATGAACAAAAAAAGAATCTAATGAGTTGAAGGGCTAAAAAACATGGCACCCATAACGAACCTTTCCATCGAAAGATTATTATATGTTTGGCAACAACAAAACATTTTGATATAAATTTCATGTAGCCTACTACTACAAAGGAAATTCAAACCACAACTTGTTGTTCCACTTCAAATTTCACCCAAAATTACCTCATATTTAAAGGTATCACCATATCTTATACCAAACAAAATTAAAAAAAAGAAATATCGCTTGGAGAAATATGACCATAAAACTTAAATTGAACCATACATGTTAATGAATCTTGTTTTATATAATAATATTAGAATGAACCTATTCTTCTATTCGAAGGAGAGAAAATTTCATAGATACTAACGAATCCTTATGCATTACCTGCATTCGAATGAATTAAAAAAAATTAATGGCACGAGGAGAGTGACGATATTGTGTTTCTAGAAGAGATATTTTATCTCTTCACACAACACCAAGATTCTTCTTGTCTGTTGTTGCAAAAATGGAAATCCCTAATGGACATCATTGCCTTCACAACTAATCTGTTTCTACTAGTGTCTTAAGCATAAAACTCGACTCTTTCCTGCTAAAGCAATTAGATACCATGTGATTGAGCTACAGTGATAGTTGATAGATATTAATAGCTCACTAAAGGTGTATCAAGAAACTATTAGTCTATTGGCTATAGAATTGGACTCTTTTTATTTGTAACTTAGCAAAATGGTAAAGTTGTGGAGACAAGCTCCATTCTTCTTCTTTCACCGGGCCATGTAAAATAAATGAAGCAAATAGTTTTAATGCCTTCGAGACGTAAAGTTGAGAACAACAAAGAGCATGAACAAACAAAGAATCCAACAAGTTGAGTCGAGAGAGGTTAGGCTTTGTAAACAAGCATTCATATGCTTGTTAGAGTCAGTATAAATCTTTACAAGAAGTTGAGCAGTCTTGACATCTTGAACAACATCCAATGGAAATGTACCAACCCCTACAATAAAAATGATGTCTCGAAATAAGGTGCAATCAATACCAATAATATCATCTTCTGAAAATATTCTCAAACTTAAATGCCTCAAACCCTGATGCAAAGAGGTCATCATGAACTATAATCATACCAACTAGATCACACATGTTATTCACTTCTTTATTGGAAGATTCACCATCATCAACAAGGTATATTGTTGGATGCATCAATTCACAACTCACTTTGCAGTCACCATGCGCATGTGTCTCACCACTGAAGTCCCATTGCACAACTCACCTTCCACTAGTTCCTCCAACAGTTGGAACTATTTTAACTGAAAACAACTTGAGATAACTGACTTTGATTACTACAAATTAGCAATCGCACATACTTAACTAAACTCTAACTCCTACAACTCAAATTTACTATCTAAACTGGGTGACACAAGTCATGTCACATAAGTTAACTACATCCAAGTTGTCTGTTGATGTGGAAATTCAAATTTTATCAATTTAATCAAGGGAAAATCAAATTGAGAATTTCTTGCTCCATTTTTAGACACTCTATTCTTAGCAAGAAATGGATTATCAACCTCTCCTATCCTGCACTTGTGGAACTCAAACTTCCCTCTTGAATTTTTTTTTTTCAAAATATTAGCATCTTGTTCCTCTATCGGAATGTAGTGTAGCAACATTATCCGCCTCTACACACAGTCCTGTAAATGGTAATACTAGATATCTATTTGCTTGGATCGATCGTGAAATACAAGATTCTTAGAGAGTTTGATTCAGCTCTGCTTATCATAATAGATCACAGTTGGATCCATCATCTTACCAAACAGTGTAACAAGTATCTTTCTCATCCATATTGCCTCACATGATGCTTGAATTGCAACCATGTATTTTACTTCTATTGAGTTGAGCACCACATATATTTGCTTCTTGTTGTACCAAGAAACAACTACAAACCCAACACTAAAAATTCCACCTGATGTACTCTTCCGGTTTGATGGACTTCATGCCCATTCTGTATCTATGAAGCCACTCAACTTCACTCTCTTTCTCCATCTGTACCATAGTCCAAACTAGGTAGTGGCTCTGACGTATCGTAAAACATGCTTAAATGTCTTTCAAAATAATTTGATTGGCCTAACTATAGCTTGGTTTAGCTGGTTGATTGCATAGCACATAAATGGTTATGTGTTCACAAGATACATGAGTGAACCCACTAGCTGCCAATAAATGGTAGCATCCACTTCTTCACCTAAAGTAACGTCCTCCTTCCTCAAGTTGTTTGCTAGAGGTGTCTCCATGGGTTTACAACTCTCCATGTAGAATCTTCGCAATACCTCATTTGCATACTTGCCTTGAGATACAAACAATTCCCCATTGCCTTTCCATACTTCCATCCCAAGGAAGTAGTGAATAAGACCCTTTTCCTTCATTTCAAATTCCCTTGCAAGATCTCATCAACTTCTCATCACTAGCTAAAATCAAATCATCAACATATAAGACAATAATAATCAATTTACCTTCTACATGTGATTGAGGTTTGCATCTGCTTCACTTTTGGTAAAGCCCAAACCAGTGAGGTAATTGGCAATATTGGTGTACCAAGTGTAGGGTGCTTGTTTGAGACCATACAACCCTCGCCTGAATCTGCACACACGAGACTCCCTTTTAAATGTCTCAAAACCTTCTAGTTGTTCGATGTACACCTCCTCCTCAAAAACCCCATCGAGAAATGTTGTTTTTACATCCATTTGGTGGATCTTTCACCCCATATGCGTAGCTAGAGCAACAATTGATCTAATTGATGAGTACCTTGCTACAAGAGCAAAGGTATCCTCAGAGTCAATTCTTCAATTGATATGTTTTTTCCTTAATTGTTAATTGTCTTAAATGGTTGCCTTAAATGAGTTTCATCTGAAGTGGTCATTGTCTTAAATATAAAGTTGTCTCATAATATATTTGTCTCCAATTATTTTTGTCTTAAATATAAAGTTGTGTTAAAATATTTTTTTCTTAGATTATTTTTGTCTCTTAAATATAAAATTTTATCTTAAAATATTTTTGTTTTAAAGTATTTGTCCTAAATTTAAATTGTCTTAGTAATAAATTTTAATGTAAAATAACTAAAATAAAAAGTTATTTTTTAAAACAAGAGATTTCTTTATTGTAAATAAATATCTTAAAAATACCCATGATATAGAATAGTAATGTACAAAAGAATAGCATTGTCACTGCACAAGGTTGAAACTCACGAATCCAAAAATATTACAATTATATATATATATCATGCAACTCAAAGTTCGATGGCTGTGGACAAATAAAGCGTTTAAATGTTAGTAACTTTGAGAAGCTAGTATTCTGGAGCTATCTAATATTGGTATCTCCCGATCATTATGGGTATCTAGTTCATGTTGGATGACGTTGACAGCTCCAAAGTCCATTATTGTATTAGAATTAGGTATAGCTGAAGGAGACACATTTTCATCAGAAACCCCACGGGTTTCCAATCACCTGTCTTCTGTTGCTTCACCTGTTGACACAGCTGGTACAACTAGCTGACTAGCTTCCTTATCTCCTATATGGGGGCTCTCGTCGGCCCCGGCTGTTGATTTTTTGCTAGATGCTTGGTCCGCACAACTGTAAACGTAATTCTCCATTTTAGCCAAGACTGACTCCGAAGGTTTCACTACATGGGACAAGTCAATGTTATCGCATGGTGAAAGCATTCTACAGTTATCATAAAACTCCGAAAGTTTGTCACACTGCTGATAAAATCGTTTATAAATATTGATGAGCCTCACAACTTTATATTTGTGCATGCCAGCCATGAAACAATCTACCAGGTTGTGTATAAAGTGGTTAATAGTTCCATAAATATTTCGGCTTTCCTTCACCAGCAAATCGAGGGCGTACTGAAATAGTGGGTTCCCCACCACGCGGATTCCCTGAAGGCTGCAATTTAAGAGGCAGCACAGGAGTTGTTGCAGAGATGGCAAGCTTATAAAAATGTAATCCACGTCCAAATACCTTGTTCTCTGTTGGAAACTTTCAGACTCAATGTTACAGTTGAAAATCCTGCTACATCGCAGTCTCTGGTCGAGGTAAGCGGAGTATTTACGCACCCAGAGAGAGCAACGGGAGGCAAAGGGGGTGGAGCAATCGTGAAATTGTTGCGAAGTGATGGCGAGTAGTGTTGCATGAGAAGAGTGCTGGATCTCTTCTTCTTCCTCCTCAATGAAAATGCAGGAATTAGCATCTCTCATCAATCGATGAATGAGCGCTAGGGTTTTCACTGCGACCATCCAGTCTTTCGTTCGCCATAAACGTTCTTCTACCACGCGTTTTAGTCGTGATCGTGACGGAGCAGAGTTTGTTGCAGACAAGGCGGCAACAACATGTTTTTCTTTGGGAGGGCTGTAATTGTGCTCAGTGGCCTTCACAACTTCTTCGTCAATGAAAGCCATGGGGCTCTTCAGCTTGGCAAACCTGATGGAAGCAACGTCCTTAAGCACCCCGGTTGCTTTCTTCCATCGCGAATCCATCTCCCCTGCACTCAAACTATCTCCTTTCTCCTCTAACTTATAAGCGCCGCGTGAATTGGGATCTAACTAGGTTTCATTGCAGAGTCGTTCGATGTTTGCTCCCATATCGATAACTTTCTTATATCATTCCGGTAACCTCGATTCAACCACCCCACCCAAGCTAACACAACGGTAAATGGTCGTTTCTTTTGGTGAACTGGCGATCTATGCCATCGCATTAAAATCAAGGAGAGCAATACTCTTTGGAATACGATCGACAACTAAGTAGATACTTTTTTGGGTCATGCCATTGAAATTAACAAGACCGATACAACGGTAAATGGTCCTCTCTTTTGGTGAACTGGCGATCTATGCCATTGCATTAAAATCAAGGAGAGCAATACTCTTTGGAATTTGATAGACAACTAAGTAAATACTTTTTTCGGTCATGCCATTGAAGTTAACCATGCCATTGAAGTTAACCAGACCAATACATTTCGGAATATTAACTATAACTAGTTTTTTGTTTGTTTCTTAAGATGTCTAGTTTATTCGTTGTCAAATATATTAATATAGGGGTGGTTTGATATGATTTTAATATTATAATGATGATCGGTATTTTAGCCCTGAATTTTTGTCCAGTATTAAATAAATCCTCTTGAAACATGTTGACAAAAGAAAATGAAAAGGAATACTTAAGATCTATTTATAAATAGAAACATAGAAGGAAAGAGTGGTTATGTCAATACAATGATTAATGGTTTCGAAGTTGATTAATTGAGATAGGTTTATAGAAAAAGGGTAGAATACATAAAGGAGATGAAAAACAAATTTTCTTATAGATTATTTTTAGCCTAGTAAACCTTAAAATTATTAATTTTTTTTTCTTGTCAAAATACAAAGTTTAATAATCATTTTTTTATGATTTTCTTTCTCATTACAATGTTTTATTTGTATTTTCTATTTAATTCTTTAAATGGTAAATTTATTCTTATTCATTTAATAATTAATTTAGAAAATTTATAAACAAAGTTGGAAATAAAATAATCTTTATGTTGAAATATAATTAGTCTAACTAAAAAGTTTTTTTTTTCAAAATTTTATTTAATTTTCTATATTGTAAATGCATTCATTTAATATTATTTTTGGGAATTTTCAATTATAATATTAATATATTCTAATTTTTAATAATATTATTTAGTTTTGGTTATTATTTAAATAAATAAAATAAGTCGGTGAACCACAGCCAAAAAAATTTAAATAAATACAAAACTATATATGAAAGTTGTATATTAAAATGTTAAGTCATTATATTAATATATTATCTAAATAAATTTAATAAAATATATTTTTTAAAGTTATAGATTTGAATCAAAAAAAATGGAAATACATAAATTTAGTATATATCTTACTTAAAAATTAAATTATCATCAACATTATTATTATTATATTGAAAATATTTCGAGAAATATAAGTTACTAGAAGTATTTATGTGTATACGAGTCACTAGAATCTTTTAGATGCAAGTAAAATACCCGCCCATGACATAAAATCAAAATTATATTTTATTATTATTATAATATTAGAAACTATTCCAAAAGCATTGGTTACAAAATATCTTTTGGGTGCAACTAAGTTACCTCAGCCATCGCTTCAGGTCATACCCTCAAGATGCCCATAGTTTAGGGAAGTTCTTACAGATTCAAGAAAAGTTCCCAGGTTACCTCACCCATCGCTTAAGGTCATACCCTCAAGATGTCCATAGTTTAGGGAAGTTCTTATACATTCAAGAAAAGTTCCCATGTTATGGTTAGTAATAAATTTTATTATTTTGAATATTATTTTTTAATTAATTTTAATATTTGTATCTTTTTTATAAAAATATATGTGAAATAATAATAATAATAATTTTACTAAAATAATTAAAAATTTCTGAAAATAATAATATAGTTTTGGTGAGAGTTGCTATAAGTTAATTTTAGAAGTATGATGTTTTGTTTCAAAGGTTCTTTTAATTTCATATATATATGGACTTATGTGAGCGGATGGTTTATATATGTATGTATGAAATTGTGTTGGTGAATTAATGGTTGAGCATTTAAATATAATTGTTTTAACATTTTAAAAGTATATTTTATATCATATATGATTAATTGAGTAGATGTATATCTATTTAATATGGAAGAAATATATAACCTTAGCGATTCCTTGAAATCTATAATATATTTTTTTCATCTTAATCTCCCTCCGCCCCCCTCTTTTCATTCCATTTCTTATCTTCCCCCTCCCCTTCACACACACACACACACATATATATGTTATTTTACCATTCTATATTTTTTCATTTCTCATTAATATATTTTAATATATTATATGAGAACAAGTCCTAACAATTAATCATATTCTTCCCATAAATATTATATCATCTAATATAAAAGTAAATCAAAAATCACTTCCTTCTTTTTGATTTCCTATATTTTAAATAATTTTATAATAATGATGATGATGATGATGATTAATATCTACTAAGACCAATGTGGTCTATCGGACCTCAAGAAAAGAGAGCCTAACTGTTGTTCTTCAAAATCTTGTTTCTGTGATCAAGAAGTAGGAAAATAAGTGTTCCAAGATCGCTATAGTTGGGTTGGCTCAATAATTCAAGAAGATTGGAGGTGTGGTTGATGACAGGGAATTGAGAGTAGATAGGGGCAAGAATCGGGCAGTCTAAAAGGAAGTGTCTTTCATCTTCGACATTCTTAGTATCACAAATCTATGAAATTCTATCATCCCATGGAATCTTGGGAGTAGACCACTACCCAGCCTCACTTCGAAGCTGATGAGAGTTAGCTGTAATCCTAGTGATGTTCATTTTCTATTTAGTTCTAGTGAACAAAAAAAGATAATTTTGGTTATCAAGGGTGGGGTTGATCACCTCCTTATAGTACCTTAGCTTCCTTTTACCCTCCAACTCCTTAGCATCCCACATCTTGTCCTTAAAACTGGAGGTAATAGTATCTTTGATACTATCCTTACTTCCCATGATGATCTCCTCCTTAAGCCCACAAAGGTTGAGCCAAGACTAAGCACATTGATGCCACCCACGCTTGAGGCACAAGTGGGGGTTTTGACTAAAGTTAAGAGAAATTTTTGGGAGCCTCTTGGATTCCATATTATGAAACTTCTTCTTATACCTGAAAGATCTAAACATAGCCTCACTTTCAATGGGGGACAAACCAACTTCGATCAAGAGGATAAGAGTATTTCCCTTGATATTTAGGTTATAGGTTATGAATTTATTTTAGATCATCTCAATATTTCTCCATGACTCCCTAGATATACTGCATCCTCAAACCTCACATCCATATAAGATAACAGGGGTGACGAGAGTCTGAAAGAGGAACCTTTTTTTACTCCAAATGTAAATATTGGCTAACTTGCAATTGTTTTCAAGCTCATAATAAGCTTTCCAACCTCCAATAATTGTTTTCTTTATGCTATAATTCCAGTTGAGTTAATGAGGAAAGTGAATAGCTAAATATTTATAGGAATAAACCTACTCAAGACAATGGTTATCATAGACAAAACTACCATGGGTGATCTTTCTGGATTTAATGATTAGTACTCTAGTCTTGTCGATATTAATAGTCATACCCATCTTGGAGTAGCAGACATGAAGAGTCTTAAGCTTCTTTTCAAGGTCATCATGGCTCCTTGCAAGAAGAATGATATCATCAGCATAAAGGAGAAGGGTAATCATAATACCAACGAGCTCGGTGCCTTTGCAGCCTACAGTTTCCAAACACTCCTCTAGGTTATCGATGTAAATACAAAAATAGGTAGGGGAAAGGGGACAACCTTGCTTAACCTTGATATTACATTTAATATTTTTAGACCACCCCTTGTTGGTCTTGAGCTTGCAAATGACAGTCTCATCGAGGTAGATCATAGCAATCCTTAGTTTAGGAGGAACCATGATCTCTTCAAGCCTCCCTGAGAGCTTATCTTGGGGAACAGTGTTGAAAGATTTTCTAAAGTCCACAAAACAAGAGAAGAGATCGGTTTTACTATTGTGGCATTCCTCTGCAATGATCCTAAGGGTGACAAGGTGGTCGATGGTCGAGCGATGTCTGCTAAAACCATGTTTCCCTTTAGCTCTTTTACCCTTGTTCTTAAGCCAAAGGCTAAGCATTTTTTCCAGAATGAACCCATAAAGCTTGGCTAGGATGTGGCTAATCATAATGATCTTGTAGTTAGAGGGAGCACTTTTGTCCCAATTTTGGAAGATAGGTACAATAAGGCTTTACGTCCAAAGCTTAGGGAAGCTATGCTTTACAACCAAATTGAGAAGCTTGTTGAGATGAGGAATGAGGATAGATTTTCTCATATTAAAGACCTCAGCTTGGTAACCTTCAATATCATTGGCTTTCCCACTAGTGAGCTTATTAATCCCAGACTCAACGTCTTCTAGAGAAAATATATCATCCTTAATAGGAGTGTTTAATATGGTGCCCATGGTTTCTGAAGAGTCATACAACTGCTTAAGATAGTTACCCCAATTTTCTATGGGGATATAATGATTATATTTAGATTTACAAACAAGAACATTCCGCCAAAACTTTATGGGTGCAACTTTCGAAAGGTGGAATAGACCCTCTTGTCTCTTATTAATATATGACCTCTTATTCCTCTTAATGAGAGCTTTGTATATACTTATATTCTAGAGCTCAATGCTTTCATTAGGGGTGTCTCTGATTACTTTCCTGGCAATTTTACAATCTTTGTCATATCAAGAATTAGAAGTTATGTTATTTCTCTTATACGAAGTCTTAGTAGAGAATTTTCTAATGGTGGTGTAGAGGGTAGTGGTAAAATGGTAATAGATTTGATCAAGGTTGTTATTATACGTCAGGGAGCCTAAATCCCTTTCTAAAGCCCTGAAGAAAGGGTCGACATTACTTGTATCAAAGTGAATGTTATTGTTTCTTTCATTGTTCTCCTGCATGTGGGTGGTATTCATAGCATGATTTAGGGACGAATACAAAGGTATATGGTTAGAGTGAGGCTCTTACCTATTAGGAAGCTCAATGTTTGTAAGATGGTTGAGGAAATGGATATCAGAAATCATATAATCTACAATGCTACTACCTAGCCCATGGAAGTAGGTCATATAACCGGAGAGAGGCCATTTATTAATAGCATTACAAAAGTTTAGGTCTTGGGAAGTACAAAGTTTAAGGAGCTTGGTCGCGAATAAGTTCTCAATTGTCTTCAAATTTTATCTTAAATCTATTAGCTAGGTTACCATCCTCATCAAGCCATAATGGATAGGGATTAGAGTTGTTACTTAAAAAAATAGCTTGTTTAGTAGTAGTTCGAGCATTAATGTCCGCAAGAAAAAGGATATTACCTTCATTCCTTAGGTTGTAGATGTCTTTTTCGAAGTTATTGAAAGGACAATTCTTATTGAGGTTGTTTTTCGTATAGGATGTAGAGATGATAGGGGCAAAATAGAAGATTGCAAGAAAGATCCTATTGGTTGTAGAATCAAAGATCTTGATCCAAATGTATTGATTGAAGGGGTCAGTTTTATGAAGTCAGATGTGAGGGAAAACAATGTGCCTAATATAGTAGGTTATACCATCAAAACCTATCCTTGAGGATTTCTTATTCCAAGCAAACCAAAGAATGGACTTGTCAAGGTGAAGGACCCTAGATTCGTCATGCTCCCTAGTTTCAACTAAAATAATAAGATCAATATCACTCGAGATCCAACTTAACGTAGGACCTTTACACCATGGAAAAACAAAAAAAATCTAGAAGAGGATCCAGAGTGATGTTACTCCTTATTTATCACTCGTGTTGGGGACTCCATCTATAATAATAAATTTTCTATTCCTGATGGTTGCCCATTTTCCTTCTTTCTTGTCTCCTTGACATTTTGTACTTCTTTCCTAAGTCCAACGTGGTCTTTTGGAATAAGATCTTCATTTATAAATATTCTCATTCCTTTTAGGCTTGGGGATTTCGTAAGTATATCTAATTTATGGTCATTACAATTGACCTTGACATGGATTAATCTATGTTTATGCTAAGTATCTTTAATACCCTTATTGTTTTGGTGAGATAAGTTGCTTGAATTTTAGATTGTCTTTAATTATTCTTTAACTAGTTCTAATGTGTCTTCCTTATTTTTTTCTTCTATACCTGCAATTATAAGGTGCAAGGCCAATAAGTTGTTTGAATTTCAGATTTTGTCTTTAATTGTTCTTTAACTAGTTCTAATGTTTCTTCATTGTTTTGTTCTTCTATACCAGCAATTATAAGGTGTAAGGCCCTTTTGTGCTGCTCATGGTCAAGTAAAATTAGTTTATTAATTTCTTCTTTTATGGGTTTAATATCTAACTTATTCTCTGTGTTATTTAGGGTTGAGTTATTATGTAGTTTTTATTTTAGATTTTTAATTTCCCTTTTCAATGTGTCATTTTCTTTAACCATTGTTTGTTTTTTATGTTTGATTTCTTGAATTCTACCTTTCATTCCTTGGAGTCCAGTCTCCAATGAGAGTATTTTATTTTCTAATGATTTGGTAGTTAATTCTAGTTTAAAATAGTTTTCTCTTTCTTCACTTAGTCCTTCTAGAAATTCAATGTACTCATACACACTCATTTTTAATCAAAATTTCAAACTATTTGTTAGATCAAAGCATACATAACACACAACAGATTTATACTCAGAGTCTTAGATGACAATAGTAGAGAATAATTCACAGAGACAAACATATGGAGAAACAACAAGATTACTCAGTCAGAAATAGCGGAATAGATAAAACAATCACTGGAGAACAGAAATAGCATTACATTACATAACAAGCTTGAGCCTTGGCTTGCTTTCCTTGGCCAGAGAAATTGTAAATTTATAGAGGCTGAAGAAGGATCTAGAATCCTATGTACAATTCAGATGGAGATCTAGAATGATCTAGAAACTAATGGCGGTGTAGGAGGATCTAGAATCTTGCATGTGATTATAGAAACTTATGGTGGTGTAGAAAGATCTAGAATCCTGGAGATCTAGAAAGATCTGATCTAGAATCCTCCATGAATTTGGCTTCACACTTAACATTCTCCCACTTGAAGCAAAATGAGAGTCATCAAGTCACACCGAGTCCTACCATGCCTCTACATAACTCATGTTTATTTCGTGGTAGAATCTTAGTGAGCATATCAGCAGGGTTCCTATCTATATGGATCTTTTCCAAGGATAACTATTCTTCCTCCAACATATGCCTGATCCAATGGTACCGTAAGTCAATGTGATTGGTTTTTGAATGAAATGCTGGGTTTTTCGCTAAGTAAATGGCACTTTGACTGTCACAATATAACAGATACTTGTCTCGCTTTATTCCTCTCTCCCTAGGAATCGTTGCATCCACAACATCTCTTTACAAGATTCTGTTGTAGATATGTACTCTGCTTCTGTTGTAGAGAGGGTTGCTATTCTTTGTAGCCTTGACATCCAAGATATTGATGCACCTGCAAATGTATACAAATAACCTGTAGTGGACTTTCTGGTGTCCATATCTCTAGCCATATATGCATCTGTAAATCCTTCAAAAACAGTCTCATCACGACCAAAACATAAAAGGTAATGACTAGTACCCTTGAGATACCTTAAAATCCATTTTACTGCTTGCCAATGTTGTTTGCCTGGATTAGTAAAAAACCTGCTCACTACTCCCACTGAATATGAAATGTTTGGTCGTGTTCATACCATGGAATACATTAAGCTTCCAACCGCTAAAGCATAAGGAATTCTGCTCATCTCTTCTTTCTCTTTGTCATTACTAGGACATGATTCAGTACTCAGCTTGAAGTGGGCTGCAAGGGGTGTACCAACTGGCTTGGCATCCTTCATATTAAACCTGTCAAGCACCTTCTTGATATATTTTTCCTCTGATAGCCACAACCTTTTGTTTTTCCTGTCATGCATAATCTGCATGCCCAATATCTGTTGTGCTGGTCCCAAATCCTTCATTGCAAATTTGCTACCCAAATCTTTCTTCAACCTATTGATCTTATTCTTATCATGCCAAACAATCAACATGTCATCCACATATAACAATAATATGATATGCTTTCCTTGATCATACCTCTTGATATAGACACCATGGTCATCTTCCAACCTCTGAAAACCATGTTCCAACATGAACGAATCCAATTTCTTGTACCATTATCGAGGTGCCTATTTCAACCCATAGAGACTCTTCTTCAACCTACAAACAAGGCCTTCTTTGCCTTTTTATATGAAGCCTTCTAGATACTCCATATAAATTTCTTCCTCCAATTCACCATGAAGGAAAGTAGTTTTTACATCTAATTGTTCACATTCTAGGTCTAAAGCAGCAACTAGACCAAGAATGACTCTAATGGATGACATTTTAACAATAGGTGAGAAAATTTCAGTGAAGTCAATACCTTCTTTTTGGGAAAAACCTTTCACCACCAGTCTTGCTTTATACCTCTCCTTCTTTTCATCATCTTCCACCCATTTTCTTTTTAGAGCCTTTCTACCTTTTGGGAGGTTTACCAACTCCCAAGTTTTATTTTCCTGCAAAGAGTTCATTTCTTCTTCCATTTCTTTCTTCCATTCTTTACTGCGCTTGACTTTACAAGCTTCTTGAAAACAATTAGGTTCACCTTCATCAGTCAACAAAATATAGTTTGGAGGAGGATACCTTTGTGAAGGCTTATGAGGCCTAGAAGATCTACGAACTAATTGTGGTGGTGCATTATCAGGTTGAATCTCTTGTAAAGGTTCTTGCAAGATTCCTTCTTCTTGTTGTTCATTATTTTCCACTTGTTGTTCTTCATGCTCCTGATTTTGCTGTTCATTTTCTTGTATTGGTGGTATGTTTTCCTACTGCTCTTCAAACGTATCAATAACCTTCTTGACCTCCAACTCACCTACAGTCCTCTTGAACATTTCTGACTCATTAAATATAGCATCCCTTCTTCTAATACTTTTCTGTTTGACTGGATCCCATAGACGATAACCAAGATCTTCATCTGCATATCCCAAAAAAATGCATTTCATAGATTTACCATCTAGCTTAGTTCTATTTTCCTTTGGAATATGTATGAATGCTTCACATCCATAGATTTTCAAGTGAGAATAATTAAAATTCTTACCAATCCAAACTTCTTCAGGGATACCCCCATCGAAGTCTGTAGTTGGAGATCTATTTATGAGGTAGCAAGTGGTCCTGACTGCTTCAGCCCAAAAATTCTTCTCCAAACCAGAATTGGACAACATACTTCGCACCTTTTCCATAATGGTGCAATTCATCCTTTCTGCGACACAATTTTTTGAGGAGTACTAGGCACCGTCTTCTCATGCTTTATGCCAAACCTATTACAATATTCCTTAAATTCATTTGAGCAATATTCTCCACCATTATCTATTCTTAAACACTTCAACAATTTATTAGTCTCTCTTTCAACAACAACATGGAATTTTTGAGATATTCCAAACACTTCACTTTTATTTTTCATAGGATATGCCAAAACTTTCTTGGATGCAACATCTATAAATGTTACAAAATATGGTGCTCCTCCTAATTATTTGATGTTAACAAGCCCAAACACATCTAAGTGTACCAATTCTAACACATTTTTCTTTCTGTCATCGCCACCTCTAAGGAATGAAACCCTTCTTTATCTACCATATATACAATGCTCACAAAGATCAAGATTGTAGGATTTCAAACCTAGCAATAAATTTTTATCAACAAGGATTTTTAATCCCTTCTCGCTCATGTGACCCAAGCGCTTATGCCACAGATCCGCTGAATTTCCTTCTTTTGTGACAACAACCAAATCTGATTTTCCTATCAGTGTCTTCAGTGTGTATAATGTTCCTGTCTTGGGTTCTTTGGCCATGACTAATGCACCTTTGCTAATCTTCCAGCCTCCTTTTCCAAAGCTTGTCGAATAGCCTTCATCATCCAGTCGTCCCATCGAGATTAAAATCATGCACATTTATGGTACATGCTTGACCTGTTTCAACAATATATGTTGTCCATCTTTCATCTTGATCTGGACATCTCCCACTCCAACGATACTACAAAAATGATTATTCCCCAAATGCACTCTACCATAATCACCAGGATTATATGAAACAAAACTATCTTTGGATGGGGTTATCTGGTGAGATGCCCTAGAGTTAAGGATCAAATCAAAGCTACTGCTAGATGTATATACACATGCATCCTATACTGAAACAGTAAACAACACATCACCATATGTGGCTATAGCAGTAGTCTCACCTTCCTTTATGCTAGATGACTTGTGATTTGTACTAGACGGTCTTTGATCCTTTTGTCCTTTCTTCTAGAATCGACATTCTTTCTTCATGTGCATGAGTTTGCCACAATGAAAGCAGATGATCCTTCCTCTCCTTGATTTTGATCGACCTCTCAATCTTAATCGCCCTTGCTGACCTCAATCCATTCTCCTACCATGATTAGCTAGAGCTAGAGCCTCTCCTCCCTGGTTTTCCACAATTGACTCGCGTCGCAGCTCCTCATTCATTAAACTATTGCTGACATCATCAAACTTCAGGGTCCCTGTAGTTGTTGAAGTGCTCATAGATACAATTAGATTTTCCTTGCTGTCTGGCATAGAACACATTAGCAATATTGCTCTAATTTCATCATCTAAAATGGTTTTAACAGAGGCAAGTTGATTAGTAATAATATTAAATGCATTCAAGTGCTCAGAAACTGAAGCACCCTCCTTCATTTTGAGATTATAAAGCTTATTTATCAAGGACACTTTTTTTGATGCTGTGTTATTCTCATATAGATCATGGAGCTTCTTCCATAATCCTTCAGTCGTGTTTTCTCCGAACACATTGAAATAAACATTCTTTGCTAAATATTGGCAGATTGTTGCAATCGTCTTTCTATCTAGCTTATTCCACTCTTCATTTGTCATCGGTGATAGTTTCTTTGTTGTGCCCTCAATCGGCAAATATTGATCCTTTAAAATCAGTATATCCTCCATCTGTGATTTCCACAGGGAAAAATTAGCCCCGCTCAAGTTCTCCATACCTGTAACTATTGTCTCCATTTTCAATCAAATTCAAGCCCCCAAACCCAAAAACTCCACTTAAAAATAAAACTTTAATTATTACTCTTTAAAATTTAGTAATAATGACCTTACTCCTTTTAAAATACCCTTTTCAAAATTCCTACTCCTTTTTAAAATATACTTTTCCAAATTCCAACATATAATTATATATGTTTCATAATAAATATAGAAACATATATAATGTTTTAACCTTTTCACATTTCACACATACATATGTCGGTTTTTGAAAAAAACTTGACGTATATGTGCAGGATTGATGTAAAAAAAAACTTATGAACACCACGTTTCAACTCCAATCTCCACGAATCTCCACTTTTCAAACTCTAGCAACACGTTTCAACATAGATTCACGACCTCGCTTTTCTTGACAACTGTCTTTTAGCTCCAGCGTTCCTCAACTATTTCCTGGACAAATCCTCCAACAGCTCCAGGGGTAACAACCAATGTTTTCATGAACGCTGCCAGAGCAAGGCAATGGCACTAAGCAGCTTGCATGGTGAATATTCGAACTTAGCTTTGATACCAGATCAGAGCATACATAAAACACAATGGATTTATACTCATATATTTAGACGAAAATAGCAGAGAATAATTCACAGAGACAGACAAATGGAGAAACAACAAGATTACTCAGTCACAAATAGCGAAATAGATAAAATAATCATTGGAGAACAAAAATCACATTGCATTACATAACAGGCTTGAGCCTTGGCTTGCTTTCCTTGGCCAAAGAAATTACAAATTTATAGAGGCATAAGAAGGATCTAGAATCGTGTGTGTGATTCAAATGGAGATCTGGAATGATCTAGAAACTAATGGCAGTGTAGGAGGATCTAGAATCTTGCATGTGATTCTAGAAACTAATGGCGGTATAGAAAGATCTAGAATCCTGGAGATCTAGAAAGATCTGATCTAGAATCCTCCATAAGTTTGGCTTCACACATAACACTATTCATCAAATATATCGATAATAAATAAAAAAGTTTTTAAATTTAGAAATTAACATTTCAATATATTGTTATCAAATTTGTTAGTTATAATTTTATGTTATCATTAAATTCTCAAAAATTGAAATCCACATTATTAACTATTTAATAATAATAATAAATTAAAATTAAATTTATTAAAAAATCATAAATTCAATGTAAATTAAATTTAACTCTATTATTTAAATTAAATTAATTATTTATTTGATAATTTTATTAATCTATTTTTTTTATATTCGTCTTTTGACATAGAGGTTATATTTACTTGTTTTTCTTATAAGAATAACATTTACATTATTTTAATAACTATCCTTGACCTCAATTTATGAATTTGTTATAATCCATTTATTTATTTATATGATGATGATGATGATGATGATGATGATGATGATGATGGTGGTGGTGGTGGTGGTGGTGGTGGTGGTGGTGGTTAACATCCACTTAGACCAAACAATGGTCTAGCGGACCTAAAGAAACAAATTATTTATTTTGATTTAAGATTTTATTCCTATGCTCAAAAAGCTTGGAGAGAAGCCTCTCGAGCTCACTATAATTTTGACATTGTAAAAGGCTAGGAAGGTCAGTATTGTAACAAAGATTGTGAAACTGAGATCTAATGTAGTTGTACGCGGGGCACTCTAGGAGGAAGTGGTTTTCATCCTCGATGTTCCTATTCTCACATATATGGTAGATCCTTTCCATCCATGGCGTTTTAGGAACTACCTGTTTCACTATGGAGCTCATGAAAATTCGTTCTAATATTTGCTATATTAATTTTCTTCTTTGAGCTAGTTAAAATAGAGAGATACTTTTGATCTTCTAGGGTGGGGTTGATGACCTTCTTATAATAACTTAATTTTCTTGTAGCTGCTAAATCTTTCTCACACCACATTTTTTCTTTGAACTTAGAAGTAACAATATCTTTAATGTTATTTATGTTTTGCAATGCATCATTTTCGTTGATCTCCCAATAGTTTAACCAGGCCCTTGTGTCTTTATGCCACCCTCGATTGAGCCTTAGGTGGTTTTGGCTAGAATTTAAAGCTAGCTTAGGAAGTCTATGATCGTCTATGTTATTGAGTTTATGCTTGTACAACAGAAACCTAAGCATAGCTAGGCTCTCAATCGGGGAAAGACCTACTTCTATAAGGAGAATAGGATAGGGTGTATTACTTTTAATTTTCAGGTTATAAGTTATAAAACGCTTCTGGATTTGCTCAATCTTTCTCCATGATTCTCTGGAGATGCTGCAACCCCAAACCTCATAGCCATATAAGATAACAGGAGTGACTAAAGTTTCAAAGAGGAACTTCTTTTTATCCCACATTACGAGGTTTTCTATTTTACAATTATTTTCAAGACCAAAATAAGCTTTCCACCCCCCATTAATCCTTTTCTCAATGCTATGGTTCCAATTGAGCTTGTGATGAATATCAATTCCTAGGTACTTGTAAGAATACACTTCCTCCAAGTTATTATTGTCATACATAAAATTAGCGTAAGTGTCCTTCTTGGACTTGATAATCATAACTTTTTTTTTGTCAGTGTTAGTAGTCATACCCATGGTAGAGCAAATATCCTTAAGAAGCCTGAGTTGCTTATCAAGATCAGATGGGCACCTTTCCAAAAGAACAATATCATCAGCATAAAGAAGAAGGATGATGACTATCCCAGCTAAGATCGTGCCATCACATCCTGCTTCCTCTAAATAGCCTTCGAGCTTATCGATGTAAATTCCAAATAGGGTAGGGGAGAGGCGGAACCTTGTTTAACTCCGATGTTACACTTAATATCTTTCGACCACCCCTCATTGCTCTTTAGCTTGGCAATTACGTTCTCGTATAACCTTATAGCAGCATCTCTCAACTCGAGAGGAACCTTTAGCTCTTCCAATCTATTCCAAAGATTGTATCTAGGAACCGTATCGAAGCCTTTCTAAAGTCCACAAAGCAACAAAATAAATTGGATTTATCATTACAAAATTCCTCCGCAATGATCCTAAGCGTAACAAGGTGGTCTGTTGTTGAGTGATTCCTTCTGAAACCTGCTTGGCCTTTAGCCCGCTTACCTTCACTTTCAAGCCATACGCTTAACTTTTTTTCCAAAATACTACCATATAACTTGGCTAAGAGAGGGCTGATCATAATTGTTCAATAATTAGAGGGGTTATTTGTATCCCCACTTTTAAAAATAGGGATAATGAGGCTCTCAGTCCAAGCTTTAGGAAACCCTTGCTTGACTGCTTGATTGAAAAGCTTGTGGATGTGGGGGATGAGAACAAGACCTCCAATTTTAAGATTTCCGCTTGGTAACCTTCAATGTCCTTAGCTTTCCCATTAGCGAGGCGATTAACCCCAAACTTAATGTCTTCTAAAGAGAAAACTTATTTCATTGTGGGAAGGGTTTCCAAATTATCCATGACATTTGGAGATTCATAAAGCGTGAAGAGAAATTTTATTATATTCCTTAGTCTTCCTAGTTAGAATCTGCCTCCAAAATTTCTTAGGAGCTACCTTAGAGAGGTGTAAGAGATTCTCCTGTCTTTGACGAATGTAGTTTCTCTTTTTCCTTTTAGTTAGGGCTTTGTATATTTTTATCTTGTCCATTTTAAGAGATTCATCAACAGCTTCCTTAATTCCTCTCCTTGCACTTTTACAATCTTTGTCATATCATGGATTGGTTTTGCTATTTCTTTTATTATTTGAAACTTCAATTGAGAACTTGTTAATAGAATATGAGAGGGTTGTAGTAAAATTATGATACAGGTCTTCTATGTTGTCTATACTAGATAAAGGAAGCAAATTAGTTTTTAATTCATTTAGAAAGAGATCATTTTTAATTCTATCAAATATTATGTTCTTTTGGCTGTAAGTATTATTTTATATGGGAACTCTATGCATGAAAAAATTGAGAGCTATAAGTAAATGCCTATGATCAGAGTCAGGTTCGTGGTCATTTAAGATGTCAAAATTTATTATTTCATTGTACAATGGGAGATCAGAAATAATGTAGTCTACCACGCTGCTACCAAGTCCATGGATGTAGGTCATCTTGATGGAATTGGACCATTTCTTTAGACCGTTGCAAATCATGAGATCCTGAGCACTACAGAGCTTGACTAGCTTCGACCCAAACAAATTTTCCCCGAGGTCTTCAAAGCTCCTTTTGTACCTGCTAGCCAAAGTAGGGTCTTCGTCTAACCAAAGAGGATTAGGGTTGGAATGATTGCTTAGAATAATAGCTTGGTTGTTTGAAGTTCGAGCATTAAAGTCACCTATTAAAAGGATATTACCATCATTCCTAAGGCTAGAAATATCATTCTCTAAACCATTGTAAGGGTTAGTTTTATCTAGATTCTTCTTCTTATAGAAGTTAGAATTAATGGGGGGAAATAACATATTGCTATGTAAGACTTTTTATTATTAATGTCTTTGATCTCTATCCAACTATATTGGTTGTGAGGGTCGTTTTTATAAATCCTAACATGGGGGATGTTCTTCTTAATGTAACAAGCTATTCCCCCAATTCCTCTACGGGAGGATCGCTTGTTCCAGGTAGACCATAGAGTAAAGCCATCTATGTTAGGGACCTTAGATTCTTCACGCTCCCAAGTTTCAACAAGCAAAATAATATCAACATCATTTGAAATCCAACTTAGCTTGGGGCCTTTGTTCCATGGGAAGCCCCAACAATTCCAAGAAAGGATCCGGAGCATGTTTAATTGCTATTGATTACTATCTTTTTGGTTTCTATCTCGAATAAAGGCATTTCTATTTCTGATTATTGCCATTTTCCTTCGTTTCTAGCTTCTTTTACCTTTTGAACCTCCTTTCTTAATTCTGCTTGATCTTCTAGAATGAGATCTTCATTTATGGATATTCTCGTTCCTTTTAGACTTGAGGTTTTACTAAGTATGTTGTGCTTATGATCAGTGGAGCTCACCTTTATGCGGATTAGTCTTCCTTTATTCTTGGTTAATTTCCCCAACCTTGTTGCTTCTTGTGAGACACAATGTTTCAATTTGTAATCTATTATGTAGTTCTGTCTGGGCTAAGGCTAAAGTATCCTCATCTACTTCCTCTCTTAAACCAAATATATTTATGTATTTACTTATCCTTAGTCAAGTCAAACGTTATTTTTTAGGATTTTAATTTAAATATTTTAGTGATAACTAAAAGAAATTAAATACATTTAATTCATCATTTAAATTAAGATTAAATTAATTTTTCTCCTTTTCCTCAGCTAGTCAAATGTAGTCATTTTTTTATAACCATTTCCTTATAGTCATTGGAATGATCTATCTTCATATTTAACCTGTTGCTATGATCTGTTTCTTTATCTTGTCCCCATGATGAACCACACAACTTAGTTTGAAACATGTCAACAAAAATTTTCTAATATAATATCTATTCAAAATGTTTCAAATATTCAAAATATAAATGATGAAAACTTGAATTTAAAAATACAATATATTAAAAACTCTAAATTATTAACTTTATAACATTAAAAATTCATTTATATAAATTCAAAACTAAATATATTATTTTATTTTACTTTTTGGCTTCCTCTCAATTGTATTTTTTTTACTTCGTTAATTTTTTATTTTTATTTTTTAACTCAGATGATTGTTATTTTGACTTTCAAATTTATCCAACTTCTTTTAATTAATTTTCCTTTAGTCCATTATTTTATTTTTAATTTAATAATTTTATTATTCCAATGGATATTATTCCGGGATAAATTCTAAACTATTAACTTTTTATTAATAATAATATAAATTATAATTTAAAAATTAAATATATTAAAAATTATATAATCAATAATATTAAAGATTCTAAAGATTTTAAATTTTTAATAACATAAATTTTATTATTCTATTCTATTTTTTTATTTCGTTCTCAATTATATTTTTTAACTTGTTAAATGTTTTAATTATTATTTATTTTAGTCATTTTCTATCATTTTTCGAGTCTCATTCTTTTAATACTTATAAGTTTGATAAACTCTCATGCTTATTATTTATATGCTTTCTGGTCTCTAATAGTAAGTGAAGTATCGACCCAAAATATCGAACAAAGAAAATTTCTACACAAAAATCTACAATTAAATATATATCTTTTAGATTTATTTTAAAATTATGTGTTTTTTTATTAATTTTAAAATTACAAATAGAATTTTATTTTCTGACATAGCTATTGGTGTAAATATTTCTGGTAGGATTCTAAACTATGAAAAATTATTTTATAATTATTTGAAGACTTCGATTGATGTGATCGGGAGAATTAGTGACTTAACATTGATTTAGTAAGTCGATGAGATAACTTGTTTAGACTTTATTATTTAAGTAAATAAGTAATGTACTATGTATTTAACTTTACATATGAATCAACCTTTTTAGTGTGATTGTATTCGATGGTGATACATTTTGTTTCCTATTTTGAAGAGAGAAAAAAGGTAGTTTTGTTTTTTTTGGTGGGTGTTATTTACTCTTATACAAATCAATATATTGGTATTTTATATATAATACATTGGTATTTTATTTAAAAGGGACTTGCTATAAATTATTATTAATTAGGTATTAAAGTTGATCACTATATTAGAATTAGTGGATATTATATTAATTATGTTAATTATTTTTATCAAAATTTTTGTATTGGTTTCACATTTGTAAACTAGTTTGAATTGGTTTGTGCACCATTTATACACTTCATGTCACTCTTGGTATCTGACATTTGTAGACATGGACTTGTATCCAAGACATCCTACCTTATCAGGACAAGTTGGGTGAGTAATCCCATCACCCCTTTTATTTTATCTCTGCAACTCCCTCGCTAAAAAATTATATATGCTTTGTTAGCTTGCATATTTCTCCTTGCTTCTTGGATTTTATGGTTCATGACCCATATAAACCACCACAAGTAGCTGATATGATGCTTCTTGACATCAATGGTTCATGACCTACACATACCACCACGAGTAGTTGATATGATGCTTCTTGGCATTGTTTCTATTGATGTTGATAATTAGACAGAAAGGCTTATTCAAGATCACTTTTGAGTGTAGCCCAGACGGGTGTGAGAGAGCACACTTACACCACAAGCTAGAGACCCCACCAAGCTGGTACCTATTAATGTTTCTTAGCGATTTTTGTTGTTTTCCTTAGATTACATTCCATCATTGACATATTGAATTCACCGTTAACATTATTTATATTTATGACATTATTTAGTAAAATATGCAATTATATAGAATGAACAATATCATCATCAATGCAAAGGAACAAAAATGAACAATAGAAGAAAATCATTCACACATAGAGACGCTAGGATTCGTCAAAGACCAAGGAAAAACCCACTACGGGGAAAAAAACTTTTAAATTATTCTTCTTATTAAATTTCCATAAAATGTTCAAAAACAATAGAGTACAATGATCTATATCTTCAACCAAAAAACTATCCAGCAAAATCAACTAATCAACATCCAAGAGACGAACCCAACAATGCTCATAATCAAAATCCTGATTCAAAAGCCTACAGTGAATTGTCAATATCTGTGATCAACTTTCAATATATGTGGTCAACTATCGAACTGTACGGTTAACAGTCAAATTTTATGGTAAACTGTGAAAAATCAAACCTTAGTTTCTAATCGCATGGAGAGAGTGTTTGTGCATGTGGCTGAAACCCTCTAATTTCACTCATGATCCCCTGTACTTGTGATTGTGACCGAAAATACCATGTAGCATGCCTATGACTTGGAACCAAAAACCCTAATCACATGTGCGAGCTTCAGACCCTACAATTTCATACCTACATGAACCAATCTCCACGAAATACCTCAGACCTATGAAATCCAAACCAAAGAATGATGAATGAATAATGATTATGTCTAAATGAGGTTGACATCACTTGTATTTATATCCACCCAATGGTGTCCAATTTCTCTTTTGGTCATACCTGTCCTCTTGTGCACATGTGAGCTTCAATTCAAAAATACATTTTCCCTTGTCCAAATCAAGTGTTTCAAGAGTCAAAATTGGTCCTCTTGAAAAGAGGAATCTAGTCCCATGATTGGAATTTATCAATAAGCTTCCAAATTAACACTCCCTCTCATCTTGGGATAAATTCCAACCACATCATGTAAACATTGCAAGTATCTTGTCATTGAATCATGTCCTATCTCAAGTATCTCATCATCCTTGTTCATCATTCTTCATCTCTTCTTATATCTGCTCATCATTACTCATATCTACTTGTCTTTACTCATCCCTGCTTATCTTTGTATCTCTGCTCATATGCTAAACACCCTCGAAATCTAAAAGAAGAATAATTTGATATTGGAAGCGAGTCCAAGCTACCACCTTCTATTCATCTGCTAGCAGGCAGCCCAATGCTACTACTCAGGAAACATTAGATAGCTTGAGATCATGGATCCATGCTCAACCTGGAACCATGTCAGGGATCTCACTCTCAATCTGGAATCTAATGAGAATGATGAAGGTCCTATGGTACACTTTCACCTCATGTGATTTCATAGGGGAGAAAACACTTTTCACCATATGTCGAGCAATAGGAGTCATTGAACAAGGGAGTAAACATGTCCCACCTCATGTTTATCAATATCTCATCCATCCCATTGCCCACTGATCTTCCCAACAATAATCCTCATGATTCATATAGTAGAACAATTTCATCATAATAAGCTTGGGTGAGATACCCGACTTACGAAAGGTAAGGATCACACACCCCTAAGATCTTTTTCAACCCATTGGCTAGACAAGGAGTGATAATCCCAACAAGCTCGACTTGTGGGCATGATCCCAACTAGGGTATACTCTGTATAGACCAACATATGACAGAAAAATCTTCCACCCTATGGGTAACTTATATGGGTGATACCCTATTGCCCAGAGCTCCCGCAACTCTAGGAGCCCTCCATCTCAATTCCACATCCTAGGAGCTCAGACATGGGGGAAGGGTCAGCTCAGTGTCTTCAATCATCCATGCTCTCTATATATTAGAAACATATCAATTTACTCATATCCTTTATTTGGTTACTGAAAATTTCAATCATAATGCCTCATACATTACCCATAGTTGTAATCCTCCATTTTCCTATTTAGCAGGATATCAAATCAAATATTATGATATAAAAGCATACTTTTTCATCCTCCCTCTTCATGGGGGTAGAAACAAAAATCCTAAGTTTGTCTTATATAGTATCATTGTCTCAATTCATGAATATATCTCGGTGTCATCAATATATGAGATTTTCTTCCAATCGGATCTAACTCTTTATTGTCACAATGTATCACCGTTCTATCTAGAATTTGCTCAAAGAACTATTCAAATAGCTTCCTCAACCAAAATCTCTATACTTATATTTCTAGCTCATCCAAAATATTATGGATGATCACAAGCTGAAACAACACCAAAATGTGCTCTTCCTATCAATAATTATTTCCAATCCAAACAATATTAGTCATACATCTCTAGAAGTATACCTCTGATTATGATTGATCATCTCATGCAAATATCTCAAAAATGTGCTTGGCGGCAACCCAATGTGTATGACGTAGCTTAATCATAAATTGGCTCAAGTTGTTCTCTATAAAACACATATTTAGATTGGTGTTCACACATAATGTCAATGCTTAATCAAGTGTCAGTTTACAAGTTAAGTTCAACAACATATTTGCATGAATTCTTGAAACTCAATTCAATTGGGGTGTCTAAGGATTTTAATTTCCACTTTCCAAAATTATTTCCAATAAATTCACGATATATTTTCCTTTTCCAAACTTCTAATCTTAGAATGTAATTCATCATGCCAATATTCTTCATTTTGAACTTCAGAGGCTAAATCCCTCTTAGATCATCATAGGCTCATAACCTATAAATAATATATTTTCAAAATATAAAACCAAAATTTGAGGTATACTTTAGACCGCTTTGATCGACACATATTCTAGGCTTTACCAAGTAATTATCAATGTGGACATACCAGGCTTGGAGTTTGTTTTAAACCATATAATTATTTCTGCAATCATAACATTGATCAAACCAATATACTCATCCTCAAACAAATTAATATTGTAAATTATGTTTGATTATCAAGCAAAAATTAATATCAAAGCCATAAAACTTTCTTGTCAATATCATAAACTCTTCAGACCATGTGTTAGGAAGAGCTCACATCCAAATATTAGGTTGCAACCTTATATATTGTCATGTCAAAAACTATCATTCACTAAGAAATATTAAGAAAATATTTATTAAGTTTTCCACATGTTCATGAATTATTCCTACCAATAATTATGCATACACCAAGGACAAGTCATATAAGAATTATGGCATCCATAAAATCACTGCATATTGAATCACAACTATTCATAGTTCAATCAAGGTGCTAGATGCCAATGATGCCAATATAAAATTAATACTGAATACTAAGAGTCACTATGCCTACCAAAAAATAAGCTATAGAATTATCACATCAAGGAAAATCTTCATTGTCAAGTACCAATTCTAATCAAAATCCTAGTTTTTCTATCATTTTGAATTCAACCAATCCCAAACATATCTATGAACTATCAAACATCCTGTCAAATTTCTAAGGCATCATCAACTATCCAAGCCAATATTGCTCATTTATACTAAGTCAAGCTAATAAGTCAAATCTTGCTAAACCCTTGTAATAGCTATGGTATAATATCTCCAATCATCATCTCAAGACAAATGTCATACTATATGCATACTGTAGTTGACTACAAATGCATTATTAGCCAAGAAATTCAAATTATAATAAGTCAACCATTATGTATATCATAAAAACTTCCCTCCTCACAAAACTCTCCATCATCTACTTCATGTCTATAGGATTGTCATACACCTAGTGTGCTCCTGGTCTTGTTCATAAGGTTTTAGATTTTTTAACCTACTGAAGGTGGTTGAGAGGCTTATAAATGCAACCTGAAGCCTTTCTCCCAGCGGTTGGGGCTTGGACTAGGAGAAACCTTTTTTGCTCAGATCAGAACTTGCCACAACATCTTCAACAACATCATGGTTATTCACGTCTAGTATCCTTCCTTAAACAATCAAGTGTCTTCTATTCATTTTCTACAAATAATAATAGGTTTTTGGATCTTATGGATATTTTCCCCCTCTAAAGTCACTTCAATAAACAGTAATCAAGGCATCATCCAAAATATCATAATACTGTCATGCATCAGCATAATTATTAGAGCATGAAATCGAAGTGTATAATATTTTCAAACATAGATGCATCATATTAATAGCATATCAGCATCAACTACTTTATCATCACATATAAACATGACATCAAACATTCATGAAGTGTTAGTGTCATATAATTAGGATAGGTGACAGGTGTATCATCATACTTCAAGGATCGTAATCATAACATGACTTCTTTATCACATCACTCCATTATCAAGTTAGGGTTCCATAGTTACCACATTGTCATATTTACTAAGCATATCAAAACGTAACCAATAAGAAGATCCTTGGTATAAACATTATTGTCATACTTTTATCATCATCCTTATCATGCTTATAAAAAACAATGTATCTAGCTCGATTCATAAAATCAACAAATCCATTATGTAAGATGCTTGCCAACTATCAAGTGTATCATAAGTCAAACTTACTTTCATATGCATATATGAGTCATTGATGAAGGTGATATTCTCATCATACCTTAGGGCTTAACTTGTGTTTCAATCTTGCAGCGAAATCATAACATTGAAACAATACATTATACATAGCTTGTAGTATTCAGGTTCCTTTGCAACTTGTAGCTTCTATTTACCATTGGTAGTTGTAGAGCTTATAACTTCTAGATGCTACTTTGAAACCTTTTCATTAGGTACCACTAGCTCTTTTCTTCCTAGACTAGCTCTCTTTTCCTGCAACTTAGATTATCCTCGAAAGGATCTCCTTATCACATTTCATATAGAGGTTAAAAGTATAAATATACTCAAATATGCATGAACGAAGTATGACCAACAATCAAATAAATAAATATAAACAAGAATAGAGTCACAAAGAAGTAACATAAATCTAAAATATACTTATCTTCAATGAGAGGTGAACATCTCCTTCTTGAACTAGTCTTCAAGAGTCATTAACATCCATTACCCAAGCAATAATGTTTCCTTCAAAACATCCATTAACTTCCTCAATAACCAAGGCCTGATTGTCAGTAGCCCATCTACGGTTACATTGAATCTATCACAAGTGCTAAAACAAAATCTCACGGATCAAACGTATTTCATACTTTAGGGTTTATTTCAAAACCTAACCTCATATAATCCATAAAACCCTAATAACCAAATTTATGAGGCTTTCCTTCAAACCCTAGTATTCTTTTAGATCTCCTTCATCTTCTCTTGCTTCCATTAATGGTATCTTAACAGGGGTGATCCTTAATGAATTTTCTTCATCTCAGCTCCAGTACCATGTTAATTTTTCTTAGGGATTTATTTTTAGTTTATTTAAATAATTCCATTTCATAATTTAGATATTGAATTCACTCCACAACATCATAACATTATTCATATTTACAAAATTATTCAGTAACATATGAAATTATATAGAAAGAATGATATCATCATCACGCAAAGGAACGTAGAGGAACAATAGAACAAATGCATTCACACATGAGACACCAGGGTTGGTCAGAGATGAGGGAAAAAGCGATTATGAAGAAAATGCTTTCAAGCTCTTTTTATTATTAGATTGTCATAAAATGTTCAGCAAAGCAAGAGTACAATGATCCATATCTTCAACCACAAAACTATCTAGAAAAATCAACTAATAAACATCCAAGAGATGAACCCAACAATGTTAATAATCAAAAGCATGATTCAAAATCCTATGGTCCACTATCAATATCTGCAGTTAAATATTGAAATCTGAGGCCAATGTCAACTTCTGCAGTCAACTGTAAAAACTAAAATCCTAGTTTCTAACCGCATGGAGAGAGTGTTCGTGTGTGTGGATGAAACCCTCCAACCACCCTCATGAGCCTATGTGCTAGCGTTTGTGACTGAAAATACCATGTAGCATTCTTGTGGATGTGAATAAAAAAACCCTAATCACACGTCTGAACTTCAAACCCTATAATTTCAGACCCTTACGAACCAATCTCCACGAACTACCTCATACCTAGGCGAGCCAGAATATAGAATGATGAATGAATGATGATGATGATGTCCAAATGAGGTTGAGGTCAGTTGTATTTATATCCATTTGAGGTTTTCCAATTTCTCTTTTGGGTCAACCTATCCTCTTATGCACATGTGGGCTTCAATTCAAAAATACACTTTCCCTTGTCTAGAGCAAGTGCTTCAAAAGTCAAAATTAGTCCTCTCAAAAAGAGAAATCTACTCCCATGATTGAAATTTGTCACTAAGTTTCCAAATTCATAATACCAATATTGGGGCTCATACTTTTCAAAGTTTCCCACATTACATGGGTTGTTGTATTGCTAGAATAGTGTTGACTTGGGCATCTTTGTCATGCGTTATTACTAACTTCATCATAGTGTTACGATTGTATGATGTGAAGTGTTTATGTTGCATAGTGTTTGTGTTACATGGTGCTATGGTTTTATGTTGCATAGTCTTTATGATGCTTAATATTTGTTGACACCTAATCATTAAGATTACGTGCATCCATGTAAAATAGTGTAAATAGAAAATAAGGAGAATTGGAATATGAACATACATTAGGAGATGAAGCCCAAGAGTCTCTCCCTCCATGTGTATATATATATATATATATATGATCATACTTAATGCGAAAACAAAATTCATTTAAGGAGTTACCTCTTGGCCCGACATGGTATTAGAGCACAGGTACCAACCTCTATTTTTGGCTCCCTTCCCCTTTGCCTTTGTCCTACCTACGTGCATCCATGTAAAATAGTGTAAATAGAAAATAAGGAGAATTGGAATATGAACATACATTAGGAGATGAAGCCCAAGAGTCTCTCCCTCCATGTGTATATATATATATATATATGATCATACTTAATGCAAAAACAAAATTCATTTAAGGAGTTACCTCTTGGCCCGACATAGTATTAGAGCACAGGTACCAACCTCTATTTTTGGCTCCTTCCCCTTTGCCTTTGTCCTACCTATATTGGATAGACTGATGGTCTTCCATTCAAATCTCTCTACTTACCCCTCCCTCTAACGAGAAGATTCATCTTTGTCCTGGCATGGTGTGGATGGTACAATCAAGTCCAAGTGGTTAGATGGTGCGTTGAAGCTGCAAAAGTGAGTCGGTGCATCTGCCGGGAGCGTTGTCACTGTGACCTTGGCACCACTATGATTGTGGCATGAATGGTATGAACATTGCTGACTTTGTTTCGTTGTATTTCGTTGAAGAAAATTGATTTTTATATGGCGTGGATCTGACTATAACTTGAATCCTCTCCATACATCGCATATAATATATTGCATCATTGTATCTCTGTTGTAGCATTACCTTGACTTTATTATTGTTGCGACATTACCGTGGTGGAATTACCGTGACTACATTACTGTGTTGGTATTACCATAACATACCTTCTTCTTCTAGTGCAGTATCACAATACTCCTCACACTGCCATACTAAAACTCCCTCCCGTATTATAGACCCACGTTATAATATAGTACCGCTCTATCGCCCAGTCCATAGCACCATTCCACCGCTCTCCCAACTAGTGGCAGGAAGTTGAATTACATCGGATGATTGTATGGTATACCCCATCCCGCCCTCCTCTTATACCACCCTCTTCGTATCTCCCATACCATGGTTGGTTAGCATTGGTTAACACCTCCTCCACCATAGCATATGCAACAAAATATAGTCAGACCATTCACGTCGGGAATATTATACCATTGGTTCTTCCGTTACACCATTCTTGCTCCGCACACCCAGTTATATATTATACCACCGGTTCATGGCCCGTAAAACCACCATATATCATATATCAGGCTTCGTTGCGATATCATTGCAGTATACCACTGGTTTATAAATCCATACCAGTTTTCTCATACCACCATCACTGCATAATTGTAACTACATTTTTAGACAGTACACATACTTTTTAAATTCATTCATTGATTTCAATGGTTGGATTAGTTCTCTTTGGAAAAGAGAGTTATTTTGAATGGTCTCAAAGGGGGTTTTAAAACAATATTTGATTAAATTGTCTTAACTTGAGACAAAAATAAATTGAGTATTATCTTAAATATTGCCTTTAAGCGAGCATCTAAAAAATTATTGTCTTAAAAATTTGTCTCTATAAAAACAATATATAACACAAGAATTATTGTCTCTTATGAGAAAATTTCAAATTTTTCTATGTAGAGACAACACTCGGGATAAGAGAATATGTCTTTAATACTAGCTATTGTCGCTCTAGAGACACAATTTTTTTTATTTAATGACCACTTTTGTCTCTCTAGAGAAAATATAAATAATAAATGCAGAAATATCTCACCATTGAGATAAATCGATTAAAAAAAAAAAAAAAAAAAAAAAGAAGAAAAAACTACAAAATCATAGATTAATTCATGTCAGGGCACAGTTGAATTGGACCACTAACATCCTTCTTGTAAGGTAGGTTTTCTTCCATTGAGCTAGTACACTTTAAATAATTATGTGAAGAGTTATGACAATCCTTAAAATTACATATATAGGCCTTGATTTTAAAAAAATGCTTGACACGTGATGTGTAATATTTAGAAAAACTATAATAATGCAGAACCTATTTTTAACTTACTAAAATAACTCAAGGGAGTTACCTAAATGTCACACCTTGTAGCATGGCCCACACAACTTGTGGAGTCCATTAAATGTATTGCTACAATTCCATATTATTAGCACAAAAATGAATCTGAGCATGAAAGGACCAATAATATTAGTGATCCACAAAACCTGCTAACAACCTTGTTTCCATATTGCCAACATACTATATGCCACAAGTGAATGAAATTTTCCTAATCGTCCACGATATTGATTTAAATTTCCCATCTTACATAATAATTTCAACCTAAATTTCAACCCGTTTGCAATCAAGTATCTGTACAAAAATAATCTAATATAGTCCATTTGGACATTCATTTAAAATGTCCATTTCACATAATAATTCAAAGTAAGAAAATAATTAACCTAAATTAAGTGGAAGAGTTGACAAGGAGACAATGGAAAACCTTCCTAAGTACAACTAGGGTTCAAATATGTTAAAAGACTTTGTAACATTTGAAGTGTCATCGAAAAGCATCTTAAAATATACAATTAATTAAATCTCATTGAAAAGCATAGTCTATAAAGATTATTAAGATATCTTTATCTTATATTTGTGCATTTTTTAAACATTTTTCAAACTTTGGGAAATAAAATGAAATCCTAGTGGGAGATATTCAAACATTTACAAGCATGTAATAATTAAGACAAAATTGACAAAATTACCATTGAACACCAGAATATATAATGGAACGCATACATAAACCAAAACCTAGTAATATGCAGAAGTACATACACAATAATTCACATTGTACTGATATCCGGCAATGAAAACCGAATTAAAAGAACTTATCCAAGGCCACAACGGTCTAAATTATTTCTACTCGGTGAAGCATTCAAAATTGTAAGAGAAACACTATAATATAGAGTGAACTGCTATATGGATGTTTATAATCTGTAGTTTTTCCATCATTACAACGTTGTCTAGCGATTTCCCCTCTAACATGTGGAAATGACATAGATATAGATGGTGAAATGAAGGGAGGCAACGGAAATCTTCGGAAAGATTTTGAAACCCCTCACACCTACTTAAGTATAGATTTCGTAATGAGGTGAGGCAATGGAAATCTAGAGGAAGCTCCTCTGACATTTTATACTCGCTCAAGTCTTGAATTTTTAATGATGAGAGGCAATGAAATCCATGAGATAATTGTTAAAGTGTGCTAAAATTTGATAAATTTAGCTTTACCAAATGCTCGACTTGACAGAAACATTTTGGAAGCTTCTCTAAACTGTTGCATTCATTGAGTTTCAACTCTTCCATATATGTTAATTTTCCAAATATAGACAGAAGTTTTGTTAATGTTGAGCACCCTCACATATCCATTGAGAAGGCTAATGAGTTCAACTGCCCAATGCTTTTTGGAATACTTGCTATATCAGCAAACTTGTTCAAATACTAGTTGATGAGTGATGCCAAGTATCCAATACCATGAGGGAGTTTTGATAGCTTTTCGCAAGAGGATAAATCCAATGATATCAATGACGAAAGATTTTCGAAACTGTTAGGAAGCTCATTTAGATTTGTGCAAGATTCCAAATTGAGTTCTTGCAAATAATTTAATGATCCAAAACTACTAGGAAGATCTTTCAGATTTTTGTAGCCTTGCAGATTAGCTTTTTGCAAAGAATTTAACAATCCAAAACTGCTAGGAAGCTCTCTTAGATTTGTGCAACCTTGCAAATTGAGTTCTTGCAAAGAATCTAATAATTCAAAATCTGTAGGGAGGTGAGTTAAATTTGAACAATGATTTACTCTTAGTATTCTTAACTTAAGGCTTGAAATAGAGAGTGGCAGTTCTTCTATTGATTCACAACATGAAAGAGTTAATTCTTACAAGCCATTCAGTTGATCACCTAGTTCTTTAGACAACCTTTTCAACTTTGTAAATCTCGTCAATGTCAATATTCACAACTTGTTAAGCTACTCCAAATCCCTCGAATAGATTTCACAGGCATGGGAAAGCCTTCCATCAAAATCCATATGTCTAAGATCGGATGGAATCTGCAAATTATGCTATGTATAAG
This sequence comes from Pinus tabuliformis, assembly GCA_031772625.1. Classification (NCBI taxonomy): domain Eukaryota; kingdom Viridiplantae; phylum Streptophyta; class Pinopsida; order Pinales; family Pinaceae; genus Pinus; species Pinus tabuliformis. Next base: position 897,554,881 of record CM062816.1, on the reverse strand, counting down.
TGAACCATAATTAAGTGATTTACAAATAATAAAACACCACATTTTATCGTGATTCAAAGGGTGGAAAATAGAAGACAGAGACTTGCCTCATACAGTTTCAGATCCTTGGGTTGATAAATCAAATATTTCAAGTCTCTAACCTCCTTCACATCAAACTGAGGACAAGAAACTTCTCCTTAGAAAAAAATAAATTTTTCCAATGGTCGTCTACATGTCCATTCTGCTTGTATTAAATTTCCACGGTGAATAATTCTCAACAACTTAGACATTAAGTCTATTTTTTCTGAAGATATAGACAATCGATCCTTATTTTTAGTTAAGAAAAGACCCTTTATGTTTTTAATGTCCTTCATTAAACACAATTGAGTAAACATAGAGGTATAGACATTATATGAAACAAATTGTAACTTTCTTTTTAAATTTACATTTGGTACCTACCTTGTCTACTTTGTGATTTAGAAACTTCTTAATTTCATATGCACTAGTGAATTTGAGCCTAGTTTCCTTTGCCTTGTGGCAACCAAGTCCCAAAATGACATCATGCACACTTACAAGGCCATTTGTGTCTTTCTTTACAAGTGCACTTTTTTCTAGAGTATCCAGTTCAGACATTCCCACAATATCTTCCACGATTTCCCAATTCTTTCCTTTGAAAAATAAGAAAATATCAAGAAATGGATCTTTGCATTCTTTACGAAAATTGTCATAAGAAAAAACATAGCGTTATATATTCTCCAACTGTTTACCCTTCAATTTTATATTTTCTTCTTTCATTATTTGAAAAGATTTCTTTTGGTTATCTGCCACTACTATGAATGCCACCACCACTTTTAAAAGTTTTGGAATACCACCGCAGAAGTTTACTATCTCATCCAACTCACTTTCATTCAATGGACTAGAATCTCTTTGTCTCTTTTTGTCATCCCTCTTGTCCATTTCTTTCTTTAAAAGAGTCATGGCTTCAGTACAGGGAAGGTGTTTCATAGAATAGACTTCCCTCCTTTTAACTGTGCATGGGTTATAGTCATTTTGATCACGTGCAGTAAGAAGGAGACTAACCTTCATTGCTTTATTGATGTCCTCTAGCAAAATTTGGTTGAGCTCCTTTTCCCCCAAAACATTATCAATATAGATGAAATCTTTCACTTTCTGTAACATTTTACCCAGCTCTAGCTATCCATCCTTGTAATTTCTAATTTCTTTAATGTCCTTAAGGTCTTCCTTTGGCATCAAGTCCCTCAATATCTTGTTTTGTAATGTTGTTATGTTTCCAAGTGTATTTATATCGTTGAAGAGTTCAACCTTTGAGAATTGACATCCTTTAATGTCAAGTGATGAATAAGCAACATTTGCAGGAGTAGTCTTACCAATTCCTCCCAAATTGTCCAATATAACTACAACAACATTCTCATTACTTGTCCATTCCAAAAGATCAATAACTTCTCTGACTGGCTCTTCAATTATGACTATTTCAATTATAATAGACATCACATCTATAGTTAGATAAATTAATGATATGATAACAACATTAATAAATGCTTCACAGGAGACATAAATTAACTAATTCGACAACATATTCACCTGCATCTTGAGGATACATATCAAATAGAGTTGCCTCCTTAGGTTATTTTCCATTGTATATTTCTATGTCTAATTGCATATGCATTTGATTGCATCTGACCCTAACATGTTTGCAAGGTCTGTAGAAATTCCCATTGTAGATCAACAGATTATGCAATATACTAAAGCAAAATACAAGATCTACTTCTACAACAAACTTGCGGAAGCTTAATTGAATATGAGCAAGATCAAATAGAACACATATAACTGAGAATGAGAAATCAATCACATGAACACAGAAGAATACTCTGGGAAAAACCTCAGCTAAAAACCCTGATCTCTATGTTATCATACAAGTCGAAATATGTTCATCTTACACAGAATAAACTCACAAGCTATCGTGCTCTCTCTAAATAGACACAAGATATGCCTTCATTAGTCCTCTAAGACTCCTATTTCCTTGCGCAGTTTTCCTTGGGGTCCAATGCTGCCACCTGTGTGAATTAGCCCCATCACACACTCACCAAACCCAAAAGTAACTTCTCAATCTCCAAGGAAAGAATTCCTTCTGCATACAAGAGATATCCTCCATGGAATATTCGTGCAATTGACAGTACAATGTCCCATCATCTGATCTCAACTGGGTCTCTATCTGAACTGACATGCATGAGTTATTTATGAGAGAATATTTAGTTATCTAAAGTGCAACAGTTACATGCATGCATGCATTAACTAACTCAACTCACAATTAGTTCAACAAACTATTTGAACTAATCTAACTGTACTTAACTCAGTTAACTGAGCTAACTAATTACAACTCAAATTATAACTCATCCTTATCTCTTTAACTAAGGGATTAATTCCTCAATCAATGGGATAATTGTTGCATGTCCCAACATAGACTTCATGTTTGATTTTCTACAACTCATTAACTCAAGATGAATTAATTAATTATTTTGCAAACAACTGCTAAGATCAAATTTGAATTTTACTTCTCTATTTTAGTTCAGGGACTAACTAAAATAGGAAGCTATCTCGAAACGCTATTTATGGCAGTGCTATTTTTAACACTTCTATATTTAGCATTTCTTGTTGCTATTTTCAACACTTCCTCTCAATAAGAAAGGGATTATCAGTAACCACAATCCTGTCTCTGTGGAACTCGAACTTGCATTTTGAGAATGCCTTAATCAAAATATCTGCATCATGTTCCTCGTTTGAAACATACAACAACAACATGATCCTCTTAACCACACAGTCTCGAAGATGGTGATACCGGATATCAATGTGCTTGGACCTATCATGAAAAATTGGATTCTCAGAGAGTTTGATACAACTCTGATTATTGCAGTAGCTCATAGTTGGATCCATCCTCTAACCAAACAAACCCACTAGAATCTTTCACATCCAAATGGCCTCACATGCAGCCTCACTAGCAGCCATGTATTCAGTCTATGTTGAGCTAAGTGCAACTCACCTCTGTTTCCTACTGTACCGGGAAACTACAGTTGAACCAAGGTTGAAGATTCTTCTAGAAGTGTTCTTATGGTCTGATGGACTCCCTACCCAATCCACATTTGTGAAGCCCTGAAGCTTCATTCCCTCTGTCCACCTATACCACAATCCAAACTGAGATGTGCCTATGAGGTATCTCACCACATGCTTCGCTGCCTTCCAAAACAACTTGGTAGGTTGAACCATAGCTTGACTTAGCTAGTTCACTGCAAAGCACAAGTCTCGTCACGTGTTCACTAGATACATAAGTGAACCCACAAGCTGTTGATAAATAGTAGCAGCTTCTACCTCACTTGAAGTAGCATCTTCCTTCCTCCAGTTCCCAGCTAGAGGAGTCTGCATGGGCTTGCGCTTCTCGTTGTGAAAGCACCTAAGTATCTCATTGGCATACTTGCCTTGAGACACAAATACTTCCCCATCTTTCTGCCACACCTCCATGCCTAGAAAGTAGTGCATAAGACCCATGTCTTTCATTTCGAACTCTCATGCAAGGTCCTCCTTATAAGACTTGATTAGCTGATCATCACCTATCAAAATTAGATCATCAACATAAAGAACAATGATCAATGGCTTATCTTCTACCATGATGTCATAAAGGTTCGCATCTGCTTCACTCTTGGTGAAGCCCAACTCGGTGAAATAGCTGTTGATCCTAGTGTACCAAGCACGGGGTGCTTGCTTTAGCCCATACAGAGCCCTCTTGAGTCGGCATACATGCGACTCATGATAAAAGGTATCAAAAACTTTTGGTTGCTCAATGTACAGCTCCTCCTCAATCTTGCCATTGAGGAATGTTGTCTTCACATCCATTTGATGTATCTTCCAACCCATCTGAGCTGATAGTGCCAACATCGATATGATAGATGAGTACCTTGCTATAGGAGTGAAGGTCTCATCGTAGTCAATCCCCTCGACTTGTGAGAAACCATGGGCAAAAAACCTTGCCTTATGTTTCTCAACACTGCGATCAGCTGCCTGCTCTACCTTCTAAAGCCATCTGGAACTCACCACTGAATTGTCTTGAGCTCTTGGGACAACATCCCACACACTGTTCTGAATGATAGAGTCGTACTCCTCTACCATTGCATCAACCCAGACTAGCTGCTACATTGCGTCCTCGAATGAAGAAGGTTCAAACTCTACACACTCCCCAACTAGGGCCATGTAACCAGTATACGCTCAGGTGACCTCCTCTGTTTGCACTGAGAAGATGGCCATCCCACATTCTCCCATGCATCCAACATCAACCTATCAGCTTCCCTTGAGTGTTTCTGCCCATCTCTGGAAGACTCAGCATGAGTGGATGTCTCCACTCATGGATCCTCTGCGTGTGGCTGCTCCGCATCAATATGAGGCTCCTCCTCCTTAGGAACTAAAAGTTCCTCCTCTGCATGCAACTTGAGCTCCCTCTCAAGTGAGACTCGGATGGCTTTCTGCTCGTCGAACTTTAGATCCCTGCGTACCACTCTCCTCTGACTCATAGGCAGGTACACTCGACAGTTGTTGGGTGTATTAGTGTACTCCACAAGTATCCCCAACTCAGCTATTGGATCTAGCTTCTTCCAAGCATCTTTGGTCACATGGCAATAAACCGATGATCCAAAGATTCAGAAGTAACTCACATATGGTCGCTTCCCTGAAAAGGCCTCCATAGGTGTCTTCATTCCCACTATACGGTGCAAGCTTCTGTTCTGCAAGTATACTGCTATATTGCATGCCTTAGCCCACAAATTTAGTCGTAGGCTTTGGTCATGCAACATGACTGGAGCTTCTCCCACAATTGATTTGTTCTTCCTTTCGGCTACCCCATTCTGTTGTGGGTCATGGAGTGCCATTAACTCCCGTTTAATTCCTTTCGTAGCGCAGAAGTCCTTAAACTATTGGGAGACATACTCTCCACCATTGTCACTACACAAGGCTTTTATTTTCTTTCTAGATTCTTTCTCTACCAAGGCTTTAAACTCACAAAACCTCAAGAAGGTTTGATCCTTCTTTTGCATAATGTAGATCCAGCATCTACGAGAAAAATCACTAATAAAAATAACATAGTACCTTTGTTTAGTGGTGGAGGCTGTAGAGAATGATCCACAAACATTTGAGTGAATTCTCTATAGGATTGCGCCAGCTCTACTGTCTCGATCCAGAAAGGAAGATTTTGAATACTTACCCAAGGTACAACCTTTGCATGTAACTATCTTCTCCAGTTTTCCCTTGGGAAGTTCAATAGAAATCTGTTGCATGATCTTCAAGGCTCCATGGTGCAAGTGGCCCAATCTTCTATGCCATAGCTTGCCAACATCTTGGCTCTGCACCATCTCAGCTTTGGAAATCAATGTAGCATAGTTGTCTACCTCCATCTTGTAGAGATTCTTTACTCAAGTCCCAATTTTCTTGGTCTGTCAAGTGCCGATATGCCTCAGGAATACCTTTCCTTTACTAAAGACTACATGATAGCCTTTATCTTCTAGCATAGCAATGGACACAAGATTCTTCTTCAGACTTGGTACATACTTTACATTAGTCAGGGTGAGAGGAGCTCCACACTCCCTCTAAAACACAACCGTACCTTCACTTGAAACACAGTACTTTCCAGCATCGCCCATCTCGATCTGCATCTGGAGGTCCTTCTCCTCCAAGGTACTGAAAAGATTCTTGTCACATGACATGTGGAATGAAGCTCCACTGTCCAGGTACTAGACACATCCCACCATGGATGAAACCATGCATGCGATAAGATAGAAATCCAACTCAAATTGTGAGGCCAGTGCCTCACCATCAGATCTCTTCAAGGATCCCTTCTTGGATTTCTTCTGTGGACAATTTGTAGCATAATGGCCCACTTCATGACAATGAAAGCATCACACTTTCGATTTTTCAAACTTCTTCCGGCCATGGGAAGAACTAAATTTAGGATGGGACACCTTCCCTTTCCCTTTCCTCGCCTTACTTGCTAAGTCTATATTTTCCTCATCATCTTGCTTTGATGAGCATCCATCTCTGGTGCTTCTTCTTATCTCCTCATGCATCATATTTGACCAAAGTCGTTCCCAATCTGGCATTTTTATCTTCCATTAACCGAGTCTTGGTAGCTATGCTAGATCTTAGGAAGATCGAGGAGTGCAATAATCACCATGAAATCACCGGCTATCGTGATCCCTACACTTCTAAGCTCATCCCTACATGTGGTGAGCTTGTTCTGATATGTAGAGATCATGTCGCCCCTTTCACACTTGATTTTCTGAATATTTTCTTTCACCGCCAGCTTCCTCTAATCGTTGTTGTTCTGATATAGATCTTTCAATGTTTTCCACATTGAAAATGGTGTCTCCTTCCCATGGAGGCTTGAGACAATGTGGTCTTGAACTCCCTCTAGGAGGATTCTCCTTGCTCTAGCCACACATTTCTTCCATTCTGCCAATTCTGTAGCATTAGCTACCGCCGGCTTGGCGACTTCCTGATCAATGAATACCTTTAGATCATTGTCCTCTAATACTTCTTCCATGCGATCCTTTCAGGCTATATAATTCAAGTTGCCATCAAGGGCATACTCGAGTCTTAAACCACTGAATTCCATTGGTGAAATTGAGATGTGATAAGAACTCGATTTCTATAATCAGGAACTTGGAACTTTGAAATTCTCCCTTCTTTGTATACCGTTCTTCACTTTGATCACCTTTTCTCTAATACCATGTAGAAATTCCCACTTTAGATCAACAGATTATCCAATATACTAAAGAAAAATAAAAGATCTACTTCTACAACAAACTTGTAGAAGCTTAATCGAATATGAGCAAGATCAAATAGAACACATATAAATGAGAATGAGAAATCAATGACACATGAACACAAAACAATACTATGGGGAAAGCCTCAGCTAAAAACCCCGATCTCTGTATTATCATACAAGTGGGAATATGTTCAAATTACACAAAGAATCAACTCTCAAGCTATCCTGCTCTCTTTGCAATCGAACAATACAGCTCATAGGCTGAATAGACACAAGATATGCCTTCCATCAACCCTCCAAGGCTCCTATTTCCTTGCGCATTTTTCCTTGGGGTCCAATGCTGCCACCTGTGTGAGTTGGCCCCATCATACACTCACTAAACCCAAAAGTAACTGCACAATCTCCAAGGAATGAATTCGTTTTGCATGCAAGAGATATCCTCCATGGAATATTCCTGTAACTAATGGTACACTATCCCATCATCTGATCTCAACTGTGTCTCTGTTTGAACTTACATACATGAGTTATTTATGAGAGAATATTCAGTTATCTCAAGTGCAGCAGTTACATGCATGCATGCTTTAACTAACTGAACTCACAATTAGTTCAACAAACTATTTGAAAAAATCTAACTGGACTTAACTTAGTTAACTAAGATAACTAATTACAACTCAAATTACAACTCATGCTTATCTCTTTAACTAAGGGATAAATTCCTTAATCAGTGGGATAACTATTGCATGTCCCCACATAGACTTCATATTTGATTTTCTACAACTAATTAACTCAAGATGAATTAATTAATTATTTTACAAACAACTGCTAAGATCAAATTCGAATTTTACTTCTCTATTTTAGTTCAGGGACTAACTAAAATAGCAAGGTATCCCAAAATGCTATTTATGGCAGTGCTATTTTTAGCACTTCTATATTTAGCATTTCTTGTTGCTATTTTCAACAAGGTCAACCAGCTTTGCATTGTTTATCGTTGTGTAGAAGAAGCTGAAATTAAACAATAGACTACCATTAAAGAAACTTTGTGTGGTACTAAACATGGCACTGAGCAAAAGGTCAAGGCTTAGTATAGGCATATTAACTAGCATAATCTCATTTATTAATATAGGTTATATACACCTATTGGTTTCATTTTTATATGTGGATTGGGTTATAAAAGTGGAAAATACTATCAACTATATTAGCAAATGGGGTTGTGCTAGTTACAGCCATGGGGTGGATTCATTGACCATGGTTGATAAAGTTGATCAAGACTGTCAAGGTTGACCATAATTAAGCTTACATTAATGTTAATGATAATGTTTCATTAATCCTACAAAAATGGTTACATTAATGGACGACATGGTTGATGGAGTTGGCCATGTTGGAATAGGGTTGACCATTATTTACCATATTCAACTATAGAGAGTTTAGTTGATCGTTATGGTTGACCATAGTCAACTATAGTATTATTGATAATTGTTGACCATGGTTGACCATATTAGAACATATTTAAACATGGTCAACAATAGTTGATCATAATTAACCATTATTTCTTTATAGTTGACCACAATTTAATATGATCGAACATAATAAAAATATACTTCCATTAAATTAGTTTGTGTCTGGGGTGCTAAACATGGGCCGTGCATTCCTTCAGCATCGATGGAACAAAAGATCAACGTTTAGTATATGAACATATTAATAAACAAAGAAGATAATTAACCTGCAAAAATATGAACAACCCATTGAGAACATAACATCATGGACCCTTCAATTATCATTTTGTTTCTTTTCTAATTTCATCACGCATTGCCTCCATCTAAGGATGTTCTTTTTTCTGCTAAACACATTTGTCCAAAAATAGCATTTTCTTCAAAAGATGGAGACAGTCGTCTCAGTTCTTAGAAAATTCTTCAAATCTCTTGAGGATATTTGCCACCACCAACAGCCCTGTAGTAGGCATGTGGTTGACCCCATGCCATGGAGGACATTTAGAACAATTTCCTTGACGTCATTGGGAGCAATAGTGCTTGAACTTAAGGCATACATCATATCATGTCATTAGTTTATTCATAAATTGTCTTTTGTGGACCATAATAGATATTTAAATTAAGGCTTGTATCCAAATAAATATCAAGACAATGGAAAACAATATACAACAGTGAAACTTAAGTAATTCATAAGGTAACTGAAGATTTACAATTCTTGAAATAATACTTGCTTGAAACTTGTTTTCTAAAGGACCACTTTATAGTAAAGGGGAAAATGCTAAAAAGGTATCAAGGAAATAGTTGCAGACTTGATAGTCAAAACTTGATAAGGTGTGGAAATAATCATGTAATCAATAACTTAAATTGTCCAAAATTTCAAATTTTCGGTTGCCTACAGTGAGTTAAATTCCTGTCAGTCCCAAGTTGATGGCAAGAAAAAATTGGGCCAATTACTGTTAGAATCTAAAATCCCAGGTGTTACATTTTTACCTTGTTTTCTCGATAGTTGATTCTCCTTCCTCATAGTGCAACTGTAACAACAAATCCATGCCTCAATATATGTTTGCGGGATTAATAACAAATGAAGCTAGGTATATCAATATTTTTCTTTGGGGGGAGTGTTGTTGCTATGTAGATAATTTTATAGTGGGAGGAAGCATGCATGCATGCACCATCATTAGTTAATTTCCTATTTTAGATTTAGAGAAGGCTCAATTATGTATGAGAAAAGTGCATGTTTCAGGGCATAGATCCCAAGAAGGTCGTGCATTAGTTTGTATTTAGTTCAGAAGCTCACTGCATGCATGAAATGTTCTAGTCTTCTCTAGCTGAGCACACTGTTTTTGGATGAATTATCCATTCATAAGGGTGCAATCAAAACCATCACATAGGGTTAGTGTTAGATTTTAATGCCATCACCTAGAGTACATCACTGGATGTCTGTAACAACCCCTAACGACCCAACTTAGGGACATTATCCCCAAACTCTACGTCTGATGCTATAAATTTAACATTTCTTTACCCTTTATGGGAAGGTAGTTCAATGTCTTCTCTAAAGGAATTTTCAACAATATTTTCATATTCAATACTTTGCTAACTTTGGCATAGAAGAACGAGTCACCATTATGGAGAATTACCTCTCTTGAGCATTACCTCATGGTAAAAGGATTGTTTGCTATAATGAGTCGTTCAAAGTTTATAAGATTTACATTCTGTTAGAACAACAAGACAATAGTGAGTCGAAACATGAAATTTGATGAGAAGGCTTTGTCCTCCAAGTCTCAGGGTCACCTTGTGAAGGTTGAGGAGGAAGAGGCATTTTTTGTTCCAAATGCTTCTCCACGGATTTGAGGGAAATTATATTCAGATTACCAAAGTTCCAATGCAAACACAGAGCATACATGGCACACCCACACATTGCACAAGGCACAAGCACAAGTTGGAGCTCCAAAGAAGAAAATGAACCCATAAATTTGATGTCGAATAATTTAAATTCCTTGTCATAATTTTCAATGGCTAGTTTATAGATTTAAAGGAAGAGTAGACTAGGTACCTAATGATATTGCTAAAGGTAACACGTAATTGTTTGCACAAGGACAATATTTGAAAATGGTAACAATATATATATATATATATATATATATATATATATATATATATATATATATATATTTCTGAGGAATTTCAATTATTTGAGCAGAGTTTCAGGTTCCCGGGTGACTATCCCAGATATGAGGACTTGCATTTTATGATTTTGTTCTAATTTGTGATTGATTTGTATTTTATGATGGATATCTTTCTTCAACTTAATAATTGAATGTTGGGAACATGTAACAATAATGTTGTTGTTCATCACAATTCCATTAATAAAACAACATAATACCATTCATAAATCAACTTTTATGAAGCAATTTACACTATCTTCTCTTTTACATAGGAATTTGCATATTTTTAAATAGAATCACGTGTCAATATAATTTAAGACATTAGAAAACTAATATATTAATTAGTTTTTATGAAGAAATTTCACTATCTTCTCTTTTGGATAGGAATTTGCGTAATTTTACACAAAATCAGTGGTGTTAATATGATTTAAGATATTAGAAAACTAATATATTTTTGTAAAAATTAATAGGTAAAGTTTTTGATTCAGTCCAATTTAAAGTGATAACCCTTTTCCCTCTCACTGAAACTCATAACCAAATAAGAAGATATTCAAGGCAGTTTTAAAGGACACAAACAATGAAAAATTGTCATTTTAAATTAGTGATTTTTATTTGATGGTCCACAAATAACCCAAAAAATAACCCCTTGCACTAAAATGACACTTAATTTTGCTATAAAAAAAAAATTAAAATTAAAATTTGACACCTGTTAACTACAGAAATAATTGTAATAAAACTTTCACTTATAAATAAACTAAATTTGAAGTTCTAAGTCTTGTTGAAACTTGGATGAATGATATAAAATATGCATGATTCACCATTCAGCAGTTGCTGGATTAGGATGAATGATACAAAGGATGCATAATCCATCATGCAGTAGTAGCCCAATAATTTGGGTGATACAATGTGGATTGACTTTATCCGGATCCGTTTGTCGCTTGTTGTTCCAAATGTTTCTCCACATATTTGAGTGAAATCAGATTCAGATCAACAAAGTTCCAATGCAAACACAAAGCATGCATGTCACACCCACACATTGTACAAGACACAGGAGCAAGTTGGAGCTCCAAAGAAGAAAATGAACCAATACATTTGATGTCGAATAATTTAAATTCATTGTGATAAATTTCAATGCCCAGTTTACATATTTAAAGGCAAATCAGACTCGGTGCCTAATGATACTGCTAAAGGTAGTCCATAGTTGTTTGCACAAGGGCAATATCTGATAATGGTAAAAAAAATGAATTTCAGTTATTTGAGTAGAGTTTCAAGTTTCAAGGTGACTATCCAAAATATGAGGACTTTCATTTTAGGATTTTGTTCTAATTTATGATTTATTTCCATTTTATGATGGATATATTTCTTCACTGTAATAATTGAATACTACAAGAAATTTTTTGTTCATCACAATTCCATTAATAAAACAATAGAATACCATTAATAAATCAGTTTTTATGAAGAAATTTTAACTATCTTCTCTTTTACATAGGAGAAAGTTGGAGCTCCAAAGAAGAAAATGAACCCAAAGGAGAACCAATCACCATTATATAGCATTACCTCTCTTGAAGAATTACCTCATTGGAGGAAAGGAAGTTTCATCTCAAACATTCATTATAATTTGATACTAGAATGGAGGAGTTAAAAGAATTGTGGGAAACCCCCAAAAGCATGGTTAAAAATGATAGTTGGACAGATATGAAGCATAGGGATTTTCTTTAAAAAAAATGGTTGATTGTCCTAGTAAAAAAATGTCTATTAAGTCTGTGGGTGCCTTTTCCCATGTCAGAGATGCCATATTGTTGTGAGTTGATGGAAAATTTCATCTAATGTATGGGTGTGCATGATGTTTTATAGATAGTAACATATAATGCTACTAACTATGTATGGTAACATATAATGTTGCTAATTATGTAGCAGCTAGCATAATGTTAATGGAAAGGCACCCCACACTATTTTGAACTCTTGCATCACTTCAAAGCTCAAGCATTATAACAAAATTTAATTTTACAAGGGAGGTAATTAAATCCAATTCAAGCAACCTATGGTTTGTAATGTATGGTATTTTATGTTATAGTAATATGTTAAACACAATCAAAACCCACCCGATTTAATTCAATTCAATTTTAAAAAGTCAAGAGGTTTCTTCCATACAAAATTTCCCCAAGTCACGCTATCACACCAAAGAAAGAACATTATAGTGCCACTTTCCACAACGGTAATTTTATTAGGCTTACTATTGCCTCCAACACCCACCATTATGTAGACTAAGAGCGGTCAATAAATAAAATGTGATGAAGAACCTACCTCCAATAACTTAAAAGGCTCCATAAATATCCAATTAACCATTGACTACAAAATGTTTCACCACAACAACATCCTTTGCACATATATTACGACATAACCTGATTCTAACCTACATATTTAATGCCTTTTTGAGTTAGATTTAATTTTCAAATATTTTTTTGGGATTTTGCCCTATATTTTAGTTACTGAGATCTAGAAGAATCCTCAGTGCATTTACTTGGTATTTATTTGTTGGGTTGAGTATTATTGTTTTCCTAGAATTTTTCCCTAATTTCTAGTAGTAGAGGTAAAGTATTTAGCATGATCAATGAATTTTATTTTGCAGTACTTTGTAAGGAGTGAAGAAGTTATGGTGTTTGGAAGACTGATTTAACATACAATAAAAATGATATGTGGTTTCTTTTGATTCCTTTTGTATTGAAATTTGGTTTCATAGATGGAGTGAGTCAATTGATATCACTCCATTGATATTTGGACGACTGATGTACCATAAAATAAGATGATGGTAACAATACTTCATCTTGAAATGTATCAAGTAAATAGATTTTGTGTGCAAATTCTTTTTTATTGTAAATGTAGGTATGAATAAAATTCATTGATAAGAATATATTTGACTAATGTATTTCAACATCTCTATGAGAACCTAGAGAGAAGCTCTTTATGCTCATTATTTCTTATCGATACTTCAAGTTATGTAGTATATACGACATCAACCCAACTACTTATATAAAGTTTCTTACTTAAATAGAGTTTTCTTGTATACTAAGTTCAATATCAGAATGTTGTCCAAGTGAAAATAATATTATTTCTAAATGCTGAATTTGAAAATAAATTCCTATGATTATCCCATCTATGCATATTTAATTTATGTTCTCCTCCTTGCAAAAAGAAATGGTTGTAATGTACCATTCATCGTATTGTAAACCTTTTTAAATTTACTTTCTTTGATTGTGATCTTTTGTATTTTAGATATTTTCACTGCTTAAAAAAGTTCCAAACTATAAATTATGCCTTTAAGGAGGATGTTTGGTCTAACCCAAGTAACTTTTACAATTAATTAATGTTAATATTTTCATATTCACAAAGTATTTTGTATTTTCCTCGTTTTGACTCCTAAGCAAAAGTTTCGATCTATGAATTAGGCCTTCGAGTAGGATGTTTTAGGTAACCCAAGTAACAAAGGATATAAGCAACCACGCATGTAATTAATGTTAATATTTTTAAATTCACAAAACATAGAAAACTTAAAACTCTTTCCTTTTCACTAACCCCATATAAAATTATCAGTGATTCAATTCCTAGCAACCACACTATAAGAAATTCCTAGCAACCACACTATAAGAAAGCTTAAATATTTCCTTAATATAAAATTCATTACTAAATAAAGGTAATTGGAAAAATGCACAACCAAAAAGAAATATAACAAAACTAAAATAAATGGTCCAAATGAAAGAGATTTAAATAAGGATGAGAAAAAAAAAAAAATGAACTTTATTACCCTGGAAAATGATGATGCGCTCAAACTCCAAATTATCCATTCAGGTTTCATAAAAAACCTTTATTATGTAATGTGGGAGTTCGTGTTTTCTTTATATTAATCAAACAAGCATGGTTCAATCCCCATGGAAGTAGGCATCAGGAATGTGGTGATCCTAAGAGCGAAGGAATCAATGTGAACAACTAACCCAGGAGTGGCTTGGAGTAACTTATCGTAACAATCTCCAAGTCAAAAATTATAATGTTATGGTTGGTATTTCACAAATCTATATTTGAAATTTCTGCTATTTGTTGAAAACACAAAAAAAAAACACTCAACTAAAAACATCCATTTGTCATGTAACTTACTTCAAGATGGTCGATTCTTTCATCTAACAATAAGTGCATTGGATTCAAGTCACATCCATGCTCAGAGGCCACCTAATTTTGTTGGAAAGGCTTATGAAATATGAAGGGATAAAGTCATTGATGCCATGTTTACACCCAATCCTAGGCTCTACCAATGATCAAAATTGTAGTGATTGGTCTAGTAGCCATGCAAATTTCCCTAAGCAAACATGAAAGACCAGTTTGCAGAAATATTTTTCCTTATAAAATTCCAATAATGACCTTAGTAATGGCCATGTTCACAAAATATTTTGATAAAACTATAGAATCTTCTTTAGACAAAAAATCATCTCTAATATATGTGAGTGCACTAGACATTAAGAATTTCTTGCTTTAAGAAAAGGTTTTTTTCTTTTAACCAATGGGCTTAAAATCTCTGAATAATTTAAATTATGACTTCCAACGACCTGTCTAGAGGTAAGCTTCTTCAATCAAATTTTGTAACCCCTACTATTCAACTTTCCTTCTTAAGCCCATTTATCATGACTTGGGAATTCTCCCCCTACCTAAAATAACAAGATTCCTTATGCCACTGCCTCCTTCAGAATTTAGACCTCTCCACATGAATTATGTCTTCTATACTATTTAAATTCACTCTCAAACCCTCACAGAAATATATTATCACTTACCTAATACTGGCTCTTATGACTCCACTTGACTATGATTTTCTCGGGTTTCATTTTAATTACGTAGAAATTCAATTTGAACGAACCCTCTTTGGATTGATCCCATTTGGAATTCTGCATTTCCTTGGTTTTCTTTCCATTTACAGCTTAACAAATGATCAAAAGGATTTTCCGCTGTTGAATAGTTTGATTTCAGATTTAGGGAGATCCTCTTTTAGTGATGATTTGATGAAAGCATTTGGTGAGAGTGGTATCCAAGCTAGTTTTGAAGAGCACTGTATCTACTTCCCTTTTGATCTCATAACTAGATTCTCATAGGTACCTAAGGGTTTGTAAACATTTATGTCAAGAGGGGATGAATTATAAAGTTCAAATTCGGATAAGTGTTTCGAGAGATTGAATTTATTTTTAATTGGTCAATAACCATCAAATCTTCCAAAGGCAGAAATTCAATAAGAGAACTGTAGTTAGATAGAGACTTTCCACTGCGAGAAATGGATGCAGTCGAAAGTTCTTTTCCAAGGCTTGGTGGGTCAGGAAGCTCCAGGAATTTGTTTCCCTCTTCCATAGATTTATCAATAGCCTTTGTTGCAATAGCCTCAGAGCAGTTTTTGCTTCTCGTGCTTGAGAAAATGTTCAATTACTAAAGGGATGTCCAACAGTTGAAGCTTTCTCATCAGCTACTCGAGTTTGGAATTTCTGGAACACCTCTATCCACCTCTTTCACACTTGGAGGAGAAGGCGATTGGCCTCCAAACTCCACCAACAACCTCGCGAGAGAGAGAGGGGAACTTTTTGGGTGATTGTGGAAGGAAAAGCCCTACAAAAACCTTATGTGGGTCTGGAGATTCATAGTGAAATCAGGGAGCCACATATATTCAGTTAGGTGTCCCACTACCCTACACAAAACCCCAACAACGCCCCTGTCTCTATTAAACTGGAAGGGAAAAATAGGATTTGTGGAAAATCCATTTGGAGCTTCACAGACATTGGAAGAGCCCATTTGGGCTTCACTGAGATTCTTATCCACGTTGACCGAATCCTTGAGAACACCAGTCATTTTCTTAAAGCATGAGCTCTGATACCCAAAAAAACGTGAACATAAAACTATCGACTTACGAGGACTAACTATTATAGGAACCTGAAACATAGAAGAAATGTCCATGCATTTTTAGCAAGCTACCAAAGGAAATAATTATCGAGAGCCAGTGTTAGTGGAAGGATAAAAAAGTTACAGAAACTCGTAGAAAAACCCTGGTCTCCATTGCTGAAACCTCTAGAATTCAAAAATCCCTTTTTCGAATTAACTATAACTTATTCTTCCATTCTTGAAGGTTCCTTTAGGGTTTGTTCTTCCATTCTTGAAATCTCCTCAAGGGTTTGAACAAAATTTCACTACCCATTGTTCTTCCATTCATGAAAGCTCCATGAGGGTTCGAACAAAAATGGCACCAACTACCTCAAAATTTTATCTGGGGATGTGGTACGCGTGGGACAAAATGTCTTAAGAAAAAAGGTCTTAAATTTCCATTGTATGTATTAACAAGCTGATATGAGAAAATAAAAAAGAATTTATTCTAATTCCTCTCTATGTCTTCCATGCGGATGCATATGCCCTTGAATCATGTAGGCTTTGTTGATATTAAGGTCAATATATTTGAATGAATGGTCTATAATAGATATGGCCAATAGATTCATCAATGTTAAGGGTCTGATCACATATATTTTTGATACATTATGGATTTTATTTAGATATTTGTCATCAAATTTGTATATATTTTTTATATTCTTAAATAAATAATGTTTCTGGTGTAACACTGGAATTTAATTTTATATGATTTGGTTATGATAAATTTAATTAAATGAAAATGTTTGAGACAAAATGAAAATTTAATAGGAAATTAAATAAATGTCTTGAGAACCCATTCATGTAGTACTAATTCAATGGAATGGAATCATCATTAAATGCTTTGGATACCCTTTTCCAAGATGTTTTCATACATTTCTCCTCCTTCTAGACAGTTTCACCCTTTTTAAAGGGGGAAGAGGTGACAGTCTCTTGTACTAGTGATTCAATAAAATGGAATCATCTTTATATGCTTTGGAAACCTTTTTCTAGGATGTGTTTAGACATTTCCCCTGTTTTTAGACAGTTTCACCCCTTTCAAAGGAGGAAGAGGTGAAAGTCCCTTTTTACTCTTTCAGAAAAGGTGTTATGTCACTCCTTCTCAAAGGGACTAGAGTATCACATTTCAAAATATCACATTCTCTCATGGTTTGAGTCCAGATTTTAAGCCACAGAGGTGGAAGGGTCTCGAAGCTTGTTTACGTGTACAATTAAAAATGAATATTTCACTATCATTCTTGTCTCCAAATAAAATCTCATGGGAGAGCTCAATATTATATTTTTATCAATCTAATAAAGAGTTTACATATGGAAGACGATATATCTTTGCTTAAAACAGGGGCTATAAAGGTTGGGGTCTCATGGGACAAAAATAAAAAGGTCCCTTGAGAAATGTAGATCTTCTGAATATCCCCCGGGGATAAGGCCTCAGTGCAAAATGGCTACCTGACTCTTCAAAGGAAATTTAGGATGAATATTATGTTCAGAAGCTGAAGCTTCATGAAGAAGAGATGTGAAAGGATATTGTTGGGACTTTGAAGCAGAATTTAAAGCAAGATACATAAACTCAGAAACCCCAAGGAGAATTCCAAAATAAATATATGAGCTCTAGCCCTCTTCCTAAGTCATATAATGCTACTTCTTAACAATAAGTATATTATTGGTGTTGGTGGATAAAGAAAAAAAGGAGTAGGATGCTAATGATATGGAAGGGAGAGTGAAGAAGAGATAAAGGAGATAGAGGAGATAGATCTAAAAGAGGACTAATGTTATGTAACCAAGTCACAAAATAGAAGAAAAGATAGATCAACAACTTCAAAATTAGCCTCTCTGAGGGGGAAAACTCCTTTACATTACACAAATGAACAATTCTTGGATGATTCAACAAAACCTCCTTTCTAAATATAGGAGTCTAAGGGATCACAATATAATGACAGATGTCATAACAATAATAGTGTAAGGGCACAATAATAGAAATAGTGGGCTTCTATGGGGCACAACAATAACGATAAGGGGGCTACACTAATAACAATGATGGAATACACTAGTATTATAGGGACCTAACATGCAAATCTCCTTCAAAAAGTCTGTTTTCCTAAATGCTTGAGTAGTTCTTGATGCTTCTGTATAAAATTCTCATCCTCCCATGTGGAATCTTCTACGAGTAATTTCTTCCACTAGATCAGATACTCTGAAATTGATCGATTTTGTAGCTGCGAGTTCTTGTTTCCATGATTGCTTCAGGTTCCAATATGATTTTTCCTTCCTCATCAAGTTCTGGCAATATTGTTTGAACTCGGATCTTGTCACCTATAACCTTCTTGAAGCATGAAATATAGAAAACTAGGTGCACTCAGGAACTTGATGTGGGAAGCTCCAATTTGTATGCCATAGTACCAACCTTTTGCAACACCTTGTAAGGGCCATAATACTTTGGTGATAATTTATAATCCTTCTTAGATTGTTTGAGGGACATTTTTTTGTATGGTTATAGCCTTAAAAATACCCAGATGCCACACAAAAACATCTTCCGTTGTGATGTTGATCACCATGTTGTTTCATTCTATTCTACGCCAAAGTAAGGTTATCCTTTAAGAGTTGGAGAACTTGTTGTTGATGCTTCACGTGATCTTCTGTTGCTCGAAACTTAGAGTTTTCTCATAAAGATGATGTGACGTATAGTGGATGATATCCATAAAGCTCCATAAATGGGGTCATTCATGTTGCAGTATGGAAGGAAGTGTTATATCACCATTCAGCTAGAGGTAACCACTTGACCCATTGTGTCTGTTTATCAGATACAAAAGTAACGAAGATATCCTTCCAAACATTTCTT
This sequence comes from Pinus tabuliformis, assembly GCA_031772625.1. Classification (NCBI taxonomy): domain Eukaryota; kingdom Viridiplantae; phylum Streptophyta; class Pinopsida; order Pinales; family Pinaceae; genus Pinus; species Pinus tabuliformis. The sequence goes on along the minus strand of CM062816.1, from coordinate 897,535,651 downwards.
CACTATCTCAGCTTTCCCATGTGATTGAAGACGATAAGATGAGCTATGAGCTAATTGAGTACCCAGACATGAAAATAATTATGTCTAAAAATTTCTAGTGAAAGTATGATCTTTGTTGCTTACAATAATCTTTGGGTTTCCATGTAGCCTTTGAATTGTTTCCATACATGCGGTAGCAATGGTACTAGCTTTAAATGGATGAGATAATGCACAAAAGTGTGCATGCTTGGTAATTCTATCAATTATCACCATGATGACACTCTTTCCTTCGGACTTGGGTAAACCTGTGATAAAATCCATTGAAACTTCCGCCCAACATTGAGCTGGAATGGATAAAGGTTGTAATAGACCTATGGTCTTAATTGGTTCAACTTTATTTTGTTAGCAAACCAAACATTCTGCCACAAAATTTTGAATATCATATTTAAGGCCATCCCAAAAAAAATCTTCTTAATCCTGTGGTAATTTTTAAAAAATCCTCAATACCCTCCTAAGGGAGAGGTGTGGAATTCCTGAAGAATCTTTGGTTTGAGTTGGGAATTCTTATAAAGGTACGAGCAATCTTTTTACCACAATGAATCATTATTCCAGCTGAATGTCTCAGATGTACTAGGTGATCATGTGCTTAGTATTTAGCTCAAAAATAAAAGTTTAAATAATGGCTCGCAACCTAAATGACCGTATCTGTCTCAGAAAAACAATCCCAATGCAACTCATTTCGTTGAAAACCAAGTTCATATGAGGAAGTTATTGTGTTTTGATCACTTTGCTGAATAGTTGAAATTTACAAAAAAAAATCCCAGTCACTGTACAGTCAGCAGTCCATATTGCTGATGTGGCAGGTAACTAGGCATGGTTAACATAGGTCAATGGCGAATTAGGAATGGGCAAGTGGAATTATCTAGTTGTGTTGTACAGTGGTGTGCCGATGCATTCTTATTGGTTTATTTTGAACCAATGGAAGAATGCCACATGGCAAGCACGGAGGTTGCCATGTGGCACGTCCCAAAGGTCGGGTTGGAGGTCTAACAGTGGAGCAAAATATATTGGTGGAATTCAGCGCCGAACCCATGACCCACCTCACGCAAACCATATTCCTTACTGCTTATGTTACTAGATAGTTCTTACCCTAACCATTCTCTGCATCTACTTAACGTGTAATGGTTTAAAGGTTGGTGGTTAAGGGAGGGCTAGCCCATAGGCCAACCCTGCCCCCACATTTACACAATATAAAAAACCACAACAGTTAGCATTAACTTCGGCATATGTAACCTGCAACAGTTAGTGCCTGCGCAACGGGTCCACATGTGAATGCCATCACCATAACTCTAATGGTCAACTGACGGTTTCAGTTCTGACTTACCATAACACCAAATGGTTACATGTGACCAGTTCTGTCGGAGGTTACGGTTGGACCATTAAACTCCATGGTTTTCGTGTTAATCACCGCGTTTAACAATAATCTAGATTTAATTATAATTAAGCACAGTTTAACTGCGAGTTTAATTTGGCGGCGGATTTGGTGGTGCCCACAAATTTAGTTCTGCCACCAAAATTACCACGCTAACTGCAGTCATTCCAGATTTAACAGAGCTTTTCTAGGAAAAGACTGATTGAGCCTGACAGAAGTCAATTTTCGAGCAAATTGAGCTAAGAAAGTGGTCTTCTTGGCTAATTTGGACATTTTGAACATATTGGTGCAAGTATTAGGAGCCATAGAGCTTTGTAAAACAACATTTTTCCACATTGAACTAATACAGAGGCCCAAGCCATTCAAGCTGGACCAAGGAGATGTAGTCTAGGAGGGGTGAACTTCTTCATCAAAACATTGTGTTAATGTGTCTCTTTGATGATTTTCTACACTATGAATGTTTACTATTCAATATTTGTTTTTGAAGCTATTTTTCTCATGAATGTCTTTTTAAACTTAAGGAAATTTACCTGATTGTATGCACAAACAACTAAGGAAACCTCAGTACAAGAAGCAATAAGAAAGATCATGTTTATAAATATATAATTGTTATTAGCACAACAAAAATAATCATACAAAAACCAATCAAGTTGGTATCAGAGCAAAAGGTCGAATTGTTTGATTGCTTGAGTTTGTACAATTATGGTTTTAATGGTTGCAAAATTGTGATACTTACAACGTTAAAGTTATAGAAAGGAGAAGGGAAGCTATTGGTTGAAACTCCCGAGGTAATTCCTAGAAGAGGGAGATCCAGAAGACCACAATCTCCACCACCCAAAGTTCCAATTCCAGTTGCACTTGAAACTCCTCAAGTCTTGCCTTCAACTAAAATTGAAGAGGTATAAGTAGTAACAATTTCTGAGCCTGAATCCATAGCCATTATGTCTGAAGAAAGCAAGCTTGAAGGACCCTCTTCAGAAGAGGAATAATTCAAGAAAGATTGCTTCACTTTGACTGAGATGTTTAAAGTCCTCTATGAAGAGAGGAACACTAGAATGGTTGGAGAGAGTTCCAAACCTCCACATGGAGAAGGAAGATCTGAGGACAAAAAATATGAGAAGAAGGATTCCAAAGGGACCGAAGGAAAGTGATCTCCATCTCCACCATCCTCATCATATTCCTCATCATCGCCATCATCTCACACCATCTCCATCATCTCACGCAACATCATCTTCCACCGCCACCACTGAAACTATCCATACTCATTCAAAAACCCTAAAAGTAAAGACTCCATTAATAAAACTGGACATAAAATTCAAGCTTCCCATGTACAATGGAGAGGTGAATGCAGAAAAGTTGGACACTGGATTCAACCGTTGGAGGTATACTGCAAAATTCAAAACCTTCAAGAAGATTACATAAAGATCCAGTTGGCTTCACTGAGGCTAGAGGGAGCTACACTAGTTTGGTGGGAAGTAAAGGTTCAAGAGGAAATGAGAATACATGGTAAGATATCCATTACTTAGGTTGAATTTGTTTTTTCAACTAAAAGACAATTTTATCCTTTAGCCTATATGCAAAACGGAATTATGAGTTGGCAAAATTTTATGCTGCTTAAAGGCCAGACATTCCAAGATTATACACATGAGTTTAGGAAAAAGGCTTTGTTATTGGGAGTCAATTTGAATTCCCAAGATACACTGCTGAAATATATTGGGGATTTACATTCCTATCTGAAACATACTATCCTTATCTTCTATCTAAACAATATAGATGAGGTATGTGTGCAAGCCACGCACCTTGAATCTAGAGGAAAGAACATTCAAGAAGAGGGTAGTAAGAGGATGCCATTCAAGGGTAAGGAGAAAGAAAAGCGTGGAAAATGGAAGAGAAAGAAGAATGAAAGTGTGAATAAAGAAGGGGAGAAAATAACATGCAAACACTGTTCCAAAGAGGGGCATGATGAATCCCACTACTGGAAATTGCATCCCGAATTGAAGCCTAGGAAACAAAAGAAGACTGCTACCACACAACATGACCTTGGTTCAGATTTTGGTGATGAGACCAATATTTGAGCCATGGTTACAAAAGGAAAATAAACTATTGCAAGAACTAGTTCATCACATAGTTAGAACAACACTCCAAATGAAGAGTCAAGAATAGAGTTGTTTCATGTAAGAGTGATTTCAAATCGTAAAAATATTGATGTATTATTTGATAGTGGGTCACAATCAAACTTGATTTCAGAAGACTTGGTTAAAAAACTAAACCTTGAAAATTTACCTCATCATAAGCCATATCCATTGGGTTGGATAGTTAACAATGCAAACTTACAGGTTACAAGGAAGTGTTAATTCAAATTTGTCATTACTGAAAAGTTCATTGATGAAGTTGAGTTAGATGTAGTTCCACTTGAAATCTTAGGAACAATTTTGGGTAGTCCTTATTTGGATGATAGGAAAGCATTATTTTATCACCATGACAACAAATACATATTTCTGAATAATGGGGTGGAGTACATAGTAAGAGGCCACCGGAAAAAGCTAAACATTTCTTTGGTTAATGTAGGGAGGATGAAGAGACTAGTAAATACATGGTAAGAAAGCATGGTGAGATGTTTCAGGAATCAAAGGGGTTATGTCCCAAGAGGGGAATTAAGCATGAGATTCAGTTGCAACAGGATCTTCCACTTCCAAACATTGGCATGTATTGCATGTCTATTATTGAGAGCTTGGAAATCAAAAAGAAAATTCAAGAATTGTTGAACAAAGCTATCATACACCCATCTACTTTGCCATGTGGTTCGCCCATTGTCTTGGTGCCAACTAAGGATGGAACTTGGTGCATGTGTGTGGCTTTCCGTGCACCGAATAAAATCACGATAAAGAATTGTTATCCACTCCCAAGAATTGATGATTTTCTTGATCAGTTGAGGTAGGAAAAATATTTCAATAAGTTAGAATTACAAAGTGGTTATCATCAAGTTAGGATAGCTGAAGAAGACATTTGGAAGTCTACATTTAAAACTAAACAAGGATTGTTTGAGTGGCTCGTTATGCCTTTCGGTCTTACAAATTATCCATCTCCTTTCATGAGGGTAAGGAATGTTGTGTTGAGACCATTTCTAGATGATTTTGTCATTGTCTACTTAGATGATATCCTCATATTCAGCAAGTCAAGAGATGAACATGTCATGCATGTAAACAAAGTACTTGATGCCTTGAGAAAAGAAAAGTTGTTTTTAAATATGTTGAAGTGTCAATTTGGCAAGGCTTCTTTAGTGTATTTGGGACACATTTTTGGAGGAGGTGAGTCGAAGATAGACCCCTCTATGGTTGAGGTCATTCGAAATTGGCCCAAGCCCAGTACAGTTACAGAGGTAAGAATCTTTCTAGAGGTAGCACAATATTGGAGAAAGTTTATTACTAATTTTTCTTCCATTGCAGCTCCATTACATGCATTGACAATTGTCAAGAAAGTATTCCATCGGGGAGATGTACAACAGAAAGAATTTTATGCTTTGAAGCAAAAGATAAGTTTCGCACTGGTATTGGCACTTCTAGATCTTAGACAGCCATTCGAGATTAAAATGGATGCAAGCGATTATGCCATGGGAGCAGTTCTAATGCAACATGGTAAGCACATTTCATTTCATTCTGAAATCTTTAATGGAGATATAACTAACTATCCCACATATGACAAAGAACTTTATGCATTGGTACAAAGTGTTAAGAAATGGAAACACTATTTGATGGGGAAGAAAACCATCATCCATACCAACCATCAACCATTGAAGTACTTACAGTCAAAGTCAAAGTTGTAGTAGTCACGACATTCCAGATGGATGGGTTTTCTACAACAATTTCATTTCGTTCTTAGGTATAAAAATGGAATCTACAATAAGGTAGCTAATATGCTTTCAATTCCTATTGTAAATTCATATGTTATACTCAAGGATAATTCTATTTTTCATGAAAGTTACATAGAACAATATGCAAATGATAGTGACTTTAAAGAAGTATATGCAAGCTTGAGTCAAGGAAACCAAATTGAAGAGTTGGTTTATCATGTACATAACAGTTTGTTGTATCACTTGGGAAAGTTGTGTATTCCACGGGGAGAAAGAAACAGTATCATAAGAGAGACTCACACTTGATTGATTGTTGGACACTTTTGTGTAGGAAAGACAGTAGCAAATCTTCAAAGGTATTGTTATTGGCCATGCATGTTGGATAATGTTTCTTCTTTCATAAGAGAATGTTCTTTATGTGCTACAAGTAATCCTAGCAATAGGAAACTTGGTTTATACACTCCACTTTCACTACCTTCATGTCCATGGGAGAGTATCTCAATGGATTTTGTAGGAGGTATTCCATTCTTAAGGAAAGGTCATGATTACTTGTATGTAGTTGTAGAAAGGTTCGGCAAGATGTGCATACTAACACAATGTAAAAATAAAATTACAACTAAACAAACAGCTCATCTTTTCTTCCAAAACATTTGGGTTCATTTTTGTCTTCCTTCTCTATTTTAAGTGATCGAGATTCGCGATTTGTTGGGAAGTTTTTGTCAAATTTGTGGGATATGATGGACACAAAGTTGAAGAAGAGCACAACCATTCATCCACAAACAGATGGACAAATAAAGGTGGTCAATATAATAGTTATTCATCTTCATAGAGGATATTACAACAAACATCCCAAGTTGTGGGATGAACAATTGCATTAAATACAACATGCATACGACAGGGCAAATCGTTCTTCCACAAACACATTGCCATTTGAGTCATGTTATGGGTACTTTCCAAGATCATCATTAGAATGCATATTTGAGAAAGATATCACCATTGATGGTCACAATGACATCGAAGCCAAGATCGCCATTGGAATTCATATTTGAAAAAGATATCACCATTGATGGTCACAATGACATCAATAAGGCAAGAAAGTTCATAGAGAAAATTTAGTTGATAGATCATATAGTGCAAGAACGGCTTGAGAAAAGTCAAAGTAGCTACAAGGCAAGGAATGACAAACACCGGGTTGATAACAAATTTTAAGTTGGTGACTAAGTTTGGTTATACATTAGCAAAGAGAGACTTCAAGGGGAACGTAAAAAGCTTAAACCAATCCGTTATGGTCCTTTTAAAATTATGGAAAGGATTGGTAACAATGCATTTAAGCTTTATTTTCCTCCTTATATGCAAATATACAATGTTGTTAATGTTGAGAATTTTAGATTGTTTGAGCCTCCTTTAATTGATAATCAAGGAGAGCATGCTCAACTAACATCAATAGATGCATCTTCGCCAGAATATCTAGATGAGCTTCAACGAGGTCTCATACTTGACAAAAGACCCAAGAATTTAAAGAGAGGGGATGTCAAATACCTTAGAGTGAGACTCGAGGGACAAAATCCTTCTGAAGCCAAATGGTTGTAGACCAAGAAGGTGAGGGAGTTATAACCTCACCTGCTGAACAATTGATAATATCTTTTGGGGTCCAGAAGACCTCTAGTGGGGAGTAATGATTAGGTGCTTAGTATTTAGCTAAAAAATCAAAGTTCTCATAATGTTCGAAAGCTAAATGACTGTGTCTGTCTCAGAAAAATAATCCTAACACAACTTGTTTCATTGAAAACGAGTTCTTATGAGGAATTTATTGTGTTCTAATCACTTTGCTAAACAGGCGAAATTTTCAAACTAAAATGCCCACTCACTGCGCAGACAGTTGTCCGTACTACTAACATGGTAGGTAAATAGGCATGGTTGACCTCCCGAGAAGTCCTGGTTTAGCGGGTGCAAGCCCCAGAAGTGGTGATTGATACTATGTGATTCATTTCACTAGTTTCAATCTCACTTCTTCACCCCTATCAGCATCACTCGATGCAATGAGTGCTAAGTGGACTATTCAAAACTCTTAGTCAGTTAGGAATACCTCTCATGGAAATGGTCATAGATGAATGACTTACTTAATGCAGTTGAATCCCAAAAAATGATATCTAAATAGGAATGGTTAACGCAGGTCAACAATGAATCGGGAATGGACAAGTGGAATTATCTGGTTGGTTTGTATAGTGGTGTGCTAGTGCATTATTATTGGTTTATTTTGAACCAATGGAAGAATGCCACGTGGAAAGCCCAGAGTCCATCACGTGGCACCTCCCAAAGGTCAGGTTGGAGGTATAACAGTGGAACAAAATATATTGGTGGAAGTTGGGGTCAAACCCATGACCTACCGCATGCAAACCATATGGCTTACCACCTATGTTACTGGGTAGTTCTTACCCTAACCATTCTCCGCATCTACTTAACGTGTAATGGTTTGGAGTTTGGTGGTTAGGGGAGGGCTAGCCCTCCGCCCATGTGAACAAAATATAAGAAACCACAATAGTTAGTATTAACTTTGGCATACCCAACGTGTGATGATCAGTGTCTCCGCAACGACTCCACATGTGAACTCCATCACCATAAATCTAATGGCCAGCCGATGGTTCTGGTTCTGACTTTCCATAACACCAAAGGGTTATATGTGACCAGTTCTGCCAGAGGTTATGGTTGGGTCATTAAACTCCGTGGTAAACCCTCTAACACCACAAGCTAGGAAACTAACTCTAGCAACACCACAAGCTAGGCAACTAACTCTAGCAACACGTGTGAGCATTTTCTTGTATGTGGCATGAGGTGAATCTCCTTTCTCTTGGCCATTGATGATGAACTCTCTCTTGTATGGGGTATATGTATGCTCTAGGCTTTGATTGGCACTGACTAGATGCACTGAGTAAAGCTAGCGCTGATTAGAGCTTGTAGCAAAGACCAAAGCTAGCACTAACTAGACTACTAGAGCTATCAAAGACTAGAGATTCTATGACTGACCAGACTACGGGGTGCGGGGATGGATGGTGGGTGGTCCTGATAGGGTTGGTTTACCTTTATCAGATATCGTTGAACTCCCGGATGGCTTGGCTTGGATTATGTGGTGGTCAGAAAACCTCGTTGCGTTGGATGCATAGGCTTCAGACTGCTAGGATATGCTTTATCACACTTGCCTTTAGGAATAATCTTAAGGAGGTACCACTATCAACCCGGGATGGGATAGCATGGCATGATACAAACTTACCCTTACCTTGACTTTATACCTTCATCCTAGGAGCATGGAGTGAGTAAATCGAACCGTTCGTTCTCTAAAGGGTTGTGAATACGCCAAGGTGGTAGGTGGTAAGTATGTTGTGGAATAGTAGTAGGTTGATCCGGTTATGTCGTTGAGTAGTAGTAGGTTGAATCCATCCGGTGGTGATAAGAGAAGGTCTAAGCAGTGGCTGGCTCCTAAGCGATTAATAATTCAGTAAGTGGTATAGGTAGAACGCGGGTACAATGTTCCTTCCTGTGGGGGATGGTTGGGTAAGTGTAGTTAGTTTGATTGGTTTGGTTAGCTAGGTCTCATAGCTCTTGTTAGTAGGTCTATAAGGCTGGTAGTATTTCTCTTAAGAAGTATAGCTAGCTTGATGTTTGGTATGTGTGGATTGAAGGGTCATAGTCTGGGTGATAGTAAGTGTGTCTTCGTCTGCTTGTCTAAGCTCTAGCTGTCTTACTTGTAGGAGTACCTCTGGCTGTACCTCTACCAATCAGATTGAATGGAATATGGGTAGGAACCACAACCCCTAACTCTAATTAATTGGAGTTTACCTACGAGTTTAATTTGGTGGCAGGATGCTGCGGTGACCCCAAATTCAGGCCTGCCACTAAAATTAGCACGCTAACTAGAGTCTGTTATCACTCTGATATTTATTTTGAAGTATGAAGAAAGAAAAACCAAAGGTAACCACAAATGAATTTTGGAGATCAGGACCTAGCCTTCCTGATGCTCACAGAGGGCTCTCTCTCTAAGATTTAACTTTGTTTTAGTTAAGATGATTTTAAGCTAGTCATTACTTGCAGTTAGGTTTTGTTTTGAAAATTTGGTGGTGGGATCACTTTACTTAGATGGTTAGAGTTTCGGATTATACCATTGGGATATGGAGTTGGATGTCCGACAAACGAGACGATTCAGTTATAAATAGCGTCTATAGGGAAAGATAGATGAGTTACTATAGATCTCAGAGGCTAAATGGTGAATGACTTCAAATTGGATCCAAGGAGCAATTAAGGGTTCCATAGACCGGACTTTGGAAGGAATGAAAGAAGTCAACTAGGATAGGAGAGAAATTAAGGGTTGTCAAATCCGGGTATGAGAAGAAAACATGTGAATAAATTACTGTGAAAAATAGAGTGTAATTAAACAAATTATGAGTGATATTTCTAGTTAATTCATTTATATTTTAAAACACATTTAATATTATGAAAACACATAAGAAAGGTCAAACAATCACACAAAGAAGGTACTTCACTGCAAATGGCTCATCTCATGAATCCTGTAGAGAAATTATTTTATTACTTCCTCCAGTCTGTTGACTTGAAAATGGTAATATCACCCTGAGGTTCAAGATCACAATAACTCTACAAATGTAAAATAATCCACCCTAATCCTTCAAATTTTGAAGTATTTATACAAAAGGAATTAAAAAATATCTGAAATTGTATTTGGAACTAATCTAGGAAAAAAGAAATATCTTCTTGCAAGAAGATAGAGACAACTATTGAACTGTTGCATGTTTTCCCTTTTATTTTGGTTCTGCTAGTTGTAGACTTTGATTTTTAGCCCTTTATGCTGCTAGGCTATTTGGATTTCACACTAGATGTCCTGTTTTACTTTGACCTTTCACCTAATACTCTTTTATCTCACTTTTATCCTCCTAACCTGTCAATATCCTTTTACCCTGTTGTTGCACTTTTTAGTGTGCAATTATTATTCACTGTTTATAATTTATTGTGTTTTTACTACATTAAATCATTTAGCTTTTCCAATCTTTCCTCATCTGGTAATTGGATATTGATCATTTTTCTATATATCTGATCTGCCTTTGTGTATTTGGCAAAAGTGGGCCTATTAATAAATAGGTGTTTTACCTCATGCTGGAGGTAAAACAAGTTTTCAAATGTTTGGTACAAGACTTTGCCTGTTGGCATGCCCTTCATAGATGCAATCATCACTTGTTCTTTTGCTACATCCCTGATCTTCCTATTGTAATATGCTTATGTCATGAACTTGTCATTTATAACTAGGGTATTAGGTAATCTCTTTTCTTTCAAACGTTCAAACTTAGCCATGAACCTATCAACGAATAGTTGCATGTTCTGACACTTATCTTCTAAATTCAACACTAAGTTCCTCTTGGTGAGGACTCTCCTGACATCCAAAATTGTACCTATCCTATCAGGTATCTCAAGCTCTTGCAGTTCATATTTATTATTGGATTTGAGTAAGTGGATGATTCTTGTTGCTTCCTCTGGCATATCTCCAAGCTATGTTTTCACCCTTTCAATGGCTTCTATTGCCTGCTTAACCAAATCAATCTGCTAAAAAATGACCTGGATATATGGCCAAATATCATTGACAAAGTCAATGATATTAGCCCACAATTGTGATTTATCCTTTCCTATTGGCTCATTCAATGTCAGTTCTTTCTCCAGGCCTTTAATCCTTTCATTCATTCTTGCAGAATTTTTTTGTTCTTCCTTATGCATAATCTGGGCAAGTTTGTAATCTGTCTCAAGGCTGCTGACTTTCTCCTTGAGTTTGTTCATTTCATTGGTCTGAATGGGCATTTCTTCCATTTATTTGACTAGCATGTTTGCTTCTTCACCTGTGGTACCTGTTGTTGTTGATGTAGTTGAAGTTGATGATGGCAATGTAGTGGCCATTGGACCAGTGGGAGCTAATGTTGTTTCCAGAGTGGAAGGTACAGTTGTGGTCATTGTTGGAATGATAGTTGGAGGAGTACTATCAATACTACCTTGTTTGATCTAAATCAAGTTGTCTAGTTCCTTTTCCATCTCCTTCAATTGGTCATTGAGTTGCAACACTAAGTCCATCATTTCTTCATGATTAGTCTGGCTTTCCAGGACTTCCTTTGTTTGTGGGTGTTGTAATTGAGGTAGCTTGAGCTATTTCTTGAGGGATGCAATATCCTCATTCTTTTTATTGATTAATTGTTCAGAAGCCTTGGCATCCTTTAGGTCATGGCTCAGTTCAATAATCAGGTCCTCCAAGGACTTTATCCTCGTGGCTTTGGCACTGGAGGAGGCCTTTTCCAGTTTGTACTTGCCTGTCACATTGTCCAATGAATGTTTCAATGTGAATGCTGCCATGGCCTTTGTTGTGAGGGTTGAGTAGATCATTTCTCCATCCTGCTTGTGAAATTCGATCTGATCAATGGGATGAATATCCCTCACCAAGACCTCATAGTTGGTCCTCTTGTAATATGCTAATGAATTTGGGTTGTTGTACAGTGGGTCGTATGAATGACACTTGCATTTTTCCTTTTTTGATGTCAAAGGTTGACACTAACCTATTCTAGTTTGGTGGTGTCACCTTGAGGTACTTGGCATATGTGTTTGCCTTCAGCTTTTCGTTCCTCATTTTAATTTCCTTAAACCTTTCTTTCATATCTATTTCCTTGTCAGCTGGCCTGACAAAGGAAGATACCTCCACACTCTTCTATCTATGTATGATCTGTGTGTTTGAAGTAGATGGCTGATGTGTTTCTGCTAATGCAGTTGTCTCTATTGTTTGTTTACTACTCTGTCCCATTGCCTTAGTGTCGATGATGTCTTCTGATGCATTTTTTTCCTCCTGTTTAGACACAGGAATCAATTTATGCCTTTTTTTTAGATTAAGCTGCTCATTAGTGGTGTCCATAACAGAACTTGATGCTTCCTCCCTATTTCTTTTAGGATTCCTCTCCTCATTGAGAGGGATCTGAATGATAAGAGTGATGTTCATTGGCTCTCCAAACTCTAGAACTTGCAGGAAAGAACTCTGGTAAAATTGCTTCTCTAAATCAATCATGGTGTTCTCCATAGCCACCACTGTGTTTTCCATGTCAATCAATGTATTCTCTACCCATTCTGACTGGTTAGCATACTGCTCAGTGTCAGGTCTTGGGTAGTGGATGTAAGGTCCCAACTTGACCTTTTGTCCGAGCTTGTTTATAACCCCATGAGGGTCATAATTCTAGATGATATTGTTCTTTAATTTCAATTCCTAGAGTATCTTATCAACCTTAGGTCCAGCCTCTTTGGTGTTGCAGATGAAAGGGCCCATTTGGTTTTTCATCTTAAACTGTGTCTTCTTCCTAACAGCTAGGAAGTTGACCTCATCTTCACCTATCATTTTCCTGAAGTATTCTAGGAAAAATATCCTCATGAGGAGGTATTTTGGAAATTTGTAGGGGGATAGCTCACAACGATAGATCCTGATTTCAGTGTGATTCTCATAGAGGTACCATTCTCCCACTTTTCTATTCTTGGCTAATTGCAATACTCTTTTAATTTGTGGGCTGATTCTAGGCTGAGTCTTAGAAGTCAGCATGTTCATAAATGGGTGTACAAATGAGTCTATGAAGTCCTTGTATGAGGTGGAAAACTTGTGGACCAAGGGTGTCCAGAAGATGACTGATCATTCCTTTCCCTTGGTGTCCAACTTCTGGATCTTCAAAGGGAATTTATCTGTCTGGTAATAGATGAAGATATGAAACAATACTAAAGAGTACTGGAACACAATTTTAGTGGGTAGTCTAGTGAGTTGTTCATGCATTATGTTTGCAATGAACTGGGCATAATCATACAAAATTCCAGGAGGCTTGCCTAGAGTGAAAATGGACAAGAAATCCATGATGACCTCATCCAAAAACTCATCTGATGTCCATCCTAGGATGCATGAAATCATGGTAATTATTCTCCTGCTAGTCTCTGAAAAATTAGTGGCTACATAGGGTGGAATGCCTTTAGGAGTATCGCACTCTTCAATGATAAAATCTGAAATACTTGTTTGATCTTGTCTAGACCCAGTGTGATGTACATGTCCAATAGGTGTCCAGTGGAAAATGGAGTCAAATTAGGACTAGGCTAGATTTGCAACATTTGGTTGATGGATTCAGTAGTAATAGTAAAAAGTATCTCATGGTTTGGTGCCTCAATAGCTCTATGGATTGGAACATAACAGGATTAGCATAAATGTATTATGTCTTGGAATGGGTGGACTTCTAGGAATGTATACTTAGGATATTAGATTCCCAAAGGTTTATATCATTAGCATGGTTTAGGAACTTATCTTCTCCCAAGTAGTGGATTCTCAGAAGGTTGTGTGGCGTGGCTGTATCTTTGATTTGGAAGTCTATGTCTACCAGGGCTAGGTGGTCAATGTCTAAATGAGGGGTTGTTACTGATCTAACATCTAGAGAGGTCTGGGTAGCCATTTCTGCAATAAATTATGGAAATTTGGGTTATATGTCTATCAGAAGTGAAGTTTTGACAATTCTGTAACGGGAATAGGGTACCAGCAGCTTGTAGGTAGGGGTTTTGGTAGTTTATGAGGGCATTACTCTCAAATTAAAACAGAATTCAATCAAATTCATTCAATTTTTTTATGAATTTAGTGTTCATTTTTAAATGAGAGGGAAATTCTTGGTTTTCTGCTTAAATACCATGAATTTTACGGCTGGGGTTGCAAACTGGATTAAAATTGAGGTCCGCAGAGGCTTCCGCAGCTTTGAGGTGTGCAGTGATGATGTTTTGGAAGGTTTTGGCATTGGTAGCTAGTCACAGCAGTGCTGAGGGTGCTGGTGCACTTCAAAGGCTTCAATAGTGCAAAGGGGTGAAAAAAGGCCAAAAATAGGGTATGTAGGCTTTTAAAGGGGAGCTATTAGAATTGGCGGGGAAATTATATGAATAGTGAAAATTTTTCTTTATGCCGAGTAGGTGGTATTGGAGGGCATTGCATCGCTTATGAGGGTCGGGTAGAATTTTTCCAAGGGAATGCAATGTATGTGAGAGGCTGACATGTAGCAAAATGGGCCTCAGCAAAACCGCCCATATTGCATGCTCTCAAGCCGGTAAAGGTTGGGCATTCAGCGGGCATGATATGGGTGAAGGCCATTGGATTTGTGGGTGGATGATCCAACAGTCATCATGTGGCAAAGATGCATGATGGGAGATGGGGGCGAGATTTAGCAGGGCCCATGGCATTAATTACGGTTAAGTGCAATTAATCCATGATTAACTGTGGGTTTATGTATATGCTTTTCACTTTGATAACTACTCCTGCACACTGAAACACATAGTTAAGCATGATAGTAATTCTTATGCTTCAAATGACTTGTATTTCTTCAACCTTTCTTCTACCTACCCTTTTACCTATCCTAACATTTTTTGCTTCACTTTGGTGGGTGCACTTAAGCTAGCAAACCCATTTCTTTCCTTTTTCTTTTATGTAATAAACTCTCTACTTCTAACCTTATATCTTCCAAGGGCTCAGATTAAACTTGATGAGCTCCTTTTATTTCCCTACCTATCTACTAATATGCCATGATTAAACTGTTTATTCAGATTTTTATTCTCTAACTATAAACATGAAATTCAAACCATGAAGTAGTCAATATTAAGCAGTTTGACTATCATGGGTTCTGGCATATATGACAAGTTGTACACAACCATTATTTTAAGATAGTAAAGTAAAGAGTAGTGGCACTTGGCTTTCACACTTTCATGATCTGTTTTTTGTTTGGGGTTCATATTTTTTTCATTTTTTTATCTTTTCTTATTTTTCTTGTCCTTTGATATTTCTTTTAGGACATACCCTCTTTACATTTCTTAATTTTAATATGGAAAATATTTGCAGGAAGCAAAGGTATGTACAATATTACAAGACCTAATCTTATCCAATTCAAAACTATGAATCCTATCACTATAGGACTCTAACAACGGCTCCACATGGGAATGGCATTTTCTGGTGAAATGTCAAGAACTCTAAAGACCAATAGCCTTTGAATTGTGACTGTAGTTACCTTGTAAATTGTCCTTCTATGATTCTACTTTATTAATACTTATGACAATGAATCCTTCAAATCTCATGGCCTTCTCTCTGATCTTAAACTTCAAAGGATTACCATCCAATCCAATCTACACTTTGCAATGATATGTACAGTGATGCAAAGTAAAGTGAACTATTGTGAGTCAATGGAAAAATAATGCTTCAGCATCCTACCATTATGTTATGAAACTAGCTCACAAAAGGATATAAAAGGTAGATGAATGCCTTAGAAATAAGCCTCTTTTGAAGTAGCAATCTCCTTTATGCTACACAAATGAACAATTCTTAGATGATACAAATGACAAGATCTCCTTTCTATATATAGGAGTCTAAGGGGTCATAATATAATCAGATCCGACATAACAATAATAATGTAAGGGCACTATAATAACAATAGTGGGCTTCTATGGGGCACAATAATAACAATATGGGGACTACATGGGCACAACAATATAATAAGGGGGTTGTACTAATAAAAATAATGGGTTTTACTAGTAGTATAGGGACCTAACATGCCCCTCTCCTTCAAAAAGTGTTGTCCTCTGGTGGGCTCCATTATTGTAGCAATAATGCTACAACTCCTGGGGCTTCCTATCTCTAATTTTATCAACCCGGTAGTTCGTACAAACTTGGAAGCGACGGTGCTGTATGCACAAGTACTAGCTCTTGTCACAGTTGTCACTTGGTCAGCTGGCACAAGTCCGCTAGGGCTCAAGCCAACTTCTATATGCTCTCAGAAGAAGCTTTCTAAATGATGGATGAAGGCTATCTCAAAGGAAATTAATCTACTTTGCAAAAATGAACTGAAAGCCAACCAAAACATGGAAACCCTAGTAAACCCTAATCTGACTAGTTTAACCTCTATGATGCAATAGTGAGAGTGCAAATGTCTAAAAATGATGCCATTACTTCTAGTGATGTGGAATGCATGAACTCAAACTACTTCCATTGAAAAGAACATTGTTTTTGTATTTTTGCTTAAGTGGTTGGAGTGATTATGATTTTGTTTCTTATTAGGGTTTGGCTGTGCAGAGGTGGTGCGAAGGGAATGAAAGCTTGGGAAAGGTCAGGAGGGCTAGGAGAGGGCCCAGGGGATCCCTAACATCATTCCACAGGAGTCCACAATGTTCAGATGCTCGGAAACCGAGTTTGCAGGCTTCTACAGGATGTCTGCAGGGGATCCTACAGGAAACTCAGGAATTCTACAGGAAGTCTATTAACTTCTACAGGATGTGCTACCGTGGGAGTTTTGGGTGATGGAGGAGTGAAGGAACTGGATGGATGGATGGGTAAGATGAAAGAGGAGCTTGAGATGGCTCAGGGACAGAGATATGAGATGGAGAAAGAGTGGGTAAAGTTGGTTGGTGGATAGAAGGGTGGAAGCAATGAAAGGTCAAGAAGATGGAGCTACGTGAGAAGTAGAAGGGTTGGAAGGCTAACGAGCTGAACAGAGGATGAATAGGTGGCCTTAGGCATGGTTGAGAAGAAGAAGAACACGATAAAGTGATGCTAAGTAGTGTAAAAGAAACAAATCCTCTATATCTTGCACAAAACCGAGAATTCCATCAACCTATTCTAACTGTGTTATTAAACCAATGAACAACAATGTAAAGTGTGGAGAAAAATCGTGCATGGTGTTGGAATGAAGCAGTAGTGCTCAAGAGCGGAGTGCATGTATGGATCTACAATTGAAATGACTGTGTGGCAGCTTGCATGAAAGCATAAGACTGCGTTTTTGGTGGTTGGTACAGCCCACACCCCCAATCTCTAGACAGAGATGGCAGCGAGTGCACTATCAACCTTTTTTGAGCTCTAATGAATTACAATCCTCCTACTCTAATCTATGCAACTAAAAGCACTTGAACTGTAAATGAATCCTACTCAATCACATACAAGAAATCAAATCAGCAGACTGTAAATTCTAAATGCATCTCAAAACAGAGGAAATAAAGTGCTGCAAGGAAACAAGTAACAATACAACGAAGAGGAGGTCTATTTCTCTCAGGTTGGGCCCTAACCTGAGAGCTATAGCTCCATTAAAAACTCAGAATTAGATCCAAATCTGCTTGCCTTTATTCATAATCAAGAATCTAATGTCATGCCAAAACTGGCTTACAAAAAGACTAACTGGCTAACCCAAATTGACTAACTGAAATGAGGTCTTAAGGCCTCTTATTTATACAATTTGAGGACCCAACAGTCCTCCTAAAATTTAGGGACTTGGCTACCCAAGACTTGTAGTTAACAACAGTCCAACTTGACTTGCTTGGCTGCCCTTGTGCTCATTGATTTGGTGGCCTTTGAACTCCGAGCTGATGGTGGAGAATTCGACGTAAGGGCCCATAAATGAGGGGGACACCTTCCTACAAATCCTCTACCTTGTCTTCCCACGAATTTGGCTGCCAAGTGCTCATTAAGACCTTCAATTTTGTCTCAAAATTGACCAAAAAGGCTACACAAAGTACCCTTTAGACTTGTTGGCATAATGACTAACCAAATTCACTCTATTAACATAAATATAATCAAAAACATGCAATAATATAATGAGAATGGTGGATTAAGTCAAATTAGGAGGTTGAATGAGCCCAAATAATTGTCCATTTTTGGGGCTCATCATCACCCCCCTACTGAAAGTGTTGCTCATCCTCTGAGCAACCAATCTCTCTCCTCATCTTTGATGGCCCTGGTGGCTTCTTTGGCTAACATCTTGGTCGATTCCTCCTTTGGCTTCCCTCTTTTCAAACTTCCTGTAGAAACAGTTCGCTGGCTTCCTGTAGAAACAGTCTGCTAACTTCCTGTAGAACCAATTTTCTCTGACTTTGCTTGCTTGGCTGGGGGTGCCTTCTCCTTGAACTGTGCTACTGCCTGAAAGCTGACAAATCCAACACAAATGGCAAGTCTAATGTATTATAAAAGCACACAAGTACAATGAACTGCCCGAGAATAGATATTGCATGCCAAAGCTGGATGGGAAAAAGTGTTTCCAGGCCTTTAACTGAATCAAATGGCATTCTTAATCTTGGATTTGAACTCTGCTAAGAATTGATAACAGAAGCAGAACAGAACATAAGATAGATCAAGGGCAGAGAAAATATGACTTGCTCACATATCACTGCTATGAATCAGCATTTCCCTTCAATCTGAAATTGCTTCAAAACAGGCCAAAAATGAGAATTCCCAAGTTTTGTTTCAAGCTGCTGTATAACCAGGAGTAGAGCAAAACTTCATACCGAATCACACTTTTAAGAATTCTTTCACATGGAATAATCTGGCTATTGCAAAAGACCTTGTGAACCCCTTGGAAAGTATTGAAATAAACAAATCTAACTAGAACAACACCAGAACTTTCCAGTTTGTTTCATGGTAGATTCACTTCATGCAAAATCATTGTTTTTCCATTAGTTAACTTTAATTCAAATTTCTGTTCCTAACATGACAGTACTTTCTGACTGCGGCAGCTTTCTCTTCTTCATTTGAAGATGTTGAAATAAGTTTTGCTAAACATTTCATATATTTTTCTCCAAGATGTTCTGCTAATTTTCTTTTATCTCCATCTTGAGACAAGATAAACAACAGTTTCACAGCATAAGCTCGCATTTCAGAGTATGTAGCTTCAAAAAAAGGGAAGCAATACTTGAATTGCTCCTCCCTCTCTTAAATTTGTCCTTGCATCAACAGCCGCTGGTACACAACAAATGGCATGGAATGCTCGAACAATGCTTCCATGTATTGAAGGTGGTGTCAAATTTATTAAAGATAATAGCTGGTATATGATCTCATCAGATTCCAATAATGCAGCTGTTGTGTCATTTGTTCTTTGGGGCAATGTTGTAGACATAGCAAGGTTTGCATAGGTATTAGCAGCTTTTTCTCTCAAAGCCAATACAGTTGACAGTGGTGTGCATAGAAGGTCCAAGATGGGTCGGACCACCCCATCTTTGATCATTTGTAAAGCATTCTCAGGTAAACTTGAAAGATTCTGAAGTGCCCCAATGGCTGCTAATTTTGACTTCAAATTAGCATTTGAAATCATTTCAAGAAGTGGAAATACAACTCCCTCTTTGAGCAATGCAGCGTTGTTTTGATCTGTTAAACCTATCTCTGACAACTTACTTGCCATAACAATTTTCATTGTGTCAGACCCTTCTCTCAGGTTCTGTATCAAAGGCTTGAAATAGTTCGCTTGTGCCATTTGCACTACATTATGCTCACTGTATGGGAGATTCTCCAGAACTTCGTTTGCATCCTTAGCAGCTTTAGGATTGTCACTATTTGACATTGTTACAAGGAGGAGGATACAACCTTGTACCTTGCCAATCTGTTCACACACAGCCATATCCTTTGAAAGCTCTAAAAGCAATTCCACGGCTTTCATACCCTCTGCAATATCACGTGCAAGTGAACAAACAATAAAATCAATAGCATGATCCACCTCAGCTATTTTCACCTTTCTTCAAGCTCCAAACTTGATGAAGAAAAACTCATGCTTCTCTGCTCTGGAAGACTCTGCTGTATTTTCCTGTAAAACGTCTTCCTATAGAATGCTAGTCGGATGCCATAGGATGTCTCTGTGCCTCTACACGATCTTGGTATGCGGAAGAATTTTGAACAGGCCAAAAAAAAATTAGCGAAGGATGATAGGTTAAGCTGATTGTGGAAGCAGAGGATGTATACTTCAGTTTAACATGATGCAAGTGCAAGTTGACTAACAGTTTATGAATTTCAGCTGAGCGCTCATTAATTTCTGCGTGATTGTTTTGGAGTGAGGTGGCAAAGACGTGTGCTGGCCCATGCAACTGTTGTGCTATCATGAACTGCAGTGGTTAACTGTGTGTTCTCTGCCTGTAATCTCATCCATCAGTTGCACTGGAGTTTAGACTACCCACACTATCCGTGTTTTTTAAATTTCACGTGCATGACTGACCCATGCATGCTGCGTGACTTTCTCGTGAGTGCTAGAGAACTGGGTGTCTTGCTACATTCATGGCTTAATTTCACCATTCCATTCGTTCATGCAATGCTTAGACTAGATTCATGCAATAGATGAACAAGGTTTAGTCACGTACCTGAAGTCAAACGGCTGCTTGTGAATCTTTTTGCTGTTGCATGCTCATGTTCTGCTGCTGCATGCTTGGATCCTTTGGTTGCATGAGGGCTTCGCTGATGATTTTTGATTGCTTTTCCTTGTGCAGGTGTCCTCTGACTAGATCTAAGCTGCATGCATTTGTTTCCACGTTCAAATCTGCACCTTCAAGCTGCTGCTGCTGCAATGTCACAGAACCAGAACTTGTTTTCGCCATTTCTCCCAAACGGTAAAGCGGATTGATCTGAAACTTGCTGAGCATGTTTCTATCATCATGATGCATCTCCCATAGCAAAATCGTGATCAATGGATGCACGGATTTCGAGAAAAGTGGAAAATGGCTGAAGATTTCAGAGATTGCTTTCTCGGAAACCATGCATCGGAATCGGCTGAAACTGCTTGGGTAGGTTACCATCACTCATATGCATATCCCCATGAAACAGGTTTTGAAACGGATGCACGGATATGGAGAAAATGCAAAAATGGATGATGGTGATGGAGGCTGATTTCTTGGAAACCGTGCACCGGAATTGGCTAAAACTGCTCAAGCATGTTGCCATCACCGTTGTACAATTTCCCTTAAACTGGTTTTTCAAATGGATGCATGGTTTTCATGTTATGGCAAAAACAAATTTTGTTCTATGTATTTTTTCTTTAAGGCATTTTGCAAGTTTTGCATGGAATGAAAAATGAACTTGGGTTGTGATGCAGGTATGGAGATGATGGAGGAGGAGTTTGAAAAGAGCAGGATGCTTCTGAACCCTTGAGGAAGCTACCACGCTCGCCAAACCACTTTTTGAAATCCATGACTAGTTTCCCACAATTTCTACAGGAAGTTCCTGTAGAAGCACAATGAGAAGCACAAGGAGGTGGAAAAAATGATGGATAAAGGCAAGGGATGGACACAAAAGTGCTTGTAGGCCTAATCAACAGATTCCCACCATTAGATTCACTTTTGAAATTGGATTTGGCTCGTCCAAAGGTTCTACAGGATGTTTCCTGTAGAAATACAGAGCTTCCCGTAGAAGGCACAAGAAAAATTCCTTCGACCTTGATTTGAGTGCTCCTCCTGTCATGAAACGTCCTTCTTGCCACCTGCAATGAGCCAATGGAATTAGTTTTATTTTTCTTTTTCTTTTTCTCTTTTTTTTTGAAAAACAACTAGGGCACCTCATGGAGGTTTTCACCCTAATTGCCTGCCTTGGGTGCCTCCAAGGGAGGTTTTCACCCAAAGATCTTATTCCATTTTTATTTTCTCTTTTTTTCAACCCATTGACCGCCTCATGGAGGTTTTCAATCAATGAGCCAATCTAAGGCGCCTCCAAGGAGGTTTTCACCTTAGATTTTTATTTTTCTCTTATTTTCATTTTTTCTCTCTTTTTTTTTTTTTTTTTCTCTACCCTACCCTACTTGAAAAACAAAATCATTTTCAAGTATAAGAATACTTCCAATGGAGCCATGTGCACATCGAGATTAGAGAAAAAATGATGTGAAGGCTCGAAATGCATGCTTGGACAAGTATCCAGATCTCAGAGACCAAATGATCTGGCGTTGAAGGGATCAAACAAAGCTGAGGAAGAAAGTACTGCTGCAACTTAGTGACCTTCTGAAACCATATCTCAATATAGCTTTGATATCCTTGGTTCTTTTGCTGATCTGGATCATTCTTCATGTCACCTTCTATGATGATCTTCTAATCTTCCTCTTTTTTCTGATCTTTCTCTTGAGTACATGGAGGGTTTGATGGTAACCATGAGGGAACTCTCTCGATCTCTGATTCTGATCTCTTCTCTTCATCAAGTGCAGCCCATGGTTCTTTGATCTCTTCTTTGGAACCTTCTTTTTCCTTTGGTCCTTCAATGTTGTCAATAGATTCTCTCTTTTGCAACACTCTTCCTGAGCTTTGGTGAAGATCATTGGGCTCAAGAGGAGTTGTTTGGACATGTTGTGCCTCAGATTTGCAATGGGGTTGAGCTGCTCCATTGTGTGGTTTTGGAAATGGTACGGGTAGTTCAGTGGAGGTGTGAAATTGAGATGGAGATGGATGGCATTGTGGTTGGGTAGGCATTTGGGGTTGCCTTGGTGGAGGAGGAGGCGATGGTTGTGGATGAGTAGGTGGTGGAGGAAAATGAGCGGGATGAAAGTTGTACTGGGGCCTCCACTCCTGATAAGGTGCATTCCACTGAGGTTGTGGCTGAGCATAAGAGTGAAATGAATGAGCAACTGGTTGGGCATAATATGGATCTGTGAAGGAACAAGGAGAATATGACCAAGGAGGAGGTGTAGACCAGGAAGGATGAGCAGGGGGACCCCAAGAAGGCATGAAAGTGGCTTGATAAGGGTCATAATAGGTCTCGAGTGTCCCTTGCAGTTCCTGCTGGTAAGATATAGGTCCATGCGGCCTCCTTTGGTTCATATAATAGAGTGATTCAGTGGCTTCTTTGGTTCTCTGATATGCAGCTTTGAATATGGGTAAGGAAGGGCACTGATCTGTAGGATGGTATTCTTCACAGAAAAAACACACTTCTATGGAGTACAATGGACATTCGTTCCTAGGATGCTTTCTAGTGCACCTAGGACAAAAAATGACCAAAGCCCTCTTGGATTCCTCTTGCTTCCGATGGATCCGCAAGGTATCCAGTTGCATGGCAAGAAACTGCCTCATATCACTCTTGAAATCTTTGATCTGATTTTCAAATTCATCTTTGGACAAGATGTTGCTCCCAACATTTCTGCTTGTAGCCATTCGCTTAGAGGAATGTTTTCTTCTTCTTCTCCCCTAGAGGTTCTTCAGATATGCCTTGATGTCCACCCAAGGGTTCTTCTTCATCACAGCCATCGAAGAAGAGAGAACGTTGGCTGTGTGAAGCAGTGGGGGGTGTTGTGCAAATATTTTTCTAAATTATCTCTACTCCTACAAGACATGAAATGAAATCTTTTTGGTTGATTTTTGCTTTTTTCTACTTCTACTTGCAAAACTGAAATAGATTGAACTGCAACTAACTATCTTGCGAAAATGAAAATGCAAAATTGAAATGAAAGCAGGAAAGGACTAATCTATTTTGCTCAAATGAAATTGCAGGAATGAAATGCTAGTCTACGCTTGCGGAATTGAAATGTTAATCTACGCTTGCAAAAATGAAATTGAGGAATTGAAATGCTAATCTATGAAAGCGGGAAATGCTAATCTACTTTTGCATAAATGAAATTGCATAATGGAAATGAAATAAACTAATTAGCAGAAGGTTGTAGTAGAAAATAGAAGAATAGCAACAATCACCAATACTCTGCCGCTTCCCCGGCAACGGCGCCAAAAAGATGGTGGGCTCCAGTATTGTAGCAATAATGCTACAACTCCTGGGGCTTCCTATCTCTAATTTTATCAACCCGGTAGTTCGTACAAACTTGGAAGCGATGGTGCTGTATGCACAAGTACTAGCTCTTGCCGCAGTTTTCACTTGGTCAGCTGGCACAAGTCCGCTAGGGCTCAAGCCAACTTCTATATGCTCTCAGAAGAAGCTTTCTAAATGATGGACGAAGGCTATCTCAAAGGAAATTAATCTACTTTGAAAAAATGAACTGCAATCCAACCAAAACATGGAAACCCTAGTAAACCCTAATCTGACTAGTTTAACCTCTATGATGCAATAGTGAGAGTGAAAATGTCTAAAAATGATGCAATTACTTCTAGTGATGTGGAATGCATGAACTCAAACTACTTCCATTGAAAAGAACATTGTTTTTGTATTTTTGCTTAAGTGGTTGGAGTGATTATGATTTTGTTTCTTATTAGGGTTTGGCTGTGCAGAGGTGGTGCGAAGGGAAAGAAAGCTTGGGAAAGGTCAGGAGGGCTAGGAGAGGTCCCAAGGGATCCCTAACATCATTCCACAGGAGTCCACAACGTTTAGATGCTCGGCAACTGAGTTTGCAGGCTTCTACAGGATGTCTGCAGGGGATCCTACAGGAAACTCAGGAATTCTACAGGAAGTCTATTAACTTCTACAGGATGTGCTACCGTGGGAGTTTTGGGTGATGGAGGAGTGAAGGAACTGGATGGATGGATGGGTAAGATGAAAGAGGAGCTTGAGATGGCTCAGGGACAGAGATATGAGATGGAGAAAGAGTGGGTAAAGTTGGTTGGTGGATAGAAGGGTGGAAGCAATGAAAGGTCAAGAAGATGGAGCTACGTGAGAAGTAGAAGGGTTGGAAGGCTAACGAGCTGAACAGAGGATGATTAGGTGGCCTTAGGCGTGGTTGAGAAGAAGAAGAACACGATAAAGTGATGCTAAGTAGTGTAAAAGAAACAAATCCTCTATATCTTGCACAAAACCGAGAATTCCATCATCCTATTCTAACTATGTTATTAAACCAATGAACAACAATGTAAAGTGTGGAGAAAAATCGTGCATGGTGTTGGAATGAAGCAGTAGTTCTCAAGAGTGGAGTGCATGTATGGATCTACAATTGAAATGACTGTGTGGCAGCTTGCATGAAAGCATAAGACTGCGTTTTTTGTGGTTGGTACAGCCCACACCCCCAATCTCTAGACAGAGATGGCAGCGAGTGCACTATCAACCTTTTTTGAGCTCTAATGAATTACAATCCTCCTACTCTAATCTATGCAACTGAAATCACTTGAACTGTAAATGAATCCTACTCAATCACATACAAGAAATCAAATCAGCAGACTGTAAATTCTAAATGCATCTCAAAACGGAGGAAATAAAGTGCTGCAAGGAAACAAGTAACAATACAACGAAGAGGAGGTCTATTGCTCTCAGGTTGGGCCCTAACCTGAGAGCTATAGCTCCCTTAAAAACTCAGAATTAGATCCAAATCTGCTTGCCTTTATTCATAATCAAGAATCTAATGTCATGCCAAAACTGGCTTACAAAAAGACTAACTGGCTAACCCAAATTGACTAACTGAAATGAGGTCTTAAGGCCTCTTATTTATACAATTTGAGGACCCAACAGTCCTCCTAAAATTTAGGGACTTGGCTGCCCAAGACTTGTAGTTAACAGCAGTCCAACTTGACTTGCTTGGCTGCCCTTGTGCTCATTGATTTGGTGGCATTTGAACTCCGAGCTGATGGTGGAGAATTCGAGGTAAGGGCCCATAAATGAGGGGGACACCTTCCTACAAATCCTCTACCTTGTCTTCCCACGAATTTGGCTGCCAAGCGCTCATTAAGACCTTCAATTTTGTCTCCAAATTGACCAAAAAGGCTACACAAAGCACCCATTAGACTTGTTGGCATAATGACTAACCAAATTCACTCTATTAACATAAATATAATCAAAAACATGCAATAAACTAATGACAATGGTGGATTAAGTCAAATTAGGAGGTTGAATGAGCCCAAATAATTGTCCATTTTTGGGGCTCATCATCCTCAATGCTTGAGTAGTTCTTAATGCTTTTGTATAAAATTCTCATCCCTCCATGTGGAATATTTAGCGGGTAAGTTCTTCCACTTGTTGAGATACTCTCAAATTGATTGAATTTTTAGCTATTGACTTATCAGTTCTGTGAATGCTTCAGGTTTCAATATGATTTTTCCTTCCTTGTCAATTTCTAGCAATATTGTTGGAACTGGGATCTTTAGCAACTTTTGAATGCGTTCCCACCCTCCTTCGCCACTCTTCCATTCATCCCTTGCTTTTTTTATCAAATTTCGTTGGATAATTATACCAACCTCTACCATTTCTGCAACCATATGTTCAATTTCACTCCTTTGGGCATATGGATATCTCTAAGGCATGATGTTTGGAGGAACACTTCCTGGAATCAAATGAATAGCATGATCATGATCACGAATATGTGGGAGACCTTTAGGAGTCTCAAATACCTTTGAATGATTGTTCCAGAATTTTTTGAGATATGGAGAATTGATAGATGACACCTTAGAATTCAGGCTCTTCGAGGGGGAAACCTCCTCTATACTACACAAATGAACAATTCTTGGTTAATTTCGATGTGGGAACCATTAGTGAACACAATTCTGCAATTACACCTCATTGTTCTCTCTTTAGAAGCTTTGTCATTCCGTTAGATCTAATTATCTTCCCTGGTTTCCCTGTGATACCCCTTAATTCAATTTACTTTCCTTCCGAAGAAAATTTCATGAAAAGTTCTTGAAAATTGAAAGCTATTGCTCCCAAGGATTGTATCCATTGGACTCCTAGTACAACATCAGCGCCATCCATTAGAATGGAAGGCATTGGGCTGTTCAATACATATTCACCCATGGATAGCTTGATATTATGGCACTTTCCATAGCAATTTAAGTTTCCTCGACTTACAACCATCACTTGACACTCCCGTGCTGGATATAGGAAGAAATTCAATTCCTTGGTTATCTTACAATGAATAAAATTATGGGTACTACCTGAATCAATCAACACTATTACCTTTTTCTTCTTGATATGTCCTTCTATCTTTATAGTTTGAGGAGTGTTAATTCTGGCCAATGCATTACAAGATATGGTCGGATTCATTTCTTCTTTCTCGATGTGATCTTTCACTTCTTGACCCTTTTTCTTCTTGATATGTCCTTCTATCTTGAGAGTTTGAGGAGTGGTAATTTTTTCAAATGATTCACAAGTTATGTTCGGATTCATTTCTTCTTTCTTTGGGGTTGGTTCATGGTGTATATACTCTTCTTTTGATGTTTCTTGATCCTTTTCTTCCTCCTCTTCATAATCTATGTAAAATAATTTCTTCTTAGCACACTTATGACCTTTAGTGTATTGGCTATCACAATTGTCACAAAGCCCTTTTTCTCTTTTTTCTTCCAATTATTGTGGTGTAAACCTTGTAGGTTGTGGAAGACTAGGAGGAAAAACACTTCCATAGTTATAGTCATGATTGGTGGGATTCCTTGTTTCCATAATTTCACTTTCAATTTTTCTTGGCAACTTGAATACCTTCTCCAATGAATCAGGTTCCCAAACACGAACCTCATGTTGAATGTTATCTTTTAAATTCCCTATGAAGGCATCAATCCTTTGCTTCTCTAGAATATCATTGATGCTTATATTCAATTTTTGAAAGTCCTTAATGTGCTCTGCCATTGAACCCTTTTGTTAAGATTTATCAATTGGATAAAGAAGATGTTTCTCTTTGTGTCCTCATAATGTGCTATCATTTCCTCCGTGAAAATTGACCCATGAAAAGTGGTTTATGAGAACAAAGCCCTTTATAGCATAAAAATTGATTCAGTTCTAAATAATTAGATGCAATACTTACCTTTTGTAACAATGGTACACCATGTATATCAAAATATTTCTCCATCTGTAGTATCCAATTTATCGGATCCTTGCCATCAAACTTATCTCGCTTTTTCTTGACTTTAGGAGGTCAATCTTGAAATGCCTGTAACTCTGTACTTTTGAATCTTTAAGTTCTTAAATTTTGGTCTATAATAGCCCTCTGAGTCCTCTTTCTAACTCCACAAGTTTGATCGCAATTGGATTCCTGAAGAAAGATCTATTTCCAATCTCTCGTGATCACCTAATTATATACTATTGTAGTAGAGTGAACTTGTATGATGTACCATGTGTCTCTGTTTATGCATCCATTTCCCTTGCGTCCATTTCGATGGGAAAACTATTGGAGTGAAAGAAGGGATCTAAGGAAGGAGAGAGGCCGGATCAATAACAAGTCAATACCTTGTATGCTAAAAAACTTTTGAGGTCTATTCGTGGTGAACAGTCGAGCACCTAAAGGTCCTTGGGGTCGAGTACCTAAAGGTCCTCTCCTTAACAGGCCCATATTTCATCCTTATTCATATGCTCATATATGCTCATATTATGAGGTGCCTACCCTTAGGTTATAAAAATTATACCCAAACAAAATAAAGTTTGTCCTCATTCTGTAACTCCTTACGAAATTTCAATCTGATGGCCATAGAGAACGATATGATGATTTTCCCTAGGTCACCTATTTAGCATGTAATTCGAGCGTCTTCAAAAACTCTAACTTCCTCAGATCATATATCCGCAAACACAGTGAGACAAGATCTGAAATTTGGACCTGAGGTTCAGGTAAATTTCTTCTCACACTTTTTTTTTTAGCTTCTATAACTTCGTATCAACAAAGTTATAGCGAAAATTCCACGATGACTTCTTTTAGATGAAATTCTAGAGCTTCGAAAAATCCCAACTTCCTCAGATCATATCACCAAAAATATAGTGAGACAAGATCTACAATTCGTACCCAAGGTTCAGAAAGATTTCACCTCAAATGGGTTTTTTTTTAGCTTCTGAAACATCACAGAAAAATAGTTATAGCAAAAATTCCATGATGACCTATTTGGAGCAGTGAAACCCTAGAATCCAAAGCTCTGATACCAAATGTTATGAAACCAGCTCACAAAAATATAGAAAAGATAGATGAACGCCTTAAAAATAAGCCTCTTTGAGGGGGAAACCTCCTTTATATGACACAAATGAACAATTCTTAGATGATACAAATGACAAGACCTCCTTTCTATATATAGGAGTCTAAGGGGTCATAATATAATCAAAGCCAACATAACAATAATAATGTAAGGACACAATAATAACAATATGGGGACTACATGGGCACAAAAATATAATAAGGGGTTTGTGCTAATAAAATAAGGGGTTGCACTAGTAGTATAGGTACCCAACACATTAACAGGTCCTCCTAGAAGATCTGATCCATCTATGTTTCTCAAGAAAAGGCACTGTTGCCTCTGTAGCCATAAATGACATACGACCCCTGCCACAAAAAACCAAATTTTCCATGCTTGACTTTGGCTTCTCTCCTTGAATCCCACTTAAGGACTTTATCTCCTATATAAAAATCATCTTCTTTAGTAATTTTATCAAAGACTTTCTTGATCTTTTCCTGGATTACCTATGATTTTACATATACTTCTTCTCTGGTCTGCCGCAAGTGTATGGTCTGATTTATTCTTCTCTTAATATCATTTGGTTCCACCTATAATTCTTGGATGATCTTCATCACTGGCACTCCCAAGGATGATGGGAAAATTGCATCCATCCCATAAACCAGCTAATAGGGTGATGTTCCAATTGACTTCTTCGTACTCAGTCTATTTGCCCATAAGACATTAACTAACTTCTTGTTCCATGTTCTTTTGTTATCTTCCAGTAGTTTTTCAATAATATTGACTAGGCTTTTGTTGGATGACTCTACTAGTCCATTACCTTCAGGGTAATAGGTTGTGGAATGGCCAAGGGTGATGTGGTACTTGTTATAGAAATCTATCATTCTTTTGGACTTAAAGGCAGCTCCATTATCAATAATGAGCTTCTGGGGACATCCAAATCTTGACAAGATATTACTCTTTAGGAAGGAGATTATGATAGTGTTTATGGCTTACCTAGATGGTATCGCCTCTATCCATTTGGTAAAATAATCAAGGCTGTAAGAATACACTTGTGATGAGTTGAGGAAGCTAGGTGTATTTCTCCAATGAAGTCTAACCCCCATTGTTGAAATGGCATCTCAGTGGAAATTGGTTTAAGAGGCAAGGATAAAAGTTTTATTTTTCCCTCAAATATCTGGCATTGATGATAGGAGGTCACATGTTTCTTAACATCTACAAACAAAGTGGGCTAGTAGAAACCATCCCTTAGGATTTTGTCAGCAGTAGTCTTCCAATACAAGTGTCCTCCACAATCCCCTACATGAAACTCTTGCATGATTTTATCAGCTTCATTTTTCAATAAACAATTCAAAAGAATACCATGACTCTCTTTTCAAAACAATGAATTATCTATAATATAATACTTTAATGACTTCATCTTTAAAAATATAGCTTTAGTTCTTGCCAAACCAGGAGGAGCTTGTAAATTTTGTAATACAAATATAATATCTGCATACCAGGGTGAATGAGTAAAAGGTTCACTAATCGATGGAGTCGCCATCTCTTCCTGATCATCAAGGGCACTAATAAAGTTTATATCAAGCTCCTGAGAGTTTGACTCATCCATGAGTTTGGAAAAACCTTGGCCTTTGATAAGGTTAGTTGGCTTTATCTCTATGTCATATTCCAATATTGTGGCAATCCACTTGCCTCTTTTCCCTTCAGGCCCATTTTGTGTCAAAATGTCCTTAACTATAGAATTTGGAACATAAGCAATAATGTGAGAATACAGAATATATACTCTGAAGTCTTTAATAGCCTTTACTAAAGCTAATGCTTGTTTTTCCATGATATTGTATTTGAGTGTGGCATCTCTCAAGGATTTACTAAAAAATTCAATTGGTTGTCCATATCCTTGGTTGTTCTTTTGCAGCAAGACTGCTGCAATGGTGTGTTCTGAAGCAAAAGAAAAAATTATAAAATCCTTGTTAAAATCGGGATTTATTGGGACCAAAGTCTTGGTTAAGGCTTCCTTGATGGCTTCAAAGGATTGTTTGGCCTCCACTGTCAGTTTAAGTGTTGAGTCCTTTCTTAGCATGTTATTTAACCCTCTAATTAGTTCTACTAGATTTGAAATGAATCTCCTAAGGAAGTTTATCTTGCCTAGAAATGACTGCAACTCTCTAATATTTCTAGGATGGGTAATGGTCAAAATGGCATCTATTCTACCAGGATCTATTCTAATCCCATATTTAGATATGATATGCCCCAACAATTTTCCCTCTTCCAAACCAAAGAGTGCTTTCTTGGGATTTAAATAAATCCCAAATTTTCTACATTTGATAAATACTCTTCTCAAGTGGTGTAAGTGTTCATTGTCAGATTTAGAGAAGAGTGTGATGTCATCCTAGTATACTACTAAGAAAACATGGATCTCCTTGGCAAAAGCTATATCCATATATCTTTGAAATGTGGCACTTGCATTCATTAATCCAAAGGGCATCTTCAAATATATGAAGGTACCCCAAGGAGTAATAAAATCAGTTTTTTCTTCATCCTCAAGTTGGACTAAGATCTGGTTATACCCAGAGAATCCATCTAATAGTGGAATCCTAGATGAGCCTACTACCCTTTGTAGTATATGGTCCATTTTTGGTAGAGGATAGTTATCCTTTAGTGAGACCTTATTTAAATTTCTAAAATATACACAAACTCTAATTTCACCTGTCCTTTTCCTAGTTGTAACTAAGTTTGAAATCTAGTCTGAGTATCAAATGGGGGCTATTATTTGGGCGTCAAACATCCTTTTGACTTCCTTTTCAATAGAGGGCATAAGAGATGGGTTTATTCTCCTAGGTTACTATTTGAAAGGTTTATGATCTTCTTTTAGTGGTATTTTGTGTTGGATTATGCTGGTGTCATAAGATTTTAAGTCTTCATAACTTGAGGCAAATACATCTTGGAACTCTTTAAAGAGATTAATGTATTTAACCATTTTGTCTGGAGGTAAGGCTTTTGATATTTTGATGAGTTTTGCCTTATCCTCGATTCCTATGTTAACCTCTTCTATGTCAGCTCTCAGAGGTTCCATCTTGGGTTTCCTAACTACATCATTAGAATCAAACAAATATTCTAAAGGTGCTAATCCTATAGGCAAAAAATTATTTTTGAAATTAAGAATCTCAGGATCATTATTCATTATTTCCTCAATCTCTACATTCTCTAAACTATATATCTCTACTCTAGTAAATTTAGTTGGTTTAGCTACATCAAAAATATTTACATCTATGCTACTTTCTATATTATTGTCTACTGTATAGTCAGTGTCTATCTTACAATTCTGAAATTCACCTTCATTGTTCATGAAATCATCAATCTGAGAATCCTGGGAGAAAATCTACTAATACTTTAGGTTGTTTGGTATAATAGGCCTATGTATGATTTTTGCAGTGTACTGATGGTTTGGTTGAAATGAAATTTACAATTAGTAGCAAAGGTGGCCAGACTGTGGACCTGCATGTTTTCTTTTCTAGGAATGGTAGCGAAGTTTGATTCCAGGAGGTCTTTAATCAAATCTAAAACAGTATCCCTATATCGATGAAACCGAGGGTTGTTGATAGAGTATTCACCACTAATCTGTTTAATAATAAGCTCTGAGTCTCCCATGATATAAACTCTTTTGGCTCCCAATTTCCTAACCAATTGTAACCCTAGAATTAGGGCTTCATATTCGGCCATGTTATTGGTACATTTGAATTTCAATCTGAAAGCATGTCCCTCAGCATGATTATTCTCCATATTATGGATCAATACTGTTGCACCAGCTCCTAACCTATTGACTGACCCATCAAAGTCTAAATTCCAAAGTGACTGATGAAATATGTTCTCACTGTCAACTATTCTATATTTTAGGTCTTTGGCTCTGATTTCCTTTTTATCATTTTCTGCATTGTATAAGATGAAAGAGTCCATATCTGAATGCATGGAGTATATGGGAGAGTTTTGTGGCTTTTCCTCACTACTGACCATGTATTTCATCAAGGTCTCCCTATATAATTTTCTCGTTTAGCCAAAAAAATATATGGTGGCATAAGACATATCCAACTGCAAGGATCCTTGCAGTTTTGCTCCCCATGAGTGACATAGCAGCATTCCATATTTCAATGGGATGTTTGCAACTACAATGTCAATTAAAATTCTCTTTGCAGGGCACTGGACAAGAGTCACACATAAGTCCTTCATCAAACCAAGGCATTTAACCTGGCTAGAGACAAAAGAAAACAAATCCTTATAAGGCCTGGTAATGTCTAGGTTCAGTCTTTCCATTATTGCCTTTGGCATCAGATTGTGGGATGTCCCTGAGTCGAACATATCTTTATGCAATATTTTATCATGAATGTTTAGGCTTATGTAAAAAGGAGGAACTCCCCCTTGCTGATGAATACCATTGGCCTCAAGGCCAAACAATAATTTAGGCTGGTCATCATTCAAATTAACAGAATCCTCTCCCTCTCCTATGTTCAAAGTCTTAGTTATATGTGACCTATAAGATTCATTCTTTACCAGTTTGGTCAAAGAAACTAATATCTTTAATTTTCTATTTCATTTTTTATGTTGCAAGGGAGCTGAGGTTTGTTTGTTTGATTTAGATCTTCCTTAATATGTGTAGTTTATGTGTCCTTATTATTTTTCTTAGTAGTAGGCATTTCAATCTATGTTTCTACTATTTTGCCCTGATTTCTCTTATTTTTATTTCTTTCAGTAATTGTGATTGTTTGGGTTTCAGTGGAGGTTATATCTACAATCTTAGGGGTTGAAGTCTTCAGTGTTCCCCTAGGGAGGATTTGTAACACTTTGTCAATTGGAGTTTCTTTTATTATCTTAGTCTGGGGTTCAATGGATCTTTTAATGGGATTCTCGTTATTCTTTTTTCTTCTCAAGCTATATTGTTTATGCACCTCATATGTAGCTGACTCATATCCCTATTTAAATCAAATGATTTACCAGATTCTAACTGCAACTACTGCAACATATATAACTCTTGCTCTTCTTGAGTAAGAAAAACAATGTCTTCCTCTTTGCTTTCTAGTAAGTTAATCTTCATATAATCCTCTGCTTCTTGGTTCTATGAATCCTCAACATAGTTTTCTTGGAAGGGGGTCTAATCTGTTGATCTGGTGTAGCATTCTTTCTAGCATTAGGGTTCTTCCTAAAATTTTGGTTTCTTATTAGGGGTTATTACTATTGTTGATTCTCCCATTTTTTTTCCTCTCCAAGTTTTCTAACCTATCCATGATTCTCTCTAAACTATTACCTAAAATATCTAATTTTCCATCTGAAGTGGAAGCTTCTTCTTTAAATATAACTTTATTTTCATTCCTTATTCGTTCTTTCTTAGTTAATAGGTTGGCCTCTACACTAACATCATTTCTTTTCATTTGTTGAAGTGCTTTAAGGTTTCTTTCCCTTAGCTGGTATGACATGTCAGCATCAAAACCATTAGGGAACTTAATTAATGCTAGGTTAGGTGGAGGGTTAATATTGGTTTGAATTGCATTGTAGATATCATTAAACCTAGTGCAATAGTCCTGAACTGACTCATTAGGAGATCTTCTAATATTATCATATTCAGAAAGTATTTGCAATGGGTTTTTCTTTCTCTCCCATCTATCAATGAATAACCTATGAAAATTGGTTACGTCTACAATATGGTTGGCAGGAAAGGCTTTGAACCATTTCTTGACATCCCCAGTTAAAGTTTGGGCAAACAACCTCATTTGGAGATCTGCTTCATCTATCTCATACAACTCAAAGAAGTCAGACATCTTGTTTACATGCTGCTAGGCAATGTAATGACTAGCAGCATCAAACAAGAAAGTCTTACTCTCATAATCTGCAGGAATAGCATGGAGTTGTGCAGGTAAAACAAGAGGATCATATCGGTTTTGCATTGTTGTAATTCTAGTTTGAATAGGGGGTAAAGTTGTGGTGCTTGAGGAAGGACTTGAAACTGATGGAGGTGAACTAGATGATGATGAGGACAATTTATTAGTAATTGGTTTAGGTGATTGGATTGTGGTAGATACAATTGGTGAAGTTGTGGTAAAAGAAGGTGTATTTACAGTGAGTGAGGACTGTGCAGAATCTTTAGAGGCAACAATAATAAGCACAACTAGCTCACCATATTGCTGAAGGTAAGCACTATCTATATTGTTGATCAATGTCGAGTCAAAGCTTCTAACTTGTTAGAAGCGTCCAAGACAAATTTATCTAAATCTGGATGGATAACCCTTTTTGATTCAATGAGTTGAGTAAACTGATGGTCTAAGATTGTTTCATGGATGGAATTCTCAGATTTAGTTCTAAATAATGAGAGGTCAAATGACAAATAAAAAAGGATTTCCTCTAAAGTTGACAACTCCTTAGGGAGTGAGTTTGCTTTGACTAGCTAGCTACTACTTGCCTGAGTTTCTTTGTTTTTTGGTTTTCTTCTAATTTTGGCTGGGTCATCAACTATAGTTGTAGGGTTTGGATCTGGGTTTTACCTGGTATAGTGAATCTTCTCAGGAGAAATAATTTTATGTTTTTAAACTGCTTTTATGAAAGTTTTGAAAATTTACTTCAGATAATGACCTTAAGGGGCTCAAGATTAAATTTAAGGTTTCCTTGAAGTTTTATGAGACTAAGGATTGAAGTTCCCCAGTATGGTCGGCAGAAATGTTATCACTCCGATATTTCTTTCAAATTATGAAGAAGGAAAAAACAAAGGTAACCATAAACCACCTTTGGAGATCAGGACCTAGCCTTCCTGATGCTCAGAGAGGGCTCTCTCTTTATGATTTAACTTTTTTTTAGTTAAGATGATTTTAGGCTAGTTATTACTTGCACTTAGGTTTTATTTTGAAAATTTGGTGGTGGGGTCACTTTAATTAGATGGACAGAGTTTTGGCTTATACCATTGGGCTATGGAGTCGGATGTCTAACAAACAAGACTAGATTCAGTTATAAAAATAGGGTCTATAGGGAAAGATAGATGCGTTACTGAAGATATCATAGGCTAAATGGTGAATCGCTTAAAATCAGATCCAAGGAGAAATTAAGGGTTCCCTAGATTGGACTTTGGAAGGAATGAAAGAAGTCAACTGGGATAGGAGAGCAATTAAGGGTTCTCAAATCTGGGTATCAGAAGAAAACATGTAAATAAATTACTCTGCAAAATAGAATGTAATTAAACAAATTCTGAGTGATATTTCCAGTTAATTCATTTAGACTTTAGAAGACATTTAAGATTATCAAAACACAAAAGAAAGGTAAATAATCACACAAAGAAAGTACTTCACTACAAATGGCTCATCTCATGAATCTTGTAGCGAAATTCTTTTATTACTTGCTCCAGTTGTTGACTTGAAAATGGCACAATCACCCTTAAGTTAAAGATCACAATAACTCTAAAAATATAATATAATCCACCCTAATACTTCAAATTTTGAAGTATTTATACAAAAGGAATTACAAAATATCTGAAACTGTATTCAGAACTAATCTAGGAAAAAGGAAATATCTTCTTACAAGAAGATAGAGACAACTATTGAACTATTTCATGTTGTCCCTTTTATTTTGGCTCTGCTGGCTGTAGACTTTGATTTTTAGCCTTTTATGCTACTAGGTTGTTTGGCTTTCACACTGGATGTCTTGTTTTACTTTGACCTTTCACCTAATACTCTTTTATTTGGTACACTTTTACCCTGCTAACCTGTCAATATCTTTTTACCTTGCTGTTTCACTTTTTACTGTGCATTTATAATTTACTTTTTATAATTTACTGTGTTTTTACTACAGTAAATCATTCAATTCTTCCCATATTTCTTAATTTGGTAATTGGATATTGATCAACTTTCTATATATCTCAACTACCTCTATGTATTTGGAAAATGTGGGCTTATTAATAGAGAGGTGTTTTACCTCATGCTAGAGGTAAAACAAGTTTTCAAAAGTTTTATACAAGACTTTGCCTATTGGCATGCCCTTCATAGATGTAGCCGTCACCTGTTCTTTGGCTACTTCCTTGATCTTCTTGTTGTAATCTTCCTGTGTCATTAACTTGTGATTTATATCTAGGGGATTAGGTAGTCCCTTTTCTTTCAACAGTTCAAACTTGGCCATGAACATGTCATTAACTAGCTGCATGTTCTGGGACTTATCTTCTAAATTCAACATTAAGTTCCTCTTGGTGAGGACTCTCCTTGACATCCAATTTGTACCTGTCCTATCAGGTATCTCAAGCTCTTGCAGTTCATATTTATTCTTGGAGTTGAGGAAGTGGATGATTCTTGTTGCTTCCTCTAGAATATCTCCAAGCTATGTTTTCACCCTTTCAATGGCTTTTGTTTCCTGCTTAATCAAATCAATCTGCTAAAAAGTGACCTGGATAGATGGCCAAATATCATTGACAAAGTCAATGATATTGGCCCAAAGTTGTTCTTTAGCCTTTCCTATTGGCTCAGTTAAGGCTAGTTCTTTCTCTAGGCCTTTAATCCTTTCATTCATTCTTGTAGCCTTTTGATGTTCTTCCTTATGCATAATCTTGGCAAGTTTGTAATCTGTCTCAAGGTTGCCGACTTTCTCATTTAGTTTGTGCATTTCATTGGTCTAAATGGACATTTCTTCCATTTCTTTGACCATCTTGTTCACTTCGTCACCTGTGGTACTTGTTGTTGTTGATGATGTTGCTGATGTAGTCGAAGTTGATGCTGGCAATGCAGTGGCCATTGGACTAGTGGGAGTTAATGCTCCTACCAGAGTGGAAGGCAGAGCTGTGGTCACTATTAGAATGTGAGTTGGAGGAGTACTATCAATATCAGCTTGTTTGATATGAATCAAGTTGTCTAGATCCTTTTCCATCTCATTCAATTGGTCATTGATTTGGAACACTAAGTCCATTATTTCTTCATGATTAGTTCGGCTTTCCAGGACTTCCTTTGTTTGTGGGTGCTGTAACTGAGGTAGCTTGAGCTGTTTCTTGAGGGCTACAATATCCTCGTTCTTTCTCTTGATTAATTGTTCAACAACTTTGGCATCCTTTAGGTCATGGCCCAATTCAATAATTAGGTCCTCCAAGGACTTTATCCTGGTGTCTTTCGCGTTGGAGGATGCCTTTTCCAGTTTGTAGTAGGATGTCACATTGTCAAATGAATCTTTTAGTTTGAATGTTGCCATGGCCTTTGTTGTGATGGTGCAGTAGATCATTTCTCCAGCCTTCTTGTGAAATTCGATCTGATCAATGGGATGAATATCCCTAGCCAAGACCTCAAAATTGGTCTTCTTGTAATCTGCTAAGGTTTTGGGTTGCTGTATAGTGGGTTGTAGCAGTTTCACCTTGATTTTTCCTTCTTTGATGTCAAAGGCTAACATGAATCTGTTCTGGTTTGGTGGTGTCATCTTCAGGTATTTGGCATATGTGTCTGCCTTCAGCTTTTCATTCCTCATTTTAATTTCCTTAAATACTTCTTTGAAATTGGTTTCCTTGTTAGCTGGCTTGACAAAGGAAGACACCTCCACACTCTTTTGTCTCTATATGATCTGTGTGTTTGAAGTAGATGGCTGATGTGTTTCTATTTATGCAGCACTCTCTGTTGTCTGTTTACTACTCTACCCCATTGCCTTAGTGTCAAATATGTCTTCTGATGCAATGTTTTCCTCCTGTTCAGACACATGATTCAATTTAGGCTTTTTGTTTAGCTTGAACTGCTCATCAGTGGTGTCCATAGCAGAACTTGATGCTTCCTCCATGTTTCTTTTAGGATTCCTCTCCTCATTAAGAGGGGTCTAAATGACAAGAGTGATGTTCATTGGCTCTCCCAACTCTAGAACCTGTAGGAAAGAGCTATGGTCAAATTGTTTATCTAAACAATCATGGTGTTCTCCACATCCACCACTCTGTTGTCCATGTCAATCAATGTATTCTCTATCCTTTCTAACTAGTTAGCGTAATGTTCAATTTCAGGTCTTGGGTAGTGGATGTAAGGTCCCAGCTTGACCTTTTGTTTGAGCTTGTTTATAACCCCATGAGGGTCATAATGCCAAATGAAATTGTTCTTGAATTTCAATTCCTGGAGTAACTTATCAGCCTCAGGTCCGGCTTCTCTAGTGTTTCAGATGAAAGGCCCCATTTGGCTTTTCATCTTAAAGTGTGTCTTCTTCCTAGCAGCTAGGAAGTTGACCTCATCCGCACCTATCATTTGCCTGAAGTATTCTAGGGAAAATATCCTCATGGGAAGGTATTTTGGAAATTTGTGGGGGCCTAACTCACAACCATAGATCCTTATTTTAGTGTGATTTTGATAGAGGTACCAATCTCCCACTTTGCTATTCTTGGCTAATTGCAGTACTCTTTTAATTTCTCGGCCAATTCTAAGCTGAGTCTTAGAAGTCAGCATGTTCATAACTGGGTGTACAAATGAGTCTATGAAGTCTTTGTATGAGGTGGAAAAGTTGTGGACCAAGGGTGTCCAGAAGATGACTAATCTTTCCTTTCCCTTGGTGTCCAGTTTCTGGATCTTCAAAGGCAATTTATCTATCTATTAGTAGATGAACATATCAAACAACACTGAAGAGTACTTGAACAATATTTCGGTAGGCAGTCTAGTGAGTTTTTCATGCATTCTATTTGCAATGAACTGGGCATTATCATACAAAATGGCAGGAAGCTTGCCTAGAGTGAAAATGGACAAGAAGGCCATGATGACCTCATCCATAAATTCATCTAATGTCCCTCCTAGGATGCATGAAATCATGGTAATTATTAATATGCCACTCTAAAAAATTAGTGGCTACATAGGGTGGAATGTCTTTAGGAGTATGGAACTCCTTAATGATAAAATTCTAGAATACTTGTTTGATCTTGTCTAGGTCCGGTGTGATGTACAGTTCCAACAGGTGTCCAATGGACAATGGAGTCAAATTAGGACTAGGCTTGATTTTCAGCATTTGGTTGATGGATTCAGCAGTAATAGTAAAAATTATCTCATGGTTTGGTGCCTCAATAGCTCTATGGCTTTGAACATAACAGGCTTGGAAAAAATGTATTATGTCTCAGAATGGGTGGAATTCTAGGAATGTATACATGGGGAGATTAGATTCCCAAGGGTTTATATCATCAACATGGTTTAGGAACCTATCTTTGGCCCAATAGTGGATTCTCGGAAGGTGGCATGGGGTGGCTATATCTTTGATTTGGAAGTCTCTGTCTACTAGGGTCAGGTGGTTAGTGTCTAAATGAGGTGTTGTCACTAGTATAACATCTAGAGAGGTCTGGGTAGCCATTTCTGCAATAAAGTATGGAAATTTGGGTTATATGGCTATCAGAAGTGAAGTTTTGACAATTCTGTAATGGGAGTAGGGTACCACCAATTTGTAGGTAGGGGTTTTGGTAGTTTAGGAGGTGATTAATCTCAATTTAAAAGGGAATTCAATTGAATTCATTCAATTCTTTTATGAATTTAATGTAAGTTTTTAAATTAGAGGGCAATTCTTGATTTGCTACTTAAATACCTAGAATTTTACAGTCGAGGTTGCAAACTGGTTTAAAATTGAGGCCCGAAGAGGCTTTTGCACCTTTGAGGTGTGCATTGATGGCGTTTTGGAAGGTTCTGGCACTTGGTAGCTGGTTGCAGGAGCACTAAGGGCGTTGGTGTGCTTCAAAGGCTTCAACAGTGCAAAGGGGTGAAAAAGGCAAAAAATGGGGTATGTTGGCTTTTAACAGGGAGCGGTTAGAATTAGCGAAGAAATTATATGAATAGTGATAGTTTTGTTTTATGGCGGGGAGGCGATATTGGAGGGCATCGCACCGCTTATGAGGTTCGGGCAGTATTTTTACAAGGGAACGTGATGAATGCGAGAGGCTGATATGTAGAAAAATGGGCCTGAGCAAAACCACCCATATTGTGTGCTCTCAAGCCGGTAAAGGTTGGGCATTGATCGGGGGTGATATGGGTGAGGGCCATTGGA
Source organism: Pinus tabuliformis (assembly GCA_031772625.1). NCBI lineage: Eukaryota > Viridiplantae > Streptophyta > Pinopsida > Pinales > Pinaceae > Pinus > Pinus tabuliformis. Next base: position 897,494,822 of record CM062816.1, on the reverse strand, counting down.
TCTGGGGGTGGATGATCCAATAATAATTGCATGGCGGAGATGCACAGTGGGAGATGGGGCCAGGATTTATTGAGTCCCATGGGATTAATCACGGTTAAGCATAATTAATCCATGATTAACTGGGAGTTTATGAAGTAATGTGCGTTTATAAAATATAACGGGTGAAAATGAATTTTTAGATTTGATAAAGTAATACGCAGGGGGGGAATAATGTTAGGATAAGAGGTTTAATGGGTTTTCGGCATTTTTATGGAATTTAACCAAGGGAAAGTTATTTTTCCAAGGGGAAAAATGGTTTCACAATAGGGGAAAGGGATTTTTGGGAAGGGGGATAAATGTAGAAGGTAATTGGCTAGGGAATGTGTGAAACCAAGGGGTAGGAGTCAAAATGAATGGAAATAGTGTCTTCACAAGCCATGAAGGGATAAAATGGAAATTAGTAAGTATATAGTGGGGAGAGAAGTGCAATGAAGGGGAAGTTATGAAAATCAGCTTATGAATATGCTTTTCACTTTGATAACTACTCCTGCACACTGAAACAGATAGTTAAGCATGCTAGTAGTGCTTATGCTTCAGATGACTTGTATTTTTGCAACCTTTCTTCTACCTACCCTTTTACCTATCATAACATTTTTTGCTTCACTTTGGTGGGTGCACTTAAGCTAGCAAACCTATTTCTTTCCTTTTTCTTTTATGTAATAAACTATCTACTTCTAACCTTATATCTTCTAAGGGCTCATATTTAACTTGATGAGCTCCTTTTATTTCTCTACCTATCTACTAATCTGCCAAGATTAAACTATTTGGTCAGATTTTATTCTCTAACTATAAACATGAAATTCAAGGTAGGAAATAGTCAAGATTAAGTAGTTTGACTATCATGGGTTATGGCATATATGACAAACTACACACAACCATTATTTTAAGACAGTAAAGTAAAGAGTAGTGGCACTTGGACTTTCACATTTTCATGATCTATTTTTTGTTTGGGGTTCGTTTTTTTTTCATTTTTTGATCTTTTCTTATTTTTCTTGTCGTTGATATTTCTTTTAGGACATACCCTCTTTACATTTTTTAATTTTAATATGGAAAATATTTGTAGCAAGCAAAGGTATGTACAATATTACAAGACTTTTTGGCTTGTTGGGGCCTGACCTAGGTTCGGAATTGATTTAGCTAAACAAATCCCAATACTACTAGCCCTTTAAGAAATAGTCCACAGAGCGTGGATTGAGGTCTCACCCAAAGTAGTATGGAAGGGTAGTAGAACTAGGTTTCCGCACCCTAGAGATGTTTGATGAGTTCAAGTGGTTCGCAGTTCGGCGCTGTGGGCACATCATTACGCGCACTTACCCGTACCTCGCAACCTATGATGCGGCCTTCGCGAAGCCCTACTCAGGGGCCGAACACTATTATTATTGAAGTCCTTACTAGTATTCAACCTTTAGTTGATTAACATAGCTTATTTGCATGCGTAAAGGAAACTTATCAATATAACTCATTCATACAAGTGCGTGTAGTAAATAAATAATATATTTGAAATTGATATCCAACAAGTAATAACTCAAGAATGGATACAAAGAATTTGGATAAAACTTCTCTTTATTATTCTCTTCTTCAGTTATAGACTCGACTTCGCCCCGCGCACTTAGCTGCAGGGGTCTGCGCGCTCAGCGATAAACAACTAGGCCTCACCATTCAGCTATAGAGCCTTCTCCTATCTCCTACTTCACTCTCATTATTCCTATCTTTTACACTTAGAGCCTCGCTCTATTATATAATCCCATGGTCCGTGGACCATGGGTAGGCCGACATTACATCCAAAACTAGGGCAAGCAACTGTATGACTCTAACACACTTTCGAGCCCACAATTCGCGGGGCTTTACAACATTATTTAGTCAAAACATGGGCTTTGAGTCCCAAAACATGACTCGGGAGGATTCCATGCCCAACATGCCCCTGACACAACATCGTCACTCATCCTTGAGTCACTCTATTGGTGCGGCGATCTTGGCATAGAGTTCCTCCAACTATCCTCAAACTGTGCTGATGTCAGCAATGCACTATGTAAGTACTTCCTGAATCTATTGCATCCTTTGTTCTGAGACCTCCGTGTCTGGGGCACTTCTCTACGTTAATGTGTGCATCCCCTGTATGTGCGCTAGCTTTCCTTTGATCTCTGTTGTGATAGTGAAAGCCTTGTCGATTCACGGGTGGATGCGCACTTTGAGATCTGCCTCCTTATGTCATGCCGTGTCCACCTATTCCTTCAGTACCTTGGCTTGTTGCATCCTTCCAAGCCACTGAGTGAGGACTACTATCTGTGCAGGTCCTGTGACACTGTCGTATTGCTACTGAAGTTTTCGCGCCTCTGTCTCCAAGCACTGGATGTTGGGGTCCTCTTGAAGAGTTGTGAGGACCTCAAGTGTTCACTCCAACAAAGTGGTACAGTGTTTCACTACACCTCCAATTTCTTCCAATATCATTGCAATAGTGCTAGTGCACTATTCTCGGACTTGTAGGGGAGTGGAAGGCTGTGCCTTTAATCACCGCTTGGATATCTGAAGATTCAACTCTAGCTGAACCTTGGTCATTTCTTCTCTAGCGTCGCGGACCCTGGTTGACAACCTGTGAATTCGTACCTCTACTGGTAGATCTGCTAGCATGGCTAGCTCTGGGATGCATCGGCAAGCGTCATCTACCACCTATGCCAACTATTGGTTCTGTGACACCAATTCATCGTGATGCAGACTGAGATGTTCCATGTTGATATTTTGTTCACAGAGAACTTGGATCATGTGGCTCTCCCTAGCACACAACTCTATCGTTATCCCATCCTGTAGCTGATACAATGTCTCTACCTACCAAATTAAGGCCAAGGCCTTTGATCATGTTAACCACAAATATGTCGGTCTCATTTGCTACTACTAGGGTTCCTTTCGGTAACACTATGGTGTTTTCCATCCGTGCGCGCAAAATCTACTCTGCTGCCAAGGATCCTCCTTCGAGGTGGGTTGAAAGGGTACCCACTTGAGGGGGTTGCACCTGTAACTCATGTAGTTGTGCCTTGAGGGCCCCGAACACAGTCTAGTGCACCTGCATAAACTCCTGAAGGGCCTTATTGGTGACATCATGAACCATCTTGCCGATGTCATGGAGGTCACCTTCGGTTAAGGTGATCGGGTCAATGGCCAACTGTAAGGCCTTGACCTTCTTCCTTGGTCTTGTTCTCTTTGTCATGTGTGGGTGCTTCAGTTGTGTGGACATGGTCTCCGGGTCTGCACTCCCTTCTGTTTTTTCTACTTCCTCTGCCTCCTGCCCCTGTGAGGACATTTCTCGGTCCTCATCTGCCTTCGTTGTTGTTTCTTCTGCGACCTATGCTGCTACTGCTACTTCTGCAACCTTTTTCTACTCTGTGGCTTTTTGTATCGCTTCTTGCACTGCCTTTTCCTTAGCTGTTGTTGTTTCTTGCTACCTTTTTTTGGCCATTTGTATGACATGCAGCTTAACCTCGTCCTTCTTTTTTTGCGCTTCTGCCTTCTCAAGTTTTTCTAGGTATGGCACACGCCATTTCAGAGCCATATCTCCAAGATAGTGAAGATAGCATCGTCAGTGGCTACAAACGAGAGCTTCGTCCATTTCTTCGTTGTATCCTCGCACGCCCTGATGTATACATTTTGAATTTCGGCTTTGAATTCTATAAAACTCTGCATACTATTGTACACTGTAGGTGATAGGCATGGCCTTCGATTGATCTACGTCTAGATGCTCATCTCCATGAGCACCCAGAAAATTTTGGTGTCGCGAATCCGTTTCGCATCCTTTGTGGCCTAGAGCGAAGTGTAGTTTGTAGCCTCCGATGAGTCCCTGTTAATATTGGGGAATTAACTATCTTCTCATAGCTCCCATACTGCAAGCATTATAGATAACAATAACCATTCATAGTGGAAGGTTCTACCCTACTCCTGGGCTTCGTGACAGTTCTACAAAAATTATTCGCAGAGGAATTATACCAGTTGAACTAGACCCCCTCTGCGCACTACTCGGCCAATGTGACCACCAACACTAGTACCTCATCGGCGTGACACTTCATCATAAATTTCCGAGCTAGTAGTTTGGTTGCTATGCATACACACTTGTCCTTGATGCTAGAGATGGCTAGCCCCTCTTCTTCTTCTCCAGCTTGTATTTTTTCTTCATGGCTTCTGCAAGGGCCAAATCATCGCCCTTGCCTTTGGCTATGGTTACAGGGTCCTTTCCTTTGCATGGGAGCTAAGAAATGAAGTGAATGAGGTCTGTCGTGATGGGGATAGACTCCTCCACCATAGACACCCATCATGCACTAGGCATAGTAGCTACCTGATGACGAAAACTATGATTGGCGCATAGTGGAAATGTGGTATCTATAATAAATTCAGTAGCCCGACCTTCTCCACACTGCGCAGCCACTTCCATGGCTCTAACATTATCACCACCCCCTCATTGTTCTGCTTCATTAGGTTCCTGATCTCTAGGTGCGGGGACTTCTCGCGGTCAGCGAGGTCCCAGTCTTCAAACTTCATGGTTGGCACGTGGCCTAGGTATGTGCCCTCAAACACAATGTCATCTGGGAGGAGCGGGTTTTAGCATGAACTCTTGGTTTCATCCAGGTCCTTAGGCACTTTGGTTTTCCCTTTCCACGGAGGGACATACACGGGTAGTTTTGTTGCGGAGCATATAGATTAAATATCCTCCTCCATATCTTCCTCTTCTTCCACTGTGATAATAAGGGATTGTAAATCTTCTTCTTCGTCATCTGTGTCGATCATGACAACTTTCCCTTTATCGACCATTTATAGCTTACTGCATAGTGGGTTCCTTGGGGACACGTGTATGGGGGCCATTGCTTGTTTATCTTTCTTGGGCCTTGCCGTTCGTGGTGATTTGGAGATTTCTACCACAACCCCATCACCTTTAGGAACATCCTCCAACATTGGGGTCTGCACGGTCTCGCCGATGGTTACCTCATCAATTCCTAAACCATCCTTAGTGTTTGTCATCATATCTAAGCTGTCGTTTTCCACTCCCGAATTTAGGGGCTCAACTATGGCTGGGCTCTCACTACTCAATACTCTGCTCAAGTGCTGAATTCTCAAATGACCAAGTGTTGCTCGCTGGCTAGCCCTACGTGTTTTATAGCATCTTTTTAATTTGAATTCGACTGTTCCCCCCAATTTCGAGCCATTAATACTTTCTTGGTAGCATATTTTCCCAAATCTTGCCCATAAATCACGTCTTAAAGGCCTGCTACCTACTCCATTTGGCCTCAAGTCGAGCATCCGATCGTGAATAGTGACTCCAATGGTCACTTTCTGGCCAACCCATGTGGCACCGCGACCCTCCATGTGCGGTTGCAAAACCTGTGATGCTCTACTGCTACGTGCATTCCCAATATCACGCAGATCCCACAAAAAATAGTTTATAGTCCCGCGCTCCATTTCAACTGCCTAGAGCGCTAAGATTGTCCTTCTCACAGCTAGTTTATAGCAAAGATTGCATGATGCTAAAGAGTTTCCATTTTTCAGATTCTGCGCAGAATCTAGTGACAACAACTCTTCTTTTATTGCTACCTACATCAATTACCCCCCATCCAGAGCCCATTTAAATATCTCAGCGCAGAAAGCCAATGAAGTACCCCATGCAATTGCCAGTGACTACATCAAGAACTTGACAAATCAGTAAACAAAACTGGAAACTCAATTAGAAACTCAACTATAATTAACCTCTCAAAGCTAACATTAGATGATAACCTGAAATCATTTCTAGAAAAAGGTTTAAATTTCTCTTTATCTCCAGCCAAAATTCCTATAAATGATATCATAAGCAGCATTGAAGTCATTATCAACAACACAGATCAAAATGTTGCAGAAGAAATAAGACAAGATGTTGCCAGAATTCTCAGAAATGCTAGAGCTCCTCCTAGCAACATATCCAAAGAAGAATCCAAAGCTTTAAAAAACATCATGAATAACAAAAACATTATAATTTTAAAAGTAGACAAAGGAAATGCCACTGTTAGTATGGATAGGACAGATTATGATAATAATATGGAAGAACACCTTAACAAGAGTGGCTACTATAGAGTTCTTAACAAGGACCCTAGCAACAAAATCCTTCGCTAAGTGAGTAACAAAATTAAAAACTCCTCTCTTGATTCTACTATTAAGAATAGGTTAATACCTAATAATGCCATCATCCCTAGAATATATGGTGCGCCTAAAATCCATAAAACTCGAGTTCCATTGAGACCCATAGTGAACACTATAGGATCACCCACTTACTGGTTAGCAAAATACCTTGCAAACAAACTTACACCTTTATCTGGTAACACTCCCTCTTACATCAAAGATTCTGCTTCCTTCATAGAATGGATTAAAAGCCTAGAAATTAGTGACAATGACCTACTAGTTAGCTTTGATGTAGTGTCTCTCTACACTATGATTCGAGTAGATGAAGCCATAGAAGTATTGAAGAAAATCACAGACCTTGAAACTATGGAACTAATAGGAATTTGCCTTAAGTATTCATACTTCAGTTTCAAAGGAAAAATCTATGAGAAAACTCATGGTGTTGCAATGGGTTCTCCATTATCACCATTGATTGCCAACTTATACATGGAACACTTTGAGAAAATGGCCCTTAGGTCTTTCCCCTTTACCCCTGAAGAATGGAAAGGATATGTAGATGACATTTTCGCTAAATGGAGCCATGGTTTAGATAAACTTAATGAATTTTTATCACACATAAACAGCCTCTCTAAACACATAAAATTTACTATTGAAATTGAAAAAGACAACCAACTCCCCTTCCTAGATGTCCTCCTTACCAAGAAAAATGGCAAACTAAGCCACCAGGTCTTCAGGAAATAGACTCATAGTGACAAATATCTTCATTCAAATTCCCACCACCATCCGAAGCAAAAAGTTGGTGTCATCAAAACCCTAGCTACGAGAGCTTCTAGAATCTCTGACCTTGAACATCTAGAAGAAGAACTTAACCATCTCCACAAGGTCTTTATAAACAATGGCTATCAGAAAAACATTATCCAAAAAAAAATTAAAGAATCCATAACCAATAACCAAAAAAGGAAAACTCTTCAAAACCCTAGAATCTCCTTACCCTATATAAAATGAACAATATACAAAATTTCCAGAATTCTCGCCAAGCATAACATCATGGTTGCCTTTACGCCCCTAACACCATCAAAAACATGCTTGATTCTGCTAAGGATTTAATAGACCCAAAAAATCACAAAGGAATATACTCGATTCCTTGCTCATGCAAAAAATTATATATAGGTGAAACAAGGAGATCCTTTGGCATAAGATTAAAAGAACACATTAATGATATTACAAGAAACAAGTCAGAAAAATCAGGTCTAGCAGAGCACGCATGTTCTTCCTCACACTATATCTGTATGGAACAAGCAAAATTAATTTACAAGGAAGACCATTATTTAAAAAGAAGGGTGAAAGAGGCAATTGAAATTGAGAAATCCTCCAACAACATGAATAGAGATGATGGACTAAAATTAAGTAGCACCTAGAAATGCTTATTAAATAAAATAAAAAAGCAGTAAATACAAATTAATAGAATAATAAATAAATAAATATATCCAACCCTATCTATCTCCCTTTTAAACATAATTTAATAAATCAAGGTAAATAAACCTTCAAACTACTTCAAAAGTATTTAATACATAGCAAAGAACTTATATAACATAGAATCTTTAAAAAAAAACTAAATAAAATTAATATATATATATATATATATATATATATATATATATATATATATATATATATATATATAATAATAATATATAATATATAATAAATAATAATAATAATAATAATACATAATCAATTCACTAATTAAACCAAAAATAAATAAATAAAATAAATAAATATAAAACAAATAAATACAATTAAAAATAATCAATCGTTAAAACCAGTAAATAAATATAAAAAAAAAATAAAATTAAAAATTAAATTAATTAAAATTAGTCACTATAATATATATATATATATATATATATATATATATTAATTATATATATAAATATATATATATATATATATATATATATATATATATATATATAATAATTAACCAGCTAGGTCAACTTTAAAAAGGACATCAAATAATTTTCAAATAACTATCAATAGCTTCATAATTTTACGCTCTCTCTTCTCAAAATACAAATCACATTGCCTTGATGATGGACTCACTAAGCTAGTCCGAAACATTGGTTTCAAAAACTATTCACAGGTCTTTTCACAAACATAAAATGATAAGTATGCTTCACTATTCCCTTTGAATCACTTCAAACTAATTTTTCAAACAAAACTTATGAAAATTTTAAAAATTTCTACACACCTTTTATTCTTTTGTTTTTCTTTGTTGGAGCTTGATTGTCAATCTGATGTATCTCTGAAATTTCAGCTTTCCAACCATATAATACTGATCAACATTGGATTTTCCATGAAAGGGTTATGCCCAATCTCCCACAATGACCTAATTGTACACTAGTTCAGTAGAGAGAACTTGTACAAAGTGCCATGTGTCAATGTTTTGACCTTCGGCCATGAAAACGATACCAAACAAACTAAAGTTTGTCCTCTTTATGTATCTTTTTAGGAAATGTGAATCTGATTCTCACAGAGAAAACTAGTACAATTTCCCCAAGCTCCACCTGTTTGGGATATAATTTGAGAGCCTGCAGAAACCCTAACTTCATCGGTTCATATCTCCGAATATTTTGCAAGAAACGGTCTGAAATTCGGACACAGATTGCTTCATGATGACTTCTCAAAGGGGTTTTTTTTTAGATTCTGAAGCTTCGTGGAAAAAAAAATTATAGAAAAATTCCACGATGACCTGTTTGAGGCAGCAAAACACTAGAAATCAAAGTTATGATACCAAATGTTACGCAACCAACTCACAAAAAGGAAGAAAAGATAGATAAATGACTTCAAAATCAACCTCTTCGAGGGGGAAACCTCATTTACATTACAAAAATGAACAATTCTAATAATGTAAGGGCACAAAAATAACAATAGTGGGCTTCTATGGGGAACAACAATAATAATAAGGGGGCTACGCTAATAACAATGAGGGAATACACTAGTATTATAGGGAGCTAACAACTAAAAAAGAGGAGAAATCACAAGTGGAACCTAAAGATATTTCTAACCAATATATTTCCTTTACATAGAGTACCTCTGTCACATCTCCTTATTCATCCCTTTTGATTGTTCTCAGTACTTCTTATATTGAAGCTTCCTCAATTCTTGTGATATCTCAATTAACATAATTGTACACACCATGTACAATTCCCTCTTAAATTAACCTTAGACTTACTAGTACAAAATTACTAATTAGTTACTAAAAAAAAACTAAAATTTTAATATAAATGACCATTTTTCTGTTGGTGACCAATAGTAGCTAATTTACAGTATCTTATAACGTGACCAACTTTTAGTCATTTTTAGCTTAGCCATTAATTGGTTTCCTTAATTTTACCATCCAGTAGTATATTTAGTCATAAATTTGGTCATAAATTTTTCATTGGTTTAGTCATTAATTGTCGCAATTAATGACCAAATATACAACAAAATATATTATTATATGAATCCTCAAGAAAACCAATTAATGACCAAAACAATATGACCAAAATGTTGGTCATGTTATAAGATACTATAAATTAGCTACTAATAGTCATATATATGCAAATGTTAGTCATCATTTGAAGCCAATTAATGACCAAATAAATATGACTAAATTTTAGTCGTGTTATAAGATATAGTAAATTAGCTACTAATAGTCATATATATGCAAAATTTTGTCATCATTTTAATAAAAAAAATTATCGTTTGTAGTAGTCATTTATCTTCTTTTGATATTTTCATATTCATTACATAAACGACCGATTTAGTAGTTTCTATTCATTTCATCTAATTTCATTCATAATAATTATAAACAACTAATTTAGTCACATATTCAATTTATTCGTGTTCATCATTAATTAATATAAACTACTAATTTGGTAGTTTTAAATTGATTTTATATGTTCATTATTAATCAACATAAATTAATTAGCATGATTTTGCGACTAAATTTAAAAAAAGAATGCCATACAATGTGCATGTTTATCTAATATTATAATGCAAAGTTACATATGTTAATTACAAGTCTAAATAATATCAAGTGCAAATAGAAATAATTTCAACCATATAAATTTTATTATATAAAATATCAAGTATTACAATATGAGTTTCCAACTTAATATCAGTTGGACTACAATTTACACATGAAACATTGTTTCATCATTTCAAAACATTATCATTTTGTTGCCAAAGCATTGCAAGTGAATTCATCAACTTTAAAGGCTTGACCATTAGTCTCTATGAGTGTGTCTTATGTAAGATATTCACTCTAAGGGTATCACTAGAAAAATTCTTTTCTCTCTCTCATTCTCCATGTGTCACTCTAGTGTTATTGTTCTCCTCTTTCTTCATTGCTGCTTCTTACTATCAATATTGAGTTCCTCTCATGAAAATGAAATAATATACAATGTAGAGTATAATAGATGAAAGACGACGAATACTTGAATATAAAATAAAGTAGACTATAAAAGATTTATATGACATATACCTCAACATTCAATAGTGGCCACTATGTAACTAGATGACCTGTATAAATAAAGCAAATAAAACGTCACCATAGAAAATTACACCTTAGGAACTTAGTATTCAACCTTCAAAAAACTGTAGGCATAATCATACCAACTAAGTTACATGTTAAAAATATTAGTCAATAAATAACTTGTGAAAACAAATGGAAAAAAAAAAGATCAGTGTAAAAAATATCCTTATTGCTTGTTCTAAAAGATTGATGTTCCTTAAATTTGGATATTTTTTTGCCCATAGTAAAATTTCCTCACTATTATCACCTATGTTCTTAGGATCATTATATTGATCCAACATCATATTGGATTGTGGAGACAAAATGATTCAACTTTCCAAGATGAGTACCTCACTTGGTTGAATGAAGGTGCTAGCTATGAGTAGTGTCAAAACCATATGAAAGAAAAACACTAAGGCCTAAGAAAATATATCACCACTTGTCCACTGAAAGAAAATTTTCAATCCCATAAAGGCCTCTAGGAGTACATTTCATTTCATGGATATCACACTCTGAGAGATAATTGTCTAATACAATGAGAAGTGTACATATATTGTCACAATGCCCCTCACGGTTAGACCCTATAGTTGTGCTCTATAATATTAATCATATTATACTATTTAATTATAAATTATGACCATCAAATAATTATTAGTTTGAATAATTAGTCTAAAATTGTGTTTTTAGTATTTATGTATACATGAAAATATTCACAAAAAAAGGGTACTTTTGTGACTAGTTAATTTCGAGGAAATCTAAATACATAAGAAATTATGGTGCCTTTGTGTTTATCTAGCAGTTATCCCCTCATTGTACCAATTTCTCGCATGTCCTCAACTACTTTTGGTGAATTCCTCTTTGATGATGTCCAATGCCAATGCAATAGACATTTATCCTCAATGTTTTCTTGACCCAAACAGAAGATTCACAAGTAAGAACCAAAAAGTAGCCTCAAATATATTATTGGGGGCCAAAATGCAATAATTGTATGACATGTCAAGAAACATTGCATGTTAATCATCTTCCCTTTAATATTGATTAATAATTTCTTTGCATGATCGTGTAATACTAAAGTGTCACGAAAGGAATTTTAAAGTTAGGCATCCATCAATATCACCTTTGAGAGTGCTTAGTAGTTAATACTTCCTATTACACACAAAATAGTTCACCAACTTCAAGGATATCAATATAAACATAGCAAAAATGAAATTAAAAGAGATGCTAGGAAGTTAAATGTGACTAATCTTGAGTGAAGAAAATACCAAGCCCTTCACATTAGCAAGGCATTCTTAGGCACTAAAATAGAAAATCCTTCCATTGCATTATTTTTACCTTATCTTTAATTTCTTTAATTGAGAACATAACTTTCAGAAGAAAAAAATTCATTGAAAAAGGTCTCAAAATCCTAACAAATGCTCGAGTGATTTTCGTATCAATTAAATAGAAAGGAAATAATTTGATATGCTTTTAACTTGCAGAATAGATTGAATAATATGAAGCTTTCTCATCACTTACTCCTAATCAAATTGTAATCTATGGGTTCCAATCAAGCAATAAATTTCCCTCCAAGTTAGTTAAGAGATCACTTTGGAGAGGGACTTCTAGAAGCAATAGGATAGTGAAAATGGAATTAACTAGGAGTAAAATGAAGAACTTTAGTGGGTACTCCAAAATATTTGAATGCAACTGAAAATTATTTTACACTCCATCCACACATTTTAAAACAGAAACCATTCATCTGCATCTCATTTACTTTCCACCTTTCTATAATATGTAATTCTTTGAGCAAGAATAGAGCATTCATAAATATTGTCATGAAAGAGGACTCTTCATAATCCTAATAAGTTGTGCTCTAACAAATAAACAATTTCATGTAGTGAATACATATTACATGGTATATTTTAGTGATTAAAATGACAACTTTATTCTTAATCTCATTAGAACAAAATGTTGAAAATAGAAACAAGAAATGATAAAAATAGAATCCAGAATTCCAATTTTAATTTGTCGTTGAATTAAAATAGTGATTAAAAATCAAATTTAGTCTCACCAGCTACTTGGAAATAATTAATTAATTCATTATGGATTAATTAGTTGGAGAAATTCAAGTTAGAAGTCTTTCTGAAGTCATGCAAGATTTATCCCTTAAATTAAGGATATTATCCCTTAATTAAAGAGGTAAGATTGAGTTATATTTGAGTTGTAATTAGTTAACTCAGTTTACTAAATTAAGTCCAGCTAAATTAGTTCCAAACTATTTTAGGAACTAATTGTGAGTTATCAGTAAGTTGATGCATGCATGCACTCAACCAGTGTACTCTAGATAACCGAAGGTTCCCTCATCAGAAACTCATGCATGTCTATTCTGAGAAAGACCCAGTTGAGCTAAATGTCAAGGACAATGTACTATCAATTGCGTGTGTTTTCCTATAAAGGAAACTCATGCATGCAATCAAGGTAAGGTTCCTCGGAGGATTGCAGAGTTCTAACAATGTGTTAGAGCAATGTTTCACTTGGTGAGATGAGAATCATCCTGTTGACACCTAATCTTCACGATTGGGAATTTTATCTAAATAAATAAATTTGGAAGGTGAATAGTCATTGAGAGATGAATTGAACAATCACTCCCTATTGTATATAACAATGGGTTACCTATGGAATAAAAAACGAATCAGTTGTTTTTTTTGTGGAGTTACTGCGTCGCCTGACATGGTATTAGATCGAACTCCCTGTTTACCCTTTATGTCTTTGTAACTCCTAATCTGCTCCATTGCTCTCTATAGTTCTATCTGCCACACCTGCGCTGCCCTAACATATTCTATTTATGATTTTTTTTGCATACACTCAGACTCCAAAATCGTTTCATATTCTCTGCCTTTCTAGCGCTACCTCAGCTGCAAACTCACCTCTGTCCATAACGCGCTGACTTTCCAGCGCTGCCTCTACTGCAAACTCATCTGCTATCCATTTCCTGTTGAATGCTCATTGGAATATTCGTGGTGAAAGAGTCCGTTGGCGTTGCAGCTAACGAAGACATCGCGGAGGGCGCTCTGTAGAGAAGCGAAGGGCATAGAATGTTTTCCATGGAATTTTATCAAGGGAAAACTGGTCGTCTTCTCGGCCTCCTCGGTGTTCTTTTCGTCATCTGATTTTTGGTTTACAACAGATACAGTAAGCCTTCTATGCTTTGAACGTAGAGGAGGGTGCCCGATCCTATTGCTATTCCAGAAAGGCAAGCCACCCCTCAATGTCGCTGCGGCACCAAAGCTCTCAACAGCCATTGTCTTGATCCAATCTCTGTCTATTGTCCTTCCCCTGTTGTACTTGCAATTTAAACAAGATCTAAGAGCAAATTCTACCTTATTTTCTGAAACAGAAAACAAGGCCTTCGAAGCTCAGCCCCCGCCCTTGGCTCCTCTCCAGAACGCCGCATAGTGGCAACGATCCCCATCGAAGGTGTGCTCGGCACAGATTGCCCCGCTCTCCAAAAGCATCCGGGCTGCGTCCAAGTGCCCAGCGAGACCCTAAATCTCTGCACTCGCCAGCTACGATTTATTCTGCCTCCAACATTTTGGTCCTTACCAGTTTGGGCCTCCTTTTGCGGTTTCGACACATAGCCGCTGCGATTCTGGGGAGTTCCTTTGGCTTAGATTTTTGGGGTAAAATTCTGGGTATTGTGGTTTGCTCACACTATTGAATATTGTGCATACACATTTGATGCAATGAAATTATATGTAATATGGAATATAGTTAGTGCAGCTTTATGAGTTGTGATGGGTATGCATTGATATTAAATGCCCATGACATGGTATGCTGGATGCTTTTATCTAACATTAGAGGGATTTGAAGAAAATATAGTGCATAAAGTTGTAGCGTAAGGAAGAGATTTGAAATCCTTTGAGAATGCCTTTTTGAGTGCAATTTCACTGTATATCAGTAGAAGTTTTTTTTATCAACAGAAGTATTTTTTACAGAATGCATTCAATCATCTATATGGTAGGAATAGTTCTCACTGGCAAGGAGAACTATCCTGAATGGTCCCGAATGATAAAACACACCCTCATCTTCAATGAGTTGTGGAAAGGAGTGTGTGTCGGAGAAGGAGACAATGACCCAGTGCAGCCTACATCAGACAAAGAGCTTGTCATTTGGGAAAACAAGAACAGCAAAGCCTATGCATTAATCGCATCATCTGTAAATGAATAGGTGACTCGCCATATTTCATCATATTCAATTGCCTTTGAAGCTTTACAAATGCTGAAAGAACTCTATGACTCACATTCTGCACTTGAAGTCGTCCAACTCATGATTAAACTCTTCACTCTTGAACTGCAAAATAATGATCCTCTTGCTCTTGCATCTGAAATAAAGTCTATAATGGATGATATCAAATCCACTAAGGTTGAGCTGGATATCCCTCTTATTGCTTTTCTCAAGGCACTTTATCCTACTTACTCCAATTATCTTGAGTCTTTGCAAGCAAATGGAAATCTCAAAGATGTAACCTTTGACTCTCTTGTGAAAAAGTTTGCTGAAAGAGAAAAAGCTTTCGGAAAGAAGACAACCCCTGAGTCTTCTGAAGAGACTGTGTGCCTTGCTCATAAAGAAAAACATCCTGCTCAAGATTCTACAAGAGGAAGAGGTGGACGAAGAGGAAGAGGAAGATACTTCAGAGGCAGGGGGGACAGACATGCTCAAGGAGAAAAGGCAGACTTACACTACATTCAGTGCAAAAGAAATGGATCACATGATGCCTCTACGTCCAAGCTACCATGGGACAAAATTGAGTAGAAAAGAAACCAACAGAAAGGTAAAACTGATGATACAGACAAAGGTAAAGCACCTGAATCCGCTCACTATATTGAGGCACAATGTAACATTGGAGTAAATGAAGATTTGTTTAATGCTTCACTTGCTTCTTCGAAAAATGATTGGTTGCTTGATTAAGGAGCAACCTGTCATATGACTCATAGAAAAGAATTTTTTAAAGATTTCACTGACAATGTTGATGGAGCAGTATACTTTGCGGATCAGTAAAAAATCAAGCCATCAAGGCTTGGCACAATCAGGCTAAAACTGCTTGGTCTTCCAGGCTTTCTTCTGGATCATGTTCTATATCTCCCACAGCTCAAGAGAAACTTGTTGTCATTGGTCCACATCCACCAGCAAGGTCACTCCATTCATATGTTTGATGGCAAGCTTGAGGTAAGAAAAGCATCTGACCACTCACTTGTCATGATGGGAATAGAAGAAGAAAGACTTCTCAAACTTCAAGGAACCTCTGCTCATGCACAACATTTCTCATATATTTCTCATCATGAAGAAGGTACACTTCCATCAAGTTTATTATGGCATGCTAGATTTGGACATTTAAACTATGATAGTCTCTGCTTATTGAAGAAAAATGGTGTTGTTGGTTTTCCTACAATTCCTAGGAAACATAAGCAATGTGATGCTTGCATTCTAGGAAAGCATAGCAAACAGTGTTTTCATGATTCACATTCAAGAGCACATAGGAAGCTTGAACTCATTCATTCAGATTTATGTGGTCCAATGCCTGTTCCTTCTGCAAATGGAAATAAATATATCATGACATTTATTGATGATTACACCAGAATGTGTTGGGTTTACTTATTGAAGAACAAATCTGATGCCTTTCAAACATTCAAGAGTTTTCATAAATGGATTGAAAATGATGCACAATCTCATATTGGGTCTATTCGCACTGATAATGGAAAAGAATATACATCAAATGAATTTGAAAACTATCTTCGCCAACATGGGATCAAACATCAAACAACTATGCCTTATAATCCCCAATAGAATGGTGTAGCTGAAAGAATGAATAGAACAATCTTGAATATGGTACGATCCATGCTTTTCTTCAAAAATGTAAAGATAATGTTTTGGGTTGATGCTATTCTATGTGTTGCATATATAAAGAATAGATGTCCATCTAATGCTATAAGAAATAAGACTCCTTATGAATCGTGGTATGGACTTGTTCCTTCGCTTAAACATCTCAGGGTCTTTGGTTCCACTTGTTATGCTTTGATACCAAAGGTACATAGAAACAGACTTGGTGCTAGAAGTCGTAAGTGTATCTTCCTGGGGTATTCAAACACCTCCAAAGCATACCACCTCTATGATGAAGTGAATAAAAAGTTTGTTGTATCTAGAGATGTAATTTTTCTTGAATCATCCAAATCTGACAATGTTGTTGAGCGGCAACTTGATCGCTTGGATAGATTCACAAAACTGAAATCATTTCAAGAGTTTGATAATCAGATTCCACATCTTGAAGGGGGGATTCCTATACTAGATCAACATGTGGAATCTTCTTCTGAAGAACAATCTCCCCTGCATGAAACTCCAACAACGGATGATGCTTTAAGTGATGTAATTGATAGAATTGGGAGACTCAATCTTGATTCAATCCCAAATCAATCAACAGATCAGCCTGGACCATCTCAGAAAGGTCCCCCAAAGTGGCTGACAAAGACACTTGAAAGTGTTCATCCTGATGAAATTGGAAAAACAGGAACTAGAAACTCAAACCAACAAAATGGAGGTGATGTAAATGACTCTAATTCACCTGTTGATATGGATGTTACTTATGATTGTGAATTGAACTTGTCTACAGATTTTGAACCAACTTCCTTTAAATAAGCTGCTTCTCATGATGAATGAAAAGAAGCGATGCAAAAGGAGTATGATGCCCTCATAAAGAACGACACTTGGAAGCTGGTTGATCCTCCATTTGGAACAAAACCAATTGGCTGCAAGTGGGTCTACAAGAACAAGTACAAAGTTGATGGCTCACTTGACAAGCACAAAGCTAGGCTTGTGGCAAAAGGTTTTGCACAGAAGGAAGGGGTCGATTATGAGGAAACTTTTGCCCCCACAGCAAAATGGGCCACCATTCGAACACTCTTTGCACTAGCAGCTCAGAACGGTTGGAAAGTCCATCAAATGGATGTAAGAACTGCATTCTTGAATGGAGATCTAAAAGAGAATGTTTTTATGTCCCAGCCTAAAGGATTTGCTGTGAAAGGACGTGAACATAAAGTATGAAAACTTGTGAAGTCCTTGTATGGCCTCAAACAAGCACCGCCAGCCTGGTATGAAAAACTAACTGAGCATCTTCTGAAACTCAACTTCAATCATTTTGATCTTGATGATGCAACTTTATTTGTCAAGAAAGTTGGAAAAACAGTTGTGTATCTTGTGGTATATGTAGATGATCTTTTAATGATAGGGAACAATGAAAGCTATATTGCATCCATAAAGAAGGAATTGGGGAAAAGTTTTGAAATGACTGATTTGGGCTATGTTCATTACTATCTTGGCATTGAAGTAACCCAACATCCAAAAGCCATATTTCTTTCTCAAAAGAAATACATTGTAGAATTGTTAAATAGATTTGGCATGACAGAGTGCAATCCTCTTTCTACTCCAATGGAACAAAACTTAAAGCTCACATCTATTGAAGGAAAGTAATTTGAGGATGCAACAAAGTATAGACAACTTGTAGGAAGTCTCATCTACCTCACTACTACCAGACCAGACATTTCATTTGCTGTTGGAATCCTCTCCAGGTTTATTCTAAAGCCTTGTGAGGGACATTGGTCTGCTGCAAAAAGAGTTTTAACGTACTTGAAGGGCACTCAAGACTATGGAATCAGGTACACACAGGTGGATGACTTCAGTTTGATCAGATACTCTGATTCAGACTTCGATGGAGACAAAGAAACTGGAGTATCTACTTCAGGATATACTATGAGTCTTGGATCGGGAGCTGTCTCCTGCAGATCACGCAAACAATCAGTTCCAGCAGATCCCACAACAGAAGCAGAATACGTGGCAGCAAATGAGTGGAAGAAGTGTGTGGCAATGGCAAGATGGATCATCCTTGAGGGAGTTTGAGATCATATTGTCTCAAGTCTCCATGGGAAGGATACTCCATTTTCAATGTGGAAGACATTGAAGGACCTCTACTAGAACAATAGTGACTAGAGGAAATTGGTGCTCAAGGATAAGCTTCGAAGAATCAAGATGTAGAATGACGATACTATTTCCACATATCTAAACAAGCTCACTGGTTGAAGGGAAAGTACCCCTAGGGTCCTTTGGGCTAAGACTCTACTAGACTGAAAATTGCTTATTCAAAGAAACACACATACACAGCTATCATTTTTACTTTTAAGCAAATGCTAACGTTAAGGGTACGTACCTAAGGTCCTACGTTCGAGAAGGCCTTTAGGGTCCAAACCCTTCTTGGAGTTCCCTTCTTCTTTCTTTGACCTGCAAGACAAACAAATCAAAGAACACAACAGTACATGTACAGATACTTATGTATAAATCATCTTTATGCTATAAAGTTAGTTATAAAAAATCTTTAAGTAACCACTTTCATAAGAATTCAACACAAGAATCTCACAAGCATAAAGAAAGATTATTCGAGAACAAAGACGTGTTTCTTTATATATAAAGGCAAATAAAGTACATATATCGGAAAGATATCACCTGAACACCTTCAGCAGGCTCCAAGCAAGCTTCCTCCCGGATTCGTTCCAGCCTCAAGCCTCCAACAAGAGCTCCTTCCAAGTCTTACTCAATAATGATATCAAGGATGAATGATCACCAATACACATGGAAACAAGGGTTTCCTATGCAAAAGGGGGAAAGTGCAGAATGCACCAAGGACTTCAGACTTGGTCTAAGGGAAAAATCTCAGCATAATAATCTTGCTCTCCTTTCTCTCTCTCCCCTTGGCCTTCCCTTTGATGTCTTTTTATACCCTCTCCAAAGTAGTTTTTTAGTTAGGAGTTGGTTGGGAACAGTTGGGCCACGGGCACTAACCGGTGATCCAGCAGGTAAACCTGCGATCCCCGCCCGAAAAAGAGGAATTTATTATTTTTTTAAGTGTTTTAATAGATACACGTGGGTTGGGTATGACATACCCACGTGTACACGCGTTTAACTCAGGGCAATGTCGCGTATAGGGAATAAAACACTGTTTTTTAAATATTTGGACCAGGTCTGGAAGGAGGGGTTGCCCTAGGCCATAAGTGCAGCATCACAAACCATAAGAGTGAGATTTGGAGCTATAACAGATGCCCCCTAATGTATGAGGTCAGAAGGGGAACATGATGGCCGAAATATATTAATTAAGTACAAGGAAAGGAACTCTGCCGAAAAACCAAGGAGGACTTCACCAGAATTCAGCCTGCCAAGCCACCGAAAGGAGATCAGAAAGAAACACTGTCTGAGGCGGGCATACCCATGCTCAGGAAAAGTAAAGCATGTCCGCATATCAAGTACAAGCGGATCCACTAAGTATACAAGTATAAATGACTGGAAAATACATAATGGATCATCTGATCATAATGAGTAAGTACATGTCTGAATATCACATATAAGACTGTCAATGATGCTGAAAGATGCAACAGATCACTGATATCAAAGACTAATCCCAAAAGGTACCAACTGAATAGGATGGTACTACACTGCAAACTCAGGTGCCAGCATATAAAATGTCACCATGACTGACTGCAACATATAAGGTGGAGTGGTATCAACTAGCAGCAACAGGAGCAACTGTCAAGTGAACCAATGAATGCTGATACAACCTGAGGTCTTCACCGACCGCCATGGTACATTTCTACACCATGGGAATAAATGATCTGAAGTCGACCATGTGAGAAATCATTTGATTACCGGTCATTGATGTATACCGTTAACAAACGCGAGACTACTCACCGATAATGATAATGAGCGTCAAGGTACCCAGTACAATCTAACAAGTGTGAATAGATGAGCTGAAGTCGAACACCTGTAAGAATCTATCAATCAGGAGACAATGATGGTTTCCCACTGTCGATAGCGAGGAATCTACCACTAATGACTGCAAACCCCAAGGTACTGCCAAATGGACTCTAGATCTTTGCCCCAGAGCAATGAGTCGGAGTCGATAGGGAAAGATCCGCTAGAAGGAAGGCATTAAGGCATCCTTCATCAATCTAGCGCGAGTGTAACCCGTAGGCCAATAATGTGGAAGGAATCGGACGAAAAAGATGTAGTAACCCAACCGAAGTACGTTTCCGGCGTACACAAGATGTGGCTAGCGCACGGCAGAAACCCTCTGAACCAACCAATAATGAAAACTGACACAGAGGCGAGGTATCCACCAATAGGGTCAAATGGAAACCAAGGTATTGCACGAATCCCAATGTGTGATAATGTATGCTGATGTCGAACACAAGGGAAACCACTCAGTCAAAGACCCATGATACTGATCGATGCTGAGCACAAGGTGACCTATCAATAATGAAAATAGGGCCAGGGTGCGGCTCTAGGCCTGTCCTCAGAGCAAGGTGTCGTCGTTGATAAGGACAAGACCCGCCAGCAAGAAGTCAATGGGGACCTTCTCAAACCGGCACGAGTAAAGGACCAATATAACTGATGTGATGATAGACATGACACTGACAACCAGGGATGGCCGACTGAAAAATGAGTCAAGAGACACTGCAGAAAGGCCGACTCAGGCTAACTTCCCTTGAACAAAAGCACGACTCAATGTGACTATGTGGCAGCATATGATGAATCTGTATAAGTTCGTCATGCAGGAGGCACGAATGAACCCTCCATATGATTGGAAGAGATAACCAATCGGGGGAGAACTAACTCGATAACAAGGTTATGGCGTACCTAAGTCAAACTAAATCCCACCCATGCGGAGGAGACTTTGTTTTGAGTGCTTTGTTCAAGGGCGACACGACTGACTCTAGCTG
The DNA here is from genome assembly GCA_031772625.1 of Pinus tabuliformis. Classification (NCBI taxonomy): domain Eukaryota; kingdom Viridiplantae; phylum Streptophyta; class Pinopsida; order Pinales; family Pinaceae; genus Pinus; species Pinus tabuliformis. The sequence goes on along the minus strand of CM062816.1, from coordinate 897,473,303 downwards.
CCAACAATAAATGGAAATAATGTCCCTGTTCCCGCTCTTTTTGGAATATTTAGTTTTTTTGTCTTTTTCTGATAAGCCGGAAAAAGAATAAAAGAATGCTATAGTACAGTGGAAAGAACGAGTGTCGGTGAAACAGATGATCTAGTTCCTGGGAAAGGAACGTTCCTATGCTCAATGCAGGGAGGTGAAAAACTGGTCGGTGACACTCAGAGGTAAGTTCCTTCCACGGATCTGGGTATGTCAAGATGCAGAGGTCAAGGGTATGCAAGGTTGATTTTGCAGACGTCATGGTCAAAAGTTGGCTTAAACACGAGTCCAAGTGAAGCCGGCTATAGGCCAAAAGGTGCAAATGGTCAACATGCAATGCAGAAGTACAACTCAACACACATAGGAGCCTCTAGGGTATAAGGCCAGAACGAAGCGAAGAAGCAAAGAAGAATGAGTCTTCAACGCATAAGTCATGGCGGGACTACAGAGGACTTCCGAGCCTACTCAAAATGAAGCAACATGGGCAACAAATGTCAGTGAGGTGCTAACTAGGATGCCCATGTAAAAGGATGGCTCTACCATCATGTCATGATTTAAAGAATCGGCGAGTGAAAATGGCTTGCGAACCATAACATGATGGGGTCGACCCTACGGCAGATGTATCGGTCAAATGGAGGCTAGTATGCATAGTGCAACGGAAAAAATGGTGTCCCTAACCTATATGCCAGTGAGAACACGATACCTGCCATGATGGGTCAGCAGTCATGGAACCGTCTCGAACCGTCGAAAAATGTCCAAAATGTCCTGAAAAACAACTCAATCTCGACATTCCAAGCTCCCAAGTTAAAAGTGACATGAAACCAAACAAAATAAAATTTTGAAAAAATTTTGCATTTTCAAAACTTATAAAAAGAAATTTTGGACTTACCATTTTCACCGTTTGACTTGGAGAGCAAAAATTGTGGAGCAAAAGGAGCAAACTTCCCCGTGACTTATTCAACCGTTCAAACTTGCCGAAAACTTCCAGGTAAGCACTAAACTTGTCTTGCAATCAATTGTGATAGTTTTTAGGAAGTTTAATTAATGTTTCACCGTTAGACTTTTGCAAAAAATCGTTCTGCGGCATACACGCGGGTTGGATGTATATAAATCGCGTATATGACGGCCCTACACGCGACTGTGTATAGGGTAACCCGCGTGTGCGCAGCGAAAATTTTTTATACATAAAACTAATGGATGAAAATGATTTTTTCTTCCAGGATGACTCTCACATGGCGTGAAAGAGAGCACTCAACCGTAGATAATGAAGTTATGAACAATGATGAGGCATTAGATGCCCTACGGGGATGCGGATTGCTAAAATTCTTCAAGTTGCCAAATATGAAAGCAAACGTGCGTCTGCTCGAGAGACTCATTGATTATTGGGATGTCGAGGAAGAAGCTTTTGTGATTGATCAGATGCCACTCAGGGTAGAAGTGGAAGATATATATTTCATCACGGGCCTTTCCCGAAGGGGAGAGGTAGTACACTCCCGAGGCAGGACCCGGAATAGTCTCAGTGTAGACGACTATGTTCAAATTTACTGCCCAGGTCATCGGAAGGTCGGGAGCCAGATCTCTATCCCACACGTGGCGAGTTTGTCTCTGCGGATAATCTTGTTCACCATAGCTCGAGTGAACGGATCATCCTCGCTACATCAGGCATCATGGGTAAACATGAGCGTAGTAGTGGACTGTCTCACCACGGTGTTTGACTGGTGTACTCCTCTTCTTGCTAACATGAAGGAACAGCTTGCTTCTATCAAGAGGGGATAGACCAAGAACTTTGGGTACGGAACCATTTTATGCACTTTCTTCTTCGAGAAGGTTCCTGCACTCCGCCCCACGGTAGCAGTTACCATCAGTAGTCCACGTGATCCACACATGGGCCGGTGGGCTGACTTGATGAGACGTCTGGGGGGTGGGGAAGTACCTAGGAATGCATTCGACAATGACTTTTTTGCTTGGTGGGAGCAACAGATCATCGCCATAGATGACTACCCCTATGCTGGACTGGATTTCCGAGGAGATCCTGATCTAGTGTTACCACCGGATGCAGCATGGGGCGAGATTGGTAAGATTTTTGATTTTTATGATTTTATGATTTTTAGGATTTTTCAAATATAATGATGAACTTTGAAAAATATTTTTTGATGAGATTCAAATGGCTAATATGATGATCATGTTCCAGACATTGGGCCCGTGCGACCAGATGGATTCCCACGGCATGGACGGCGTGGCCGAGGAGCCGAAGAGGCGGCTGCGGATGCGGAAAGGACCCTCGCCAACGTCCAGCGACACTTGGCGAGACTGAGCTACCAAGTACCGATGGCCGAGATAGAGGACCTTCCTCCAGATATGCAGCGTCATGTGGTTGGGATGCCACGTGACTGGGTTCGCGTTTTTCGGCGCGTGGCCAATGCTATAGTTAGTTATTTAGCTGCTCATCCAGAGCCGAGGCATTAGATATGCCTGACATGATTATGGGCATTTGAGTCCCAATTTTGTATATTTTTGGACACACATATTTGTATATAGTTTGACTTTTTGATGCATGATTTTATGATGATGAATGATTGATATGCCAGTCTAATGCTTGATTAGCGATAGAATCAGCTAACCAATTTTGAGATCTTGGAATGTGCAAATAATTAATATAAATAAATGATCTTTGCAACAACCTCACCCTTAAATATTGGCGATATAATGATGGATCTCTAACCCGATAAATGTTATTTAACTGAGACACTATCAATTGAGAATCAAGATATACTACCAACGAGTCGATCCCATGAGAGATTGCCTCGGATAATAAATTGATAACAGCTGTATACTCGGCCATATTGTTTGAAGCAGGACCGATACACACGCCTCTCGATATCATCAACTGACCAGTTGGGTAATAAAGTACCCAAGCTGCGGAAGCAAGATTCTGAGTGTGCCGACTAGCACCATCGACGAATCCAAAATAAACCAAATCATCCATCAACACCTGCCAAAGCAGACCAAAAAGTGCTGATATCAGAAAACGCTCGACAATATATGTATAAATATATACATAAAATACAAAGAAGCCATTGCCTGGCCAAAGCTAAGCAAAGCACTTCCTGAGGTAGAGCCCGTCAGGGGGCTCCGCCAACTGACTCCTAGGGATGTTTATAGGTACGACGATCGAACCAATCAATATACTCTCTTTGGCAAATAAATGTGTCGGAGCCAAAGGGACCGTACAAACATCACTAGTCGAACTGGAGGACCGAGATTCTACTTCATGCACAGGGGAATGAAAGTGTAACCGACGATGTAAATCTTCCAAAGGTCGATCTACGGCCGTCATTGCTTCGAATACCGCTTCATCCGATGGAAAAACAATATCCGAGCAATCCGATGCAGAGGTGGAATCAAGGGTCCGAAAATGAGCCACATCACCATCTATTTCTTTCCCAGAGGAAATAGTAGAATGGTTATCTACAGAGTTATCGATAGATTCACATCTAGGTTCTACTGTAGATATAAGAGATTCCATTCCACCCACCTTGTCGTCACCTGATGTGGTCGCAGATGAAGCTAAGGTTCCAGGAGTCGAAGAATAAAGAGTTTGGACAAACTCTCTCCGTAAAGGATCCCTGGAGGATGAAATTGTATCTATACCAGCTGTAGGAGGGGGAAGATTAAACGTACCCATCAATGAAGAGTACATCCTGACTCCTAGACTCTCAATAGGTGGACGGGGGTTACCCACTAAAGCAATAGCAGAGTCAGAGTTTGCTTGAGGATCAACTGGGCAATAGTCCAACTGATCAACCTTAACGATTTTCCCCTCATGAGGAAAGCAAATGACATGAAACAGAGTCGAAACAACGGCATCCATCTCGTATACCCAGTTCCTTCCTAATAGGAGATTATAATCCAGGTTAGCGTCTATGACCTCTACTTCAATATTAACGACCTTTCCTCCAACACATATAGGAAAGGCCGGGATAATCCCGTATGGCCTATGAGAGTGACCATCAAATGCTGTCAATAGGGTAGGTGAAGGAACAACCGACGGTGATCCAATGGCCTTCCAGCATGACATAGACATGACACACGTGGAAGCTCCCTCATCTACAACCGTCCGAAAAATATTCGTTTTCTGGTAGGTTGACTTTATCTGGAAAGCCATGTGATGAGGAAGTCTCTTTTTGACATTATTCATATCAAAAGTGAGAGCTAAGGAATTACTTGGATCCACTGCCCCCATTGCCGATAGCAAGGCACTTCGTTGAGCAGGACATGACTGGAGAACCTCTAAGACAGACATAGCACATGGACTCTGGGCCAGATCCTCAACAATGGAGTAATTCTGGGCTGCCCTAATATTAGGGTTGATAGTCGCGCGTTTAGCTGAACCTTTCGGCACCCGAGGTATAGTCTCAACAGAAGGTCGCTCAATATGAAGTGGGTTGTTAGTTTCGGGAACTGATTTACCCTTAGAATTTTCACCTTCACCATAATCGCGTGACCGTGTGGCCACATTAGCGTGAGCACCCATCATGAAAACATTCGATGACTTGTCCCCTTCCTGGTTGCCCCCTGCGGAGGTACCAGGGTTCGAACTTGCGCCAGCAAGAAGTTGCTGCCCTTGGGGAAACGGGTTAGTTAACACAGCTTGCGAACTAGAAGTCCCTTGCTGTCCTAACAAGCACTGAGCATCTTCAATTCTAGGGCAGAGATGAGTTAGATGGTCCCCACTGCATAACTTGCAAGGAAACTTAACTTTCTTTCTCGACTCACCTTTACCACCACCACCAGCATTGTTGCCGGATTTATTTGCATCGGGCTTCCCATCCTGGTTCTTCTTCTTGCCACGTCCTTTCTTTTTTCCATCGGAATTTTGATTTCCTTTGGGGTTATCAGATTGGACGGCATTAATGGAAGAATTTTGGGAAACGGGAGGATTAGACAATGTGACTTGGTTGTTAGAAGCAGTTTGTAATGACAACTGCTGCAATTGATTCAACAAGTTCACTGCAGATGTGTCTACTGACCCTACGATACCATCCGCGTGCGGACCTGGCTGTGGCTTAGCTAAATCAACCTTAGATCCAGGAGCATCTGGCAAGTAGTTTTGGAGGATCCCAGACTGAGAGTAAATCAATTCTAACTGCTGGGCCCTGAAAATGGCTTGCTCCTCAGAATAGACCCCAGACATGGAGACATCCTTGGAGATCTCAGGTTGCAAAGACTTCAAAAACCACTCTAGACGGTACTCCGGAGGGATTTCGGCTTTAATGAGCCTCTTTCTCCGTCTCCATTCCTGGATGTGATCAGAAATGTGGGTTGCCTTATGCTGACGAAAGGTAGCCAGAAGTTCAGTTCCGGCATCATAGCGGACAGGCAACTGAAAGTGATTCAAGAAGATATTGGCTAAGTCTGCGAACGATGTAAAGCTGCCCCCTGGCAACTCTATGTACAATTTAGCCGCATTACCAGTCAAGGTGCACTGAAAGAGTCTCAACCTAATTGAATCCTCGATGAGGGAGTTAGATGAGCACCACAAGTGGAATGTGGTTACATGGTCGCCCGGATCTTTACCACTCTTCCCTTCGAATTTTGGTATATCCGAAGGGAGTTTGGTTGGGACCGGAGGCCAGGCCGGATTGTATCTGATAGGGTCGTTCGTTAGCTTAGTGAGATCTGGCAAGTTTAACGTTGCCAGAAACGGAAGCCTAGGAGGACCTAGGGGATTCCACCCAGACTGGGCAGAACTCCCAAAGTTCTGAAAAGATTGTCCTGGGATTTGGGAGGCACCAGGTTTCCCGAAGTGACCAGTAGAACCAGCTGAACCAAAAGGCAAGCCTTGTGGTCCAGCAAAATTCGGAGTTTGACCAACTCCTGCCGTATAACCTCCATAGCCTGCAAAGTTTCCTCCTAAAGAATGGTAAGGAGTTGATAACCCCTGATATGGGTTCCAAGCCGAAGCAAGGGGAGGAATACTTTGAAACATGCTAACTGTGGAATACGGCCTACTTCCTTGTTGGCCAATAAATGGATTCGCAGTTCCTGCGCTACTAACCCCAGGGTTATTCCAACCTTGGAAAGGATTGCTGCTTTGTCCTATTGAAGAAAAAGGCATGGATCCTACCGTCGGGTTGGAATGTGGGATATGACCACTTCCAAAAGGAAAACCCTGGAATGAAGCCGATCCACCCATCATGGATGTAGCGGCACTGAACGGAACTGATGGAATACCCTGTGATTGGGTGCCAAAAAAGAAGGAACCAGTACTAAAAGCATTGGTTTGGGCATTTCCACTCGTGGACGGAATGGAGGTAGACCCCACCAAAGATGTGCTAGCAAACGATCCGAACAAGGAAGCGGAGGGGATGGAAATGGTTCCTCCCCCTTGCACCGATGTTGGGGTTTACATAGTCGCAACACTCGTAGAAGCCATGCTTCCAGTAGTGATCATAAATGGTAAGCGCGTAGCGTAACCTGGACTCGATGGTCTATATAATGGAGGCCCAACGTACTGCAATACGTCTGGATAACTAGATGGTAGTGGAGAATTTGGAGCCCCTAACGACTCTGAGAATTCTTCTACCTCTATGTTATTCTCCGCTTGAAAGCGAACTCGAGAAAGGATTGGAGTGTCCCTCTCTTGTTCAGAAGTACCAGGCCTTGCTTGGCTGCTAATGTCCCCGAGAGGAGGATCAATCCCCGATGCGTCAACCGGCGTGGGACGGACCCCACCGGTAGTATTCCCTCTGCGCCTTCTAGGAGAAGGCTCTAAACTAGGTGGCGAGAGACCACGAAGTCTTCGAGACCGTCTTGGAGACCGGTCAGCCACTTTGAATTTTTTGTTATGATCTTATCTAAAGACTCAAAAAATTGAAAGCTAGGCCAACTAGGAGCACAGAGCACACACTATAAAGTTCCTAAAGATACAGCCAGTCAAACAACTTCCACGTATTTCCGCTTCGGGTGATTAGGACCGGACACCAAAATACGAGAAAGTGAATCAAAGGGCCTTCCGAAGATAGTCTGGGATGATGAGGGCCCAGTCCTATCAGCGAAGGTATCAGAGGAAGTTACGCTGACCTCCTAACAACAGCCTGCGCCGGTGCAAGCCCCCAAGCTTCGCAAGGGTGCCCTCCGGAAGTACTGTCGAGAGTGATACAACGTCGACCTCAGGTGCCATGGGATTCCCCTCCGTAGCCACCTATGCAGATCCCTAGGAGAGGCAACTATGGGTACCAACTCGTCGCAGAAGCCAGGCGGAACAGTCGTGAGGTAAGTTCGGACAAGTAGGAGAGGGGGTATCTCTCTTCCCTGTCTTCACAGACCCTCGTGCTTAACTCCCAGATCTGGAGCTTTCCTGGTCTTCCTAACGCTATTGGATTTACTCTCGTTAATCAGACTCTTATGTTTGACGTTTTATGTGGCCTTGGAGAGTTAACTCTCCACTCGCCTAATCCAAGGCCCTAAAATCCTAAACTTGTTGGTGTAATAACTAAAACAAAAAGTTCTAGTGGATTTTAATTAAGCGCTTGATTTTATTAGGCTGTTCTTTAAGTCAAAGGTAATGGAGGTGAAACTTGTGGTGTTTTTATCGACGCAAAAGAAATTAATAAAACTTAGCTACATGCACATGCACTTTTGTTTTCGATGAAGAGCAATTTCTATGAGGTTCAGAGGCACTTGTAATATAAACAAAATTTTTTCCTTTTTCTTTTCAGACTCCACACTCACAAAAACTAAAAAAACTAAATATGCCTAAAAAGAGATGCAAATCTTACCCTAATGCAAGAACTATATGTGGATGCAAGATTCAAAGACTACTCTAAAAACAAAGAAGGAAAGTTGCTGCTTTACCAAATTTGTCTTGCCACTAAAATGCTTAGATAGAAGATGATGTGTTACTAACCATTTCGTCCAAACAATAAAAACAAGTTTTAAGATAAAAACAAAGAACTTTCACTTCGCAAAAAGGAAATCAAATGAAAAGCAAGTTTAAGAAAGCGAAACTCAAAACTTTCAAAAGATTTTCTTTCAATCAAACCAAAAAGTCTTTTTCAAAGGAAAGCTCTCAAAAATACTGACACCAAGGATTAATAAACAAGCAACCAAGCACTTTTGTGAATTGACACCTTTCAAATGATGAAAACTCAACAAAAATAAAATGTGTTCGAAATCGCTTTTGACAATCAAAAGCAGCAATGAAAGTCCACAATATCAAAAGACAAGTTTCAAGAAAATGGTAACAAACAAATTTCCCGAAACGAAGGAGAAAATGGTCATAAAAATGATTTCGTTAAGCAAACAAAAGTGTCATGAAAATAAAATGGACACAAAGATTGAACCCAATCTTCCCACTCTGCCGAAACAGGGCAATCAAGATTCTTAAACAGAAATCTTGTGTGTCAAAAATCAATGACGCTTGCAATCAACGAAAAACAAGACTAGTACTCCTTATAACTAGAGAGAGTTCAGAACAAGATGCCCCCTGTTAAACAGAGAACTGTCACTGGGAATTGACTGCTTTAAACTGACCCAAACCACCAGACAGACATTCAGCAAAAAGAAAAATTATAAATCTTGAAAATTATGGAATATACGCGCCTGCAATTATTTGTAGAATGCGTGTACACGCGACTGTAACTAAGGAAACCTGCGTATACGCGGGTTAACTTAGTGAAACTTGCGTATATATGCTTCTGCAATCCAGACAAAGAGCGTATCTGAAGTCTTTCAAGAAAAATAAAAAAAACACAGACCGAAAAACTGGAAAAGCTTGGATTTCAAGAAAAGATCAGACAGTCAGAGCCAACAAACAGAGGGGCTGAGCCTTGATTGGCTTGAGGACTACCCAAACTAGGAACAACAAGAGTGTTGTCCCCAGCGGAGTCGCCAATTCTGGTTTAAGGGAAAGTACCCCTAGGGTCCTTTGGGCTAAGACTCTACCAGACTGAAAATTGCTTATTCAAAGAAACACACATACACAGCCATCATTTTTACTTTTAAGCAAATGCTAACGTTAAGGGTACGTACCTAAGGTCCTACGTTCGAGAAGGCCTTTAGGGTCCAAACCCTTCTTGGAGTTCCCTTCTTCTTTCTTTGACCTGCAAGACAAACAAATCAAAGAACACAACAGTACATGTACAGATACTTATGTATAAATCATCTTTATGCTATAAAGTTAGTTATAAAAAATCTTTAAGTAACCACTTTCATAAGAATTCAACACAAGAATCTCACAAGCATAAAGAAAGATTATTCGGGAACAAAGACGTGTTTCTTTATATATAAAGGCAAATAAAGTACATATATCGGAAAGATATCACCTGAACACCTTCAGCAGGCTCCAAGCAAGCTTCCTCCCGGATTCGTTCCAGCCTCAAGCCTCCAACAAGAGCTCCTTCCAAGTCTTACTCAATGATGATATCAAGGATGAATGATCACCAATACACATGGAAACAAGGGTTTCCTATGCAAAAGGGGGAAAGTGCAGAATGCACCAAGGACTTCAGACCTGGTCTAAGGGAAAAATCTCAGCATAATAATCTTGCTCTCCTTTCTCTCTCTCCCCTTGGCCTTCCCTTTGATGTCTTTTTATACCCTCTCCAAAGTAGTTTTTTAGTTAGGAGTTGGTTGGGAACAGTTGGGCCACGGGCACTAATCGGTGATCCAGCAGGTAAACCCGCGATCCCCGCCCGAAAAAGAGGAATTTATTATTTTTTTAAGTGTTTTAATAGGTACACGCTGGTTGGGTATGACATACCCATGTGTACACGCATTTAACTCAGGGCAATGTCGCGTATAGGGAATAAAACACTGTTTTTTAAATATTTGGACCAGGTCTGGAAGGAGGGGTTGCCCTAGGCCATAAGTGCAGCATCACAAACCATAAGAGTGAGATTTGGAACTATAACACTCACCACTTGGAGAGATGAACTTAGCAATGTGGGAATAACTATTGCCAATGATGATATGGTGAGATTCGCTCTCCTTAGCCTTCCAAAGAGCTAGAATAGCTACTAGGACTCTATCAATGGAAGGGAGAAACTGCCATATTGGAGACGATTGTGGTCAGGTCTCATGCAGGAGGATATCAGGAGGAGCACACAAGATGGCTCTTCATCCAAGGATGATGATGAAGAAAATCTAACCTTAGTGAGTAAGGCAAGCATAGGGAAGGGGAAGGTTTCCCATTCCAAATTGAATTCTTCTTATAGAGGGAAGAAGGGTGACAGGGCTAAAGTGAGATGCTTTAATTGTCACTAGATGGGACATTATGCAACTAATTGCCCATCGAAGAAGTCCAAGAAGGGATCCTTGGAAGGATCGGAAGGTGAGGCATTAACCTCTCAATTTGAAATGGAATTTTCTCTCATCAGATGCATGGTGTCATCGATGATGGGTTGGGTTTGGTATCTTGATAGTAGAGCCTCATTCCACATGACCGATGATAAAAGTTTATTCAGTGCCTTAGAGGAGAAATACCTCAATATGTGCATAGCGATGCGTGATGACGAAAGGTATAGTGTTTTAGGATTGGGCACAGTTGCTTTTTAGAGGGAGCATGGAGCTCCTATCACCTTGATAGATGTGAAGTATGTGCCTGGACTAAAGAAGAAATTGGTATCGGTCACGATTTTGGAGGACAAAGGCTATGATGTTGTCTTCAGGAAAGGAAACACATTCCGTAGACAAATCACCATGAGATAGGTGCCACAGATCGGTTCACAAGTTAAAAACCTGTATGCTCTTGAGGTTCAAGATGCATGCAAAGCCTTGAGAATTAAGGAAAATGCTAGAGACTTGGTGGTTGAGAGGGAGAATAAGTTACCTCTCGACATGAAGTCCCATAAGAAGTCTCAGACAATTGTGGAGGAGCCAAAATTGGAGAAGTAGAGAGGATACTGAGTGAAGAGATCCACTCATGTAGATACCTTCATTATGGGGGAATTTTGATCCAAGTGGGAAGAGGGATCACATGCAGCCATACCACTAGGTGTGAGGTGGGGCGATGTGAAGTGATAGTCCCAAGAAGGCTAAAATTGGGCAGGGTCCATTGAGAGGTTTTATCTCATGGATCATACCTTGCTATGGGAGCCCAAAGTACATAGTAGCGGGAGGAATCAGTGGGATTGATGCAGTCAGAGATCAAAGTGACAAAGGCTAGAGCAGTCAGATACTGAACACAGAGAAGGATTGACAATAGTGTAGAAAGGAGGAGTCAACAAAAGCGCAAAGTTTTCAGTTGACAGAGGCAATAACAGTCAAAGACTTTGATGACAGATGCATCATATTGATTCATGTTGGATGTTTTTTTGGTTTCTGGAGTTGCTAGAGAAACAACACTAGAGAGAAGTGTTGCAAGCATAACATTCCAAAGGTTCACAATTAGGATCGATTTGAATTCCTTTCTTGTTGAGAGGGAGTGTTGAAAATAGCAACAAGAAATGATAAAAATAGCATTGAGAAATTCCAAAGTTAATTTGTCCTTGAATTAAAATTGTGAATTAGAAATCGAATTTAGTCTCACCAGCTACTTGGAGATAATTAATTAATTCATTGTGGATTAATTAGTTGGAGAAATTCAAGTTAGAAGTCTTTCTGAAGTCATGCAAGAGTTATCCCTTAAATTAGGGAGATTACCCCTTAATTAAGGAGATAAGATTGAGTTATATTTGAGTTGTAATTAGTTAACTCAGTTGACTGAGTTAAGTCTAGTTATATTAGTTCCAAACTGTTTGAGGAACTAATTGTGAGTTATCATTCAGTTAACGCATGCATGCACTCAACCAATGTACTCCAGATAACTGAATATTCCCTCATCAGAATCTCATGCATGTCTATTATGAGAAAGACCAGTTGAGCTAAATGTCAAGGAAAGTGTACTATCAATTGCATGTGTTTTCCTATAAAGGAAACTCATGCATACAGTAAAGGTAAGGTTACTTGGAGGATTGTGAAATTCTGACAGTGTGCTAGAGTAGTGTTCCACTTGGTGAGGTGAGAATCATCCACTACGAATAGTGCAAGGAAATAGGAGCTTGGAGGGTAGAGGAGAAGGCTTGTGAGAAGCGAGGATTGCCTGTGAGCATCTGTGAGGATTGTACTGAGAGCTGGCTAGCTGTGAGAGCTAAGGCTTTGTATAATCTCTATGTATTTCCACCTTAAATGATAATACAGATAGTGGGGTTTTTAGCTGAGGCTTTCCTGAAAGTATTTTCATGTGTATTTTGCATTGATTATTCTTCTTCTAGTTATATTGTTCAACTCTGATTCAACTCGATCTTTAAGCTTCCGCAAAGTGATAGTAGAAGTAAGCTATAGTATTTTTCTTTGATCTATATTGCATTATCGAGTTAATCTACATTCATATTTTCTACATGGTCTTACTGTGAGATTTGTAGAGAATTTGCAAAATTTCTACACAAAAATAAATTCAACCATAACTAGTTTGGATCTAACAAATCAATAATTTCATGTGGTAAAGTAAACTTACATGGTAGATCCCAATTATTTGCAATGACAAATTTATTCTTGACCTTATTAAAATATAGACAAATTCAAGAGTACATAAATATTTCCTTATTTTAGACAAACTTTGAACACATTCTAAGATTTCATAGAAATAAAATGATACGATTTACCTATAGGGCATAAGAAAGTTATCTACATCTAGCACTTGTAATTGGACAATAGTGTTATTGAAACACCATCTCACAAACTTAGAATCATGTAGATAGATAGTGTTATAGAGATACCTTGCAACAACTATTCAACACTACCTTCAAGCTTCAAATTCATTAATTGATTTACTTTAGTAGCAAATTCTAGTGGGATTTCATTAAATACAACCCAAAAAAATCCATTTATGATACTTGTCGTTGGCTTCTCTAGATGTATCCCCCTCTAGAAATTGAATAATTGATATTCCCCAATTTTTGATGTACTTTCTTCATGTTCAATATGGGCTATTGGGTTCTTCACGTGGAAAAGGTTGAAAATATTAGATGTATAATGGAAACAAGCATGCAATTCAAGGTTGCTCCTAAACGCTCTTAGATGAAATATAAAAAACCATCTACTTAAAACATGATATATGGTAGTAACAAAAACCTACCCAAGATCCCACTTAAGAATTCAAAATGTTGCAAATAGGAGATGTCTTAAACAATATCAATTATTTAATTGCATAATCACACTAAAATAGACAAATCTTTAAAATGTTGAAAAGTGTGAAAAAATGGAGTTGGAATATTATATTTATGTGAGGGTAGATATAACTATGTAAAATGTAACTTCTATCCAAAACACGTAAATGTAACTTCTATACCTACATGAAATATAGCTTCGATATAAAAGAATAGAGCTAGAATATTATAGTTACATCAGGGTAGATATAACTATGTGAAATGTAACTTCTATATAGCATTCTAAATATCCTTGTTTAGTCATTTAAGAGACTAACAATTTTTTTTTATTTTTGGTCAATAACTTAATACTCCACCAAAAATAGCATTGAATTAGTCCTTCACCAACCAAGGGGAAATTTTAAACCAGTGTGAGAATGCTTACTCATTCCCCTGCCATATTTATGATATTTTATTTGTGTGCAGATTTAAGCTAGTGTAATGTAACTTCTACATATTTGACAATTTAAATGTAAAAAACTACCGAGATGGAATTTATACAATTAACATATGCACAATAAGGTAAATTATGCATTAGCTATAAGTAATATGGAATTTACATGTTATATCAAGTCAAATGTTTTCTCATCTCATCAACTCTTATCTTATAGTTGGTAATGGTTATAGCCTTTGGAATTATGAGCCATCCTTGTCATATCTTATATTTAATGATCAATATAGCTTTTAAAATCATCAACCTTGTTTGTTATTTTATGTACGGTCAATTTAAATGGAAGTGCTCATAATTTTATTCAATATTATTTTGTACAACTGGAAATAAAATGATGTGGGGGTGGTGTTTCTAGTGATTTTCGAACTTGTTTTAATTACCTAAATTTAACCTATTTAAAATAAATAGGGGTGGTGTTTCTAGTGATTTTCAAACTTGTTTTAGATACCTAAATTTAGCATATTTAAAGCAAATAGTTACATTGACCATCATATATTCAAGTCAGTAACTTTGATTGAGGGCATCCTCATGACATCCACCATCTATGAAAAGTATGAAATATTAGTAGTATATTTCACTAAATAGACAATGTTGGCATATAATATTTTATTGTGTTTTTTACTCTATGTCACAAATTTATTGATATTTTATGATTCTTGGTTTTTATTTCCATGCTAAGACTAGATTCATCATGCCTGCTAGGATTCTTAGTTGTGCACACATCATATTGCTCACTTCTAATTGTATCAAAAACAAAGAGTATGCATAAGGACATGTAGTTACATGTGGGTGTCTATATTACTCAATGATATGCTTGATTTTTTAACCCATTCCAATTCTACCAGAACGACATTAGGAGAGACAAGGACACAAGAAGGACTATCAATAAATGAAATTAGATACTTTAGAATGCAACTGAAATTGTAGTTGAATGTAACAATAAGTATTTGTAGCTGCCTAGTCACTGATGGGCATTGAATCACACTATGAAATATTCCTTGCATTATGAGAATTTGGTTGCACCTGTACTTATCCTTTGTAGTAGTTCCTTGAGTTTCATATAGATATAATTTTAGAAACAATCCTATTCCTACAATTCTTCCCTATATGTATCATCTTTGCCCCCGCTATTGATATTTATTTTTCAAGGAAATAGAATAGAACTCTCCAATTGTGTCATTGCCTTTCAAAACAATACTTTAGTATTTTTAGGTGATTGTGGAACCAATCTCTACTCAAGTCTAGGAAATCATTGATTTTTTTCCATCGCATAAACCTCTTTTCATAATAAAATTATAAATCCGATGACTACATTCCTTGTCCCTAACATACCAATTCTTTACAATGGAATACTTTATCGTAGCTCCCTCGGTGCAATAGATATCCACTACTATGGCATGGAGATGATTGGTGTCATAAAATGGTATAGTGAATCCTTAAATATATGTCACATAACTCCTCTCACCTCACAGAACTCCTCTCATCTACAACAATAAGAGTCCTCTCAAACTACCTGGTCTCGATCTTTTTCATCCTGAAATAAGTGGATATTTCCATGGTTGAAAAAGTGTCCTTGGGGATTTAATAGATGGAGCTATCACTAAGAAAAAAATAGAAAGCAACATAATAGTTATCAACGGGAGGAAGAACCTTGCCAAGCTAATTCCTAACTAGATGAAGCTACTCCTGAATTACCTCCTATAAAAAAAAAGGATAACCTCAACTACATATAGAGTATACCTATTGATGGTAGCAATAAAAACATTGTCAAAAACAACATCTACAACAACAATGGTGAATCTCTTATTCTAGTCAAGGGCATTCCCAACCTTTTAAAAGTATCAAGCAGGGTAGGGTCCACCTCATCCGGGCTCTTCTTCTTCTTCTACTCTCTCTACTTAGGTTCATAATAATAGCAAAGGTCTTGGAAATTGGTAGGTGGGTAAAAGTTATCAGACCATTTGGGTTCTTCCATTTTTAATCATTGTCTATAAGAATTGAATCTAAATTGCAAAAGCCATTCAGGTTCCTTATTTTTAGCTAAAATTAGCCTAAGCTTTGGAGAGTTGTAATGTTTAATGGATCTAAGTATATTCTACTTAAAATAGAGTAACATGGTTTAAAACTATAAGAATTGAGATTATAATCTAAGGATGAGACAAAAAAGATGTTATTTTCATGGTTACAAGAAATTTTAATTTCATGTAATAAAGTTTGAGGAAGGTCTAGTATTTGCATCCTACCAGAAAATTTGCTTGAATCACTCAAACCCTTAGCCCTTTGAATTTGGGCATGGTAGAGTCCATTACACAAGAAATCAACCACTAAAAAAAAAAGGTGAAAAGAAAAAATAAAATTGCATGCATTCTGACCTTAGAAAATTTAGGGAGGAGCGAACTGATCTATACAATAAGAACATGCAAAATGCTTACTTGTCCATTGTCTTTTGATGAATTGTTGGCCACAATCAAGATCTGTATTATCATAATCATTACATTGTTTGTACAATAAGGACATGCAAAATGTTTACTTGGGAATTGTCTTTTGATGAATTATTGGCCACAATCAAGATCTGCATTATCATAATCATTAAACCCTCAACTCTAGATGAAATTTATGCTTTGATCATATAAACCCTTGAAATTGTTACCGAACAAAAATCATCTTTAGTAAAAAGGAAAAACTCTCCAGAGTCCAACTTCATACTGATGTACAAATGGCCAAAATATCCACGACAATGACCTTGCCCTTCCTCCATCTAATTGTTGATGCTCTCCTAAGGTGTTTCCCATGTAAATTTCATCTGGAATTTGAATCCCATGAAATCCATAGATCACGTTGATGGTATTCCTTCTTCTTGAAATGCACTGCTACAATGTGATTTACCCATGTACAAATGGCCAAAATCTCCATGCCAATGACCTTACCCTTCCTCCATCTAATTGTTGATGCTCTCCTAAGGTGTTTCCCATGCAAATTTCATCTGGTGTTCGAATCCCATGAAATCCATAGATGACGTTGATGGGTTGCAATATGTGAATATTTTATTCGAACCCAATGTTAAACTGGAAAAGAAAAGGAATAAAGGTTTATAATGGAAAAATTAAAAGAAATATTTATAATATAAAATAAAATATATAAATTTCAATTGGGTTAAATGATTTATTTTTAATAAGAATTTGTTATTTTTGCATAAGAGGCTAAATTAAAAAGAAGAAGAAGAAGTTAAAAATTATATTGGGATTAGTGTAAACATTTAAATATGGCCTCATTTAATAATAAAAGGTTAAATTAATAATAATAATAAAATTCAATTTGTTATATTTTCATTTTGTTATTAACTTGTCAATAGGTTTTGATATGATACCATGGGCGAATACCATGGCTTATCAATACTACAAGTCCAAAAACCATAACTTATTACACAACCAAAATATTTTATAACAATATGACAATATTCTTAACTGTGGATATTCACCCATCAATACAAGAAGTCCAAAAACCATAATTTATTTCACAACCAAAATATTTTATAACAATATGACAAGATTCTTAACTGTGGATATTCACCCCCACATTATGGCAGCTATTATTAACTTGTAAAAAATTTCCTTTGTTACAATACCATGGGTCATTACCATGGATTATCAATACCACATGCCCAAAAAACATAAATTATTTCGCAATAAAAATATTTTATAACAACACGACAATATTGTTAACCATGGATGTTCACCCTCACTTTACCATGGATATTAACTTGTAAATCGGCTTTGTTATGATACAGTGGATTATCAATACCACATGCCAAAACACCATAACTTATTTCATAGTAAAAATATTTTATTTTAATTTAATTTTGTAACATTTTTAATTGAATCTAGAAAGGAAAATGTTACAATTTGAGATATATCTAAACTCTTTATCCTCATGACTACTAAAAGTATTCCCATAAAAATCAAATTACGTTTTTAATAAAATTAAGCTAAGATGGATCTATACCGGTTGTTATATATATATATATATATATATATATATAGAGAGAGAGAGAGAGAGAGAGAGAGAGAGAGAGAGAGAGAGAGAGAACCAACATATATCCATTCTTAGCTAAGGATCCAAGGGATGAGAGCAAGGAAATTGACTAATTATAATAGATTAAATATAGTGCATGTTTTTTTTAACGTTTTTCATTATTTTATTTTCTTTGACATTATTGATCCAAAACATAGGTTGAATATTTTACAACCAATTAAGTTTTTTTAATTTAGATAATTTCTTAAACACAATAAAATGTGATCAAATTTAAGAGAGAGTTAGGGAGGGGGTAGAGAGAGGGAGGGAGATAGTGAAAAAGTTGGAGGGAAAAGAGAGATAGAAAGAGAGAGTGATGGGGAGGGGGGGGGGGGGGGAGAGAGAGAGAGAGAGAGAGAGAGAGAGAGAGAGATGGAGTTGGAGTAGGAGAGAGAGGGAGGAAGGAACAAAGACATAGAGAGATAGGGGTGGAGAGAGCGAGGAGTGAGAAGGGAGAGATAGAGAGAGAGTGAGGGAGAGAGGAGAGAAGGGAAGAGAAAGAGGAGGGAAGAGAAAGAATAGGATACGATAGAGATAAGGAGTGAAGGGGAAGGGAGAGAGATGGATATATAGAGATGGAGAAGAACAGGGAGGGGGGAAGATAGTGATAAAGTTGGACGGAAGAGAGAGAGAGAGGGAGGGAGAGTGATTTTTGGGGGAGAGGTAAAGAGACATGGGAGATAAGGGATTGAGAAGAAGTAAGATATAGATGATGAGAGAGAGATGGAATTGGAGATGGTAGGAGAGGGAGGGAAGAAGAAAAACATAGAGGGGGAAAGGTGGAGAGAGAGGGGGGCTGACAAGGGATTTATGGAGAGAGTGTGAGTGAGAGAGGGGAGTGGGAGGGAATAGAGAGAAGGATATAGACAGAGAGGGAGAGAAGGGGATGAGAGAGATATATAGAGAAGGGGAACAGATGGAGAGAGTGTGTGTGTATATCTGGGGGGTGAGATAGAGAGAGGGAATAACAAAGAGACACAAATACAAATATAGATATTATAGTAATATATAACCAACCTAGATGCATATTAACCCTATAACTATCAAGTACTGATAGGGATCCAATCTCTCGAGGTGTAAACATTTCCTCAAGTTTTTCAATAGAAAAAAAAGTTTGCACCTCAAAAGATTGGATCGCTCTTGCCGTTTGATAGATCCCGGGTTAAGATGGATCTAGGTCAGTTAATATGAAATTAAAGTAGTTTTTATTTGATATTATAGTCTTAAAAATTAAAATTGTTCTTCAAATTAATTTCAAATTGGAACTAGATCTAATTAGATTCAATGAATAGATTTTTAAAAAATACATAAAATAATTATTTTTACTAAAAATATATATTTTTAAAATTACAAATTATTAGAGACAAATAATGCGAAGTTGGCTCACCTATACACCATGTGAGGATGAAGAAGTGTTTAAGGAAGGATAAGCTTTTAACCAATCTTTAACAACCTTTCAATCCCCTATCACTTGTAACTTTAGATTGCTTGACACAATTAAGATTACTAACATAAAAAACAGATTCATATTATTGTAGTACTTGTTAGGTAGTTGTATTTTTGTTCTTAGACTAAATTAGTCATTCATTTTAGTCATTTTTAGTTGCATTACTTATTATCTAGTCAGGCATTTTAACTCGCGACTAAATTAGTGATTTATGTTAGTTGTTTTTAATTTGGTCACTTAATATTGCCCATTTTTTGTAGTATTTCACTTGGAAACACTGTGGTGACTAACTTTTTTATTAACCTAGTCACTAATTTCCCATTTTCTACTAGTGACATCATATATATGGAATCTAAAGATAGAAGGAATGTGGAAACACCAAAGGATACAAAAGAAATAATGAGGAGCCTAAAGGTGGGGATCAAAAGCTACCACATAAATAATGAAAGGATAATTTAGGACCATGAAAGGAAAATATACTTGAGTGTTGGGATACTATATAGTCTATCTAAAATCTAAAAGAAATTGTAGCACAAAACAAATTATTGCAATGCTAAATGAAATCCCTATAAGATGTTTTAAAACCCATCAAAGATTCTAAAGCATGACCCAACTTCCAGCAACACATGGAAAAAATCCCATTTGAAACCTATTTCAATAATTATTCTCATGACATCACAAATGGTTATTTTGATCATTTGATGGTTAGTGTTTCATTTCATTAAACTGATACTGCAAGTACCAAAAACAACAACATATATACTACAAGTACCAAAAGTAATAAAATACTTGGTTTTCCATTTTGTATAAACACCAAGAAAATATGGATATATGCCACCATTTTACTGCACTATGAAATGGGCCATGAGAAACAATGGTTGAGGGCTATAATGTATATGGTTACACCATACACCCTCATCTACATTATGAAAAGATACACTAGTGGGATAATATAGATTAGAATGACTAGAAGCCATTTTTTGAAACTTATGAAGGTATTTGGGAAGTTATTTACTCTTGAGAAAGCCTCTATTTTGTCAATGACACTTTTGAGAGTTATCATAAATAGCATGATTTCCTTGGGCCAAAAATGACATATTTCTTGGTTAGCAAAGTCAACTATGACACATAGCTTGCACAACCCATTCTACTCTCCTCAAAAATAACCTAGAGCTCACATGAAAAGCCTAGGTATGTTTCTAGAAAAAGACAACCTCTTAATTTACCAAGTTCACCAAGGATTTATCCTATGGTATATTGATCAATAGTCTCTTAATTGACCAAGATCACCAAGAATTTATCTTGTGGTGTATTGATCAATATTTTGGACTTGAGCTCATCTTTGATGGGTCTAGTTCGGACATGAATTCAACTTTGATGGGTCTAGTGTATAATGCTCAGTGATCTTCTTTGAGAGGGAAATATGTCAATATCTAGCATATGTCACTAGAGAAGGAAATTATGATGCAACAAAGAAATACCTCCAACCCCCTTATCATTGGAAAACACTTATTCCATGTGACACAATACCCTACATTACTTGGTCTATATGACACTATACCCTACATCACTGGATAAATAACACTTAAAGTGATACATTTAGCCATTATTGCGAGGAAGACAACTTTTAAAGTGATAATATATCTCTCTCTCTTTGTGTGTTCCAAGACAAGTTGACACCATCACTTGGATAACACTCAAGGTGTTGGGTTAATCTCAAGTGATACCTATAGCCATTATCACAAGGGAGTTGACTTTTAAAGTGATAATATCTCTCTCTCCCATTCTGTATTTCTAGATAAGTTGACCCTATCACTCGGATAGTATTGAAGGTGTTGGGTTTATTACATATGATATTAGAGCAGATTAGAACACTATCCTACTGTGGGAAACAATTAGGCTTAAGGTTAAAAGTTTATATGGGTTTTGTTATGGTGATGACTTGTAACTAAACATTAAATTTATTACATTACAACAATGAAGAGAAGACATAAGTAGGTGATAAGAGTACAGACACTCCAAGTACGAAAAACAACAACATGAGATACGAATCGTGCATGGAATCCACCACCTGAGACACCTTCATTTTAGAATTTGCATGACCTCTAGTCTATTCCAATTCACTTGCATGAGGATAAGTTTGATATATCAGTGGACTAATCAACATGCAATCTAGTCCTGAGTCCAGTAGATGTATGAAATTAGTACTGAAGCCTTCAATAGGGTGGGTTTATAGATTTTCATATAGGGTATGATGCCTTATGTGAGTGGATTAGGTTTACTTTTGTTTTATAGTTTGATTACATGAAGGAAAGCTTGAAGGGTGAATAAAACTAGAGAGTTGATAAGTGTGGAAAAGGTGTTGTCCACTCTAGTTGGACAATTCCACATCATATAACTCATTGAACTAGAATGGAATATCCCTATAATGGTATTTTGTTCTAGTTAGTGCTCTACACAATGGATAAGTGTTTCAAGAATCAAAATATGACATTTTTCTTAGCATACTCGGTACCTCCAAATGAAACTACTAGAATCAAAATATGACATTTTTCTCAGCATAGTTGATACCTCCAAATGAAATTTCTACTGATCCTTTCATCTCCACAATCGCATAGTGCCAAATGAAATTTCTACCAATCATGGTTTTGGACATTGTCTTCCCTTGAATGTTTGTCGTTTTATGTGAGATGCAATAACCAAAGCTTGGATGCAGGCATTAGGTAGCTTGGACTAGTCTTAGATCCCACTGGCACCAATGTTAGCCAAAACTCCATTTTCAGAGATAAAATTAGTTTCCTTGGAGTTTAATTTGGTTTGTCAAGCTAAAGAATTTAGATTTGAAGTTAGGTTGTCAAGCTAAAGCAGAGGAGAGGCTATGCACCCTACTAAGAAGTATGGAGTTGCAACTAAATTTGAAGGTAGTCATTGATTTTTCTTAGGAGATAAATAAGAAGAATAACAAGTGTCTCATTCCTTATACACCACACCAACATGCACACAACAATCTAGCCATCTTCAATGTTTCCATGGTTATAGGTAGCATGTAATTTTTATAAACTAATGTTAGCATTAGTTTCAAATATTGGAAATATGAATCAAATTATACGTGGAACAAAGATATTGTATGAATAATATATATGATATGATTTTTCTACCTTGTGAAGAGGCCAAATAACACCATCAATTATCTTATTGGTCCTCAAATTTAAATTGATAAATTGATAGGCTGAGAACAACAACCATTTTATGAATAGGGTAAAGTTCATAAAAACTTTAGATTAATATGCACAAGTACTAATGCTAACTAATAAAATTGATTACTATAGTACCATCCCGTACACAAAAAGGATTAATAAGAAAAATACTCCCATCTTCATGTCTCACATATTAAAGTCCAAACTCTAAAGAGAGACTATGAACTATAATGAATTAATAAACTCTATATGAATTTGTTTCTCTTGAAAGATTTTTCTTTTTGTAATTACTTGCATATATGGTTGATGTTACTTGTTATTTAGAAGTAGATTGTTTTGAGTGCGCTCTAAATATGTAATTTTAAAAACAAAGTCTCTAGTGTTCCTGAGGGTATTCAAGGAATCGCTAGCTAGGGATGTTACATGCGGAAACTCTTTAACACTTTCTCTATCCCACTTGCATAATCTGTTCCTATGTTTCAACATGCTTTGTTTGTTTGATGTTGTGGAAAATCTAATAGATCATTTTCAATAGCCTGGTCAACATAAGTGTGGACGCAACCTCAACCATGAGTGAGAATGATGAGTCACAAAGATAGGGTTAGTTTTGAGACTCTCCTTCAAAGGATCTAGCTATGGCCATATGGAATTTATTTGGCTTCACTCATCAGCTTTGAACACTGTTATTCTCCCGTCATCAGGTTTAAGCACATAACCATTGAATGTAGTTGGTAAAGTTTCTTTACTTAATTATCACTTCAATAGCCTAGAAAATAACTTTTTAGGGCTCTGCATAGTGAGTATAGTAGGGAAAATAGCTTTTCAAGGCTTTGCATGGTTAGTCCACTTTGAGGTTTCCTCCGATGTGGAGAAGGTAAGGCCATGGCTCTTTTTCAAATATCCAATAAATACAGAGACTCCCAAAACTCCATCCTTTCAAAATCTTAGCTGAAAAAATGTGGGACCTGTTAGCACTCCAGGAAACTCTCCTAGGTTGTAGCTCAAAGATGCCTGGAACCATATAAATCTTCAATATCATTCTTTGAACTATTGGAATGGACTGGGGTTTGGATCAAGTTAGATGACTGTTTCAACTCTGTTTTCACTCAAGACATGCATGAACACCCTTAACTTGACAAGGCTTTCGATCACTAATGCTCAATAGTTTATAGATTCAATGAATAGATGGAGAATCGTGACTGTACCAGCAGATAAATACATAAACACAAATGAATGGCTAGCTACAGAAAGTAAATGAAGCTCACAATCTAATTTATCAAAGCAAAGATAAGATGACAGTTATTTGGCATTTAACACAGAGGAAAACATGAATAAACTATTGAAGTGCAAGGTTAGAACAGAGGAGAAGATGGTGATTGAACATGTAACAGCAAAAGAAGCTTATATTACTGGAATGAAGATGAGATGCTGAGAGGAACAGAGTATCCACAATCTCCAAAAGTTGAACCCCTATTCCTTCGAACTTTTAGCCATTTATAGGCTTTTTATAATACTCTTGAACTCTCTGAGGCTCAAGATGTCTTAATCTATCTCCTCTGTCTTCTAACTACTTGATGCCATAACTAGACAAACATGAGCTCAGAAAGCTCTATTTCTAAGAAACACGGTAATAAAATTCTGCTAATTTCACCACGCTGTTAGGTGGTTCACTCATGCCAGCAATGTTCCATGATCATTTTTGTTGGTTTAGCTGCATCGTGTTGTTTTTTTTTCCCTTTTAGGCCATGCATTCTGTTATTTCAGTTCACTGTCCGACTGTCAAAAACACTCACAAGGCCAACAAATTTCCTCCCCGAGTGACTAGTGGGAAATTGGGTATGGGGGCCGTTAAATGGTGTGGATTGATGGTTGGGATGTTGGCTAGGTGGCGGAGATCGATCTGATCAGAGATCGAAGAATGGAGAGCACAACAAAAAGGAGATGAACCAAAAGTGGACCTGCTGATATTTATGAGCGTGGGTGTATAATTTTTGAAGTCTAGCTTATGGTTCGGTTGTGGGGTTTCCCGTGTTTTCCTTTTTATTGTGATAATTGTATGGTCCCAGGTTTTTAAAGGCTTATGGCCAAAGTGGAGCAAGAGGAGACATGGACCATCGGAGCTAAAACAGGGGACATTTCCATTAAAATAGCAGCACTGCACCTCACGGCTAACACTAGCTCCTTCTGGGGATGAAAAAAGCCCTGTGAGGTTTCAAGAACTACAAACTACTGCCTTTCTAGTGACAAACAAAACAAACTTATCTCCTAGTGTTCCATTGGGAATGGAGTTTATTCGTGTAGAAAACAAAAGCTGAAAAAACCTATTACAATATTAAGGCCTTAAAGCCTCATATGAAGTAAAGTTTTAAAAACCGCCCATTGATTGGGCCATCAAAAACACCTTCCCCCTCCAAAATGTGTAGAATGAAAGTATTGTTCATCTAAACTTGAGAAATGACAAATGTTCTCATCCATAAGGCATCAAATTTAACATGGTTGCCCTTCTTTTCCTTCAATTCATTCCATTTGAGAACCCATTCACCAACCTAAAAATTGTCCATTTTTTCCTTTCTATCAAAGGTTTCTTTGATCTTACTCTGATGAATCCTTGACTTCTCAACCTGTTGTTCTCTGATCTGCTGTAATTCAACCAAGTTACTCATTATCCCGCCATGTCATTCTCTTCATTATATTCTTCTTGCAAGAATTTGGCCATAGTGAGAATGAATTTGATAGGAAAAATGACATCAGCGCCATAAACCAGCTTAAATGGAGAATTTCCTATGGAATTCTTGTTGGTAACTCTGTCAGCCCATAGTGCAAAGTTCAACTTGGAATCCCAGTTCTTTTTTTTGTCCTCCAATATTTTTTTGATTATCCTTACAAGACTCTTATTAGATGATTCTGTCAGGCCATTGCCTTGAGGATAATATGAGGTAGAATGCACCAGTTAAATGCCCATGGATTCACACATGTCCACCAACTCTTTTGCCCTAAAAGTTGTTGCATTATCAATGACTATTTTGGTTGGGCAACCAAATCTAGTGAAAATATTCTCATTCAAGAACTTTATGATAACCTGATGATTAGAATTTTTAGTCGGTATATCCTCAAACCATTTGGTGAAATAATCAGTGGCTACCAAGATCCATTTGTGATGGACACTGGAATGTGGATTGATATCACCTATGAAGTCCAAGCCCCACTGTTCAAAGGGACCATTTGCGTGTACTGGCTTCAAGGGCAGAGATTTTAGTTGTTTTCTTCCTGTAAACCTCTGGCTTTTCTCATAAGACTTCACAAAAGAAAACACATCAGAGAATAGAGTAGGCCAATAATACCCAGCTCTCAGGATCTTGTGGGCTATGGTTTTCCAATAATGATGCCCTCCGCAGATGCTAGAGTGCAACTGGTGCATGACTTCCACATATTGTCCTTTGTCTAGACATCTCAAGAGGACCGCTAATGGATCTCTCCAATAGAGCAAGTTTTTATTAACGCAGAATTTGGCTTATCTGAACTTAATGGCCCATGCTTTACTTGAGTTATGCCTTAGAGGGACTTCTAGCTTCTACAAAAAATGAACTACACTAGAATACCATTCACAGGTGGCCAGATTTTCAGCTAAAGACTGATTGTTCTCTTGCTCTTCTTCTACTTCCTTTGTCCGCTCACCAACTGAATTTGAACCCATGCAATTGATGTCTAAAAAACTGCAATTTTCCTCAGCCATAAGCTTATCCAAGCCCTGGCCTTTGACAAGATTGGTGGGCTTCACCTCTACGTTTAACTCTATGAATTTTGCAATCCATTTAGCTCTCTTTCCATCAATATTTGGCTGAGTTAGGACATCTTTTACTGAGGCTGAAGGTACATACGCGACCACTCTAGAATGCAGAATATAAATTTTGAATGCTTTTAAAGATTTTATGAGAGCATAAGCTTATTTTTCAATAAGGTCATACCTTAGTTCAACATCCCTCAGAGTTTTGTTGTAAAAGGCTACAAGGTGTTCTACACCTTCATCATTTTTTTGCAATAGAACTGCTGCAAGTGTATCATAAGAGGAAAAAGAGAAGATATAAAATTCCCTGTATAATCTAGATTGATTAGAGTGGGAGCTTCCATGATATCTTGTTTGATGGCTTCAAAAGAGCTTCTTGCACCATTTGTCCATTTTATTTCTGATCCTTTCTTCAGCATGGAAGTGATGTGCTTCACTAGCTCTACAAAGTTTGGAATAAACCTCCTGACAAAGTTAATCTTACCTAGGAAAGATTGAATGTCCCTTTTTGACCTTGGGATGGACAATGTCCGAATTTCTTGAACTCTTGTTGGATTGATCCTCACACCTTCAGCAGAAAAATTATGTCCTAGAAGTTTTCCATCTTCTAGAGAGAACTGTGACTTCTTTGGGTTCACAGAAATTCCAAACTGTCTACACTTTAGAAACACCTTCTTCAAATGCTGAAAATGGTCCTTACGATTGCTGGAAAAAACTATTATGTCATCAAGGCAAATAAGGACAAACTTGTCCTTCTCTCCCACAAAGACTATGTCCATGACCCTCTGAAAAGTAGCCCCAACATTCATTAGTCCAAAAGGCATCTTGGAGTACATGAAAGTGCCCCAAGGAGTATTGAAGGTGGTCTTTTCCTGATCTTTTGGATGTACAACAATCTGATTGTAACCTAAAAATCCATCTAAGAAAGACATGACTCTAGCGCCTAAAACTTTTTGCAGCAAGTGTTCCATCTTAGGCAGGGGGTAGTTGTCTTTTTTAAAGCATTTGTTCGGATTCCTGAAGTCAACACAAAGCCTGATTTCTCCATTCTTCTTTCTTACTACCACAAGGTTAGCTATCCACTTTGAATACCTTAGGGGAACTATGATCTTGGCATCCAACAGCTTCTTGATTTCCTTTTCAATCAATGGCAATAAGAGAGGGCTGATAGGTCTTAATTTCTGCTTAAAATGGATGGTGTTGTTTTCGAGTGGAATCTTATACTGAATGATGTTGGTGTCATAGGTATTAAATCTTTGTACTCCCAAGCAAAAATATCAGCAAATTGTTTCATTAGGGTGCAATACTCAGAATTTTGGGTAGAAGACAAGTGAGTGGATAGATTTATGTACTTTGGATGGGTTGGACTCCTTACATTATGTCTATGAATTGCAGACTCATTTTCTTTTTTGGCAGGCTTATAAGGCACATCATTATGATCAAACAGCTTCTCTAGGGGCACCAATCCTTTCGGTATATGGTTACTAGGAAGCTGAATAATGCTATCCTCACAAATCTTGTCCTTTAGCCTGGATTGGTTGCATTCTTCAATGGTTTCATTTTCTTGGTCAATGTGAATTTCAGAAAATTCATCAATGACTTGTAAAAACCTATTAATTTCATCACCATCTTCAAAAAATTTCTAGTATTTGACATTGTCAGGCAAAGATGGTCTATATTTCACTTGAACTTAATAAGTCAATTTAGGAGGAAAAGGAGGAATAAATGTGCTAGCAGACACAACAAGGGAATCAGAAAGTTGGTTCTTCATTATAGGGATGTAAGAAATGCTAAAACTATTAAAAGAACCCTTGAGCTTCCATACCTCATCTCTATATGCTTTTAGCCTTGGATGCTTTGCTTGGAAATTTTTGTTCACTTGTTGAATGATAAGGTCTGTATCTCCAAAAACCTTCAAACCTTTGATGATGATTTCTTTAGCAGTCTTTAAGCCCAATATCAAGGCTTTGTACCCTATTATTTTATTTATGACCTAAAAAGTTAACTTGAAAGATAAATTAATGCATTCTTGTGGGGGGCACACAGGGACTACACCCACCCCTGCAGCTTCCTTATAGCAAGCTCCAACAAAGAACATGTTGCAAATTTGTAGGCCTTCTTCCTCTGTGATCTAGCAAACTGGTTTCCTAAGCTTCATGGAGGCCAACTGGGATTCTTCAATCTGAAGAATACAGGCTCCAAAATCAGTGTCGATAACATAGACGAGATGATTAGTGGTATTCCTTTCATCACTGATGATATAAGCCAATTGAGCTTCTCTGTATAATCTCCTACTCTCACCTCCAAAAACTGGAACAGTAGCATAGGACAAATCATTTTACAATGTTCCACCTAATCTCTTGACCCAACCTCTGGAAAGAAACATGCCAAACATGGGGGGTACATCTGCTACCACAATATCCATCAGCATGCTCTTCATGGGTAGCTGAGACAAGGTGATGGCTAGGTCTTTGATTAATCCCAAACATTTCACTTTTCTAGAGTCAAAAGAAAACAGATCATGATAAGACTTGGTAATTTCAAGACCCAACTCATCCATGATAGCCTTGGGCATTAGATTATGGCTGGCTCCTGTGTCCAGAAGGCAGTTGTGTACGATTTTGTCATGAATAGTCAAAGAGACATAGAATGATGCGGAGCTGTCATCACAATTTTCAATCATTGAGCTGAGAACAACAACTGGTTTGTCATCTTGTAGATTTACATAGTCAATGGAGGCTTGGATGGCTTTAGGCTCAAGGGCCTCGAGGATAGATCTCTTGAAGGACGCATTCTTCACTAGTTTAATCCGAGGTATAGGTATGCTTAGCTTCTGAATTTTTGATTGAAAACTGAAAGGAGAAGGAGACTTGTCAAGGCCTCTTACCTCGTGAGCTCGAGCTTTGAGGATGATGGGATCAAATGTCGGTCATTTTTGCTTATTAGCTTGTTGTATTTCAGGGGCAACAGCTCTCTGAATAGGAGTTTCCTTAGCATTATTCATCTTCGACCTTAGATCATATCTATGTTGATCATTAGTTTGCAGAATAGCTCCACCATCCCACTCTTGGTCGATCTAGTCATTGAATAATGAATTTTAATAGGAAGCTAAGGTCAAAAAGGAGGCACTGCCTTTATCTTCCAGACAATGGATCTCATCATCTTCTTCAAACTGCTCTTCTTCCATGACCACATTTTGGAAAGGGGTCTTCACCATTTGGTCTTTATTGGCATATTTGCTTCTTTGTAGAATCTCAAACTACTCATTAGCTCTTCTATATGGATTTGGATTTCTATAAGCAAAGGTATTAAGAAGCCTTCCTTTCCCAGGGTGCTACTCAACCTTTAGTTTGGAGATTTCAGAGGGTAATGACTCTATCATCCTGGTCATTTTATCTATCTTGGGATCTGAAGGTAATGAAGGTTCGCCCCTCTGTCTCCTTCTACCAACATTCCCCTTTAGCTTCTCTGCAGTCATGACGTTCGATTCTACTTCCAAGGCTGCATCCTACATATCAGCCAAGGTAGCATATTGTCTCTCCCTCAATAGTAAAAAAAAGTCATAATCAAAGGCACTGGCATAGGTGAGTTTAGCAAAGGTAGTGGTGGGTTTTACTTCAGCTGGTATCTTGATGTACATGCAGTTAAACCTCTTATTAAAATCAGACAACAACTCACCATTTTCCCTCTTTAAGTTCCCAAACTCGGTGTGGTAGTAGAGTAGATCCTTCTTACCCCCCAATGCTTTAGGAATGCATCATGGAAAGCCCCAACATTTGCTATAGACCTTGGGGTTGGTTCTCTGAACCATTTTCTAGTGTCTCCATCTAGACTTTGGACAAAGACTCTCATTCATACATAAACTTCACTAATGTCCACATTATCAGCATAGCTCTAGAATGATTCAAGATGTTCCTTAGCTGTAACATCTTCAGTCCCAGTGACCTTAGGCATGTACTTATGATATTCTCCAGTAGGCATGGCATTCAAAGGAGTGGGCAGTGTTAGAGGTCCATACCTAGAAGCTATGATTCTTTCTATTTTGGTAGGTGATGCCATAGTTTTGGTGGCTATAAGGGTACTAGAAGTCTGAATGACAGAGGGTTGAAGAGTGACTGATAGGAAAAAAGGAGTATGATGGATAGGAGGAGAAGCTTCCTTTGGGCTTACAATGAAAGGAGAACCTAAAGAATAAGGAGCTCTACGAATCTTTGAGATTTTTTCTTCACTTCTAGTATTAGATGCTATACTCTCAACATGTATTTGTTCTATTACAGGATTTTCATGAAGAGATATAGAGTATTGTTTAGAGCTACCTGAACTTGATGCTCCTTTCTGCAACACCTTTCTATCTTTGATGATTTTTTCAGGGTCAGGTATTGGGTCAGCTTGTGGCTTCTGAGGATTTCTCTGAGTTATGCCTCACAAACTGAGCTAGCACTATGGAGTGGAGTCACCAAGAGGTTCGTCCTCCAGTAGATTCACCAAATAGATGACTACAACCCAAATAGTCTCCAGGCTTTGTCTATCATCAAAATTGGATCTGTGTCATCCCCCAAGGAAGCTGAGCTTCAGTCTCCTCTTCACCCAATGGTGCCAATTATGTTAGCACTCCAGGAAACTCTCCTAGGTTGTAGCTCGGATATGCCTACAAACAAAGAAATCTTCAATACCATTCTCTGAACTATTGGAATGGATTTGGGTTTGGATCAAGTCAGATGATTGTTTCAACTCTGTTTTCACTCAAGACATGCATGAACACCCTCAACTTGATAAGGCTTTCGACCACTAATGTTAAATAATTTATAGATTCAATGAATAGATGGAGAATCATGACTGTACCAGTAGATACATACATAAACACATATGAATGGCTAGCTACAAAAAGTAAATGAAGCTTACAAATCTAATTTATCAATGCAGAGATAAGAGGACAGGTATCTGGCATTCGACATAGGAGAAAACATGAATGACCTATTCAAGTGCAAGCTTAGAACAGAGGAGAAGATGGCGATTGAACATGTAACACCAAAAGAAGCTTTTATTACTGGAATGAAGATGAGATGTTGGGAGGAGCATAGTATCCACAGTCTCCAAAAGTTGAACCCCTATTCCTTCGAACTTTCAACCATTTATAGGCTTTTTACAATACTCTCAAACTCTATAAGGCTTGGGATGTCTTAATTTATCCCCTCTATCTTCTAACTACTTGATGCCATAACTAGACAAACATGAGCTCAGAGAGCTCTATTTTTAACAAACACAGTAATCAAATTCTAGTAATTTTTCCACACTGTCAGGTGGTTCACTCGTGCCAGCGATGTTCCATGATCATTTCTGTTGGTTCGGCTGCATCATGCTATTGTTTTTTCCCTTTTTGGCCATGCATTATGTTATTTCAGTTCACTATCCGACTGTCAAAAACATTGACAAGGCCAACGAATTTCCTCCCCGGGTGACTGGTGGGAAGTGGGGTATAGAGGCCATTGGATGGTGTGGATCGACTGTCAGGATGTTGTTCAGGCGGTGAAGATCGATCTGATCAGAGATCAGAGAATGGAGAGCACAGCAAAAAGGAGATGAACCGAGAGTGGACCCATTGATATTTATGAGCACGGGTGTATAATTTTTTAAGTCCGGCTTATGGTTCAGCTGCGGTTTTTCTCGTTTTTTCCTTTGTATTGTGATAATTGTATGGTCCCAGGTTTTTAAAGGCTTATGGCCAAAGCGGAGGAAGAGGAGACGTGGACCATCAGAGCTAAAACAGGGGACATTTCTGTTAAAATACCAACACTGCACCTCAGGGCTAACAGGACCAACAATGCTTATTTCTATAAACCCTCCTTACCCAACAATAAGATTCCTAACAAACATTGAATCTATTGTTTTTTAATAGTATTGTGCATCGATTCATATTTAATTTCATGGTAGCTATTCAATGTTCAATGTGGAAAGAGCTACAGATTATGATGGATCAACTGCTTGAGAGTTAATATCAAGTGAGGTAGTTTTATTCCAAATGAATAAAAGCTTATCATTCATCCTCATACCATTTTTAGAAATAGGTTGGTTTAAATTTCATTGATTTATTAGTTATTAGCTGTGCATTAAAGGAATTACATTAAGATATATTTTAAAGGATTAAATATGTGCAGGTGGGCATACACAACATTCCATCCACCTAGATGTTAGGAAACCAACTCACAAAAATATAAAAAAGATAGATCAACACCTTAGAATTCAGCCTCTTCAAGGGGGAAACCTCGGTTACATTACACAAATGAACAATTCTTGGATGATACAAATTACTAAACCTCCCTTCTATATATAGGGGTCTAAGGGGTCACAATATAATCAAGCCGGCCTAACAATAATAACATAAGGGCACAACAATAACAATAGTGGGTTTCTATGGGGCACACTAATAACAATATGGGGACAATAGGGGCATGGTAATAACAATAAGGGATACAATGACAATAGTAATGGGGGAATCACTAGTATTATAGGGACCTAACATGCCCCTATCCTTTCAAAAAGCAATGTCCTCAATGCTTGAGTAGTTCTGGATGCTTCTGTATAAAATTCTCATCCTCCCATGTGGAATCTTCAGCAGATAAGTTCTTCAACTTGATGAGATACTCTAAAATTGATCAATTTCGTAGCTGTCGAGTTCTTGTTTCTATGACTGCTTCCGGTTCCAATATGATTTTTCCTTCCTCATCAAGTTCTAGCAATATTGTTTGAACTAGGAGCTTGTCACCTATAACCTTCTTTAAACATGAAACATGGAAAACTTGGTGCACTCGAGAAGCTACAGGAAGCTCCAATTTGTATGCCATAGTACCAATCTTTTGCAACACCTTGTACAGACCATAATACTTTGGTGATAATTTATTATCCATCTTGACTTGCTTGAGGGACATTTGTTTATATGGTTGTAGTCGTAGGAATACCCAGTCACCTACATTAAAAATTCTTTCACTGCGATGTTGGTTTTCCTGTTGTTTCATGCTATTCTACGCCAATGTGAGTTATCCTTCTTAAGAGTTGGAGAACTTGTTGTTGATGCTCGAGGTCATGTTCCACTACTTGAACCTTAGAATTTTTTCTTAAAATATGATGTGATGGATGGTGGATGATATCCATAAAGTGCCATAAATGGGGTCTTTTTTGCTGCAGTATGGAAGGAAGTGTTATACCACCATTCAGCCAGAGGAAACCATTTGACCCATTGTGTCTATTTTTTAGATACAAATAAACGAAGATATCCTTCCAAACATTTTTTTACTATCTCAGTATATTGAGGATGATAAGATGAGCTATGAGCTAACTGAGTACCTAGACAAAAAAATAATTTTGTCCAAAAATTTCCAGTGAAAATGGGATTTCTGTCGCTTACAATAATCTTTGGGTTTCCATGTAGCTTTAGAATTGTTTCCAGAAATGCAGTAGAAATTGTACTGGTTTTAAATGAATGTGATAATGCACAAAAGTGTGCATACTTGTTAAGTCTATCAACTACCACCATGATGACACTCTTTCCTTCAGACTTCGGTAAACCTGTGATAAAATCCATTCAAGCCTCCTCCCAACATTGGCTTGGAATGGATAAAGGTTCTAATAGACCTGGGGTCTTAATTGTTTCAACTTTATTTTGTTGGAAAACCAAACATTCCCCAACAAAATTTTGAATATTCGATTTAAGGCCATCCCAAAAAAATTCCTTCTTAACCTTGTTGAAAGTTTTTAAAAATCTTGAGTGCCCTGCTAAGGGAGAAGTGTGCAATTCCATAACAATCTTTTGTTTGAGTTGGGAATTCTTACATAGGTATAAGCAATCTTTGTACCATAATGAATCATTTTTCCAGCTAAATGTATCATATGTACTGGGATCTTGTTGTAGGTTTTGAATGAGTGCCCACACTTCTTCATCATTCTTCCATTCATCCCTTGCATCGTTTATCCAATCTGGTTGGATAATAGAAATGGCGCACAACAATGCTTCCACATCCTCATCCTTTCTTGAGAGTGCATCTGTCATAACATTTTGCTTCCCTTTTTTTAGATGATTTCAAAGTCATAACCCAACATCTTTGTGACCCATTTTGGTTTCTTTTCATAGGATAATCTTTGTTCTAAAAGTGTTTAAGACTATCATGATCCGTTTTTAACTTGAAGTGTCTTCCCATTAGGTAGGGTAACCATTTCTTAAGTGCATGTAGTATTGCCATCATTTCCTTCTCATAAATAGCTTTGTGTAAATACTTTCCTTTGTTTAGAAGACTTTCGAAAGCAATGGGTCTTTCATCTTGCATTAAAATACCACTAGTTCCATTTTCTGAAGCATCACATTCTACAATAAGGGTTTTTGTGAAGTCCATCATAGCTAAGACCGGTGCTTGGAACATTACCACTTTAAGATGTTCGAAGGCCTTTGTTGCTTCTGGAATCCATGAATATGCATCTTTCTTCAATAATGTTGTTAGAGGTGCTGCTATTCTCCCATGATTCTTAAGAAACTTGCGATAATAGCCTATCAACAAAAGAAATCCTCGCAGATGCTTTATGGATGTGGAGATTTTTCATTCCTTAATGGCTTTAATTTTTCTAGGGTCTACCTTAACACCTTCATGAGATACACTATTACCCAGATATTCCACCTCTTGTACTCCAAAGAAACATTTGGATCTTTTCGCATATAATTGTTTCTCCTCATTTGAGCACCCTGTCAACATGTTCAACATGATCCTTCCAAGACTTGCTATAGATTAGTATATCATCAAAAAATACTAACACAAATTTTCTAAGGAAGGGTTTGAAAATGGAATTCATCAAACCTTGAAATGTAGAAGATGCATTTGTAAGGCCAAATGGCATGACCAAAAATTCATAATGACCCTCGTGAGTTCTAAATTTTGTTTTCACAGTGTCTTTAGTCTTCATTCTGATTTCAAGATATCATTAATGAAGATCCAATTTGGTGATGTAAATTGATCCATGCAATTCATCCAATAATTCATCAATGACAGCAATGGGAAATTTATCTTTAATAGTGAGCTTGTTCAGCTCCCTATAATCCAGACACATGGGCTATGATTCATCCTTCTTGTGCACCAATACTACTGGAGCAGAGAAATAAATTTCACTACGTTGAATTATACAAGCCTCTAGCACTTATGCAACCATACATTCAATTTCACTCTTTTGGGCATAGGGATATATGTACGGCTTGATGTTTGGAGGAGCACTTACTGGAATAAAATTAATAGCATGATCATGATCACGAATAGGTGGGATGCCTTTAGGAGTTTCAAATACCTTGGAATGATTGTCGAAGACATTTTGGAGATCTGGAGAAATATATGATTTCGATGTGGGAACCTCTAGTGAACATAATTGTGCAATTATGCCTCGTTGTTCCTTCTTTAGAAGCTTTGTCATACTGTTAGAGTTGATTATCTTTCTTAATTTCCATGCAATACCCCTTAATTCAAATTCCTTTCCTTCACACAAAATGTCATGAAAAGTTCTTGAAAATTAAAAGCTATTGTACCTAAGGATTGTAGCCATTGGACTCCTAGTACAACATCAACACCACCCATTGGAATGGAAAGCATTGGTATATTCAATACATACTCTCCCATGGATAGCTTGATTTTATGGAACTTTCCAGAGAAACTTATGGTTCCTCCACTTGCAACCATCACTTGATGCTCTAGTTCTGGATATAGGAATTAATTCAATTCCTTGGCTATCTTACTGAATAAAATTATGGGTACTTTCCGAATCAATCAACACTATTACCTTTTTCTTCTTGATATTTCCTTCTATCTTGATAATCTTAGGAGTGGTAATTCCAGGAAATGCATTACAAGATATGGTCAGATTCATTTCTTCTTTATCTAGGGTTTGTTCTTGGAGTATATCCTCTTTTTTTGACTTTTCTTGTTCCTTTTCTTCCTCCTCTTCACAATATATGTAGAATAATTTATTCTCGGCACACTTATGACCTTTACTATATTTTCTATCACAACTTTAACAAATCCCTTTTTCTCTTTTTTCTTTCAATTGTTGTGGTGTCAACCATGTAGGTTGTAGAAGGCTAGGGGAAACAACACTTTCATCTTTATACTTGTGAGTGTTAGGATTCCTGGTTGCCATAATTTCGCTCTCCATTTTTCTTGCTAACCTAAATGCCTTCTCCAATGAATCAGGTTCCCAAAGGTGAACATCATGTTGGATATTATCCTTTAAAATCCCTATGAAAACATCAATCCTTTTCTCCTCTAGAATATCTTTTACCCTTATGTTCAATTTTTGGAAGTCCTCAATGTGCTCCATCAGTGAACCATTTTGTTTGAGATTTATCAATTGGCTAAAAAAGGTGTTGCTTTTTGTATCCTCATAATATGCTATCGTTTCTTTCGTAAAAATTTCCCAAGTGACAATTTGTTTACAAGAGAAAATAAATTGATACCATACAAACTGATTTGGTTCCAAACATAAAGTCGCAATACGTACCTTTTTCGTTTTGCACATTATGGAGATTGAAAAATTGCTCCATCTGTAGTATCCATGTTCTGGGATCCTTGCCATCAACTTCCTCATATCGATTTTTGGGACATGGTGGGTCTTCAATCCAACATTATATTATATGAAATCATGATTAACATTTGTTTTGTTCTCATCATGAGTTTCCTTTAGTACCCTTTCACCATTAGTAACCATTTCATGTAGCAACTTATTCAAATCTATCTTCAATTCTTCCATATTAGCGTCCATGCCATTTATCTTAGCATCCATGCCATCCATATTAACTTGAATGTAATTCATATTATCTTCCACGCCATTCATCTTGGCTTCAGTTACCTTTTGTGAGAGTGAAGTTTGTTGTACCTGGTCTTGTAATTTTGATATATCATGTTGCATTTCTTCCTCTTCTTCACAAGTCATGCTAGAGCTTTCAGGTTTCTTACTAGGTGTTTCTATTTTATTTCTTTGGGGAATCAATTAATGCTAATAATTATTCTCTATTCCCTTTGAATTCCTTCAAACAAAATCTTCAAACCAATCTTATGCAAAATTTAAAAAAAAACTACACACCTTTCTTTCACTTTGTAAGAGGTCAATATTGAATCTCTTCTATCTATGTAACCGTCGATCTTGAATATCTGAAATCACATCCTGTAGTAGCCCTTTGAGTCCTCTTTCTAACTCCACAAGTCTGATCAAGGTGGGATTCTCCAAGCAAGATTTATGCCAGATATCCCACGTTGACCTGATTATAGACTAGTCCAGTAGAGCGAACTTGTATTAAGTGCCACATGTCACTATTTCGACCTTAGTACCTGAAACTAGTATAGAGAAAGCTACAGGCCTTCTTGTTTCTAAAAATTCTTATGAAATTTCAATTTGATGCTCATAACAAAAGTTATGATAATTTTCCCTAGGTCACTTGTTTTTAATGTAATTCGGGAGTCAGAAAAAACGCTAACTTCCTCAGATCATATCTCCGAAAATATAGCGATGCAAGCTTTGAAATTAGAACCCGAAGTTCAGAATGCATTCAGCTAAAATGGGTTTTTATTTTGGCTTTTGATATGTCGCAGAAAAAACGTTCTAGCAAAAATTCCATGATGACCTGTTTGGAGGAGCGAAACCCTAGAATCCAAATCTCTAATACCAAATGTTAGGAAACTAGCGCACAAAAAGATAGAAAAGATATATGAATGCCTTAGAATTCAGCCTCTTCGAGGGGGAAACCTCCTTTACATTACACAAATGAACAATTCTTGGATGATAGAAATGACTAAACCTCCCTTCTATATATAGGAGTCTAAGGGGTCACAATATAATCAAGACAGCCTAACAGTAATAACATAAGGGCACAATAATAACAATAGTGTGTTTCTATGGGGCACACTAATAACAATATGGGGACAATAAGGGCACAATAATAACAATAAGGGATACAATGAAAATAGTAATGGGGGAATCACTAGTAGAATAGATAATGACA
The DNA here is from genome assembly GCA_031772625.1 of Pinus tabuliformis. Lineage (NCBI taxonomy): Eukaryota > Viridiplantae > Streptophyta > Pinopsida > Pinales > Pinaceae > Pinus > Pinus tabuliformis. Next base: position 897,435,117 of record CM062816.1, on the reverse strand, counting down.
TTTAAAATTACGAAAACTCTTGGATAAAGAAAGAGCTTGTTAAGCGTGAGCTAATTGCAAAGAATATTGAGGCTTCCAAAGTACATATTAATTTTCCATAGTTCTTGTTCGAAGAATCTGCATCTCTCAGCACTGAGAATAAGATGCTAAAAATCAAGAATTTTAACCATATCTGGAAACAAAAAAATATAAGAATGGTCATTTCCAATGTATATTAAACTAGCACAATGGTATGCAGTTTCAAGGACTTGTAGTTTCAAATACATTGCATGGCTACAACATATTGAACCCAATCGAAGGCTCCTTTAGTTATAATCCAAAATCAGAAAATATTAATGGACTTACACTACATCATCCATGAATGAGAGTGACTACATGAGATCCCCGAATATGGCATTGTTAATTTATTCTCATCATGAAACATTGGATCCTATTGATCATGCTAACATAGCTACATTACGGGAATATAGTCCCAACTATAATGGGGTTGTTTTAGGATATTTAAAGTTTTTATACAATGGTGAACAATATAAACATAACACTAAAAATAGTTGCAACTATTTTCCTCCACTTTATGATGTCAGTGAAGAATATGCAACCATTGATTTAAAAGATAGTGACAACAATTCACTAAGATATCTGGAGAAAAACCAAAAAAATGAGATCAATATAGCCCAAGAAACATGAGAATCAAATGTGAACAAAGTAATTTAAGGTGCAAAAGTGGAAACAATGATATAACCAATAAATTGAAGATAATAAGCCAAACACTAGTAACAAAGCATTTGTCAACATATAACTTTGTGCACTACCACATTTTCCACTCTATGAAATGTCTTTTTGGAAGATATAGAAGTTTCATTTACATCAAATATGTATGCCAAATCATGAATACATTTAGATATACTTACAAAATTTAATCAAATGATCTAGAATATAAAACATCAAAATGAAACCAATGATCAAATGGCAAAACAAGTAGATTTTAGATGTGTGTAACAACAAAATCATAAGTTTAAAAACATAGATTGTCTTTATACCCTCATCCAAGTTCTTCATGCATAGCTCACTAAAGGTGTATTAGGAGGCTATTAGTCTCTTAGATATATAATTGGACTGTTTTTATTTGTGAATTAGCAAAATGGAAAAGCTATGGAGACAAGTAACGTTCTTCTTCTTTCATTGGGCCATGAAAAATTAATAAAGCAAATAGTATCAACCCCTTGGAAACAAAAAGTTGAGAAAAAAATGCCATGAAAAAACAAAGAATATAATGAGTTGAAGGGCTAAAATACATACCACCCATAACAAACCTTTCCATCCAAAGATTATTCTATGTTGGCCCACAGCAAAACATTTCGATACAAATTTCATATAGCCTAGTACAACAAAGGAAATTCAAACCCCAACTTGTTGTTCCACTTCTAATTTTACCCAAAATTACCTCATATTTAAAGGTATCACCATATCTTATACCAATCAAAATTCAAAAAAAATATATCCTTTGGAGAAATATGATCATCAAAGCAAATTAAACCATACATGTTAATGGACCTTATTTTATATAATAATATTAGGATCAACCTATTTTTCTATTGGAAAGAGAGAAAATCTCATAGATACTAATGAATCCTTATGCATTACCTACATTCGAGTGAGTTAACAAAAATTAATGGCATGAGGAGAGCGATTATATTGTGTTTTCAGCAGATATATTTTATCTCTTCCCCTAACATCGAGATTGTTGTTGTCTGTTGTAGCAAAAATGGAAATCCCCAATGGAGATCATTTCCTTCACAACTACTCCATTTCTACTAGTGTCTTGGGCATAAAACTGGTGTCTTTCCTGCTAAAGCGATTAAATACCATTTCATTGAGCTACAGTGATAGGTGAGAGCTATGTATAACTCACTAAAGTTCTATCAAGAAACTATTAGTCTATTGGCTATAGAATTGGACTCTTTTTACTTGTAACTTAATGAAATGGAAAAGTTGTGGAGATAAGCTCCAATCTTCTTCTTTCATTGGGACATGTAAAATAAATGAAGGAAATGTTCTCAACCCCTTGGAGAGGTAAAGTTGAGAACAACAAATAGCATGAACAAACAAAGAATCCAATAAGCTGAGTCTAGAGGGGTCAAGCATTGCAAACAAGCATCCATAAGCTTGTTAGAGTTAGTATGCATCTTTACATGAAGTTGAGTAGTATTCACATCATGAACAACATCCAATGGAAATGTACCAAGCCCTAGAAGAAAAATTATGTCTCCAAATAAGGTGCATTCAATATGAATAATATCATCTTTTGAATCTATTCTCAAACTTAAATGCCTCAAACTCTGATGCAAAGAGGTCATCATCAACTACAATCCTATCAACTATATCACACATGTTATTCACTTATTTGTTGGAAGATTCACCATCATCAACAAGGTATGTTGTTGGATTCGTCAATTCACAACTCACTTTGCAATCACCATGCACATGTGTCTCGCAACTGAAGTCCCACTGCACAATTGCCTTCCACTAGTCCCTCCAACAATTGGAACTAGTTTAAGTAAAAACAACTTGAGATAACTGACTTTGATTACTACAAGTTAGCAATTGCACATGCTTAACTAAACCTTAACTCCTACAACTCGAATTTACTATCTAAACCGGGTGACACAATTCATGTCACATAAGTTAACTGCATCCAAGTTGTCTATTGATGTGGAAATTCAAATTTTACCAATTTAATCAAGGAAAAATCAATTTGAGAATTTCTTGCTCCTTTTTTTGACACTCCCTTCTCTGCAAGAAATGGATTATCAACCTCCCCTATCATGCACCTGTGTATCTTAAACTTCCATCTTGATTTTTTTTTTCAAAATATTAGCATCTTGTTCTTGTGTCAGAATGTAGTGTAGCAACATTATCTGCCTCTGCACACAGTCCCATAAATGGTAATACCAGATATTTATATGATTTTATTGAACTTGAAATACAAGATTCTTAGAGAGTTTGATGAAACTCTAATTATCATAGTACATCACAGTTGGATCCATCATCTTACTAAACAGTCCAACAAGTATCTTTCTCATCCACATTGCCTCAAATGTTGCTTGAATTGCAACCATGTATTCTACTTCTGTCGAGCTAAGCACCACATATCTTTACTTCCTGTTATACCAAGAAACAACTGCAAACCCAACACTAAAAATTCCACCTCATGTACTCTTTCAGTCTGATGGAATCTGCACCCAATCCCCACCTGTGAAGCCAGTCAAATTCACTCCCTCTACCCATCTATACCATAGTCCAAACTATGTAGTAACTCTGAGGTACCGTAAAACATGCTTAATTGTCTTCCAAAATAATTTGATTGGCCAAACTATATCTTGGCTTAGCCGTTTGATTGCATAAAACATATATGCTTATGTGTTCACAAGATACATGAGTGGACCGACTAGCTATCGATAAATGGTAGCATCCACTTCTTCACCTAAAGTGGTGTGATCCTCCTTCCTCTAGTTATTTTCTAGAGGTATCTCCATGGGTTTAAACCTCTCCATGCAGAATCTTTGCAGTACCTCATTTTCATACTTGCCTTGAGAGACAAATAATTCCCCTTTGCATTTCCATACTTCCAACCCAAGGAATTAGTGCATGAGACCCAAGTCCTTGATCCAGGTGGCTCCGGACATAGGTAGAAGTCCCAAAGGACTCAGGAAGGGGAAAAATTGAGAGTGACCATATTGTTCCCAAACTAGAACCATATAGAAGTGTTCGTCTCCCTAATTCCAACAATGCGAATGACACTCAAATTCGAGCTCGCATGAGGGAGAACGATCCAGTCAAAGTTTTGGTCAAAGTTGGGTAGTGGGCCAGGTTTAAGTGTCCTAAAATTTGACTGACCCCAGGGCGTGCAACCTAGATCCAAAAAGCAGGCGAATTTGTTGGATTGTTAATTTGTCTAATATCCCCTATATTAGACAAATTCACAAAATATGTTATTATTTAATGAAAAAATAATATATATATATATATATATATATATATATATATATATATATATATATATATATATATATATATATATATATATATATATATATATATATATATATATATATATATATATATATATATATATATATAGATATAGATATATATATATCAGGTGGCTCACCACGACCCCCACCACCCAAAATATATTACAAAAAAACAAAATTATTAAAGGACTCATGGGCCATGACCCCCACTGGCCCAACTGCATCACATAATAAAACTTATGTTTAAAAGGGGCCGGTGCCATGACCCCGCCGGACCACCAACCAACCTCCATACACAGAAACTACAATTAAAACAAAACATAACTATGCGTGGGGTGGTCGGGCCATCTCCGGTGGACCCGACCCACACCCCAAGCACCGCCACTTGTCATGAACCGAAGTCAGCAGTTCTTGAACTTGCCCGTCCAACCTGGCCGGCCCGCCTCCTGGTAACCTCCACACAAAGTCCAACATTAATGCCACCAACCACACCTTAATACAACAACATGCCATGCCAAAAACAAAATATTAAGTAACCATTCATAATTTAATACAAAAATGGTTCAGTAAACTACGCACTAAGTTTGGCGGGGCGGGATTTGATCCCCCAACCTCCCAACTTTGATGCCAACGCCCAACCGTTCCACCACGTGGGCTCATTGATAAATCCACCGTGAAATTTTTATATAAACCCTTAAATTTATTTGCATGGGGAGAAGTCATATGGGAACAGAAGGAAGGTGCTGGATGTAGAATGGAGAATGGAGGAACGGAGCTCAAATACTGGCATTTTTTCGAGGAACATATTTTTTAATTGATTTTGTAGGTGGAACCATGAGCCTAGAAAAGAGCTGGTGGAACCATGATTGAGCCAAATTCTCAAGAGGGTAAAATTTTTCCAGTGTCCAAATTGGACAAATTTTATGTCGATCTTACACCTCTTAGTGACATGAACCTGATGGTGCGGTCATATTTTGATCTGAGCATCAGATCAGTAGATGACTCAGAGGAGGGAATCTGTGAGGAATCTAGTGAGAATCTAAAATATTCCTTAAGCCCCAGATTTTCACTTTCTCAGAATTCATAAATTTGACAGTCGATTTTGCACTATTCAACGCCACAAATCTAATGGTGCATTCATATTTTCAATTTTATCATTTCATTTTTCAGCCACTTTTCAAGGTGGAGTGCAGGTGTTAGCATTCACGTGAGAGCAGTTATTCCCATGTGATTCGATGCTGCGAGATTGATGGTACGGACAGCTTCAGTGGTTTTACATCCTTTTCTTCAGATGGCCTCAGGATGTGAAGTATATTCAGTGCATCCATGTACTTCTTTTCGCTATGAGATGCATTGTGTTGTATAGATCCATGTTTGATGTTTGATGTGGGATCTTGTTTTCTTACTTGTTTCATGATTCCTGCTTGATGTGACACAGAATCATCTGTGGGATGTACTTCTTGTCATGATTCATCATGTTTTGGTTGAGATCCCTTTGTTTTAATGTTGATGGGATACTCATGTGTTTCCATGTATGTTTTCATTGAGATCCCTTTGATGCCATGTTGGCAGGATGCTCATTATCATCATGCATGAGTTTTTGTCATACTGAGAGGAGTCCTTTTTGACTGAGAGTTCTTGTAGAAGAACATCTCGTGGAGCCACTCCTGTGTCAGGACATTTCCTTGTATGATAGTGATGTCACCACCTATCTACATCATCACTATTGACAACACTTAATGCAGCACCCTACACCATCTTGACACTGGGGCTGGGAGACGTAGTCCCTCTTGGACAAACTCCATTATCAACGTCTTGTTATTTTATGTTGTTGATAATTTTCATGTTCCTTCTTCTCTACAACATGCATATCTATTCCTTTATGCTATTTTAAGTGTAATTTTAATCACATCATGAAAGTAAAAGGTCTTGGTTAAATCTGGGAGTTGAGTCAACTCGGATCAAGTTTGGTATTAGAGCAGTCTTTGCGTGGATGTGAATTACAAGCGTGAAAAATGGAACATGTAGCGATAGAGGATGAAAAAACGATGTACAAGACAATGCTAAAAAATTCCCAAAGGGTGGAAATAATGTTCGAAGCTCTACAAAAATAGAAACAGGAAAAGGAGTAATTGCATCTTCAGTTGCAAGCCACAGAAGAGGCCCTGGAAGAACTGAAGCACAACAAATAGAATCTTCAAATGAAGAACGCTGAATTGAAAATGATTCTACATGAAGAGAAAAAGGAGAAAGATCGTTTGTTGCAACAACTGCAAGCTAAGGACGAGGCCTTGGAAAAGCTGCAGCATGACCCATGTGAGGTAAAAAGTAATCCTTTGAATTCTTGTATCTGTCCTGATGATGATATCAATGTTTTTTAAAATCATACCACAGGAATTGGCTCCAAACTATTGAATAAAATGTGTTATGAAGGAAAAGGCTTTGGCATTAATGGCCAAGGCATTGTCAACCCCATCAAAGTAGAGGAATTATCTCCTTAGGTAGGACTTGGGTATGTCAGGAAGGAAGTTGGGGAATACGCTATGACAACTAGCAAATCACCAACAACAGATGATGAGAAGCCCTCATCTGTTCTTTCCAAATCAACGAAGGAGGTAAAAGATGTTGATTTCCTTCCAGTTTTGTCTTCACATAGTATGATTTCTGTTGGAGATGTGGAGATACCAATTACAGGGACAAACATGAGGCTCCTTACCAGGATGAGGTAGAAGGAGGAAGAAGAACTTGGTGTTAATAACCAAGGCATAACTCAAGCATTGAAGGTTGTGCAGAGACCTCAATTTGTAGGCTTGGGATACACTGAAGGAGAATGCTCAAATGTGTCAAATTCTTCTGAGGTATCATCAAAATCCTCGAGGAAAGAGAATGATGGTAACATGTCCCCATCAGCCCATGGTAGTGCCCATTGAAGGGAAAGAGCTGAGGCAAGCTCTCATCGCCATACTTACACTAGAGATAGCAAGGAAAGGTTTAACCACTCTCAACATTTGAATGTTCATTTCAATTATGATCATGGTGTTAATGATGAAAGTAAAACATGGCATCAAAAAACATGCACCTTTTATGGATTACATAACCATACATTTTCTAAGTGTTTAAAAAGAATAGTAGCACCCAAAAGGAGGAGGCATGAAAGACCCTCTCAACAGGAGGTAAAAAAATATGTTAAGCATATCTGGAGGAAGAAGATGTACTACAATCATTGCAATAGAGGTGGCTATCAAAGAGCCACCTATTGGATGCTCCATCCAGAGCAGTGCCTTAAAGACAAAGCGTCGGTGCATGAGCCAGATAAAACGGTTGTCCAACTAGCGAATGCGCCACAAAGAGGCAACCCATTCACATTGATAAGTGAAAAATGGTTTCTAGATATATTATCCTATCATGGTCATGCTTTTGTAAATCATTTGTTGCATTTTAAAATGTAAAAGTGATGATGTATTTTCCATCACTTTTTAAGAAACAATGATGTCTGGGCTTATTTTGAGTTGCATGATAAACTGTGAAAGTGATGTCACATTTCCATCACTTGTTAAAGAGACAATAGTGTATGGCCTTATTTTTGTAAATCATGTGTTGTAGTGATGATATGTTTTCCATCACTTGTTGAACCAACAATGATATGTTGGCCTTGTTTTCATAGCTGGAGTATTGTTTCCATTTTGATGTAAATTTGACCACCGAGTATGCGTTATAAACTTGTGGCAAGTATGGGATGCTTGGGTCATTAGTTGGTCATGTAAGACAAGCATGTAATTTCAAAAAAAATGTACAACAGGTTTGCAGAGGTGACAGTTGTCGATCATCGCTTAAGGCTCCAAATTACAAAGGTGAAGGATATGGAAGCGAAACCTTTGAGGATTCTTGTGATGCAGACAAGGTACATAGAAACTGCAGATTACTTTTCATGCTTTTGGAGGACCAAAATCTCCTCAGCAGGGAGGATTGATACAAGTGGCTCAAGACATAGGCAGAAGTCTCAAAGTACTCAGAAAGGGGAAAAATTAAAAGTGTCCAAATTGTTCCAAAACCAACACTTGATCAAAGTGCTTGTCCACCTGGTTCCAATGGTGTAAATGGCACTAAAATCCAAGCTCGTATGAGTTATCTAAAAATGAGGCTCCTAGGCTTCTTATCTAATTTACAAGGACCTCTCCCACTCCCAATGCTTAAATATTCCCAAGACAACAGTGATTAACCAATGCGGAATTAATAGTGCTTGTGAAATGGTGTATGCTTGTGTTTGGTTTTAAATGCTTTATGTGCTGTAAATTGATTTGCTTAAACTGATATAAGACATATAATAGTGAAACAATGTAGCCAACAAAAAACAAAAATAAGACAGAAATTTAATATGGAGTTCACCCAAAACTCTTGGGCTACATCTCCTTGAGCTCTAGTCAAGTTGACTAGGCTCTCTAGGATCATGGCAAAGTCCTTTTTACAAGCTTTGGGCTCAACTCCATTGTTTTACACAGAAACAATGGGTTTAGACCCCCTTTTATCCTAGGCTCTTAAAGCTCTTGGCTATTAGCTCTTGGCTCTAGCTCTCGCTCTCGGCTCTGGCTCTGGCTCTTGGCTTTAGCTCTGGCTCTTGGCTCTGGCTCTTGGCTCTGGCTCTTTGGCTCTCGCTTCGTTGGCTTTATGCAACCTTCAACTCTCTAGCTTTTCACTTGAAATTCAAGTGACCCCAAAGGCTCCCTCAGCTACTCTACACAATAGCTTTTTGGCTCTCTATGCTCCCGTCCAACTGCCTTTTGCTACCTTCTTCCTCATGTGTTCTCAATCGTGCTCTCTGGCCCTTTTGAGGCATCTTCTAGCTTTTTGGCTTCCCTGGTTGTTTCTCTACAATTCATTGTCCCTCTGTGGTTCTGTCGCTTCCCAAATGCATCATTTCCTGGAGAAACGCTTGCTGTAGTGTGGCATCATGATCAGGAGTGGTTATAGAAGGAATCGAGGACATTTCATAGGCGAAAATCTGAAAACTCAGGAAATTTCATTGCACAAGCATTTTCTGGAAAATACACTATCGGACGTGTATTCCAGGTGTGAAACTCTCTTTAATTGCCCCTAAATCCCTATCAGGTTTTCCATTAGGTGTTAAATCACATCACATTAGTGTATTGGGGAAAATCCCAAATAGACAGGAAAATCTTCAAAAGCCCGACAAAATCGTTTTATCGGACTTGAAATTATATTGCATCCACCCTATAATCATATCGGCTCCGCCTTTGGCCGCTTTCACACTCTAGACCATTGATCTACGAGATCTATGATCAAATGGTCCATATGGAATTTAGGGTGGCTTAGAAGTACAGAGGTTACCCATCCAAAAAGGCGGTTTTCCTCTCTCCTCTGCCAACCACGTGTTGACTAGTCAGTGGGATCGGGCGGAGCAAGCCCAAAACCGTTTACCGCTTGAGGCCCGCCTGAAATCCACCTTGACAGAACTCAATTTCCGTGTAATCGGGCTTATAATTCCCCATCGGGTCCATTTTAATGCTTCGGGTGTCATTTCTTTGTATTTTGGTTTTTTCATAGAAAATTGTTAATACAGAGAAATTTCCATTTATCGAATTTCAAATTTTATAAATTACACTTATGAAATCCGACGGGTCCGGCAATCACCGCTCGTCAATCCAATCCTGGTCATCCATTCCTCTAGCAATCCAATGGCTAATATTGCACATCGTGATCACTTATCGCATGTCGTGTCGCACAAGGCCCAGGGGTTCTGTGCATCGCCAATGCCGATTCACCGATCCGATCATCGATGATCGACATATTGCATGATCACAATCGTCGATTCCACAGTTCCAATATTGCATATGTATGTGCCTCCAATCCGATCGATCAGATCGGAGGATCAGAGTTTCCTCCACCTCCGCTTAAATCTGGCCTTTGCCTTTCTCCAATGTGATTTCCCTTTTTAAGGGTTTTTTTCCATTTTTAGGGGGTTTTGCCTCTTTTCCCAAAGAAACAAGGCATCTTCTACATGCGATAACTTCTGCATCCTAAGTCCATTTTGGCCCATTCAAGTTGTAGTAGATTCAGAAGGAAAATATCTCTATAATGGGGTTATTTCCAAGAACTTCTTTGGACTTTTATTTTTCCTCTGTGAGGACAACTTTGACTTAGGAGTCTATCTAAAATCCATTTTGATCACGCCTTTGCACTAAAAGAACTTTTGGTCTCCAAAAGACTAATATACTAATCTGAGCAATAAATGAGAGTAACAGAACCATCTTCTTTCAGCCTCCATATACTTTCCTTGCATAGTGGCTCTGGACCAAAGTCTCTAACCACTTTCCTTTCTGGATGTGTTGGTTCTCCTGGGAAGAACTATCCTCCTTCTTTCCTTCATGCAGAACTTCTGCTGAAATGGTCATAGAAGGTAGTTTGAACTCTTCTGCCTTGATCATTGATCCAACGTGGCTCAAACCAATGTGAAGTCATCTACTCCACTAAACTTTCATTTGTACCTGTTTGAAAAGTTGTCAACAACAATTGTTAACAACAACAGAAATACAGACAACAACTAAATGACATAAACTTCTGCTTCAACAAAAGAAATAGATTTCACAGCTTGTGAACATCTCCATGTCTTACATCTACATACAAATGGCGGAATAGACAACAAGCCCACAAAACATGCCTTTGCACAAATGACCCTTCAAGTCAATCATGTAGAAAAATACCATTAGGACTTTTTTTTCCAAAAGATGAAACACTTCATCATTATCTCCATTTGGAGACCAAGTTAACTTCTCCCAAGTCAACATGGAATCACATGCATGTCAAAGCAATTAACCCTACAAGTCAATTACACATACATGTTCAAAAACAGAGAAATCATCAACATCCCTGTGTTCATGCACCTCATGCTTATGCATGCATTTTATCCTTCAACTTTCACTTAAGTGCACTGTACTTTCGATGCTGAAATGAAATATAATGTAGATGCATTAATAGACATGCAATCTTAGTCAGATAAGAACTTTAACCATTTCTTACCAATCACTTTCAAAGGTACTACCCTTGCCTGCACATCAGCATCATCATGTGAGTCATCCTGAGACACATCATCCATGGAATATTCCTTTCCATTTTTTCCATCTTCTCTTTCCACTTCCTTCAACTTTGGTGGGAGCATTGCTAGATTCAAAGTCCAACATTTTGTAGCATGATGTCCTTGCTTATGGCAATAAGTGCACTGCATGTGCATCCTCTTGACAACATGATTTTCCTTGTCTAATGGACCTTTGGCTCCTTGCTTCTTTTCCTTCAAAAGTTTCCGGTGTGTGGCCATTCTCTTCCAACATCTAGAAACATCATGGTTATTCAAACCACAAAAGGAACAAGCAATTCTTTTCCCATCTCTATGTGGAAATTTATCATGATTTGCACAATCAAAAGGAAAATGTTTAGAACCAGATTTATACTTGCCTCTTTCACCTTTATTACCTTCATGAGGAAGTGAAGCAAATGAAGAAGTGGCTCCCTTTTGAATACCACCAATCTCTTCAAGGCTGTCAGAGTCTCCCCAACTCTCTGGTTCAAGTGCGTGCCTCTGAACACCTGCATCCTACAAATGATGTTTCAAGCTATTGCATTCTTCCTGAATACAATCTTCACAGACTGCAATGCAACCCCTTCTTGGAGCTGTTTCAATGGCCTTCATGGTAGCTTTGGAACACTTTCCATAAGAATGTCCATAGCCAAGACCTAAATACTTAGGCCTTTCCTTAACCATTATTGGTTCAACAATACTTTGTGCATGCTTTTCCAAGCCCTTTCCTTCATAGCCCATCTTGGACATTAGCTTGGAACCTATGCCTTTGGTATGTTTTTCAAAAGAACCAATATAAGAATCCTTAAAGGAATTTGAATACAAATTGGAATGGTTTACCTCTTCTCCAAGCTGATACTTGACTAAGGATTCTTGGGCAACAAAGAGTTGTGTCTCCAACCCATGCATCCTTCTCAGGTTCATATTTATAATATGAAGTTGCCTCTACATTTCCTTCAGTTTGTTAGAAAGCAACTGCTTCTCTTCCTTCATGGAATTCAACTGTGCTCTAAGTATGTTGCTCTTTCTTCCATCCTCATACATTTCTCTCACCATATCCATCATGGTGGACAAGTATTTCTTCATGTCTTCATCATAGAGTCATGTGATGAAGAAGGAAGCATTCGAGGACTCACTTGTAGAAGTTGTCATTATGCCAATGACTTCTCCTTTATTCTTGTCCTTCCTGGACTGAGCTATAGATAGCTTTCCCTTCACTTCTGCAAACTCAAACAATACTCAGTCTGCAAACAAGCATGCAGTCAACCTTTGATTGTTTAAACAACTTTTAGACAAGCAATCTTTTCTTTGTCAATAAAGCATGTTGATATAACCTTCTTAAAAGGTGAGGTTAATGAATCTCAGGCTCTGACACCACCTGATCTGAAAATGGGGCTCTTAGGCTTCTTTTCTAATTTACAAAGACCTCTCCTACTCCCAAAGCTTAAATATTCCCAAGACAATTGTGGTTAACCAATGAGGAATTAATAGTGCTTGAAATATGGTGTATGCTTGTGTTTGGTTTTAAACTATATATGTGGTGTAAATTGATTTGCTTAAACTGATATAATACATATAACAGTGAAAAAATGCAGCCAATAACAAACACACATAAGACATCAATTTAATATGGAGTTCACCCAAAACTCTTGGGCTACATCTCCTTGAGCTCTAGTCAACTCGACTAGGCTCTCTGGGATTATGGCAAAGTCCTTTTTACAAGCTCTGGGCTCAACTCCACTGTTTTACATAGAAACAATGGGTTTAGACACCATTTTGTCCCTAGATATTCAAGCTCTTGGTTGTTGGCTCTCAGCTCTAGCTGTGGCTCTTGGCTCTGGCTCTCGCTCTGGCTATTGGCTCTAGCTCTAGCTCATGGCCTTGGCTCTTGGCTCTGGCTCTTTGGCTCTGGCTTCGTTGCCATTTTGCAACCTTCAGCTCTCTGGCTTTTCACTTGAACTTCACGTGACCCCAAAGGATCCCTAAGCTACTCTGCACAGTAGCTTTTTGACTCTCTCTACTCCCGTGCAATTGCCTTATGCTACCTTCTTCCTCTTGTGTCCTCAATCGTGCTCTCTAGCTCATTTGAGGCATCTTCCAACTTTCTGGTTTCCATGGTCGTTTCCCTCGATTCATTGTCCCTCTGTGGCTCTTTCACTTCCCAAATGCATTATTGCCTATAGAAACGCCTGCTGCAACGTGGCATGATGATAAGGAGTGGTTATATAAGGAATTGGGGCCATTTCATAGGCGAAAATCTGAAAATTGAGGAAAATTCATTACACAGGAATTTTCTGGAAAATACACTATCAGACGTGTATGTCGGACGTGAAACTCGCTTCAATCACCCCTAAATCCCTATTAGGTCTGCCATTAGGCGTTAAATCGCATCGCATAAGTGTATTGGGAAAAATCCCAAATACATGGGAAAACCTTCAAAAACCCAATAAAATCCTTTTATCAGACTTGAAATTATATCACATCCACCCTATAATCATATCATGTTTTCCTTTGACCACTTTTTCACTCTACACCATTGATCTGCCGGATCTCTGGTCCATATGAAATTTCAGGCAGCTTAGGAGTATGGAGGTTACTCGCCCGAAAAGGCAGTTTTCCTCTCTCTTCTGCCAGCCACATGTCGACTAGTCATTAGGATCGGGAGGAGCCAGAGCAAAACCATTTATCGCTTGAGGCCCATCCAAAATCTGCCTTTACGGAACTCAATTTCCATGCAATCGGGCTTATAATTCCCCTTCAGGTCTGTTTTATCGCTTCAAGTGTCGTTTCTTTGTATTTTGGTTTTTTTCACCAAAAATCGTTAATACACAAAAATTCCCATTTACTGGATTTCAAATTTTATAAATTACGCTTATGAAATCCATTGGGTCCAGCAATCATCGCTCGCCGATTCAATCTTGGCCATCCATTGCTCTTGCGATCCGACGGCTGAGATTTCACATTGCGATCGCTTATCGCATGTCGTGTCACACCCTGAACAGGGGTTCTGTGCATCGCTGATGCCAATTTGTCGATCCGATCATCAGTGGTCGGCATATCACATGATCGAAATTGTCAATTCCAGGGTTCTGATATCACATATGTGTCTTCCTCCAATTCAATCGATCAGATCGGCGGATCGGAGTTTCCTTCGCCTCCACTTAAATTCGGCCTTTGCGTTTTCCTGATGCAATTTCCCTTTTTAAGGCTTTTTTGCCATTTTTAGGGGTTTTTGCCTCCTTTTCCAAAGAAACAAAGCATCTTTTGCATGCGATAAATTCTGCATCCTAAGTTCATTTTAGCCTATTCAAGTTATAGTAGATTCAAAAGGAAAAGATCTCTGCAATGGGGCTATTTCCAGGAACTTCCTTGGACTTTCATTTTTCCTTTGTGAGGACAACATAGACTTAGGAGTCTATCCAAAATCCATTTTGGATCAATAAGGGAGAACGAATGAGTTAAATTTTTGGTCAAAGTTGGGTTGTGGGCCAGGTTTAAGCATCCTACAGTTTGACAGACCTCGAGGCATGAAACTTGGCTCCCGAAAGCGGGTAAATTTGTTGGATCATTAATTTGTCTAATATCCCCTATATTAGACAAATTCAAAAAATATGTTATTATTTAATATATATATATATATATATATATATATATATATATATATATATATATATATATATATATATATATATATATATATATATGAGGTGGCAGGCCACCACCCCCGCCACCCCAAAACTATATTACAAAAAAACAAAATTATTAAAGGGCCGACGGGCCATGACCCTTGCTGGCCCAACCGCATCGCATAACCAAAATTATGTTTAAAATTGGTCGGTGCCCATGACCCTGTCGGACCCCCAACCAACCTCCATACACAAAACTACGATTAAAACAAAACATAACTATGTGTGGCATGGGCAGGCCACCTCCAATGGACCTGAGCCACACCCCAACCACCACCACTTGTTAAGAACCAAAGGTGGTGGGGCTTGAACCCACCTGGCCAACCTGGCTGGCCTGCCTCCCTGGCGCCTCCACACAAATTCCAACATTAATGCCACCAATCACACCTTAATACAACAGCTCGCCATGCCAAAAACAAGAAATTAATTAATTGTTGATAAGTTAATTCAAAAATGGTTCATTAAACTATTTGCTAAGTTTCGTGGGGGCGAGATTTGATCCCCCAATCTCTTGCCTTTGATGCCAACACCCAACCGTTCCACCATGTGGGCTCATTGGTAAATCTACTGAGAATATTTTATATAAACTCTTAAAGTTATTTGCACGGGGAGAAGTCATATGGGAACGGAATGGAGGCACTTAACGCAGAATGGAGAATGGAGCAACAGAGCCCCAAATACTAAGCACATTTTTAGAGGCACATATTTTTTTAATTAATTTTTCAAGTGGAACCATGAGCCTGGAAAAGAGCAGGTAGAACCATGATTAAGCCAAATTCTCAAGAGGGCAAAATTTTTCCAGTGTCTAAATTAGACAAATTTTATGTCGATCTTACACCTCTCAACGACACGAACCTGATCGCGTAGTCATAATTTTGATATGAGCATAAGATCTTCAGATGACCTAGAGGAGGGAATCTTTGAGGAATCTAGGGGAATCTAAAAGATTCCTTAAGCCCCTGATTTTCACTTTCTGAGAATTCAGAAATTTGAGAGTTGATTTTGCACTATTCGATGCCACAATTCTGATGGTGCATTCAGATTTTCCATTTCATCGTTTCAATTTTCAACCACTTTTCAAAGTGGAGTGCATGTGTCAACATTCATGTGCGAGCATTCATTTCCATTCGATTCGATGCTGCGAGAATGATGGTATGACCAACTTCAACAGTTTGACATCCTTTTCTTCAGATGGCCCCAGGATGTGAGGTATATGCAGTGTGATGATGTACTTCTTTTTGCTAGGAGATACATTATGCTGCATAGATCCCTATTTGATGTTTGATGTGGGATCTTGTTTTCTTACTTGTTTCATGATTCCTGCTTAATGTGACGCGGAATCATCTGTGGGATGTACGTGTTGTCATGATTCATCATGTTTTCTTTGAGATCCCTTTGTTTTCATGTTGACGAGATACTCATGTGTCGGCATGTATGTTTGCATTGAGATCACTTTGATGCCATGTTGGCGGGATGGTCATTATCATCATGCATGAGTTTATGTCATACTAATATGAGTCCTTTTTTACTGAGAGCTCCTGTAGCGGAACATCTCGTGGAACCACTCCTGCGTGATGGCATTTTCCTTGTGTGATAGTGACGTCACCACCTATGTACATCATCACTATTGACAACACTTAATGCAACGACCTACACCATCTTGACACTGGGGCTCGAAGACGTTGTCCCTCCTGCATGAACTCTGTTATCAATGTCTTGTTATTTTATGTTGCTGATAATTTTCATGTTCCTTCTTCTTTACATCATGCATATTTGTTCCTTTATGCTATTTCAAATGCAATTTTAATCACATCACGAAAGCAATAGATCTTGGTTAAATTTGGGAGTTGAGTCAACTCGGATCAGTCCTTCATTTCAAATTCCATTGCAAGGTACTCCTTGCAAAATCTGATCAACTTCTCATCATTGGTTAAAATCAAATCATCAACATATAAGACAATAATAAGTAATTTACGTTCTCCCAAGATGTGATTGAGGTTTGGATCCCCTTCACTTATGGTGAATCCCAAACATGTGAGATAACTATCAATCCTGGTGTACCAAGCACGAGATGCTTGTTTGAGACCATACAATGCTTGCTTGAGTCTGCACACATGAGACTCCCTTTCAAATGTCTCAAAACCTTCTGGTTGCTCGATGTACACCTCCTCCTTAATAACCCCATTGAGAAATGTTGTTTTTACATCCATTTGGTGGATCATCCACCCCATCTTTCTTAAATTATTTGTGTCTCTTAAATATAAAGTTGTCTTAAAATATTTTGTCTTAAATTGTTTTTGTCCTAAATTTAAAGTTATCTTAAAATACTTTTGTCTTAATTGATAGTAAATTTCAATGTAAAATAAATAAAATAAAAATTGACTTTTTAAAACAAAATATTTCATTGTCTTAAATAAATATCTTAAAAATACCCTTGGCGTATTAATGTACGAAAGATTAGCATGGGCACTATTGATGGGCACAAATCCAAAATTCTTACAATTTAATATATATATATATATATAGAAAGAAAGAAAGTATTTTAACGTCCACAAGGCTAAAGATAGCCTATGGGACAAATTTCTTTTTCATCTGCTTGATGTATTCAACCCTTTTTCTATGAAGCTTCACAATAAATGCTCCCAGCTTCTTGACAAACCCCTTGCTAAATAGATTATCCCAAGAGCTAGCTGCCAGCATATCTGCATAACTTTCCCTGTTGTCTTTGAAGGCCTCACATTCTAAAATGAAATTTTTTTATGTTTCCACTTTTCTAGAAGAACAAAAAATGCATACCCTTTTCTCCCACACTTCCTTTGGCCTTTTCCAGTGTCCTATTTCACAACGGAGTTGATGAGAATTAATCCTTAACTGAGCAATAAGAATTATGGCGCTCCAAGAGATATTGGCCTCTATGTAGCCTTTTGGTTTATGATCATGAGTGGGATTAAACACTTTAATATATTAATTTTTCTTTCTTCCTAGGTCCTTATCTCGAGTACGTTTGTGGAGCTTTTCCATAACAAAAGTTTTTATCTCTTTGTTGTTTATGGGACCCGCATTCAAGCAAATACCCCATTTACTAAACCACTTGTTATTTTGCTGCATCCAAGTTCTTTTGCTCTTGCAAAGTCTATCATTAAAGACAACCTTAGGCCATCTACGCTCTTCCATTTCCTCAATTTTTTTTAAATACCTTATGACTCGTACCATAGAAATTTCTTCAATAGGAGAAGTCCCTGTTTCACCTAACAAGATATCATAAGGAACTGCACTTTTAATCTTAAATTTGTTTGTAATCAAACGCTTCTGAATTTTCTCAATTTGTCTTCACTGCATGTCCGAGGTACTGCTAGCCCACAGTTCACAACCATAGAGAATCACCGGAATCACTAGAAGCCCAAAAAGAGTTTGAGTGGTCTTCCAGTCCCATAACTCTGCCTCTCTACACCTATTTTGAAAAGCATAAAATGCTTTCCAACCCCCCAAAGTTCTTTTCTTTCTACAACCATTCCAGCTTAGATTTTTGTTGAAGTTATTATGAGATATTTGTAATCCACAACTTCTTCCAGAATGTTGCATTCAAAGTAGAACTTATGCTGGTTATGTTTTATTTTCTTAGAGAAGACCACTACTTTCATTTTGCTGATATTGACTTGCATCCCCACACTTTTACAAAAATTCTCAAGGGATAGTAAGTGCTCTTGCAAACCAAAAGCCGATTTAACAATTAGAATAAGGTCCTATGCATACAGAAGAAGCCTTATAACAAACTTACAGAAATAGATACCATCACCCTCTTACGAATTTAACCACTCCTCAAGCTTGTCGATATATAAACCAAAAAGGGTAGGAGATAGTGGGCAACGTTGCTTGACTTCGATATCGCTTCTAAAACTTTCAAAATTGCCTACTGAAGTTCTAATTTTGACTTTCACCTCTTCATACAGCCTATGCACAGCTGCTCTCAAATGTTTAGGAACCCCAAGTTCCTCCATTCTCTGCCAAAGTTTATCCCTAGGAACCGAGTCAAACACTTTTTTGAAATCAACAAAGCAACAAAAGAATTCTTCCTTTTTCTCCCAAACCTTTTCAATGATGTGCCTTAAAGTTATGCAATGATGAACTGTGGAATGCTTAGGTCTAAAACCTACTTGTCCTTTAGCATGCTTATCTATTTCTTCATCCCATTTGCTAATTTTGTTTTCTAGCATGCTTCCAAATATCTTTGCAAACAAAGGGTTTATCATGATGGTCCTATAATTGGAGGGATTATTGACGTCACCGCTCTTGAAAAGAGGTATTACCACGTTAGTTGTCCAATCTGCAGGGAGCCCTTATTGTATGATGTTGTTGAAGATTTTTGTAATGTGATGTGCAAGAATCTTTGAGCCCCACTTTAGATATTCTGCTTGGAGTTCAACTAAGTCTTTTTCTTTTCCAACACCCAACTTCTTGATACCCATCTCTACCTCTTTTACCGTGAATAGTTCAGCATCAGTGTTGACCAAGGGGGGAGGATCAACCTTGGGAACCTGTTCATAGAGTTGTCTTGCATAGCCAAACCATTTAGAAGCTGTAATATTATTTCCAATTTGTATCTTTTTCTGTTGGAGCTCCTTCCAGAATAATTTGGGATTATTTTTCCCTAGGAAGATTAGTTCTTTCCTCCTTGAAACAATGAAATATGCCTTTTTCTTGCTTAATAACTGCTTGTAAGGTTTGAGATTTATGTTATCCTTGTTTGAATATTTCCACATTCTCCTTGCATTTTTGCATTCCTCGTCACACCAACACCAAGCATTAACTGGAAAGCAATTTGTTTCAGACTTCTTAATTTTTGTTCTTTTGCACTTTGCAAGTGCGCATTGAATTAAATGTGTTAATTCATGACTATGAAGATTGTGCATTGTAATTTTCTCCTTCTCAAAGAGCCTCTCTAGCGTCATTTTAAAGGTATTACAATTTTATGGGGTCAAAAGAATTCTGCCATGTGGTAGATTTTGTTGGACATGGTGAATGTTTGACTCTAATTGTTTCTTTCCAATCCAAGAGAGACATAAATAAATTGGCTTCTGATCTGATTTCAAATCCCACAGCTGATCTCCAACCAAAACTTTTTCCATTTTCTCCTCAAAGTTCGATGATTGTGGACAATAAAGCCTTTAAAAATACACTTTTCCCGAGTTTCTTTGTTAGTAGCTTTGAGAAGCTAGTCTTCTGGAGCAATCTAATATTGCTATCCCAATCATTATGTGTATCTAGTTCATGAGCGTCCTAAGCAGTATTCTTGGATGATGTTGACAGCTCAAAAGTCCATTATTGTCTTAGAATTAGTTATAGTTGAAGGAGACACATTTTCATTAGCAACCCCACGGGTTTCCAATGACTTGTCTTCTAATGCTTCACCTGTTGACACAGCTGGCACAACTAGCTGAGTAGGTTCCTTATCTCCTGTATGAGGACTCTCCTCGGCCTTGGCTGTTGATTATTTGGCAGATGTTTTGTCCTCACAACTATAAACCTTATTCTCCATTTTAGCCAAGGCTGACTCTGAAGATTTCACTACATAGGGCAAGTCAATGTTACCGCGTGGTGAAAGCATTCTGCAGTTATCATAAAACTCCGAAAGTCTGTCACACTGCTGGTAAAATCGTTTATAAATACTCATGATGAGCCTTACAACTTTACATTTGGGCATGCCAGCCATGAAGCAATCTACCAGGTTCTGTATAAAGTGGTTAATCGTTCCATAAATATTTAGGCATTCCTTCACCAAATCGAGGTCGTACTGAAATAGTGGGTTTCCCACCACGCAGATTCCCTGAAGGCAGCAATTTAAGAGGCAGCACAGTAGTTGTTGCAGAGACGGCAAGCTTATCAAAATGTAATCCACGTCCAAATACATTGTTCTATGTTGGAGACTTTCAGACTCAATGTTACAGTTGAAATTCCTGCTACATCGCAGTCTTTGGTCGAGGTAAGCGGAGTATTTGTGCACCCACAGAGAACAATGGGAGGCAAAGGGGGTGGAGAAATCGTGGAATTGTTGCGACGTGATGGCGAGTAGTGTTGCATGAGAAGAGTGCTGGATGTCTTCTTCTTCCTCCTCAATGAAAATGCAGGAATTAGCATCTCTCATCAATCGATGAATGAGCGCTAGCTTTTTCACTGCGACCATCCAGTATTTCGTTCGCCATAAACGTTCTTCTACCACGCGTTTTAGTCGTGATCGTGACGGAGCAGAGTCTGTTGCCGACATGGCGGTGAGAACATGTTTTTCCTTGGGAGGGCTGTAATTCCGCTCGGTGGCTTTGACAACTGCTTCGTCAATGAAAGCCATGGGGCTCTTCAGCTTGGCAAACCCCATGGAAGCAACGTCCTTAATCACCCCGGTTGCTTTCTTCCATCGCGAATCCATCTCCCCTGCACGCAACCTATTTCCTTCCGCCTCTAGCTTATAAGAGCCGCATGAATTGGCATCTAACTAGGTTTCCTATAAATTAGTTTTAAATATTATTTTTAATTAATTTTAATATTTGTAAATTCTCCATAATAATATATTTTAAATAATAACAATTTTTATATTAAAATAACTATAAATTTTTAATGTGAATAATAAATAGTATAGTCGAACTTATGGACAAAATAGCTTTTGTCCTAAGAATTTCTTAATATAATTTCAAGTAAAACTGTGATTTTAGGTTACTAAAATACATTTTTGGTAAAAAATATATTAATACTTTAGCAAAAAAATAACATAGACTCAAATTTATTCTTTACCTAACTTAATCAAAATTAACTTAAAAAAACTCAAATTTATTCTCTAACTAATTTAATCAAAATTAACTAAAAATATGATTTCATTTATAAATTAAGCTATTCCATAAAAAAATATGATTTCATTTATAAATTAAACTATTCCATAATAAGTTAGATAATCTTCGGCATAATCACATAATCAATCTTGTGTCGACGCGTTTCGAACCAACCAGTGTGGTTCATCGTCAGGACAAGTTGAGGAACTAATCTGGCTAAGCGTGAATAAATAGCGTGTGCAGAGACTCCAACAGCTATAATGCTAACGGCTACTTTTGACCGAATGAACTTGGTCAAACCACCAACCTCGGTAATAGGTATAATATTATTATTATCTAAAAATCAAATTCTGTTGGTCATTAAATACAGTAATTAATCTATATTTAATTCCTATAAAATACAAGTACTAATCTATATTTAAATAAGATGGTCATTATATTTTGTAACATATATTAATAAAACTATAATTAATTATTATAAAATACTAGTAAAGGTAATACTCCTAGTTATTTATAGAATCTAGTTATGTTCGGTAATTGTGTAATAATTAATCTATATTATAAAATATAAGTATTAATCCTTATTTAATTAAGATGGTTCTTAATCCCATAATATATTAATAATATATATTTAATTAAAAAATACAAGTAGAGGTAATCACTCATATATACTTTTAGAATCTAGTTATGTTAGGTAATAGGGTAATGATTATTTAATGGTCTTAGGTAATATAATATTTAAATATATTGGTCCAATAAAATAATAAGTTATATATATTTTTCAAATAATCAATTTATTAATAAATTAAATTAGAATGTAAACCATTAATCAACCTAGAATTTAGTTATAGTATAACCAATAATATCGTTATATCATCAATTAGATCCATATTTATTATAAATTAACCCAGACCTTAGGTCAAATTACTATTACCTATAAGAGCTTACTATAATATATGGTAGAAAGTTTACTACTATACTAATCATAATCTATCTTAAAGGTCTAATAATCATCAAATCTTAATACATAATTAATTATTCCAAAATTTTTACTCAAGTTAATAATGTCATTAATACTTGTACGGTTAACAAAGGGTTATTTTTATGGTTGAGGGGCTAGGAGGACAAGGCCGGGACCCAACAACTGCTAATCTTCCAGCCATCATCCCTATTAAGGTTGTTTGGCCTTTTCTCAATCTCTAGGGCCTCTCTAAATTTGCGATGGTGAAACTGCGCAATTTTGGCAATGACTTGAGCCTCCTCTATACATACATGATGCATAGTTTTTCCCGCATGCTCAGCCAGGGCTGAGGACTTGGTCCTCCCATGCCTTAAGTCAGCCGAATGCTCGCTAATCCGCTGATTAATAGAGCGACCAGGCTCACCAATATAAGGGGTCCCACAGGAACAGGGAATGAGATAGACACCCTTCATGTCCCTAGGGTCAATCGGGTCTTTCACCGACCTGAGGGATCCACGGATAGTATTGAGAGGTCTAAAGGTAGTGGGCACATCATACTTCCTCAGAATCCTTGCAATCCTGTCCGTGGTTCCTTGGATGTACGGAATGTTCACACCCATGGTATGATCATTGGGAGCTTTCCGGATCGAAGGCTCCTTCTTGGCCCTGAGGAATGCTTTTTGACCTAAGTGCCTATCATAACCATTCTTCTCGAAGACCTCAAGGAGGTGAGCCTTTTCCGCTTCCAGGCTCTCCTCATCCGAAATTCTAACGGCACGGGTGGCAAGCGTGCTAAGGACACCTAACTTCTGAGCAGGGAAATGGTGTGAAGAAGCATGCAAATATAGTTAATGCACAGTTAATATAGTTAATGATAGATTTTTCGGCGAAAATCAGATGGTTTCTCATGTGATTTTCGCCGAAAAATCTATCATTAACTTGTTATGGATCACAGAAGTCTCAACTCAACAATAATATACTTTGAAAAGGTTCTTTAAACCTTATGCTTTGGTGAATGCACAGTTTAATTTTATCTATATATGTGGGATTGTTTTGGTGAATGAACGCTTAAAGTTTTAAATAGGGGTGTTTTAATATTTCCAAAGTATATTTGATATTATATATATATTTCTTAAATTACTAATTTAGATTAATAAATTTTATTTTATGACATAAGAGTTAGTGTAAATATTTCTTATCGGGTTTTAAAATATAAATATATATATATATATATATATATATATATAATTATTTGAAAATTTTATATTAATGTGATTGGGCGTATTAATGATTTAATATTGATTCAGATTGGTGATGACATAACTTGGTTGGAGCTTTTATTTATTATTATTTTAGGGTAATAAGAAATGTATTATGCATTTAATTTTAAATGAAAATCCGTTTTTCCATATGATTGTATTTAGTGATGATATTGTTTTTTAATCACTTTATTGTAATAATTATTACATTAGCATTTCCTTTATAAATATGTTGTAAATTATTATTACTTACATAATAAAGTTGATAGTTACATTATAGTTAGTGAAGATTATATTAAATTATTTATGAAAACTTTGATGGCCTTGAATTGAAGTTTTCCACGTTTTTTTCATGCATTTCTTTTTAGGTAACAACAATTTCGAAATAAGTATTTAATAATTTTAGAGGTATGGTTAGAATTCAGGTAGCTGTATATGTAATAGAAGTGTCTATAAGATTGCATGATAAGTAAATGTAAGAAAAAGAGAAATGGCTTTTTTCATTTTGATGTGATAATGATATGTTTTAAAAAAAAAAAAGCACAAATGAGTTATATTTAACTTATTTGTTTTATGACTAAAACTCATGAACCTAAATTATTTATATTTTTATTAGGTTTGTTTCAAATAATGTTGTTTCATGAGATGATGTAGCCTTTCTTTCCAAAGATAAGTTGATTATTTTTTCTAATATTTTTGTTGTTAATTTTTAGTTTTTCATTCGACCTTCTACTATTGGGAAGTCATTTAAAATTTCCAACCAAATCAATATAAAGAGAATACCATGGAGCAAAGTTTTTTCTAACCTCTCTAAAAATTATATCCATTCGCTATTTATATTAGAGATTGCTAGTGGAGGAGGTTCATCAAGAGTTTTGAATAGGTTTTTAATCAATGTATTTATTGGTGCTTTTGAGACATAAATGAAACAATGTTTACAAATTAAGATGCATCGATCACCATTATTATTATAAAATACTAAAATGCCACTTTTATTTTAAAAATATAAGAGTGCACAACAATGCTCTAAAGTAACAAAGAGCACTTGTGTACATGAAAAGTATGCATGGGATTTTAGAAACCAAAAAAATTTATGATTGTTCTTAAATAAATGCATGCCCTCATACATATAGAATATCATTGCATTACAAACTTAAAAGTGCAATATCCCTGACTAGTTGACTATTGGAAGATGAAACCCTGGTTCACCCTTTGTTCCTTTAGGCTAGCAACAAGGGTAGTATTGGAAGAAGGGGTCACTCGATTTTTAATTATAAAAGCGGAAATGAAGGGGACCTTAGTAAATAAGTAGGGAGGACGTATTATTTCCCAACGTTTTTTATGGTATTTTCTAGTGCTATTTGTCAATGGTATTATGGTCAATTCTAGAAACTTGAAAAAGACCCAATCAAAGGCTATAAAGGAAGAAGAAAGGAGGAAGGGAGGGCATTCAATTGGGTATCTTCTCTCTACATTTTGATTGGAGGCTCAAGCAAGTTTTCAAAAAGTGAGGGTTTCAGGCAAGATCCTCTCACTAACTCTGGTGGGAGCCAATTTCACCCTTTCCAGCAACCCAACTTTAATGATACCAAATATAAGACTAGTTGGCTAGGTTATTTTTCTTCATTTGATTCATAGAGGAGTAGCATTGGATCTGGGTTTGTTATACAAAATTTGATTATTGGGAGGTCGAGATCTAAGTCTCTCAGCAAAGATTAAGCCTTGTCGGATTTAGACAATTGATCCATTATTATTATATGTTGTTGGCAGGCCATGAGTTAAATCCTTACATGAGGATGATCACCAGATTTGGGTGCCATTCGCAATTGTGCATCATTGTTTAAAATTGTGAGGTCATATACACATATCGTGTTGGTGACAGTCACATAAATTACACAAGGGTTCGAAGGCTGTGAGGACACACACATCCATCACATGAGAATACAGATTCGTGAGGCCATAAATCTATAGCACAAGATTCAAGGGTGGAGAGGCCATAAAACTACAACAATATAAGCATAGGGTCGAGGCCCATTCATACATAATTTTGGGTTTCAAAGGTCGAAAGTACATACATTGATTGTATAGTCATGAGGCTATATACATATCAACACGTATGAGATGTAGGTCATAAGACGTCACTCTAGGTATCGAGGAGGATAAACAAAAAGTTGAAGAGTCTCTTTAGGCATCAAGTAGGTTCCTTGAAGGAGCCAAGTCATAATGCATCTTTATTAGTCTTCATCTCTTGACTTATGGAAGAATGAAATTGTAATTCCTCATTCATTTAATAAATTTTGCAGAGTTCCCATATTCTATTTAACTTATCTCACGTGTTTACAAATTGGTTTTTTTTAATGGTAAATGTGGCCACACTTGTATGATTAATAATGTGTCTCTTTATCGTTTGACCTAAGATCTAGTGGTGTTTTATTTATTTTTAAGCAATAGTCTATTTAATTATTTTTTATGCCTTGGGTATCTCACAGTGGTTTCATAGCCACATTCTTCGCTAGTAGTGAGATGTGATGCTGAGGAAAGCCAAAGGGACACCAAGAGGCATTTCCGTTGGTTGGAAAGGGCGAAGAACCAGAACCCTAAGATGAAGACATGGGACTGTTACACCAAGCAATACCTATTGCCGACAAGAGTAATCTCCTTAGATCCTAAATAGAAACTAGAAACAACCATGACAAATGGACTGAATTTTTCCCTAAGTTGAACTTGTTCAAATTATATGTAGTATAGCTAATGGATAAACCTCTTACCAGTTTCACGAAATGCCTGATGGAGATTCCTTATTGTGATTTGATGCAGCTCTTCAATGCTTGATAGGATCTTCAAATATAAACCATAAGAGGATCAAAAGCACATGTGATATAATAATTCAAACAACTTAGCCTAATGATCAAGGAAATTAGGGATTGAATTTTCCTTAATGAATATAATGAACAATTGTAAACTATTCATCATTCACAAAAGACAAAATCAATGGGAGAAAGTGCTCATTTGTGTTAATCAGAAGATAAGAGGAGCCTTACAACCTTTGCCTTGATACTGTCAGGTCCCTCCCAAATGCCTTCAATTTCCTCATTAGATGACAAGCTCTCTAATCTCAAACCAACAACATAAGTTTGTACTCTCTGAATTCTGACCTCCTTCATTAAAGAGGGTGGAGTTTTAGATCCCTAAGAAGAGGATGAACCTCCTTTAATGAAGGATTAGGTTACCATGAGAAAAGGGATGGAGATGCATCTTATGAGGGTTATAATTTGAATAGTCATCACCTAAAAGCATTCAGTTGGGAAATATTTGACAAACTATGTTTCTAGAATGTACTTTTTATTTTTTCTTTCTAGAATTCACCTAGTTGTAGAAAGAGTGCACCTTTGCATTGTTCTCATAGTCAGTTTCAGCGCATGCACAGGAAACTTTAGAGAAATCTGCATAGGTGGAAATTAACAATGTGTAAGGGTTATTTGACCCAAATTTCTCATGTAATTCAACATATTTTGAGTTTCTCGACTTCTAAGGGAGTTGGTTTCAACATGTTCATGGATGGTAAAAATATCCATAAATTGATCAAGTGTCATGGCAACAAATTGACGTGTAAAATATTGCCCCCTAAAGTGTGAAATCTGAAAGACAAGTTTAAAGATTGAAGCGCTTTGTCACTCCAAGGATCAGATTAGAGGCAATGCTCAGAAACCTACAATGAAAATTCAAAGGGAACACAATTCAAAATATATATCAAAAATCATCTATGAGGTAGCATTCCTATACTTAGAGTAAAGTGAACTTAGTGAAAAAGGATGGAAAAGGTAAGATCATATAGATGGTATACATAATGTGGACATAGCCATATGTCTACATAATCATGAATATAAAACCTCCTTGTAACCTAGAATGATGAAACTAGATCTAGGATCTTGATCTCCATCTCTCAATCCAAAGTACGATTCTAACCATGCGAATGAACATCTCGAAGTACAACATGGTAGAAACCACTTGATTACCGTTCAATGATGTGAACCATTAACAAGTGTTATAGAAACCACCAATAATGATAATGTTTCTCAAGCTATTTCCATTACAATCTATGAAGTGCGAGTATGTGATCTGAAGTCGAACACTCATAGAATCCTTCGATCGAAGGCCAATGGTGAGAACCTATCATCAAAAGCGAAAAACTTGCCATTAAGGCATGCAGGCTTCAAGGTATTGAAGGTTTCTAAATCAACTTCATAAATAATGAGCTGAAGTTGATAGGAAGCGATTCGCCGTATGAAAGCCTATGACACAAAACATGATATCAAGTTTTGAAAATAGTTTGCAAGGACTGACTCAAGGATGGCCGAGGAAAATGAAGGAGATGATTTTGCAAAGTGATTTGAACCAAGTTTGAAATTCTCTTGAACACATAATGACACTGTAATGATTTAGAAACATTTGACTCAATGATCATACCCAAAACCGTGAAGATTTTCAATGAGGTTTGATTAAATGTAAGGAAAATGGATTTCCCAACTCGGACATGAATGTGACGGAGTGTCGTGTTCAAGAGCGACATGCTTTAAGTAATGATTAAAATGGATACCTTCCTCAAATTTCCCCTACCATTACTAGAAAGTTCCTATTTATTTTTTACAAGCTTGATGAGGATAACATATGCTTGGACTGTAAGGTCATCCTTTGGATGAGTCCATCGAAGTATTTCTAACGAACCCTAAGAAGGAATGGTTTGGTCCCTTCATGCTTAACGAGTCCTATACTGTTTAAATTTTTACGAGTCTGGTAAAGGGAAAACTTGATGTCATTTTCTTTTAAAAGTTTCAAAAAGACAAAAAAGAAAAAGCATTCAGCTCTTTAACTGTAAATTTTTAATGAGCTTAAAGAAAGTAAAGCTCAACTTTTTTCATTTTTAGAGAGTCAAAAGAAAAACATAAGTACACTCCATGAGGTTCTTTTTCATCAATTTAGTCTCTCAGGTCCAAGAAAAGATAAAATAATATAGGAGAGAACTCTATTGACAATGTTTGATCAATGTATATCGTTTTCATAAATGGTCCTTGCTCAGTGCGTAAAAGGGGTAAACTTATACTTAGGGGACAGTTGTTCATTTACTTTTACGAGTTTGAGCAAGCAAGTACTCGGCAATATTTTCATTTTTGAAAGAGTCTGAAAAGGGCTTAAAATAAGACTCCATGATTTTCACTTTTCATAATTTTTTAGGAGCATAAATAGCGATAAAAGTCTGCTAAAATGTCAATAATGATTTATCTTTACTTCGTAAATGATCCTACATAGTTAAACTCAATAACCCATCATAACTGCTCAAAAGGGTGTTTTCCCTGTCAAAAAGATTCAAAACATAAAAGGTTATTTTTTTTAAGCTAAAAAAACTTACAAAAGTGGGAAAAATTAATTTCATTTCTACCATTTTCATTTTCACCAATTCAAAGTAGAGAGAGGAGTTTTTATCACCGAACTTCGAGGACTGATTCTAAACTAATCAGTGGACAAAATCACACACTGTTTCCTCAAAGTAGAAGATCTGTCCATAACTTAGCCTTCTATCTGTTTATTTTCTTATTTTAATCTTTCATTTGGTTTTCTGGGACAAAGTTTTGTCAAAAATCTACCATCGGCCCTGCGTGGGTTTCATTCAATTTGACACATGGAGGCTGATAAAATTTTTCATACAGAAAATATCAACTTGAGCACAATTCTGTTGGAAAATTTCACATAGCTACACCGTGTCCATAAAATGGCAGTCGCGCAAGCATCGGGGACATTTTTTAAAACAAGTTTTTAACCCCAGAAAACATGAATTGATGTTCAAAAATGCTTCTAACTTCTTTTAAATGGTCATTCCAGGTCGTTTGATTGCTCAAAAATGTAGTGGAGGGAAAGAGAGCATGAAGCCAATGATTTGGCTGCTTTGGCGGATTCGGCCACTTTGTAGGCTCTCAAGACTTGGGGCTTCATAAAATATTGGCTTTTCCCTGGGATGAAAGCCTAGGTAGATCTAATGACATGGTTGGCGAGGACTTGGAATGTCCAGGAATAGTGATTTGTGATTGTTTATCATCGCCTCATCATTGATGCTAATGACATCTATTTTCTGAGTGGGTTATCTCATCAGGGAGTTGATCGTTCACTATTGGGATTGAGAGCGGGGGGAGATACTATCGATGCATATCTACAGTGATTTTGTAGGGGTGCACTGCGAAAATATGGATGGATTGAAATTTAGTCCATCAAATGTTTACCCTTGAGGACCATTACTTTCACTGTTTGAAAATTGTGTGGCTGTGTTTCCCTTCATCTAGTCACATGGGCATAGATGCAGACAATCGTGGAATGATGGGAACCCATGGCATAGAACTGGTGCAAGAAAGTACTGGTAAACATGAACGGCCAGTTGACTAGGTGCAAGAATGGTAAACTGAAAAATTTCGGTTATGGTGTCATTCTTGTTGCTTTTTCCCTATAGAGTGTTCCTATTCTTCGGCCACAACAGATTCTGGAAAACGAGGGGGATTCAAGGGATCCATGCTTGATAAGGTGGGTTACACTGATGGCACGTCATGGAGGTGATTGTCTTGCAGTGAGGTATACGCCAGAGCTTTTTGACTCGTTGGGACAACATTTGATTATGATAGAGCATTTTTCTTATGCTGGGATGGATTATCGAGTTAATCCTGATATCCCACTTCCAAACAATCTCAATGGGGTGATCTAGGTAAGAATTTTCTCATTTTGTCATATTTTCAAATTTTTTTATTTTTAAGTGTTTTTGTCTTGAGAGGATAATCATCTGAAGTGTGTGTGCAAATGTGGGTCCAACCCGAAAGCTGGGATGAGACGATATGATTGACAAGGCCAACAACCTATAGTAGCTATAGCAACGAACCCAGAGGCAGATGACATCCTGACAGAGTTGAAGCACAACCTTGAGACGTTCACTGCCAACTTCCTAGAGACCAGAGTTGATGAAATTCCATGCACCTATCAGAGGCATGTAATTGGGGTTCTAGTGCCTCTCATATGTTTGTTGTGTCGAGTTTCTCGTGTTATCGTGTGTTATCATCAGCATCATCATGCCTAACTATTGTATTTTCGAGGACCATTTTTTCACTTTTTGGTGTCAGCAGATTCGGAAAATAAAACACCACAGAGCCTTATGTCCTTGGACGACATATTTTGTAGACAAACCCAAACTCTATTTTAATGAAAAATCTGCTACTTTTATCTTTGTTTATATCGATCAATGTATGAATCAGTATTTTTTTAATTTACAAATGTTGCAAATGTCTATTTAACACATGATTCGCCAATGCATTTATCAATGTGTTTAAATATCTCAAAATGTGTTGATATTCAAAATAATCAAACTACCTTTCCAAGAGATAGACTCATAAAAACACCCTTAACATGGTTGGACTCCTTACTAAATATACACCTTTTAAATGTAATTCTACGAGTTGTGAATATAACCTAACTATCAAACAATGGATACCAAATGTAATGGAATCATCTAATAGCTCAATGACTACATTATATTCCGCTATATTTTTCATTGTTTGACCGAGACATATTCTGTGTATAGAGACTAGCTCGTGACTAGTTGAATAGATAACCCAGAACGTGGAAGATAAATTCTGAGTACTACAACTAGCGCCCTCAGCAAAGCCAATGTAAATCGGAGAAAATTTCAACATCTATAAATCAAGTGTAAAAACGAGATAAGCAGGAGAAGTACAAAAAAAAGTAAAAAACACTAATTCTCACACATGCCTAAAAATGGTAAATAATGTACAAATCTTCACCAAAATTTTATGCAAAATATTTCTTTAGGTAAACACCATTTCTAGGATTTTGCAAAGGAACACCATCATAATCAACCAACTCATAAGCACATTTAGATAATATACGTTTTATGATGTAAGTGCCATGCCACATGGGCTTGAATTTCCCTGCACCTAGCTTGTCATGAGCTTGATCATAGACCAAGACTAGTTCACCTTTTGAATATGTATGAGGATTAATGTTTTGATCATATTGGGGTTTGAAAAGTTTTTGTTGAGATTCACTAGCCAGTACGACATTACAATAATTTTCATCTAAATGACCTAAATGTATAAAGCATTCGTCGTCTGCATAGGTAGCAGGTAACAATTCGATAGATAATTTAAGAGATGGAATTTGAGATTAAATAGGTAATACGACTTACAAACCATAAACAATTTGAAAAGGGGTAGAACCAGTTGATGTTTTTACAGTAGTGCGGTAAGCCCATAGTGCTGAGAAGAGCATCGAGTGCTAGTTTCCTTTATGCATACCAACTATCCATTTAATCATATTGGTTAAAAATCTATTGACAACTTCGACCTAACCTTTAGCTTGTGGATAATATGGAGTAGAGCTATCATGGCGTAGGCCAAGTTGTGTAGATATCTCAACCATCATAAAGTTACGAAAATGACTACCGTGGTCAGTAACAATATTTTGTGGGATGCTGAACTGAGAAATCACATGATTGAAAATGAAAATAGGTGCAATTTTTCCTTCATCTCTATATGAGGCATCGCCTCAACTTATTGTACAAAGTAATCAACTGAAAGAATGATATATCCATGCCCCCAGTCTAGGTGAGGGTTACAAGTGATGAATTCAATGCCCCATTTGGAAAAAGGACTGACAGCTATGATTGGATGAAGAGGAGCGGGAGGTGCTCACATTTTGCAATTATAAATTTGGTAATTATGGCATTTTCAAACTGTAGCGTTGTAGTATTTAAACATTTATGGCCAAAAATAGCCACCATGTAATATCTTTTTGACAGTAACATACCCATACATGTGACCGCCACATGCTCCAAAGTGGTAATCATTTAAAGTTTTTTTGGCTTCTTGAAATTTTAAACAACATTGGAATATAGAATTGGCAGCATGACGATAAAGAGTGTCACCAATAATATTGTATTGTTTGGATTGGTATCGAATCCACTAATGATCAGTTTTGGATAAATCGGGCCTAAAATGTTGTATTTGGAGATATGCGCTGATGTCTCCATACCATGGATATAACCTACTAATAAAAAAGAGAGATTTGTTAGCAAAACAATATTCTGCTTCATTTTCTATATTAGTATGGGGAAAGTAACACAATAGTTCAACGTAAATAAAGGATTTATTTGATTTGGATTTTTCAAATTCCAAATCAAACTCTTGTAGAATGACTATCGACTTTGAGTATTTTACCCCTAGCAATTGTTTCGTGAGAATGCACATCATAAGGTTGCAATCTAAAATGACAGTCATTTTTTGGATAAGTATATAGTGACGACATTTTTGAACAACTTGCATAGCTACCAAGGCTAGCTTCTCCACATGTGTGTATTTAATCTCAGTTTTAGTGAGACTCCTACTCAAATAGTGAACCACATGTTTGCTGCTAGAATCATCATCTTGGACTAACACCATGCCAATCGTGTCATAAGATGCAACTAAGTACAGAAAGTAGTATCGATTATAATCAAGTGGATGCAATAAGGGTGCATTAGTCAGTGCATGATTTAATGCATCGAAAGCTTTACCAACAAGCTCATCCCAGAAAAATGGAATAACCTTTTTCAGCAGTCCAGTAAAACCATGTCTTAGTTCAGAATAGTTGAGTAAGGCTAGAAGAAGCAGGCAAATTCAAAATTGCCTCTACTTTGAGGGGATCAACATGAATTCCTTCCCTTGAAACGATGAAACCTAGAAGCTGACCAGATTTCACACAAAAAACATATTTGTGTGGATTTAACCAAATATTATAATGCCTAAAGCTAATGAAAATTTCTTTAAGTGCAATGGGTAATCGTGTCATTTCATGGAATGAGCTGGTAGGTAATCTAAATAAGGCTGAAAAATATACTTGATATCATGGAATGCATATGACATTGCTCATTGAAAAGTCACACCAGCATGTTTTACGCCAAATGGGAGTTTGCGATAAGAAAAATTTCTCCATGGGAATATAAATGTGGTTTTATACTGATCAGAAGGGAGTATGCTTATCTAATTGTAGCGAGAAAATCCATCCATGAAGGAAAGAGATTTATTCCTGACACAATCATTAAAAATTTGGTCGATATACGAAGTTGGATAATTGTCCTTGGGACAAGCTTTGTTGGTATCTCGGTAATCAACACACACTCGAATAGTTCCTTTCTTTTTATTAATGGGAACAACATTGGATACCCAATTAGTCAAAGGAATAGGGTAAATGAATCCTACTTTCAGCAGTTTCTCAACCTCAGTTTTGATAGCAACGGATTTTTTCGGATATATCAAACATAATCATTGTCTAACTAGCTTAGCATCTGGATAAATATTTATTTCATGTACAATAATTCTGGGGTCAATTTCTGACATCTCTTCTTAGGATTAGACAAAAATGTCATGAAATTCATGAAATAGGGCTTTTTACATTAAAATATCTTCTAAAAAACAAGAGGCTCCTATATGAATATTTTCAATTATTCTGGGTTTCACTGAGATATCAATAGCAATCATTGCCGATATGTTCCCTAAATTCTATTTAGAACTGGAAGAAAGCGTAAATATTGGATTTTGAGGATCGCTAAGGGTCTCAGATGAAAATAGTGATGACAAATTATTCTCAATTTTGTCAGAGAATGGTAAGAAAGTTGAATGATGATGATTATCATTCCATGGCATTTCATCCAAGGTCATAATTTCCATAATCCCTTCATTAGTTAAAAAAATTGTGTTAAAGGGATTACGCCTAGAGATTGGTTCGAAGCATGACAAATGAGAATATTCATCAATGATTGTACTCATTCGATCATCATCAGATGTTGATGTGTTGGAAAAAGACTGAATGGCCTCATATGCTAACTCAAAAGGACTACGAGGCATTTCATCACTATAGAAGATCATTTTTTATTCTGATGGTACTTTCCACGGATCTCCCATTTCGAATGTACTTGATGTACTCATGTTGATCTGTGCTTGATTATGAAGAAGAATCGGTGGAGGGAACGTGGAAGTTCCCATCAAAGGTGAGTCTTTGAGTAGGCCAACACCAACTTCTTCATATGGGGTGGTGGATTTTCCAACAAACGGGATACTGTTGGTGGAATTAGGGTCAGAGATATAGTAGGATAATTGATCAACTTTCACAATTGTTCCTTTGTGAAGAAACATAATCATCATAAAATACGACAAGACTAGTACTTCCATGGCATAAGTCTAGCTCCAACCAAGCAAAAGGTTATAGGAAAGTTGAGTATCAACAACCTTAACATCTATTGCAACTAGTTTTCCCTTTGACTCTATTGGAAAATCATTTAAAAGTCCATATGGATGAAAAACTCTTCCATGAAATGCTTTCAAAGTTGTGGGAGATTGATTGATTGTTGAAGAACCAAAGGTTTTCCAATAGGAAATTGACATAATACATGTTAATGCTCCTTCGTCAATCACTATTCAAAAAACTCATTACATTTTGACGTGAACTGGTATCTGAAAAGTCAGTTGAGGTGGGAGACGCGAGCCATGATTCTCGAGATCAAAAAAAATAAAATGGGAGTCTTGAGGATCTACAACTCCTATGGTTGATAATAATAATTTCCTCTGTGTTGGACAATTTTGTCGCACTTCAAGAGCAGACATGGCCGAAGGTGACATAGCCAGATCTTCGATGATGTTGTAATTTTCGCTGGCCCTCACATGAGGATTAAAGGCTGACTTACGAAGCATACCCTTAGGGGGTGGATGAATTATCATATTAGGATTTGTTTTTTCAATATGTAATGTTTCAAAAGAAGGAGTAGACGTGGAACTTTGACCAGGTGAACTGGAGTCTTCTCCATTTTCAATAGGACTCTTTGACACGTAACCTTTGGATCTCATTGCTACCATAACTCTGCATGACATCATCATTATATCTGTCGATGAGGATGATGAGGATTGGTTGAGAGAGACCATTTTATTTCCTTGAGGAGGAAAAGGATCCTTCAAAATAGCAGGTGTGGGTGAACTTTTGATGAATTTGAAAACTTCGGCCCGATGAGGGCACTTCTTAGTGTAATAATCTTCCTCACAAATTAATTAAGGATACTGAGGTTTCCTCTTTTCATCATATGGTTTGTTCTTGGTTGATTTATCCTTAGAGTGGTTGTGCTTTTTATTTTCTTCCTTTTCCCTTTTTCTTATTTCCGGATTACTTCCCTTGCCAGTAGATGAATCTACAACATTGATTTTGGAAGTAATTCTCGGAGAAGGATATTCATCAGGTGAATCAAATAGAGAAAAAACCTAAACATTCTTAGAATTTTTCTTTTCGTTCTTATATTTTTGGCTCATGGAACCAATCATGCCATTTGCGGCATGTGATCCTAGAAGAGGTGGATTACTTGGAGTAGATCGGGGTAAATCTGGTATCTTTTCATACAAAGTAACAGACTGAGTATAGAAAAGATAGAGATATTGAGCGTGATAAATTACTTGCTCTTTAGTTACAACACCCCCTTTGGCCA
The DNA here is from genome assembly GCA_031772625.1 of Pinus tabuliformis. Classification (NCBI taxonomy): domain Eukaryota; kingdom Viridiplantae; phylum Streptophyta; class Pinopsida; order Pinales; family Pinaceae; genus Pinus; species Pinus tabuliformis. Next base: position 897,398,716 of record CM062816.1, on the reverse strand, counting down.
CATCTTCAGTTATTACTGGTAAAAGCATCTTTATGAACCATTCAGCCAAAATTTGGTCTCGAATGTAATCTTTAACTAGGTGACATCTTCATCTCCATTCATGAATGTGATCTGATATATGGGTTGCAATTGACTACTTCAAAGAATTCAAAAGTTTAGTTCCATTGTCATATCGAATGGGTAACTTAAAATGGGTCAAAAAGGCTCTAGCAAAGGAATTAAATTTGTTGAATGAAGCACACCACAATTCTACATACCATTTCGCTACCGAATCGGTTAACGTTCATTAAAAAAGTCACAATCTGATAAAATCATCATTTAATGAGTTGGATGTGCACCAAATATGGTAGGTCATGACATGGCTGGATGGATATTCACTCAAATTACCTTTGAACTTAGGAATATCACTGGGCAACTTAGTAGGAATAGTCGGCCAATAGGGTAAATAAGGAAGTGGGTCATTAGTTAACCGAGAGGGGTCAAGCAAATCCAAAGTTGCGATGAAGTGCAACTGGTGATTAGGGTCCTATGATGGATATTGATAACCCCGAGGGACGAGTCCCGTACTAAGAAGAGGATATCCAAGATATCCTGGGATAGCCTGAGCAGTTGGAATCTACATACATCCTGGGTATCCAAGATGAGCCATATCATATTGTCGTTGAATAGGTTGTTGAAACATATGACTTGGGTATGGTTGATTCTAGAAGGGGAGACTCTGACCCATTTGACCTTGAACAAAATGTCCTTGAAAGGGTTGACTTTGTGAGGGTGACCTTGGAGAAATTGAGTTTGAAAATATGTACCTTGAAAAAACTGACTCTGGGATAAACCATGGAAAGGTAGCCCTTGAAAATGTACTTTCATATATGGGATGCTATGCTAAACAACAGGTATTTGAGGTGTTGATGGAATCGTAGGAATGTATTGAACACTAGATGCATGAGGTAAAGACTAAACAAGTGGTTGCATAGTAACCTATGATGTAAGCAAGATAATTATTTGCAATACTCCTGGAATGGGAGATTGAGGTGAACCTGAACTTGGGTTTTGAATAGTCATTGACATAGCATACTTCCCCATAATTTGATGAGTACTCAGAGCGGGTTGCCGAAGCTATTGTTGGGCAAGTGTTGATGGGTTAGACTAGACGGTTAGTCGAACTTGGAAAGGCATACCTTGAAAAGGAAGTTGTTGTTTATGTTGTCAAAGGGGTTAGCCTTGTTGATACAAAGGCACTTGAGAAGCAACAAGAATTTACTATTGAGAAGGGTTCCAGATTGTATTCAATCTAGGGTAAGGCATTCCAATGGTGGGTTGAGGCATAATAAGCTGACCGAAATTGGTTTGAGGCATTTGAACATAATTAAAGTAGTTTCTGGTGAGTGTTTTCCCCCTAGCTACAGGGTAAGGTCCAACAAAAGGTTGTCCTCCAGGTGGATGATATGACGATTTTCCCCCAGGCAGATAATAACTACTTGTTGGGTTAGCTTGAGGATTAACAACATTTCTAGAAATCATACTAATGAACTTTTCAGATGCTAAACCTTCAATCGTAGGATTAATTACACCAATTGAAATGTTTGAAGATGATTTCGAGGAAGAATCTATTGAATAAGCTCTTGCGGGAGAATGATATCTAGGTGGTAAAAAGCCACCATACAATGTGGACTCTCGAGAAGTGGAATACATGGATGTATCTGACAAGACACTTCTAGGAATCATTGTGGACCAGTCAAAACCTGGTACGGTAGAATAAGGAGTTATGTAATGTGGAATTGCTTGTCCTAAAAATTTCAAGGGTGTGAAATAACAAGGGTTAGGGTGAAGAGATCGAAACAAAAGTTTTGATATATCTATAGGCTCAATGGTAGAAACTATAGGTTCTTCCTCTTCGTCCGAAGCAAGTTCTTCAATGGAAAGACTAGGAGGGAGATTATCAGTAATGATAAGTTTCGCATGTAGTGAAAATGAAGGATACAGAATATGTGTTGTAGCAGATGTATTCATTTCAGGCTCGAAAATATCAGACTCGGGTTCATCAATATGTGGTTCAGAAATGAGCTTCCTATCAAAATATTCTCTAGTATCTCATTCAGAGTGAATGAGTTCAGTAATTAGTAAATTAGTTGTTGTTGAGTGTGACATTAAATTTTGGGTTTAATCATATTCAGTTTCTACCATTTCAAGGCCTAAAATAGTTGATGTTATAGGTTGACTAACTTGATTTCCTCTTACATCAAAATCTAAAATAGTAGAAGTTTCAATTTCTGCTGCAGTTCTAGTTTTAGATGATTTAGACTTTTCTACTTAAATATTTTCTAACTGACTTGGTGTATACTCGGGGGGATCCTTGATTATCCTATGTGATTGTCTTGGTAGTTCTTCCACAATAAAAGAATTTCAATTTATTAAACACACAATATCTAAACTACACCTAAAGTCTCTAAAAAGGAAAAAACAATACAAAAAGTAACACGCGCTAAAAATCTAGGATTTCAATCCATACAAACTTACTCTTCACAGAGATCAATATTTACTAGTTGGTGATGAAATCCAACATCGAAGAGCACAATGTGAAAATTTTTATAGAAAATGAGCATTTTGAATAAGTTGCCCTGACAACTCTTAATGAAATGGTCTGGTGTAAGGAATTCTTCTATAAACCATCTCGAGCAAGGATTACCCTCTAGAGAGTGCAAGTGAGTCTAGGTACAACATGACCTATCCTCTGGTATCACCTTAGATAGATCCATAGGATTATAGTCACTAAGTTCACCAAATACAACAATTTTACCTGGGGGATAGTCGTAGATTGGATGTACACAAAAGAGCAGAGTAACAATCTCAATCCTCTTGAAGGCTCCTCCAGATGACCAATTGGAGGTTTACTTTCAAATATCCCTAATTACCTTTCGGTACCGTTGTAATACGTGAAAATCATTGTATCTAGGGCAATGAAGTGAGTTGTATCACTTCACGAGAGTCGACACAGCCTCGTGCTTAACTCATGTATAAGAAGAGCTTCCCAGAGAAAAATGGAAATAATTGGATTTTCTCTCCCTAACTCAAGATTCTATTGTTCATTTGTAGCTTTGGAAAGTTTACTTCCTTCCCTATTCCAAATCCCTACAGTTTAGCTATTATAGGTGAAAAGAACCCTAAAAGAATATAAAATTCTAGGTGAATTTTAATTAACATTGTATTATTAAGTTGTTCTTTTACTCAATGGGTGATGAAGGTGAAACTTGTGATGTTGTGACATGACTTGAAATCTTAATGCACTCTAAAATACAAAAGCAACTTTCAATTTTGATGAAATTCTATTTAGAGAAAAGAAGAAGTTTCTTTGATTTTTTTTTTGAGAAATGAAATACAAAAACTCACAGATTTTCCAATTTCCTAAAGCTACCAATTTCACTATTTTGTAATGGAAACGTAGTCAACAAACTAATTTCTAGATTTCCCTAATCATCGAAATGAACTTAAACACTCTTTTCTTCTAATCACTCAAAAATTCCAAGTACATAGAAATCAACCAAGAAGGTTGGAGAAAAGACATAATCTCTTATGAATACTTTCATTTAAAGACAATAACAGTGGAATCATGAAAATTTTCCCAAGATGAAAGAAAATACTTCTTTTATCAAGCAAAAATAATTAGAATTCTTTAACAAAAGTAGAAAGTCTTCAAAAACTCTAATTTGCAATTCAATATGATTTTGACCACAAATAAGCAATATTGAAGGCTTAACCAGTTTATTTGATTCAACAAAATAAGAATATCACTTACAAAAATACATTCAAACTTGTTTTGATCAATCAACAAATGAACCAAGCGAAACCCTAAATTATTCTTTCAAAAAGACCTAATCTTCAAAAATCATCAACAAAACAATCAACTGAGTTCAGAACAGATAACACACAGTATAAACAAATAGAATGACACTTTTAGAAAGACAAATTCAGGTTTGGGTTGAAGCTAGTGTGAAATTTGAAAAAAGAAATCAAGGCCTCTATGGGTTTTCAGTAGGAAATAGAGCACATGTACTTAGTTCCTACGGAAAAGAAGGCGTAAAGATTTGCTCTATTTACAAACAGACACAATGCATGGAGGAAAACCTAAGGAAAAATTAAAAAAATTCAATAATCAACCACTCAGATCTAAAATGCCATTAATTTATGAAGACTCAGGTTTGGATAAATCAAAAAAATTAGAAAGCAAGGCTAAGGAAAAAGATGCGAACATAGACATTCCCTAGTATGGTCGTTAGTTTGTTACACTAGGCAATCCCTCTTGCAAACAAGAGTGATCTCCTTGGATTCTAAATGGAAACTAGAAACAATCATGACAAATGAATTGACTCTTTCCCTAAGTTGAACTTGTTTGAATTATAAGCAGTATAGTTAATGGATATACCTCTTACTGGTTTCACGAAATTCCTGATGAAGATCCCTTATTTTGATTTGATGCATCTCTTCAATGCTTGATATGACCTGCAAATATAAACCATAAAAGGATCAAAAGAACATGTGATATAATAATTCAAACAAATTAGCTTAATGATCAATGAAATTAGGGATTGAATTTTCCTTAATGAATATAATAAACAATTGTAAACTATTCATCATTCACAAAAGAAAAAATCAATGGGGTAAAGTACTCATTTGCTTTAATTATAAGATAAGAGGAGCCTTACAACCTTCACCTTCATGTCGTGAGGTCCCTCCCAAATGCCTTCAATCTCCTCCTCGGATGACAAGCTCTCCAATCTCAAACCAATATCATAAGTTTGTATTCTCTGAATTTTGACCTCCTTCATCCCTCAACCCTCTAGTCCTTTTATAGATAAAAGAGGGGGAAGTTTCAAATCCTAAAGACGAGGATGAATCACCTTTAATGAAGGATTAGGTTACAATGAGAAAAGGGATGGAGATGCATGTTATGAGGGTTATAGTCAAAATAGTCATCACCTAGAAGAATTTAACTGGGAAATATTCAACCAAATATATTTCTAGAAAGTACTTTTTATTTTTTCTTTCTATAATTCACCTACGTGGTTTTATAGTTATAGATAGAGTGCAGCTTTGCACTATTCTCAGAGTCAATTTCAGCACATGTGTATGAAACTTTAGGGAAATCAATGTAGGTGGAACTTAACAAGGTGTAAGGGCTATTTGACCCAAATTTCTCGTGTACTTCAACATATTTTGAGTTCCTTGACTTCTAAGGGAGTTTGTTTCAACATGTTCATGGATGGTAAAAATATCCATAAAATGATCAAGTGTCATGGTGACAAACTGACGTGTAATAAGGACTAAAAAATACATCCCTGAAGAGTAAGAAGGCCATGAAGAAGAACTAATGTGAGACCAAGCAGATTCAATATTTTGGGATGTTCTTGATAAGATCACCTCAATCCAATAATAAAACATGCAACTTCTCATTAAAATTCCTCATATTCAACTTGGAAATTCTAACCAACATAACAACATTGAAGAAGGTGGTTGACATTCCAGTGGGGGCGACCATATACATGTGCATACCAACCCCTAGAATAGCTCAAACATGTATGGCTACAAGCCAACCAATCCTCCATTTTTGGATGATTCCTCGAGGGAGAAGCAATCCTTTTCATCCATAACATGAATAGTCATAACTTGGGTGATGGAGTACCAAACATTGCCCACTAAAATAAACGTGACCTTGACCATAAATTATTATTATTTTATGAGGATAAAACAATAGAGGAAGGAAACAACATATGGAAGTTCTCAGCCAAACCAAATTCTACAAAAGGACGTGGGGAAAGTAACTCTTCCCTATTTTGATGGGTTGACAAAATGTTCAGTTAAATCGTGGGTTAAAAAGTTGGACACATATTTCCATCTAACTCCATGCATGAGATGGATGTTATCAAATATGTCACTCTATTATTTGATGGAGAAGCACACAAATGGTGGCAACATGGAATGACCACATTAGGGCATACTAATATCACTTCCTGTATAGACTTGACACAAGGGATGATAAAGAGATTTGACAGGAAGGACCCTGAGTTGTACTTCAGGGAGTTAACTCAACTTTGAAAAATATGAAGTGTCGGAGCCTATATTTCTAATTTTCAGAGATTGGTTGCAATGGTCACTAATCTTTCAATGACCCAAAAAGTTATGTTTCTCGTAGAAGGTTTGTCAAAACCCTTATGTGCATGGGAAAAATCCTATAAGCCCACAAATTTACAAGATTAAATTAGCAAAGCAAGGGATATGCAGGATCCCGTACCAAAAAATAAATTACCTCTGAAACTAGCCTTTCCTTAAAAGGGAAAAGAGATCAGAAACCACAAAAGGAGTGGTTAGGGAAGAACTAGATGGATGATGAGACCATAAGGGAGCTTAGGAGAAAGATATTGTTCTTCTCTTTTCAATAACCTTAGGAACTAGGACATCCATGTACCAAGGGAAAGGCCCATTACATTGAATTATTTTCTAAGAGGGAGGATAAGGGAAAATAACTGATGTAGGATTAGGGAGAATCATGAGGAATGGGAGTAGAAAAGTCATAGGAGGAGACCCATGAAGGCATCATTGCTTATGTTACAAGAATTATGATGTATCACAGTCTTTAGACTAGGGGTACCATACAAGGGAAAAGGGTGATCATGTTAATTGATTCCTGGGCCTGCCACAATTTCATTCATGTAGAATTTGTAGCCAGAAGGGAATTTACAACTGAAGAATTTGGAGAATTTACAATTGTTATTACTAGGAAGAAGGAGAACAATTGCATTTCGTACATCAAAATAGTTCTCGAAATGATTATAACATTGGGAAACTACAAATTTATGGATAATATATTTGTAGTAGATGGCCCAGGCTCCCATGTGGTATTGGGGGTTTAGTTCGTATTTATTTTGGACTCATACAATGAACTATCAATATTTGGAATGCATTTACAAGGCTAAATGGTAAGAAGGTGATGATAAGAGGGATGCATTCATACCCACCCAAGATCATGACATCCAATAGGATGGAGGAGGATCTTCAGCATGGACATATCATGTGGGATGTAGAATGCCAAGTTATGGAGAAAAGGATAGTAGAGCAACAAAAAGAGTATCCTCCTGACATCATGGCATTATTGCAAAAGCACTAGAAGGTATTTAGAGATATAATTCATATCATTGAATATGAGGAAGGGGTCTGAGCTATCATAACCACCCCTTATGGACATCCCAAATCATATGAGGATGAGATAGACAATGCCATCTAGAAACAATTGGCATTAAGACACATTCATCCTAGCTGAATTCCTTTCGCCTCATCAACATTAGTAGTCAAGAAAAAGGATGTGCCACTAAGGATATGTATAGAATATCATGAAATAAACAAGAAGACCATAAAAACTAATTTCCTATCCACATGATGAATGACCTAATGGATGAGCTGACGGGGGACAACTACTTCTTGAAGATTGACCTCCACTTAGGATATCACCATATTAGAGTTCGATAACAAGAAATCCCAAAGACAACTTTCATATGTCACTACAGATGCTACGAATTCATAGTTATGCCATTTGGGTTAACCAATGCTCTTACTACATTCTAGCCTTGTATGACCCATGTGTTCAACAAGAATATATGTAGATTTATGTTTGTATTATTTAATGACATCTTGATTTATAGTTGGAGGTGGGAAGAACATCTACAACATTTGGATGATATGTTTGGAATTTTAAAGGTGCAATAATTATATGCCAAAATATCCAAGTGTGATTTTTTCCTGATAGAGATGTTGGTTCTAAGACACATGATTGGAGGCCAAGAATTCAAAGTGCATCAATAGAATATTGAGGCCATTCTTAATTGGCCCACTCCCAAATATTTAACAGAATTGACCATCTTCTTGGGTATTTTCATTTACTACAGAAGGTTTGTCAAAGGGTATTCATTGTTTCCAACCCACTTACTGATATCACTAAGAAAGAGCCCTTTGTATGGTCAGAGTCAATGCAAGAGGCATTCAAGCAACTTAAGAGAGTGATGAGTTCATGCCTAGTTCTAGCCTTGCCAACATTCTGTCAAGCATTTATGTTGGAGTATGATGCCTCTAGGGAAGACATTGAGGCGATTTTGTTACATAATCATGATCAGATTTATTTTGAGAGTAGGAAGCTCAAATATTATGTGTGCACTTACTTTACCTATGATAAGGAGATGTTGGAAATTATGCATGCATTGGCCAAGTTTCAGCCATATCTGGTGGGAAATAAGTTTAATGTTAAAATAGATCATAATATTTTAGGTACAACTTGGATTAGAAGGTGTTGAATGACAGGTGGAAAACTGGGTAAGCGAGACCCAAGGCTATGAAATTTAGATCGAATATGTTAAAGGCAAGATCAATGTAGTAGCAGATCCCTTATCTAGGAGACCAACTACCTTTTCTCTCATAAACATTGTTGTAGACCAAAAGTCCCATATTTTGCTAGAGTACTTGAAGAACCAAACAACTTGGGATATCCTTGATTGAAAGTCTTGTGATGGCTAATACTGGGTTGCCAATGATATTATCTATTATAAGAGCTAGATCTATTTAGTACTAGAGTCCCATTTGAAGGTGAAGATCATGTAGGAAATGCATGAATCTCCCCTCGTGTGACACCTCGGGTTTCAAAATACTTATAGGACTATCATGGATAGGTTGAAATGGAAGGGCCTCGAAGAGGATGTTATCTGATATGTTCAAGAGTGTAGTACCTACCAACAAAATAAAGCAGAACACACACACCCAACATGTTTGCTACAACCATTACCCATTCCAAAGAAGAAATAGTAAAGTGTGTCCATGGAGTTTATCATAGGGCTACCCTCAACACATAGTAAATATTGTATTTTTGTGGTGGTATATTGGTTGACCAATTATGCACACTTCTTTTCCATTTCCTCCAAAAGCTTTACATCACAAATAACATAATTATTCTTCAAGGGAGTGTTCCAGCTGCATGGTTTACAAAAATCCATCATTAGTGTTCGTGATAACAAATTCATGGGAATGTTCTCGTAATAGTTATTTAGATTTGTGGGTACGAATCTCACTCCTAGAATGAGATACCACCCATATATAGATGGATAGATGGAAGTGGTGAATAAATGGTGTTATAAATTAATTAACAGAGCAATGAAATATAAAAAATATTGTGGAAACACAAATACAAAAATGCATAAAACAAGAGAGACACAAATATACGTGGTTCACCCAATTTTAGCTATGTCCATGCAAAAAAATCTAGTCCTTCCTTTTATATTATCCAACAAAATTAGGAGATACAACCTACATTAGATCCATTGTAATTTCCTCTACACTCTTCCATAATCTCCTCTCTCCCTCTCTCGCTCAAAATAATAATCCACAACCGCAATACAATTCCCTCATATAAAATAAGGGGCTTCCTTCTAGGGAAAAAAAACCCCTAAATTAATATAAATTCTACCATCATATGATCTGCCTAATGAATGAGCTTGATTGACTATGAAATTACAATATTTTACAAGGCCATTCTTCATCTATTTTTAGCTTTGAGGGCACTGCCCCTGAGCCCCTTCTAGGGGGAGGGATCATAAAAGTTGTTGTTGGCCCCCCAATGGACCCCGCCAAAGACTATTAAACACGCTTGATTTCTGCCCCATTAAAAACATGGATCCAACATGACTAAAAAAAAAACCTCTAAACAACCAGGAAGATAATCAGGCTCCAAACCCAAGAATCTCCCACTTGGAGACTGATTATAGAAACTCCACCACTTCTTCATTTGTGGGACAATGATTCCACTTTCGAATTGATTTTTCTCATCTTCATGACCATACTATAAGACTAATTTAAATTGAGAATGATCTCATTTTCTCCCTAGTTACAACTTTTATTAACATGCATGCATGATTCTGCCTAGTGTGTATCTCTTCCAACTTCAACTATCCATCTTCCAACACTAACTGTATGAAATGGTAATTGAGTCGTATAATTTTAGTAATGGAATGAAATGTTGAGCTCTTTTCAGTATGAATGACACTTTGTTTGTCACTGTATAACCTTCCCATCTCCTACTTCTTTCCCAAATCATCCAGAAACCTTTGTAACCAAAATCATTTCTTTACTAGACTTTGTGGAAGCAACATCATTTTCTTCGATTGTTGAAAGTGCAGCAATGTTTTGCAACTTTAAAACCCAGCCGAAACTTGTTCCACCTACATTAAAGGCATATCTTGTGGTGCTCCTCCTGTCATCTCTATCACGTCCATATCTACATCAACATATCCCTGTAGAGCAATGTTTGAATGACCAAATTAGAATTCTTGATTTGTGGTACCTTTCAAATACCTGAGAATCCACTTCACTTCCATCCAATGTTGTTTCCCTAGATTATTCATATACCCGCTAACCACTCCCACTACATGTGAAATATTAAGCCTTGTGTATAAAATTTCATACATTAAGCTTCCAATTGCTGATTCATATGGAAATTTACATATATAATCCATCTCTTCTTGAGTCTCGAGACACATCTCCTTACTTAGTTTGAAATGACTAGCAAAAGGTGTAGTATTCTACATATTAAATATTTCGAACACATTATCTATGTACTCACTCTGAGACAATGTTAATTTGTGATTTTTCTTGTCTCTATTTATTCTCATATGAAGGATTTGTTTTGCAACACCCAAATCCTTCATTGGAAATGAATTTGCCAATTTTATTTTGAGAACATTTATTTCTTGCATGTCAAACCATGCAAATACCATGTCATCTACATACAATAGTGATATTATATTGTTTCTATCATTTTGTTTCTTAAGATATACACAGTGATCATAATGACATCTAGTATAACCTTGTTCAAACCTAAACTTGTCAAATTTTAGATACTATTTCCTTGGAGCCTATTTTGTTGAAGAATCTAGGGCAAGTGGGATTAGTGAGATAATTCTTTACATGATAACTATCAATTCCTGTCTTTTTAACATTGTTGTGTCTTATTTTATTCATTAAATAGATACCATAACAAAGAGACAAGAACACAATAGGTTGGCATTCTGCCAGGGCCAAAACCTCTCCCTCTTAGAGAGGGAAGCCCGCATAGCATTATTCTTATAGTGATTCTAATTGATGAACACCAAGACCACGACCCTTTACTAATAGAGCCACTCCAAGACCAAGCCACAAATCCTCCTCTTTGTGCTACTGAGATCATAATATTCACTGCACCACTAAGACATCCATTACTGTTGCAACATCACTGAGATATTCATGAGAGAAAATGTGTTGCACCATATCTCTATCTTTACTTACTTATTTACTTCTTCCTAAGATCATCATTATGTAGATGAGATTTCTATCATGAGACATGTATGTAGATATATACATGTGAATACTACATCTAAGTCCTCATGTGATTTATCATCGTTGCTACCATGACTATGACAACATAAATAACTTCACCAAGTATGTGTTTGTGTTCAGAGATTATCCTTATCTTTGTCATGCTGTGCATACATTACTGTGATATTTATGTCGAGTGTGTGTACTAATCTAATCTGTATCTAAGAACCATAGACCCTTTCCTTAATCGAGACTTTATAATAAGTTCTTCCTCTGAGATGCACTATGATTATCATCGTGACTGCACGTTACTACCTTATCCAAAGTCACAGAGTAATTTGAGATTATGTCTTATTGCTACTATATGAAGTCCTATACCAAACCTCTAAAAACTTCAAAGATGTCTGAGTTTTTTTCTATGTCTTTTGTGGATACCCTAGCTGGGTATATATAGTGTTTTGCCCATGTATATGAGCTGACATGTCCACTGAAAAGTTGTGTCTTCATATGTGAGCCGACTTGATGTTAATATTCATTTTGAGGCCGACTTAACAGTTATCTTCATCATTTTGCTGCAGACTTCTTTATGCTTGACTTGGAGGATTGTGCTTGGTCTTGGAGCGCTAATCTAGTTACTAAGTAGACTCATATACATTACATGGATGATCAAGAAGAGCTCTTGAACATTATTTTGACTCCCTGACTCTCCTAGACCTATGGAATGAGCAAGAAACTCATTCATACTATTTTAAAAAATAATAATTCTTTTCCTAGACAAGTACAATGATCAAAATTACATTGACAAATACCAAACCTAGTTACACTTTTCTTCAACACTCCCTCTTAACTAGGGAGGTATTTACAATGGTCCTTGGTCATTCTCAATATGAATAATTTCTCATAAGAAGAAATGGATTGGTAATCCCATCTATATAACATCATATCAATCAACATTTTCATAGTGTGAGGCCTTGACCATCAACTTAATCTCTCCATGATACCATGAGATACAATGTTGGAGAGGCCAATGATTTATAGACACCTTCATCATTGTCTCTCAAGGTACATACCCACCCGGGTGTTCAATGAGTATGACCTTCTAGGACTATTCTTATCTTGGGTTTCGATACCTCAAAGAATACCAATCCTCTTGCTTGGTCTTATCTTGGATTCCCTACACATCCTCAAAGAGTATTGGATGTGAGATGATTAACCAATCCTCCCATTATTTCTTCCCAAGTGAAGAAAAGAATGTTGTGTCTATCATGTGTCTACATTTCCATTCATGCCCTGCATGTAGAAGTACGGTTGTTAGTCATAGTCTAGTGCATGGCACATGACATGGAAAACCACAATTATCACTCCTTTCTAATCAGGAGTGATCTTAATTCAAACTCCATCTAGATTAGGGACCTTTCAGAGATCCTTCTTAGCTAGGGACTCTTCTGTATCTCAACCAATTTTTCGTTATGGGTCCTTCAGCTGCTTGATCAACTTCTCTCTTTGATGTCATGAAATTTAGTTGATCTTCTTCCTTGCAGGGCAACAACCATCGATCACATTCCTTCTTATTTCGTCATGTCATTCCTTTCTTCATGGAAGGTGGCCTTCCTAGTACATATCAGGAACATTATTTATATGCCTAATTCTTTTCTCTCCATGCTTCTTTCAGGAGTTTCCATCCATCGCATGAATGTTGGTTTCACTTGTACTTACAAGTCTTGTTCTAGTAGCCCTGCATGAACTCATCCATATATTGTTCAAGAAATTATATTAAACTAAATAATACCTTGCAAGATTGATTTTCATCGTGACATATTCTTGTAGGTATCAACACCCTGCACACATATTGACACATCTCCCAAACATATCCATTGTGAAGGGTCTTCATCCTTTTCAGACATTCATGAGAGTCCTCATATCTTTCCGGGAAATTTCCTAGTCAATTCTTCTTGGTCTTTTGGATGTTGATTTCCTTCATCATGGTTGCATATCTCATGATATCTTCCTTCCTCATGCATTCCATTTCCTAAAGCTTTTGATCAGATTTTCTTCGTAAACTACCTCATACTTCATATGAGGACATATTATGTTGATTTCATCTATTGTGACTTATCACTTCCTCCATTCTTTCATAGGAGAAGATCATATTTCTCTTGATCATGCTTATCAATGTAGAAGTAATGATTCATTGTAACCTGCAATCATATGACATGACATTATAATATTAAATATAAGAATACATACCTCATTTTAGCTTTAGGTCATATAACCTTCTTTCAGTGGCTTCCTTGATTGAATAGATGTTCAATCCCTTGATTTGCTTCATGTCATCACACCATTATCTCATCAATTCCATAAGTTGGAGTTCTTGATGAAACACTTGGTTCCTCTCTGGATTACTGAACCCTTCGATGATGATTCCGCCAGAGAACCTTGAGGATCTTGCATATCCCCATCTGGCAGATGTTTCTTAATGTATCATGAGCCTTGTCCTGGATGACATCTTTCTTTTCTTTAATCTTCAATGAGATTCCCAAGAGCTATATGCTTCATATTTTACTCCCATAGTTTTGTCCTTTTTGTCCTTCATGGTTCCCATGGTGATGTCACGAGCTCTTTCTTCTAATGTTTTCATGATGCATCTTATTATCATTGTCATATCTTATTATACAAGATATAGGAGCTTATGATAGGATACTTTTGTGAAGTATATTATCTTACTCATAGGAGAGATGTGATAGACCATATTTCCTTGGACCTTATCTATAGCCTTCTCCTTCTTTCAATGATATGAGCTTCCAAAATATTTCTATAGAATTGAATCTTAACTATACTTATTGAGGACCAACCTTGCCTTTCCTTTTTGTACATGGTTGAGTTCTTTTATCCTTTAATACTATAGACTGCAACTTTCCTTTCTCTATCTAGCATAGACACCACAAATTGTCAGGTGGGAAAACCTTCTTTTTTCATTGATATTTGTTACCTTGTTCATCAATGATGACTACCTTCTTATTATCCTAGATCTCCATGAAGTTATTCAATCATTCTTTGGTACCTTTACTATTGTGTAGGTCTAAGTGACCTTCTTTACTTTGATTTCAGAGTGTATATCTTGCATTTCATATCTCCTTATGTCTCTTCTTCTACTATTTAGGTATGAGAGGACCTTTGAGTGATATCTTCTGAATCCTATGAATCTCTTGATGGATTCAAACAATGCTTGACCTTCATAGACATTTTCATAGATATCAATGATTTATCCTTGATGATTATGACAATCCTCCTTATTCTATGCAGGGACTTTCGATTATCTAACTGATTTATAAATCCCCTTGCAATCATGAAATGGTTAAACGAAAAATTATTATAAAATTGAAAGATAATTACTTGGTGTGTGAAGAGATATTTACCTTGATGCTTCTTTTGCTTGAGCTACCTATCATTAGTATCCTTTCATCACAACTTCCATGGAGACCTTCTAGCACCATGACATTAATGATCTACTTCATGACCTTCCCAATTCATCTTTAAGGTATTTTTGACTTGAACATATTGTTGACATGCTATTGATACTATGTTCTAATCCAAACATCATGCTATTGTGATCATATTCATAAATATAATTTGATATTGTGACAAGTATATTGATATGGTATTTCACTAAGACAATGATGTCTATGTGCACTGAGTAGAAAGGCAATGTATTTAGAGCCCAAAATTTTCAATGAATAACATAACTAAACTGTGGGTGGCACTATATAGACAAACTGTCTCATCACCAAAACTACCTTGATGTAATAAATATACTGAGACAGTGGTGTAATCATGGATTTTTAGAGGTATTCCTTGGATTACTTTTGCAATATATATATATATATATATATATATATATATATATATATATATATATATATATATATATATATAGCTAGATATAGATATATGTATATACATATATATATATATATATATATATATATATATATACATATATATATATATATATATATATATATATATATGTATATATATATATATATATATATATATATATATATATGTATATATATATATATATATATATATCTATATATATATATATATATATATATATATATATATATATATATATATATATATATATATATATATATATATATATATATATATATATATATATATATATATATATATATACCTGAGACTATATTTTTTGGCATGGAGAAAGTTCAATGATGAAGAAGTGAGTAGCACTGATATACTCCATCAAACTTAGCATGATTTGAGTCCATGACTGTAATTATTGAATTTGATACTCCATGACTGTTGTATACCTTCTTGTTGTATACTTGCTCCTTTAATCCTTTCAACCTAGTTTGATGTCCTTGAAGATAGATCCTTGAATGTCTCTCTTTCGCTTCCCTTTATTTGAATTCAACTATAATGCTCTTGACCTGCAAGAAATTCCATAATACCAAATATGTGATGAAGTACAACCCAGAACATAGAATAAAATGATGAAAACAATAAGTATTTTATTATTCAGAAATAAATGAAATGTTCACTTGCCTCTTCAAGGGGGAAACCTCCATTAGAACAGATCTCAATTACAAAATAAGACTGGATGATATTTCCCTTCTAACTATGACTATTTATAGCTAAATGACCTCCAACAACCTAATGACTAGTGGTCATTTTTATAACATGGGTTAACCACTTTATTTATTAATGATGGCCCATTTGAAACTAACTCTGGTCCATTTCTTAAATCCAGCTCAACCACTTACAATTATTAACTTGGGCTTTATTGACTCTTTAACTAACTATGATTATGACTCGAACCTGATGGGTTTATTACATAAATAAAGGGGTTAGGGTTGGACCCTAACATGCCCTCCCCCATCAAAAGTAGCCTTGTCCTCAAGGTTGAAGCTGTAGAAACTGCAAAGGTATAGTGGTTGGTTCCTAGGCCACATATTTTGTAGAGGTGTCTTTCCACTTGACGAGGACTTCCTTGATCATGCAACCATGAAGTTGTCTTTCACAAGTATCAAGGACCTATTCTAGTTGGAGCTAGAGTGAACCTTCGTCATCCAATTTGGGTAAACTAGTTTGAATTTTGCAATTGTTACCCACCACTTTCTTGAGGCATCATACATGGAATATTGGATGTGTTTTTGAAGTTGCTGGCAAGGCTAGCTTGTAGGTTACTGCTCCAATGCACTGAAGTATTTGATAAGGTCCATAGAATTTTGGAGCTAATTTCTAGAAGCCCTTTTCTTTGAGCATTTCTTGCTCATATGGTTGCATCCATAGGAATACGTGATCCCCTTCTTGAAATGTCTGCTATGAATGATGCTGGTCTGCCTGTTGATTCATTCAATTTTGAGGTTGATGAAGATTATCTTTGAGACGATCTAGCATGGCGGCATGGTTCTGTAGGAGTTTATCAACTATTTGCACCTTTGAGAATCCAGGGACATAAGAAATAGGTGATAGAGGGATTTGGCCATACACTACTTCATATGGAGTCATCTTGGTGGCTTCATGATAATTAGTATTATACCATCATTCAGCTAAAGGTAGCCATTGTACCCACTGATGCTGCTTTTTTGAGGTGAAGCACCTTAGGTATGCCTCCAAAGATTTGTTGATTACTTTCGTTTGACCATCAGTGTGGGGATGATAAACAATACTTAGTTGGAGTTGGGTGCCTTGTATCTTGAAAATTTCTTGCCAAAATTTGTTGTTGAAAGTCGGGTCATGATGACACACAATGGAAGTTGGCATGCTATGCAGTTTGAAGTTCTGGTCCATGAAAGCTTGAGCCACAAAAGTGGGGGTAAATGTGTGCGGCAGAGTGCAAAAATGAGCATATTTAGAAAATCTATCCACAACCACCACGATGATGGATTTGTTTCCCGAATTTAGAAGACCAATAATGAAATCCATGGAAACATCCATCCAGATGGAGGCAGGGAGTGGCAATGGCTGTAAGGTTCCTGGTAACCTGACTGTTTCTCCTTTGTGGCATTGACACACATCACATTCAGCTACAAAAGTAAGAATGTCATTTTTAATTCCCGTCCAAAAGAAAGAACTAAGAGTGCAAGCATAAGTCTTCTAAAAGCATGCATTCCTTGTAGTGGGAGATGAGTGTAACTCTGCCACAATGTGAGTTTTGAGGGTGGATGTCAGCGATATAAATACTCGATCCTTGTAGTGAAGAATCTCATCCTTCCAAAAGTAGCTGACTGAGGGATTAGGATCTGCTCTCAAGTTTTTAATAAGTTGGGAAAGAGATGGGTGTGAAAACCATTCCTTGTGGGCTTCTTCAATAAAATATGGTATGGGAAGAGAGATTGATAGCAGGGTGCTTTCATCCTCAAATTGGCATGATAAAGCATCTGCGACTACATTGTCACGACCTTTCTTGTAAATTATCTCATAATCATATTCCAACATTTTGGCCAGCCATTTATTTTGTTGTGGTGAGGATATAAATTACTCCAAAAAATATTTGAGGCTTTGATGGTCTGTACAGATTTGGAAACGTCACCCAAATAAGTATGGCTTCCAGGTATCTACTGCATGTAAGATGGCCATCATCTCTTCCTCATAGGTAGATTGACCGAGATGTTTCCCGGTCAGTTGTTGGCTGGTGAAAGAAAAGGGTCGACCTTCTTGCATTAAGATAGCACCAATAATAGTACCAGAAGCATCAAATTCAATCACAAAAGATTTGATGAATTCTGGTATTTCCAATAATCGAGTGGAACACATGGCCTATTTTAGAGCCACAAATTCCTGTTGTGCTGCATCAGTCCATAGGAATGAACTTTTCTTGAGAACACTATCAAGGGGTCTAGTAATGCAACCATAATTGTAGACAAATTTGCAATAGTAGCCAGTGAGACCCAAGGATCCCCTCAAACTCTTCAAGGTTCTTGGTGGGGGCCAATATTACATTGCCTTTATCTTTTTGGGATCAACTATGAAACCTTCACGACCCACAATGTGTCCCAAATACTTGACTTCTTCCACGCCAAAAGAGCACTTGGACAATTTGACAAATAACTTATGATTTAGAAGCAGTTGCAAGATCAGGTCTACATGTTGAAGATATTTTTCACAAGTTAGGCTTTAGATGAGAATGTCATCAAAGAAAACAAGGACAAAGTTTCAAAGATATGGTTTCAGCAAGTGACTCATGAGGCATTGAAAAGTATATGTAGTATTACAGAGACCAAATGGCATGACCAAGAATTCATAATGGCCTTCAGGAGTTCAGAAAGAAGTATTGGGAATGTCTACTTCTTTCATGCGTATTTGGTGATATCCATAGCGCAAATATATCTTGGTAAAGAATTGAGCACCATGTAATTCATCAAGTAGATCATCGAAAACTAGAATATGGAATTTGTCTTTGACAGTGAGCTTGTTGAGTGCCCGAAAGTCCAGACACATGTGACATTCTCCATATTTATTTAGCAACATGACCACTGGTGATGAATAAGGAATGATGCTAGGATGAATAACACCTTCTTCAAGGAGTTGCTTGATGAGTTTTTCAATTTCATTTTTTGGGTGAAAGGATATTGATATGGGTGCACATTAGGTGGTTGGGCCCCCGAGACCAAAGGGATGCTATGACCATGTTCACCTCTAGAGGGTGGAATCTCTTTAGGTTTTTCAAATACCTTCTGCTGGTGGTTTAACACTTGTTGGATCTTAGGATGAATATGAAGAGTAGTGGATTCTATGGTCTAGATGGCATTAAACTAGTGATGATTCCATGACAACCCTTTTTCAACAATTTTTCCATTCGATGCAAGTTGATGATAGAAGGAGCACCTTTCTAGAGTCCACGTAGTGTATGAATTTTTTCATTCTTCTTAAAGCTCATATATAACTCCCGGAAATCCATTGTGATTGGACCTAGTGTATGAAGCCATTCAACACCAAAGACAATGTCACAACCACCCATGCTAATTGCAAACATGTGTTTGGAGGAGGTAGTCTCCCATCTCAAGTTTAATATCTTCACAGTGGCCTTCACATTTCATTATCTCCCCATCAACAATAAGGACTTGGAAATTATAGATTGCCCTTACAAAACAATGAACATCTTTGGTGACTCGCTTACGGATAAAGTTATGAGTGCTGCCACTATCAATGAATACCAATACAGGGTGATGTTTAAGAAAGCCTCTGATTTTGAGAGTTTGGGGCATAGAAATGCTCATCAAAGCATGTAGCGAGAAAACTGGTACATCTGGCATAGCTGTGAGGTCATTGTCCTATTTGGTTTCCTCAACTTTGTCCTTGGCCCACTAAGTGGTGGGGCTTCCTTAGATGAGCTGTGATTAGTAACATCAATTTGAAATAATTTTGGTTCCTTGCATTTATGCCTCAAGGAGTATTTGTCATCACAGTAGTAGAACAATCCTTGTTTTCTTTGTTCAACCATTTCTGTTGGACACACCCTCCGAACCTTCAATGTTTTTGCAAGGCATTTAGCCTAGGTGTAACTCCCCTTGACTACGAAATTTGGACAAGTAGATCGGGTAGCTAAGGCAAGTTCTACCTCGAATGCAGTGTTTCAAGAATCTATAAATGTAGGTGGGTCGCGCACCTGTACATGTGCTTGGATGTCTTCTTTGAGACCACTGATGAAACACTCAAAGTAGAATTCATCTCCTAGACCTCCCATTCTAAAGGCCAATGCATCAAAGGCTGCAATGTAGTATTTTACTATGCCTGTATGTCGGAGCTTAGTGAGACGGCCCAAAAAATTAGATTCTCTGTCAAATCGATCAAAAAGGCCTTTTGAAAACACGTGCCAATTTATGTTCCTGTGATAACATTTCGGATGCCACTGCCACCATTTCCATCTCTCTTAGTCCATGTAAAGGGTTCCAACACGTAGTTTAGTTTGATCATCATGCATATCATTATGGGTGAAATATTTTTCCATTTGTGCTACCCATACTATCATCTTAGAGCCATCAAATTTATACATGTCCAGCTTGGGTGGCCAAGGGTGGGAATGTTCGTGATTTCCATGGAGGTGAATATGATGGCTAGATTCTCCCTCGAGATGTTCATCAATACTGTGCACCTCCTGATGATACCCTGTCATGCTCTTGGTGAATTGTTCAAGCAATTTTAAAATGACATCTAGTTGTTCATTGAACACATCGAACCTTGTTTCAAGGCGCTTTATCTTCTCATTGGCCATGACATGAGCTCTGGTTTCTACCATACACATATCTCAGTCACTTGAAGTCACTCCGATAAAAAATGTGGGACCGCAAAAAAATTAAGGTTGACCAGTGAATGGTACCACTATGATCAGCTCTTCATCTTGAATCTTATGGCCTAAGTCTCTTGTAAGCATCTCGAGGAGGACTCAGACTTTTTTTTTTACACTGACCGGGGTTTTACTCGCCACAGATCAATAGTGCAGTGGCCGAATTCTAAAGAACTTGATCCTACCCAATGTCATCTGAAAATTTGGCCCAGACTATAGCAAGAGCAAGCCTCACTACATAGAGAGTTGGATCTGTCTGCTAAACCCCAATTGTTGAATATGAATTGTACTACAGTCATAGAACCCCAACTGGTGTATCGCATTGGTGCAATGATGACATAACCCCAATTGCTAGATCTGAATTGTACTATGGTGGTAAAACCCCAACTAGTGGATTTGATCTGGAGGACAAGATAATGGGCAATGTTCGGAGAAAATAGGGGACTATGGCCATAAAGGAGTGTCAGGTGCTACAGATTCCAATATACATAAGGGTCGAACAATGGTACTTGACCCAGTCATTCAGGGTGCTAACTAAGGAGGATCAATTGTACCCTTAGCTGTACTACCTAACTACCTTATCGTATGCGCAAGTAATCTCCCCTAGTGTTGTTCTCTATGTACTATAGCAGCAAGATTGTCAACGGCTTATCTAAGGCTAGGCTTTAAGGGATCCTAGGGGATTCCGATATACACAAACTGTACATGGAAGTGAAGTCCGTGTGTGGTACTGTCTAATGCGCTACTACTTGAAGGGGTACCCACAGGGATTACAAGGGCGTCAAACAAGTGTGACCACCTCTTGTATTTCCTCTACGCAGGCCTCCCCAAATCCACAAGTTTATGAGACCAACGACAAAGCTGTGGTTTAAAGATGCTCGAACACATCTCTAGCCTAAAAAAAAATCTACAAAAATTGGAGGTAAAACCGTCCTTGGAAAGTACTCTGATACCACTTATAATGCTCTTGACTTGTGAGAAATTCCAGAATACCAAATATTCGATGAAGTACAATCCAAAACACAAAATAAAATGAGAAAAATAAAAAGTATTTTATTATTAAGAGATAAATGCAATGTTTACTTGTCTCTTTAAGGGGGAAACCTCCAGTAGAGCAGAGCTCGATTACAAAATATGACTTGATGATCTTTCCCTTCTAACTATTATTATTTATAGCTAAATAACCTCCAACAACATAACGACTAGTGGTCCTTTGCATAACATGGGTTAAACACTTTATTTATCAATTATGGCCCATTTGCAACTAGCTGTGGTCCGTTTCTTAAATCCAAGTCAACCACTTACAATTATTAATATGGGATTTATTGACTCTTTAACTAACTATGACTATGACTTGACCCTATTGGGTTTATTACATAAAAAAAGGGGTTAGGTTTGAACCCTAACATCAACACCTTGGCTCTGATACCATATTGAAGAATATAGGGCAAGTGGGATTAATGAGATTCTTCTTTATAGGATAACTATTAACTCTTAGCTTTCTAACATTAGTGTGTCTTACTTTATTCTTTAAATAGCTACCATAAGAAAGATACAAGAGCACAATAGGTTTCCACTCTGCCAGAGCCAAAACCTTTCCCTCTTGGAGAGTAAAACCCGCGTAACTTTCTTCTTATAGAGATTCTAATTGACAAATATCAAGGCCATGACCCTTGACTAATAGAGCCACTCCGAGACCAAACCACCAATCCTCTTCTTCATACTGCTGAGATCATCGTCTTCATTGCACCACAAAGACATGCATTACTACTGCAACATCACTGACATATTCATGAGACAAAGATTGTTGCACCATGTCTCTATCTTTGCTGCTTATCGAGATCATCATTATGTAGATGAGATTTCTATGTTGAGACATGGATGTAGATATATACATGTGACCACTGCATCAAATTCCTCTTGTGACTGATCATCCTTGTTACCATGACTATGACAGCATAAATAAATTCACCAATTATGTGATTTTGTTCATATATTATCCTTGACTTTGTCATGTTTTGCATACACTATTGTGATATTTATGCCGAGAGTGTGTACTCTTATAATATGCATCTGAGAAACATAGACCCTTTCCTCAACCGAGATTCTATAATAAAGTCTTCCTTCGAGATTCAATGTGGTTATCATCATGATTTGACCTTATTGCCTTCTCCAAAGTCATAGAGTAATGCGAGTTTCTGTCTTATTGCTGCTATCTGATGTCCTTTACCATACCTCCGAAAAATTCGAAGATGTCCAAGGTTTTTTTCTCTGTCTTTTGCAGATACCCCAGCTGGGTATATATAGTGGTTTTCCCCTATATATGAGTTGACATGTCCACCGAAATTATGTGTCTCCATATGTGACACAACTTGATTTTAATATGCATTTTGAGGCTGACTTAATAGTTCTCTTCATCGTTTTGCAGGCAGGCTTCTTTGTGCTTGACTTGGAGGATTGTGCTTGGTCTTGGAGGGATAATCTAGTCACTAGGTAGACTCATATATATTACATGTATGTTCAAGAAGATCTCTTCAACATTATTTTGAGTCTTTGACTTTCCTAGACCTATGAAATGAGCAGGAAACTCATTCACATTATTTATAAAAATAATAATTATTTTTCTTGACAAGTACAAAGATCAAAATTACATTGATAAATACCCAACCTAGACTTACACTCTTTTACAACATGTTTTAAGACATACGAGGTCTTCTTCAACCCGCACACTAATTTCTCCTTCCCTTTGACCTCACACCCTTGTGGTTGTTGCATATATATTTCTTCCTCCAAATCCCCATGGAGAAAGTTTGTCTTTACATCTAACTACTCAAGATGCAAATCTTACGTTTCCACTAGACTTAAAATAGTTCTGATTGAAGCCAGTCTAACAATAGGAGAAAATTTTTATCAAAGTCTATACCTTTATTTTTTTCAAACCCCTTCACCATAAGTCTAACCTTATTCCTATGTCTATCTCTATCTTCTTCCTTTAACCTGTAAACCCATTTATTCTGCAATGTTGTTTTACCTATAGGAAGCTTGACTAAGTCCAAAGTCTGGTTATGCATCAACAAGTCCATCTATTCTTCCATTTCTTGTTCCCACTTCTTCATGGTTTCCCTCTGCATTCGTTCTTCATATCTTTCTGGTTCACCAGAATCAGGCAATAACACCACTTTCTGGTCTACTTATCTTGGTAAATATTCTAACACCACTTTTAGGTGTTTGAGGTGCCTGCTGCTGTTGTGGTTGTTGCTTTTGTTATGGCTACTAACCATTATGATTTTCATGAACGTTTAGTTTTTTTGTGATCTCATCAAGCACTTTGTATTCTTTGTTTTTTTCGTATTTCTTTCCCCGCATCTGATCCTTATACAAGGCCTTTTCATTGAATATGACACTTATGCTCCTAATGATTTAGTGATTTTCATAATCATATAGGAAGTAACCGAAAATGTTAACATGATATCCAATAAAGGTACATTTCTTTGATTTTTCCTCAAGATTTGTTCTATTTTCATTATTAATGTGAACAAAGGCTTCAAAACTGAACCTCTTTAAAAATGAGTAGTTTAGCATTTTACCTCTCCATGCCTCCTCTGAAATACCACCATCCAAGGAACTTGAAGGTCCTCTATTTATTAGATAAAAAACAATATCTACAACATCTCCCAAAAATTGTAAGGGAAATCCCTCATATAATCTCATGCATCTTGCATGCTCCACGATTGTCCTATTCATCCTTTCTAACACACCATTTCCTTGTGGTGTTCTTGGAACTATCTTCCCTCTACGAATCCCATGCTCTAAACAGTAGTTATCAAACTCTTTGCTATTGTATTCACCTCTAGTTTCTAATACGAGACACTTCAACTTCTTTCTTGTCTCATTCTCAACCAATACTTTCAATTTCTTGAAACTATCAAATACATCAGATTTATTTTGAATACATTAAATCTATGCTTTTTTAGTTGCATCATCAATAAAAGTAACATAATAGCGAGAGACGTCGAGAGATGATACCAAAGCAGGTCCCCATACATATGTATGCACAAGCTCTAATTTTTTGTTGTTATTTTCCTTACCGAATTTGATAAAAATGGCTCTATTCTTTTTTCTGTAAACATAATTTTCATAAAAATCTAAATCAACATGCTTCAAACCTGGTAACAATTTTTTTGTGTGAATAATTTGCATCCCTTTCTCACTCATGTGCCCAAGCATATTCTTCCACAATGTCGTATCTGATCCTGTGGAGGTCAAAGCATTAACATAATAAGAACTATTATTGCATAAATATAATGTACTAACCTTTTCTAGTACTTTTTTTATTACCAAGGCTCCTTTAGTGACCTTCCAGGTTTTATTTGTGAATGTAGTTACACAACCTTCACCAGCTAACTTCCTAGATGAAAACAATTTTTGTTCAAATTTGGAACATGCATTACCTCCTTCAATATCCATGGTTTCCATTTTGTTTCTTTATAAAAACCTTACCCATTCTAATGATTTTAAAGGGTTTATCATCACCTAAATTAACATGTCCAAAATATCCTTGAACATAGTCACGAAAATGTTTCCAATCAAGTGTAGCATGGAATGAAGCCCTTGAATCAACCACCCATGCATCAATAACATTTTATAATGAAAGAATCAAAGAATATTGCAACACATCACCTGTCGCATTCTCTTCATGATTGTTCTCTTATTCTCCATATCTTTCTTTTCCTTTCCAAGATTTGCAGTATTTATTCTAGTGTCCTTCCTTCCCACATTTCCAGAACACTATCCATGATCTAGATTTAGATCTGCCTTTTCTTGGCTTACTATCATTTATGGGGCTCCTTCCTCTTTCCACTTTTCTTCCCATGGTATTTACAGTCAAAGCATCACCTAATGTCTCACCAGAGCTTTTCCATCGCATTTTCTCGCTAAGGATGGCACCAACAACATCATCAAACTTTAAATCACTAGATATGAGACAAAATTACTAATAGACATAACTAAGCCATTCCAACTTTCTGGAAATGAGAATAGAAATAAAAGAGCCCTAACTTCATCATTAAAACTTACCCCTACGTAAATTAACTCACAGGCAACCATGTTAAATTCATTTAAATAGTCAGCAACATATCTGCCTTCAGACATCTTCATATGAAATGAACACTTCATAAGAAATACCTTATTTGAGGCTGAGCGTATTTCATATAGTTGGTCAGTGTCATTATTGAAACTTTTCTTGTCTTTTCCTTTGAAATGTTAAATGTCATCAATGCTACCAGACGCAACCGTATTTTTCCTAATTCCTTTCAGTCAAGAATCTCCCAATTTACATCCATCATACTCATCGGCTTATTAGATTTTTGGCTCAATGGTCAGTACAAATATTTCTAATACAAATAATCTTCCATCTGCATTTTCCACAATCAGTACTTTTGGCCACTAAATTTATCGACCCTAAAGCTACCATCTTCTGCCATTTCTCCCACTGAACCAGAAACCCTTCTCTCCTACCAGTTTATCAGCCAAATAGACCTTTGGCTTTGAAAATCAGTTGTTAGAAATTAATTAATGGAGGGATGAAATACAGAAAATATTACAGAAACACAAATAGAGAAACTCATAAAATAGGAGAGACATAGATATACATGGTTCACCAAATTTGGGCTATGTCGACAGAGAAACAACCATTCCTTTCTTTTATATTATCTAGCAAAATGAAGGGATATAACCTACAATAGATCCATTGTAATTTTCTCTTTGCTCTCACACAGTCTCTCTCTCTCTCTCTCTCTCTCTCTCTCTCTCTCTCTCTCTCTTAGAATAATAATCCATAAACACAATACAATTCCCTCATATAAACCGAGGGGGTTCCTTCTCGAGGAAAAAACCTTAAATTAACATAACTTCTACCATGAGATCATCTTCCTAATGAACATCCCAGATTGATTGTAACAACCCTGGTTAAAAATTCATGTAAAAAAATATAATGCCAAGGTCATGGGAGATGTATTCCAAGTTGAATGGTAGGAAAAAACATCACAGTGGGTGTTCATTTGGTTTATTAGTGGCTATGGAAATTAGAAAAGGAAATAGCAAAGGCTTTGGATAGGCAAAGAGTCATTTATTGGCATTTATTTATCAAAATAATGGAAAATAGGAGAAAAGTAAGGTGAAAGGTCATAGGTCGCATGTGAGGAGGATATTGAAGGAAATAGAGGCTTCATTGATAAAAAGACTTGTGAGGATCGTTGACATATTTTTTGAGTTCAGTATTTGGTCAGTTTTAGCTTGGAGCTCTCTCTCTCTCCTCTACTCTCTCTCATACTCTTGGACACTTAAAGTTTTCTTCGAGAGCTCTTGGAGGAGTGTGGCACACATTTGATTTGGAGAAAGAAGGCAAAGGAAAGCAGGAAAGCGTAAGGGGACAATGGGATCAACAACTAAGTTGAATTTCTTTGCAGATATCCAGTTCCATGTATGGTTTCCTTGCTAGTTTTGGCATGCATGGCGCATGCATGTGATTTCATGGTTATGAGTTGTCATTGGCATCTGTCATTGGCATCGAGGATTGCCTATATTAATAGAGGTTTTTCATAGCCTTTCCATTTTCTGTATAGCCATGGTGATTGTGGATTTTCCTATTTATTTTTATTTGTGCTCATGTTTTTATGGTTGTGGGTTGAGTTATTAGTTCCTAGATCCTTGTTTGGGAAA
The DNA here is from genome assembly GCA_031772625.1 of Pinus tabuliformis. Taxonomy (NCBI): domain Eukaryota; kingdom Viridiplantae; phylum Streptophyta; class Pinopsida; order Pinales; family Pinaceae; genus Pinus; species Pinus tabuliformis. Next base: position 897,371,295 of record CM062816.1, on the reverse strand, counting down.
ACACTTTGGAAGCCTAGTAATGGCTTGTGTTGAGTTACTAGGCCTGGAAGCCTTTGTTGGACAAATGATCTGGAGCCATTGGTGGGTTGAGTTACTAGTCCTGGAGCCTTCGTTGGAAAAATTCTTTGGAGCCCTTGGCATGTTGAATTACTAGTCACGCAACCATGGTTGGACAAATGCTCTAGAGCAAGATACTAGTCGTCGATGGGGTTACTTGTCTTGGAATTCAGGTTGTAACAAATGCTCTAGAGGCCTAGACAACTTGGGTAGAGACCGATCTACTAATGGTTAGTGATGTACAACTGTGAGGTGGAATCATTGGTTGAAGGTTGAGGTGGTTTTCCTCTGGAAGCCCTCGTTTGGTTTTGGTTGGTTTATTCCATGAGATCCTGCATTCATGCTTGGAATATGGCACGTGGGTGACTACTTGAAAGAAAGATTTTGTTCAGCCTAGTCTATGATCAGGTGGTAAGTGGAAGTCCCATACTTGGTTGGATTTGAATATGTCAGTAATAGTTACTTTTCCTTTTGTATGTTCATGAGTTAAGGTAATTAATGTTATGTGGATTTAATGGTTATTTCCTCATTGATATATCTATGGTTATTTGTTAGTTATAAGCATGTTTTATGACAGTTATGATGTATGGTTCTCATCAGGTTTGATTTGTAAATGAATGAACAATGAATATATGACCTAATAGATGATTATGAAGCTAATGTGATAAGGCATCAATGCTTCTTAGATATTCTCAGATAGGTATGAGACCCCTATGCTCAGATTTGTTGTTATGACCTGTAGAATGCATATCTGTGACATGTTTTACAAAATTCTTGTCATGGCTAGTAGGGATCCAATCAAGTATCCGTTCAAGTATTTTCTTCAGTATCATTGTTTGGATGTTACTTCTCATTTACGGAAGTTCCATGAAGTTATTGACAGTGGCCTGAAACTTGGCCCTAGAAAAGTGGCACAAAATATGGGGTCAGTGGCTATGAACTACTTGAAAAAAATTGCATTCACTTGCATGTCCATGCCATGAGAGAAACTGGAGGATCCCAGTTGCATGCATGCCCACATCATGGGAGCAATTGAGGCTTTAGGTCAGTAAAATGCTAGGTTATCTTAGGGGTGATCACCTGGAAGTGTTGGTTGTCTCCTAAGGATTCTGTAGCATGTGTAGAAGGTCATATTAGTTATCTTATGTTGGTTCCACTTCCTTAACTATACATGGGGAGTTGATTCAGATCATAGTAGCCTCTCATCACATGTTTACCTCGTGAGACTAGTTAATTTGGGTAAATGTGGGAATAGGGTGCTACATAGTGGTATTAGAGCACTGTTCACCCCTTGGACTGGATGTGAATTATGTTGGTCATGAATTCATGTCAGTTTCATATAGGTGTTCCTTATGCTTATGATCTATCAGTTAATATCATATGCATGACACTAGTCATAGTTTTAGTGGTGTATTCATGGGAAAAGTTGATCGTGTTGTTGTTGTATGTGGTCATCATGAGTGTATGTTGGTTATGTATTGGTTGTGCATGTGAATGCTTATATATTATTATGCATGCATTGACATCATTGTATTTTTCATGCATTGTGAGGTCATTGTATGTAGTTTGTGTCATCATGACATCATTGTTGAGATAGAGCACGAGATGCAGATCATCAGAGTGGGGTTGCAACACTAGACTTCGGGGTAAGAGCATATCTTCATATAGGTTTGTATGTTTGGCATGCAAGTATGTGGTTAATGGTTGTTGTAAGAATTATGGTTAATTATATACTTGCCATTTTATTGTTGTTATGGTTATATTTATGATAGATGTTAAGTAATCAATGTGATCACACATACATGCGTCAGATAGTCATGCATGGTGATAACTTGTTTTTTATGCATTGTGGTCATATCCATAATGGTTATGGTTATTTCATTTAAGCTTTTGATGTTATTATGTTTTGTGTTGATTTGGATTGGCCTATGCAGATGGGTAGGGTTATGACATTAAGGTATGAGTCGACCTAATTATGATAGTTTGTTGTACTAATCTAGACTGATTGTGCATATGTGAATGTTATGCATGAATGACAATTGTTTATGAGCTTATGATGTGAACATGTTACCTAATTAATATTATGGATATCATGACCATATTTATATTTGATTTGATGTGTTGTTAAGTTATATCATGCTAGTGTATATTGATTGTGCAAACAAGATAGCCTCCCCTGAGATACATTATGGTATGGGTTTGATTATGTTGTATATTTCGTGTGTGAGTGTTTGGTGTCTATTATGTCATATATATACAATATAATTTTTTGATTAATTTCATGGTATGAGTATGCATTTATAAGATTTCCTGAAGAAATGATCTTGCTTCAAGACAATGGTACAAACACATTATGTGTTGAGATAATTGATATACACTTGATTGTAATTGGATGCTTGTTGTGGTATTATGATTAATGAATGTGATTTGATTGTTGATTATGGCATGGATGATTATTCTTGGTAAAGGTTGATTTCAATTACTAGATATCATATCTTGATCTTTGGAACATATGATCGACTTGTGTGAGGAGTTGTAGGGAAACATGTTTGGTATTAGTGTGATAAGGTAATAGTTCATGTGGTTATATACTAAGAGTTATGTGATGTGATAGTACATAGTAAGACTCAATTGCAACAAGGTAAAAAGGTAAAAGAAAGGAATTGGGAGAGAATTCCTTTGGCTATGTTTGGAAAACACAATTGAAAACTAATGAATTCTTTGAATATGGGAAATTTTCTTAACTTTGATGTTTTTTCATGTTATGTGGATAAGTGTTATATTTATGAACATGTACTTGACAATATGACAAATAGTTTTCAGTTATGGTAGGATTCATCAAGGAACCAAACTCTCTTAATAGATGATGTATGTGCATGTTCAGATATAAGGTAGCATGATTGGCACAATAAGGTAAGATAACTGGTATATTGTTATATTTATTTATATACTGATAGTTATGTGTTTATGGTAGTGCAATGCAAGGAATTGCATGGAAAAAGAGACTGCTACGAAATCTTGAACAAGGCCCAGGTTGAGCTTTCCATTGGAAGCACTGATAACCATGGGGATTGAGTCATGGTGTTTGTTTTTAGTCATGTCATTTTCGTCTTTTATGATTTGTTTACGCTTGATTTGTGGCCCTGATTGTGTTTGGTACAAGGCCTTACCAGTTTATTTTGGTGTTATGTTGTTATTGGTGTTTCATGGTTTTATTCTTGTTTTTTTCTTGTTCTTGCCTTGATGTTTTTTGGGTCTTGGGAGTTGGTTGGGAAAGAGGGAAGTTAATGGAGTTCGGGAAGAGTTGGATGAAAACCAACATGTAATGGAAGACCAAGATGAATATTGGTGCATGTATAAGGGCATATAAAGGCAAGAGTATGATAGCCAATTATATTGCTTGGGTCCATTGATGTAAATGCATGATGGCAGGAGAGTCATGATAAAGGAAACAAAAAAGGTAAAGTAAATAGAATTGAGGTGTTAGATGCTTTATCTATGTTGGGAATTGTTGTTCTCAATGTTGTGCATGCAATTTACAGATAAAGGAAGTTTTCTTAACCTTGACATTATGATATTTGGCAATTATGTTGTGATCAAGATTGTTCTTATTTTTATATATGTATACATGTATGTATGTATGTATGTATGTCATTATTTGACAGGATCATGATTTCTTTATGCTAATGATTATATATATGTATGTATGTCACTATTTGATAGTGTTGTGAGGGATCATTCTTGTGGAGGAATGGTTTCTTACATAGGTGAATGGCGTGAAAGAAGTTGTTGGCCTTATGGGGAATCAAGTGAGAAGAGAAGCATCAAAAAATTTATGAGGTCAATATCATGTGGATTTGAGTTGACATTATGTGTTTATACTATTCCTATGTCTACGTTATGGAAAAATAATGTTGAGAGATACATCAACAGAATGAAAACATCGTGATCCGTGACATGTTAGGATAAGCATGGATGATGGAGAGACATTGGAAGCAAGGTTTCTTGGTAGAGACAATGTGTTTTTGGATGTGAAGTGCTATTATCGTGTATATGTTGTGTATATTGTATATTCAGTGATTGTACATATGATGTTGTGTGCCTGTTGTACATATGGTGTTGTGTGTATATTGCATATGAAATGTTGGGTATAGATGGTGCTATGTACATGTTGGATCTGTGGTGTTGTGCATATATTGCACTGTACGAATGATGCATATGCGGTGTTGTGTTCATATTGTGTTGCGCGCATGTTGGATATGCAGTGTTGTGTACATATGGTGCTATGTACATGTATATGAAATACTATGTGCATATGGTGTTGTGTCCATGTTGTACATGTGGTGCTATGTACATATGGTGTTTTGTGCATGACTGTATATGTGGTGTTGTGTACACGTTGTAGAGGTGGTGTAGTGAACATGTGGCATTGTGTAAACATTATGTAGGCGGTGCCATGTACATGTGATGTTGTGCACATGTTGTGTAGGTGGTGCTATGTACAGGTGGTACTATTTACATGTTGTGCATATGGTATTGGTGTACATGTGGTATTATGTGCATGTCATACATGTTGTGTTGTGGGCATGTAGTACTATGTATGTGCATTGTGTAGTTGTGGTGTCGTCACATGTGTACTTTTTATGTTCTACTCTATGTAGTACATGTATTGTGTTGTGTCGTACACCGGATGCAGGTGTATGTGTCATGATGTATGCCGGGTGGAGGTGTATGTGTTGTAGGTTAGGTGTAGGTGCATGTATTGTATGGTGTGTAGTTATATGAATGTGGTGTACACTATGTGTATGTGTACATGGTTGGAAAGAAGTCATTGTGTGTTTATCGAGTATGGAAACCAATCCAGTGTGCATAAAGAAATAATCAATTAAAACATAAGTATGGATATTTTATTTCAGTTTTAATTATGCATGTGATATATGATTCTGGTTTATGATGATTAAATGCGATCTATGATTCTGATTATGATGGTTGCATTTTGATCTAATCAGATGTGACATGATTATACATGATGATTTGATAAAAAAACTAGTTTGACTTGTTGTGATAGGAAGTAAACAAAATTTCAAGTGTACCTTATTGATGGGCCACCAATGAGATATGATTTGGATTTATTTCAATTCATTTTGACTCTAATGGGAATTATTTGTTTGGTACAGGAAAGCATGGAAATGCGTAGTTTGGGATGGTTGATGTTGACCGCAAGAATGAGCAGTGTCAGTGAAAGGAATTGGAACAACTAGCAATATGCTGGTAAAGCACTTTAGGAGTAGGGAAATTGTGGGACATTAGTACCGAATAGTTCCCATTGATTTCCATGGGCATGCTATGATCAGTATGATGGTTTTGAGGGAGGGATATGCCTTGGTTTTTGGACTTTTGATTCAAGGAAGCCTTCTCAAGGGATGGCTCACCCGAGGGACTGTGTAGCAGAGAAGGGGATGCCTGTAGAACTTGGAATGTGTGTGACTACATGGGACGGCGTGACCAAATTTCCCCGAGGGGCTGTGTAGCAAAGAAGGATAGGTCGGGGATGGATTTCTTTTGGTCATTAACATTTCCAGGAGGAATCACATGCACATTTGGAGTATGACCTAGAACAATGAGTCGATAAATGTTCATTAAAGGGATAACATCGTATGATTGTAGCGTTGTACATTGGATGCAAATTTGACTTTGGTAGTGGATTTTGGATGTCCTATGCAACAACCTTGGTGAAAATTCCATGCAATAAGAGTTAAAAACAATAACCATGATTGATGGGACACTTATTCCAAACAGAATGTTGGGAAAATCGTCCTAGTGTGGGGTGGTCATTTGATTGTTTATGGCTAAGGAAATTGGAAAAGGAAATGGCTAAGGCTTTGGAAAGGCAAAATGGAATTTTTGGCACATTTATTTATGAAGATAATAGAAATTAGGAGAAAAGAGAGGTGAAAGGTCACAAGTTGCATGTGAGGAGGAAAATGAATAAAATAGAGGCCTCATTCATAAAAAGGCTTATGAGGATTAGTTGGTAACTTTTTGTCAGTTGAGTTTTGGAGCTCTCTCATACTTCTCTCTCTCTCTCTCTCACTCTTGGACACTTCGAGCTCTCTTGGAGAATTTCAGCATTGGAGCAAAAAAGGCAAAGAAGGAAAGAGGAAGCAAAGATCAAGCAGGCAAATGTAGGATCAAGCAACTAAAGCAAGCTTCATTGCAGGTATCGACTTGCATGTGTATTTTCCTTTGCTAGATTTGATAAGCATGATACTACATGTGGTTCTTTTATATCATGGCATGGGTTTTTCCAGATCTAACAGTGCTTTTAGCCTAGCCTTTCCATTTCAGGATAGTCATGGTGTGATGGGGTTCTCATGTTTTGGTTGAGTTGGATTGCTAAATGGATTCGAAGTTGAGTGGGGAGGATCTCCGAATGATAGAGCAAATGGCCTAGTGGTCATTGAATCAGACTATGGATCATGACAAATCCATTGGCCTAGTGACCCTTGAGCCAGACTATGGGTTGTGGTAAAGCCAAGATTATGTTGCCTCAGTGGGCCTAGGAATCCTTACAGATGAATGAAAGGATATACAATAAATTGAAGAGGTGGTTTGCTCCACATTGGGCCTAGTAATCCCAAGTTTGGGATATGTTGTAAAACCTAGAGAGTGGGTCTCGGTTTAGGGCCTAGTGATCGAGGTTGGGGTTGCAGTAAAGACTGAGAGACTAGGAGGCAAGAAAATTTTTCACGGTGTAGGTGGATAAATCCAGTGGCATCCATGCTTATTTGGCCTAGTGATTAGGTGGATATCATAGCAAAGCTTGTTATGATGTGTCCATTATGCTGGCCTACTGATCCAGGATGGATTATGGTACAACTTGGTTTATGTTGATGAGGGTGAGGTGTTTTAGCCTTGGTATGCCCTGGTTGGTTCTATTGGTTTGAGCCCCATATTCATGCTCATAATATGGCATGGGGGTGATTGGATGAAGATGGACTTGTCTCAATCAATCTATGGTCAAGTGGAATGTGGTAGTCGCATCTCCCATTTGTTTATTGCAGTCATTAATGAGAAATTCATTCCCTTGATTTTCATGTGTGAATGTACTGATGTATATGTGGATTTTATGGCTGATATGCTTATGATATATTTGTCCCTATTATGTTGGTTATGTGTATGTTTTATGATAACAATTATCTATGGATCTTACTGAGTTTTTACTTGTGAATAAATGGATAATGTATCTATGGCCTAATAGATGATCATGCAACAAATGACAAGAGGAAACAATGTTTCATAGCGATTCTCTGATAAGTATGAGATCCCTACAAAAAATTCTATTGTTCACACCTATAGGTTACACGTTGATAATATGTTTGATGAAATGTTTGTCATGGCTAGTACAGGTGTGGTTAAGGTCTTGTTCAACTTATTTATTTGGCATCATTGTTTCCATATACTTTGATTGATTTTAAGCTATCACTCTATTATGGGCAGTGACCTGGGCTCTTGATCCGAACTTAAACAAGAATGCAACAACTTACATACATAATCATAAACATAGAGATGCAACAGAGAAATACTTCATTTCTTTAATAGAAAAATACTCAACTATGCTTACAAACATTGTGCAAATAAGATATCTTGGGCGATGGTAGCTTATCTCTGAGAAGAGATGTGGTGGCTACATGCCTCTGAACTATGTTACAATAAGGCTCAAGGGCCCATTTATTAATGGAAAACATGATAAAACCATAAACAACCAAAACCCTAACCCCAGGAGATGTAACACCAACACTTTGTCGGCGCCGTTGGGGTTATTTGGGTAGCTAACTTCACGGGATCGTAACTTGGTCATATTATCTTTGTTTGGTGCATACAACACCTTGTTGGAAAGGTCTCTCTGAGTACTATAGGTTTCACCATTTCCCTTGCCTATGGCTATGGGCCTATAGTAGATCCCATAATAATGTTGTTTAGGGGGTCAAAACTGCTCCAGAAGTTCAAGACCCAAAAAACTACTAAAAATAGTAAAATGATGAAATGAACAAGGAAATAGATGAAACTGATTGGGGGGTCTAGGTGCAATAGGTAGGTGGCCACCAACATCCACATAGATCATTCCTTCCCCCTTAGGAAGCAATGGTCCCCATTATGTGAAAATCCTCCATGAGGTGAGGAAATCTCTATTAAACCTGGTACTTGTTGAACCACTTGCCTTGGTGAAGGAGTTGGCCTACTTTGACAACTAGATATAGCTATATCATTTGTTGGAAAGTGTTATTAATCTTTGTTTCCGTGATTTGATTAGTTGTGGCATGTTCCATGAAATCTAGTTTGAGCTCTATTGTTGTGATTTGTTCTACAATTTCAGATGTGTCCAACAATGGTGGAAAGTATCGCCGAAGGCGATCTACAATGAACACTTGGCGAAAACCAAGGAACGATGGGATTTTGAGCTCAAAGGAATTGTCATTGATGGCCTTGGTGATCGTGTATGGCCCATATCAGAGTGGGCAAAGCTTGCGGTGGGGCCAGCAAGGCACTCCTGCAAATGTAGCCAAAATTTGTCGTCCACCTGGAACTTGTGCGGCTCTCGATGCTGATCATGGTGCTACTTGTACTTACCATTGGATTTGTCCAATATATCATGGACCTACTAGTAGATGTGTTGAATGCACTCAATTTAGTTGTTAACCCTTTCATCTTTGGACTTAACATGAGCCGAATCTACCTAAGTGGCCGCAAATGGTATGGCCACATCAATGGGACATAATGGTTGAAATCCCAACCCTACCTAAAAAGGGTTGTGTTGACATGTGAAGAGCTCTGTTGTAGTTGTGTTAGACATAGGGGATACTTTCATCCCACATGCATGGATGCTTCAAGTTGCACATGTACATAATTTGTATGATCATCCTACTGACAACCTTTGTTTGGCCTCAGTTTGGGGAGGAAAGCAACAGACTTAGTAAGTTTTGTATCTAGCATCGACCAGAGACTTTAGCAAAATTCTCTCAAGAATCTACTATCCTGATCTAAGATAATGGACCATGGGATCCCAAAGTGTACCCATACTCGCTCAAAGAAGAGCTTAGCAGTGGTCTCTGCTGTGATACTCTTCTTGCAGGCCGCCATGATGGCCATCTTAGAGAATCTATCGACAACCACAAAAATGAAATCATTGTCATGCTCAGTAGAAGGAAGGCCCAACATGTAGCCCATGGAGACAGATTCCCAAGGCTTGATAGGAGTAGGTAGAGGAGTATACAGGCATTTCTTCTTGATGGTTGGTTGGGAAATGGCATAGGCGGTGCAAGATATAATGTACTTCCCAACATCCTGACAAAGTTTCAGCCAATAAAAATACTTCTACAATATCACCATTGTTTTCTCTACTCCAAAATTTCTAGAGGCTCGACTATAGTATGCCTCCCAAATAATATTAGCACACTCACTTGAGGGAACACAGATCTGTCCCAGGTGGCATAATAGTGCATCCTGAAGGTGAAATTTTGGAACTTGCTTTCCTTCCAAGAGTGTCTATTATATGTTGCCAAATTCTGGACCGCTCTTATAAAGATGGGGTCACCCCTATGTCTTGTGCCCATAGGAGTCGAGCATAGTGACCAACGCCATGACCGGTGGTCGGCTAAGGCAATCAACAACATTATTGGTGTTTCCCTTATTATATTTAATGTTCAAATGGCATTGTTACAAATAGGTGGACCATTGTCGATGGCGATCATTCTGCAACTTCGCTTATGTATGTATGGACTGTAGAGGTTGATGGTCCGTGTGGATTAATGTTTCCTTCCCCAGAATGTAATGCTTCCATTCACGAAAGACCTAGACAATGGAATACATTTATTTGTCATAAGTGGGGTACTTTCACAGTGTTTCTGAAAGTTTCTCACTGTGGTAGGCCACTTGATGCTAATTCTGAGTAAGAACCACACCAATATCAAAGTTGGAGGTATCTATCTCAACCTTAAATGATTGTTGAAAGCTTGGTAATGTGATCAGCTCTAGGCCAGAAAAAGTGGCCTAAAGGGGCTTAAAAATGCCGAGCGAGGAAATATCCAGGAACTCCATCTCATCTTGGATGTACTTGTGTAGAAAATTATGGTAATTGAGCACCGAATGCTGCTCAGTATCCTTGATACCCAACTTCGTGCGAAGGGTATGGAAAGTATTTGTGAACTCTGGCACATCTTGTTCCCTTCCCTGTCATAGTGTGTTGCACTTTATGTATTTGTCTTCATAGCTCTTGATAGGGTAATATTGTTCCTTGATGGTGTCTTGGAAAGATTTCCAAGTGGGTGCAACTAAAAACAATGAGGGTTCACTCTGGTCCTTTTATTCATAGTAGGTTTCCCACCAATCATTGATGTGTGGGACAACTTTAAGAAGTGCAAAAGTAATCTTTTCCCAATTGGAAAAGTCATGTACTGAAAAGTATCCTTCTAATAGATTTAACCATTTATCTATTGTATCTACATCTATCAGGAATTTGAATATGGGAAAATCAAAGTTAACTTGTACCTTAAAAGGAGTGATGCCTGCAGAGTGGCTGCTAGATAAAGATGCATTGCTTGTGGGTAGTCGTCGAACGATCTAGGGCTTCATTGACAAACATTTTGAAAGGATCTCCTACCCCCTTATATTCCTTTTCTTCCTCCATGGGAGGTCATGGGGTTTTGTGAGGCTGATCTTGCAATGCTTCAACTAGATCAAGCCCTAACTCCTTATACCTGACCTCGTTGTGGACATGCAAAGGAAAACATAGAAAGGGAAAGCTTCTCTGATACCACTAATCCGAACTTAAACAGAAATGCAAAAACTTACAGATATAATCATAAACACAAATATGCAACATAAAAAAACTTCATTTCATTAATAGAAAAATATTGAACTATGCTTACAAACAGAATGGAAATAAGATAGCTTGGGCCATGATAGCTTATCTCATGAGAAGGGATATGGCATCTACATGCCTCTGAACTATGTTACAATGAGGCTCAAGGGCATATTTATTATTGAAAAAAATGAGAAAACCTTAAACAACCAAAACCCTAACCCCAGGAGATGTAACACCAAGAGTTTGTAGGCCCCATTAGGGTTAGTTGTGTAGCCAACTTCTCGAGGTCATAACTTGGTCATATTATCTTTGTTTGGCACCTACAATACTTTTTTGGAAAGGTCTCTTTGAGTAATATAGGTTTCATCGCAGGCCCCTTCCTACGACTACAGGCCTATCATGAATCCCAAAAAAATGTCATTTAGGGGGTCAAAAATGCTCCGAAGTTCAGGACCTAAAAAACTGCTAAAAATAGTAAATGTTAAAATGAACAAGGAAATAGATGAAACTGACTGGGGATTCTAGGTGGAATAGGCGGGTGGCCACGAATATCCACGCGGATCAGCTCTAGGTTGAAAAAACTGGCTTAAATCTCAGGGTCACTGGCACAGAGCTGGAAATTTTAGTCTTTGGTCACTGGCAACAAAGCCTGTGAGAGCGACATTGGGTTTCTGGATGCTCTCTTGCCCATAGCATGGGAGTGACTAAGGCCTATGATTTCTAGAACATCAATGGTACCTTGGGATAGGTTTTCTGAATGGATGATTTGTCTCCTGAGGATTATGAAGCTAATGTTGGATGATTGTGTGTGATGTTTCTGTTGATTCCACTTCCTTAAGGTCACATAGGAGATTGAATCCAATCATAGTAGCCCCTTGTCTCATCTTTACCCTGGTTGGCTAGTTACTTGGGTAGATGTGGGAGGAGGGTGTTACAGAGTGGTATCAAAGCATGGTTCACCCCTCAGATTGGATGGGCAGTGTGTGTTGGTCATGCAAGCATGTTAGTTTCATGTGTGTCTCTTACACTTGCATTCCATGTGCTTGTTACATTTTCGATTGATTATGGTTGTAGAATGGGTTCCATGTTGAATTGGATGTTGATTTTGTGGAATGCATTTATCATGAGTACATGATTGGTTACATATTGTTAAATGTCACTTACATGTTAATTTTATATCGCCTACTTAAATCCTTGTATGTTAGGTTACATTTTTGCAGATTTGGTTACATGTATCAAACTTGTAGGTTGATTACAAGAATCTATCACTTATGTTCAGTACATACGTTTATGAGTCTGTGTAGTTGGATAGGAATTTCTTATGCATATTGTTGGTTGCATGTAGCAATGTGTACAATAGAATAATGTTTGTTGTCATGCATGAGGTCATAGCATGCATTGTTGATGTGGCCTTGCATTGATGATCGAACCCTAACTAGAGTGATGTTTATGTGTTGATACATTTATTTGTGTATGCCTATATGATGTTATGTTTATGTTATACATGTATCACCCTAATTTGATGATCTTGCAGAAAACGTATCCTCACCAAATTATGCTAAGGTACGTTGATTTGTTATGATTTGGTTTATCTGACATATTATGCATTTCAAGAAAGAGATCAAATGGCTAGCAAGGCAGTAGACTACATAAAATATCCCTATGCATCAGATCACCAACGTGGTATGAGACACTCTTCTAATTTAGCATATACATTGAGGAGCTTGAAGGAAGAGATAAGGAGTTGTAAGGCAGATAATCACCAGATCATATAGGCAGAAGAGGGACAAGTAGGGGTTAATGCTATACGTCTTTAGAGTTTGTTAGACTTGCAGTAACAGGGGACACCTGAGATCAACCATGGAAATGAGGATGGAACTAATGGGGCATATGGCATTAGGTTTCCTATTAGACACAGGTCAGATAGATCTGATATGGTGAGAGATAGCAGGTTGTTGGACACTCTAGATAGAAGTGATGATGAACACATGTACTATTCTAGTTCTGGTTCTGATAGATATCATGGTCATCATCCCTATCATCCTTATAGGAAGAATGATAGGGGATACTTGCCAGATCATGAGTTCAATAAAGAGAAACCACATAATTTTGATGGAGATGTTAAGAAGCCAGAAGATGCAGAGGCTTGGATACTTGGGATGAACAAATTCTTTGAGTAACTCATAAGTACATAGATAACATGAAGGCTAGAATAGCTATCTTTAGGTTGAAAGGTAAAACAAACCTCTAGTGGGAAGATGTTAAGGTGGTTAGAGACATCAGGATAGATGACTTAAGTTAGCAGGAGTCGAATAAGATTTTTAGGAATAAGTACTTGTCAGAGAGGTACTACAATAGTAAGGCCAAGGAATTCTATGAGCTAAAGATGGGATCAATGATAGATGAAGAGTACACGACTGTGTTTATAGAGCTATTGAGTTATGTATCATATCTTACTGATGAGAAGCCTAATGTTCAATGATTTTTTAGTGGGTTTCCATTAGAATTGAGTGATTGGAATGAGTATGATGAGCCTTGGTCACTTAAGGAAGTTACTGGGAAATTGAAGCATTTCTATGAAAAATCAAATCATAAGAATGAATCTCAGTAATGATGAAAGGGAAAATATAAAGGTGGAGGTAAATAGTAGCCTAAGAGGACAAGGCCTCGGCATGTAGATGAAAAAGAGAATGTGGTAGTGCAAAAGAAGTTTAATGTAGCTAGACAAGTACATGAGTCGCAGCAACAACAAAGAGGTGTGGGTACTGGTTGGTTGGAGTGTTGGACATGTGGCAAGGAACACCTTAAGAGAGATTGTCTAGAGAATCAGGTTGTAGGCCTCAGATATATAGTGCATAAGAGGTGCATACTGTTGGGGACATTGGAAAAAGCATTCCTCTTATCTATGAAGCAGTGGACAACAGATAGGAAAAAGATGAGGAATCTATCATTGAGATGGACGGTAAGGCTTGTGATCAAGTTATTTCTATTTTGATTGACCCTTGATCTAATTATAGATATGTTAGTCTTGACTTGGTGGATGAGTCTGGTTTGAGTAAGAAATTTCATGTAGAGTCTTGGTTAGTGTAGTTGGCTAGAAGTACACAGAAGCAAGTTCATCATTGGGTAAGAGCTTGTGCATTTGATTTGAATGGTATGCCTACTGCATCACATCTAAATGTATTATTGTTGGGATCATACAATATTTTTTTCGGTAGAGATTGGTTGTATCTTCATAGAACCAAGGTAGATTGTTATGATAAAGCTATTGAGTGTGTTGATGACAATGGGGAACCAAAAGTCTTGCAGGGCATGAAGAAAGCTACATTAGTTAGCATGCTTAAAACTATGAAATAAAACCCTAGCCACAAGAAAGGGTGCATGTTATTTTTAGTACACATTTCTAGTGATAAGGGTAAGGTGGTTGAGGATGCAGATGTTTTGAACAAGTACCTAGTTTTGCAGCAATTTTAGGATGTATTTCCTAAGGACATTACAGAGTTGCCACCTCACAGGGAGATAGACTTTTCTATTCAGTTAGTACAAGGGGAAAATCTAGCACCAAAAGCACCTTACAGGATGAGCACACTTGAAATGGTTGTTTAAAGTTGCAACTGATGGAAATGTTGGACAAGGGATACATTAGGGAAAGTATATAACCATGGGGCACGCCAATATGTTTGTGAAGAAGAAAGATGGAACACTAATATTATGTTGAACAAGGTGACCATCAAGAATAGGTATCTGTTACCAAGGATTGATGACCTGTTTGATCAACTAAAGGGAGCAAAAGGGTTCTCTAAGATTGATTTGAGATCCATATATCATTAGGTAAGCATCATCGAGGAATACATTTACAAGACTACGTTCAAGGCTAGGTATGGGCATTATGAGTTTGTTGTTGCTCCATTTGGCTTAACTAATGCTCCAAATATATTCATGTGCTTGATTAATAGTGTATTGCGTCCATATTTGGATAAGTTTGTTATTGTGTTCATTGATGATATATTGGTGTATTCTGGAAATGAGGAAGAGCATGCCAAACATTTAGTAGCAGTGTTGAGGTTGTTGAGAGAGCATCATTTGTATGCTAATCTCAACAAATGTAGTTTCTTTCAAACCGAGGTACATTACTTGGGGCATGTTATCTCCAAGGAGGGCATTGCAGTAGATCTAGAGAAGATAAGAGCCACCATGGAATGGGTGGCTCCTAACAGTGTGGATGAGGTGATATATTTCATGGGTTTGGCAATCTATTATCAGAGGTTCATCAGGAACTTCACACAGATTACTTATCATATCACATCATTCCAGAGGAAAGGTGAGAAGTTCGAATGGACAGAGGAGTGTGAGGCTAGTTTTAAGAAACTATTGACACATGCACTAGTGCTACAGATTGAAGATCTGGACAAAGAGTTTGTAGTGTGCACAAATGCTTGCAAGAGAGGACTAGTTGGAGTCCCTATGCAGGATGGACAGGTCATATGTTATGATTCTTGGAAACTAAATGAGCACGAGCAAAACTATCCCACACATGATTTGGAGTTAGCAACAATTATACATGCATTGAAGATGTGGAGACACTATCTTCTTGGCATGAGATTTGTACTTATGAGTGATCATATTTGATTGAGGTATTTGTTTGACCAGCCAAATTAGAATTCCGGGAAGTTCAAATGGTTGGACACGATCAATGAGTTTGATTTTGATATCCGATATATCAAAGGTATAGAGAAAAAAGTGGTTGATTATCTTAGCAGGTAGATACAGGTAAATCACTTAGAAGCTACAAAATCCTATGGTACATATTTACAAGATAGGATCTTGTGGGCAGGACACCAAGATGTTAAATATAAGCATATTGTGCATAGGTTGTAGCAGAGCACAGGTACATGTACAAGTATAGGTGATAGCACATGTATAGGTACAGGTGATGGTACAGGTATAGGTACAGGTGATGGTATAGGTACAAGTGTAGGTGCACATATGGATTATTATCTTACGATAGATGGATTGATCAGGTTCCGAGAAAACATATATGTGCAAAATAACAATAAGCTCAAGAAGGTGATCTTGAGGGAGTTTCATGCAAAACCATATTCAGGTCACTGAGGGTATCAAAAGAAACTGACAACAATGGAGAAATTGTATTATTGGCCAAATTTGAACAGGGATGTGGCAACTTTTGTGGCTATATGTTTTGATTGTCAGCCAGTGAAAGATGAATGTAAACATCCATGTGGACTGCTACAACTGATTGCGATTCCAGAGTGGATATGGGAAGTTATTTCCATTGATTTCATCACAGGGTTTCGAAAGATAGTAAGACAACATGATTCCATCATGAATATCGTGGACAGATTGACAAAGGTTGCACATTTCATTCCAGTGAAGTTTACATTATTAGCTAGCGATATGGCACAAGTATTCATTAGAGATGTGGTTAGACTGCATGGTGTTCCAAAAAATATTGTGTCAGATAGGGATGCAAAGTTCAGTTCCAATTTCTAGGAGTTATTTGCGGGTTTGGGTATAGAGTTGGCCTTCAATACAACTTGTCATTCGCAGACAGATGGATAGATAGAAAGGGTCAACAGGATATTGGAGGACATGTTGAGGATGTATGTGATGCATCAACAGCAGATGTGGGAAGAGTATCTCCCATTGATAGAGTTCGGATATAACAAACTTTATTAGGATTCATTGAGGATGAGTCATTTTGAGGCATTATATGAGCAAAGCTGTAGCTCTCCTATCAATTGGAGTGATCCAGTTAGCAGGGTGTTGATTGGACTAGAGATGTTGGTAGAGATGGAACAAGAAATGCAGGTGATCAAGAAGAATCTGAAGGAAAAACAAGATAGGCAAAAGAGTTATGCAAATAGGAACAAGTTTTTCAAGGAGTTCTAGGATGGGGAACCAGTGTACTTGCACATCAAACCAAAGAAGAGATCCTTATGCATTGGATCTTGTGCCAAGCTGGCACCATGGTTTTGTTGCCCCTTCAATATCATTGAGAGGATTGTGCCAATAGCCTATCAACTTGCACTACCTGTGACAGTGAAAGTACGTGATGTTTTGGCATGTATCTTTTATTAATAATTATGTTAAGGATGTCGATCATGCGATTGACTGGTATGTATTGCAGGTGGAACCAGATGAAAAATTATAACCGGAGCCTCAATGTATATTGCATAAAAAGGTGCTTGTGCTCTGAAACTTAGAAATAGAGAAAGTTAAAGTTCAGTGGAAACACTTTGGGCCCGATGAAGCTACATGGGAGATGGTAGATCAGATGTGAGCTATGTATCCTTCCTTGTTTTCTGGCTGATGCAAAGAAACTTTGGTATGGTGTTTTGGTATATGATTTGATATCGTGTTTTGGTATATGTTTTGATATGTTGTTCTGGTATATGTTTTGTTACATTTTTTTGGTATATACTTTGGTGATATTGCTATATGAACATATGTATATGGATGTAGATACTACCATGAGATATGTTATAAAGATCCACTAAGTGGTATAGGTGTCATGTCATTATGATTATGTTGTCATGTTAATATTCTATCACATCATTATGTTGTCATGATGTTATGATGTCTTATGGGTTGAAACTCAGTAGGATGATCATTGGAAATAACCATAATGAGTTATGTTATAAAGCTCTAGTGTGCAGTCTGTTTTCATGATATTTTTTTTTTTAGTACGTCCTTCATTGTAAATATTGCAGAGCTATGTTATAAAGCTCCATGAGAAGTATGTATTATTTCACCCGGTTGCTAAGGTATATGTGTCGATGAACACTAAGTACAGTGTCCCCCAAGGGAGAGGGTTCTGTAACAACCCTGGTGAAAATCCCATGTAACAAAAGTTAAAAACAATAACCACGGTTTATGGGATACTTATTCTGAGCTTAATGTTGGGTGAAACATCGTAGTCTTGGGTGTTCATTTGATTGTGTATGGCAAAGGAAATGACTAAGGCTTTGGAAAGGAAAAATGGAATTTTTGGCACATTTATTTATGAAAATAATGGAAATTAGTAGAAAAGGGAGGTGACAGGTCATTGGTTGCATGTGAAGAGGAAAATGAAGGAAAATAATGGAAAATGAAGAAAATAAAGGCCTCATTCATAAAAAAGCTTCTAAGGATCAATTAGTAATCTTTTGTCAGTTGAGTTTTGGAGCTCTCTCATTATCCTCTCTCTCTCACACTCTTAAACACTTAGAGTTCTCTTGAAGAATTTTATCATTGGAGAAAGAAAGGCAAAGAAGGCAAGATGAAGCAAAGATCAAGTAGGGAAATGTAGGATCAAGTAGCTACAACAAGCTTCATTGCAGATATTGACTTGCATGTGTATTTTTCTTGATAAATTTGGCATGCATGGTATTGCATGTGGTTCTTTTATATCATGAAATGATTTTTTCCAGGTGTAACAATTCTTTCATCCTAGCCTTTCCATTTTTGGATAGCCATGGTGTGATGGGGTTCTCATGTTTTGGTTGAGTTGGATTTCTGGATGAATTCAAAGCTCAATGGAGTGGATCTCTGAATCATAGAGTACATGGCCTAGTGGTCCCTTAACTAGATTGTGGATCACAGTGAAGCCATTAGCCTAGTGACCCTTGAGCTAGACTGTGGGTTTTGGTAAAGCTAGGAGTTTGTTTCCTCGGTGAGCCTAGGAATCCTTGTCGGTGAATGGCAGGATATACAAAAAATACAAGAGGTGGTTTTGCCTTCGTTGGGCCTAGAAATCCTGGGTTCGGGACATGCGGTAAAGCCTAGAGAGCGGGTCTTGATTTAGGGCCTAGTGATTTAGGTTGGGGTTTCCCTAAAGACTGAGAGACTAAGAGACAGGAAAATTCCTCACAGTGTAGGTGGAGAAATCTGGTGGCATCTGTGCTTGTTTGGCCTAGTGATCAGGTGGAGATCGTGGTAAAGCATGTTATGATGTGTTCATTATGTTGGCCTAATGATCTGAGATGCATTATGGTAAATCAAGGTTTCTATTGATGAGGGTGAGGTGGTTTAGCATCGGTATTCCCTAGTTGGCTATTTTTGTTTGGGTCCCACATTCATGCTTAGAATATGGCATGAAGGTGATTGGCTGAAGAGAGACTTGGCTCAGCCAATCTATGTTCCGGTGGAACATGGTAGTGCCATCTCTGGTTCATTTATTTCATTCATTAAAGAGAAATTCATTCCCTTGATTTTCATGTGTAAATGTACTGATGTATATGTGGATTTTATGGTTGATGTGATTATGATATTTATGTCCCTATTATCGTGGTTATATGTATGTTTTATGACAACAATTATGTATGGAGCTCAACATGTTTTTACTTGTGAATGAATGGATAATGTCTCTATGGCCTCATAGATGATAATGTAGCAAATGACATGAGGGAACAATGGTTCATAGTGATTCTCATATAAGTATGAGATCCCTACACTAAATTCTATTGGTTACACTTGTAGATTACATGTTGATGATATGTTTCACGAAATGCCTGTCATAGCTAATAAGGGTGTTGTTAAGATCTTGTTCAACTCATTTCTTTGGTATCATTGTTTCCCTGAAATTTTGTTGATTTTAAACTATCACTCCAATCTGGGCAGTGACTTGGGCTCTAGACCTGAAAAAGTGGTTTAAATCCCAGGTTTGCTGGCACTGAATTGGAAATTTTAGTCTTTGGTCACTGGAAGGCAAGCCTATGAGAGTGACTTTGGGTTTCTAGACACTCTTTTGCCCATAGCATGGGAGATACTGAGGCCTAATATGTCCAAAACATCAATGCAACCTAGGGAGACGTTATTTGAGTAGCTGACATGTCTCCTCAGGATTCTGAAGTTGATGTTGGATTATTGTGTGTGATTTTTTTGTTGATTCCACTTCCTTAGGTCACATAGGAGGTTGAATCCAATCATATTAACCTCTTGTCTCATGTTTACCCCAATTTTCTCGTTACTTCCGTAGATGTGGGAGGAGGGTCTTACTTCCCACAAGGGAGGTGAATCTTGGTACAACTTTGAGGGTGGAGGTATAAGCCTCTGGATTCCCTTGTTGCTGATATGGAAATCGTATCCTTTTATTTGTTGGTTGAGAAAATGTGGACATGTGTACATTCTTATATTATTGTAAATATTGTATCGAACTAGATTTATAAAGCTCCATAAGGAATATGATTATTTGTTGGTTGAAGAAAATGTGCATGAGTATATGTGGTTTTTATTTTAAATAGGGTAATGAGATGTGTTATAAAGCTCCAGTAAACAGTATGATTGTCATGTTTTGAGTAGGATGTCATTGTAAATATGGCAACAAACTGTGTTATAAAGCTCCATATGTAATATGTTTTAGTTTTCAACAGTACTATTGTTTATAGGTGTCCTTGAACACAGAGAATGGTGTTCCCCAAGGGGGAGGGTTCTGTAACATCCCTGGTTCAAAATCCATGTAAAAAAATATGATACCAAGGCCATGGGACACATATTCCAAGTTGAATGGTGGGAAAAACATCCTAGTGTGTATTCATTTGGTACTGGAAAAGGCAATGGAAAAGGAAATGACAAAGGCTTTGGAAAGCCAAAGAGGCATTTATTGGAATTTATTTATGAAAATAATGGAAAATAGGAGAAAAGGAAGGTGAAAGGTCACAAGTTGCATGTGAGCAAGAAATTGAAGGAAAACATTGGAAATTAAAGAAAATAGAGGCCTCATTGATAAAAAGGATTCAGAGGATCAGTTGGGAGCTTTTATTAGTTTAGTCTTTCGTCATTTTTAGCTTGGATGTCTCTGTCTCCTCTACTCTCTCTCATACTCTTGGACACTTAGAGCTTTCTTGGAGCACCCTTGGAGTAGTATGACATACATTAGATTTGGAGAAAGAAGGCAAAGGAAAGTGCAAGGGGACAGTGGATCAACAACTATAATTGTATTTCTTTGTAGGTATCAAGTTGCATATATGGTTTTCTTTCTATTTTTTGCATGCATATCACATGAATGTGGTTTCTTGGTTATGAGTTGTCATTGACATGGAGGATTTGATTTGACAAAGGCTTTTCTTAGCCTTACCATTTTCTAGATAACCAAGGTGATTGTGGGTTTTCTCATTTGTTTTGACTGGTGCTCATTTTTTTATGGCTATGGGTTGAGTTATTAGTTCCCAAATTCTTGGTTGGACAAACACTCTGGAAACCTTGTAAAAGCATGGGTTGTTAATAGTCCTGACATCCTTGGTTGGAAAAATGCTTTGGATCCCTTGGTGGGTTGAGATACTAGTCCTAGAGACTTAGTTGAACAAATTCTCTGGTGCACGTCAACAACTAGTGATATCAATAGTTCACATTGAAGAAGAAGGGACAAAAAAATTGAAACCACATTTTATGGACCCTATCGAATTACCTAAATAATAGGAGAAGTTGCATATGAATTAAAGGTTCCATCAGAAAGTAGGATACATAATGTATTTCATGTCTCTTTCTTAAAGAAGGCTATTGGGAAGCATATTATCCCATCACCTGAAAAGAGGCACTTTGAGATTATTCTAGAGGAGATATTGGAAGTACAAGAAAGGAAGTTGAGAAGGAGGACCAAGAGGGAATATCTGGCATGATGGAAATATTTACCTTCTAAGGATACCCTGATCTGAATAGAAAATGAAGTCAACCCATGATATTCATCCACCCATGGAATTTACCCATGGTATTGTAAGTGGCATCCACCCATGGTATTTATCCACCCATGGTATTGTAAGTGGCATCCACCCATGGTATTGTAAGTGACATCCACTCATGGTATTCATTCACCCATGGAATTGACTCGTGGTTTTGTAACTGAAAACTACTATAAGTAACAAGCCACATTTTGTAAAAGGACAGTTTTTCTGCCACAATGTAGCTTTTACAGTTATTCTTTATCTTAAATAAAAAATTTCTTTGTGGTTTTCTTTATTGGGGACTCCTTTTTTTCTTCTAGCATTTCAATTTTTCATATCTTGGGGGCCTCTCCCCCAAAATCCATTTCAATCTTTTAGATCTTGGGGGACTCCCCCCAAGATCTAGATCAGTGGTATCAGAGCAGGTTATGATTCCATAGGAATGGGAGTTTGATCCATATTTCAGTTTCAAATTTTGTAGCAATATTCAACAAAATTGAAGCATATGCTATGTCCTCCATAGAGAATTTTTTTGGGCCAAGCAGGAAGAATTTTTTTTTTTCATTTTTTTGTAGGAATGTTTTTGGGCAACAAGTTTGTAGATCACATCTAAAATTTTTGGTGCAAAATTTACAAAAAAAACAATAACGGATTTGGATTCCTTGCGAAAAATACCCAAATTCAGAAAAGAAATTCGGCATGGTTAGAGTCTAGATGAGGGAGATATTGCTGATTTAAAATCAACTCTGTTATAGAAATGTTTCTGACGACAATTCGTGGACAGTGGCTCTCCTATATTTTTTTGGAATTTTGGCGCATAATTTCAGAAAAGTGATCGTAGATTTGATCTCCTCTTGAAAAATCGCTCAATTTCAAAAAAAAAGTGGTAGAATTGGAGTTTGGAGATACTGTTGATTTAAAATCAACTAATTTTTTCAGAACTTTTGTGAAGACAGAAAAGTAACAGTGCAAATCTGAGTTTCTAAAGTGTCCAGATAAGGATTTCCAACACATGGTAAGATGCAAAATGGACCTTCTATTTCCAAAAAACAGGCTATAATAAATATTCTAAGACATATTGACTGAGTTATGTCCATTTTAATTTTGAAGCAACATTCAAATCGGGTTCCCTTTGGATAGGTGCCCTCCCACACCGCTTTAGTAGGCACCTACTTCACATTCATAGTTTCAACATAACAAAATTCAACCTGGCTTCTTTGGAGACGTGCCTTCCCACCCCAGGCTATGTAGGCACCTGCTACTTCATCGAAGTCCATTTGCTAGGCCGCACACTGTTAGTATCACAGTTGGTCACAGCATTACATGGTATCTCTCTCCTCAAATCTTTGTTTGTCATGGTTATGGGTCATCCACAAACCCACACTTCATCGAAGTCCGTTTGTTAGGTCACACACTATCAGTATCACAGTTGGTCACAAGTATTACAGGGTATCTATATGCTCGGATCTTCGTTCATCATGGTTATTGGTCATCCAGAAACCCACAGTTCATCGAAATCCATTTGCTAGGCCACACGTTGTCAATATCACAGTTGGTCACAAGCATTACAGGGTATCTCTATCCTCAGATCTTCGTTCATCATGGTTATTGTTTAAGCACATAAAACCCTTCTCTTCAGTGGCTCTTCATATTCAACAAAGGCTTCGTAGGAGGGAACTTCACGCAATGGGGATGATTAGTTCTTAAGAAGGGAGGAATGATTCGAATAGAAAATGGCATCAACCCATGCACCTCAAAAATTTAAATGCCAGAAGAGAAAGAGGAGAATGCCCAATAAACAAAACCACAAAGATTTTATTATTATTTAAAACAGAGAATAACTATAAAAGATACATTGATGCCATTTTCTATTCAGATCATACCCCTTAGAGGGAGATCAGATATTGTGGCATCCAACATTTAGTGTCTTACTATTAGGTGTACATTTTCTTTTTACTAGGAACCATGCCTTCTTTTTGTTGATGCATTTTCATGGATCACCTTTCTGTTTGTTGCTTTGTCATTTCAAACACCTAATTTCCTTTTTCTTTCCTTCTCTTTTCATAATCCACCATGTGTTATTGTTCCATTATGTATCGAGTGAAATTTCATGTTTTTATAATAGAGTCATATTTATAAATTATCTCTGTAATGTACACAAACTCTTCCCATACACAATGTTGACACCTAATCCTCCACGGATGGGTGAACTGGACAGTCATCAAGAAGATGAACTGATCCGTCATATTTATGTATATAAATGATAGTTAGCTAATGAATAATGCAATCAGTTTTTTCTTCCGCTCATTCATTCTGGAGTTACCCTGGCCTGACATGGTATCAGAGCACAGGTCCCAGGTTCTTAAAATAGCCGTAACTCCTTCATTTTTGCTGTTGTCCTCTGCCCTGAGCACTGCCAACGCATCTGCCCATAATGTTCTCTGGCACACTAGCGTTGCCTCTGTCCTGACACTGCGCCCTCTGCCATACTGAATGTGCGTTGAATGCACCTGAGCGTTGATGCGTTTTTGATATTGAATGCATAGAAGCATAAGCGTTGTTATACCCTTTTTTTTTCGCTGCCCCTCTCTGCGCACGAATACCTGACACTACCAACGTTGTCCCTCCATGAATGTATCAGTTATACCTGACATTGACTCTCGTCTTTTGGCCGTTCGCCGAGTCTCTCTCTTCCAAATCTCATCAACAATCTTCCATTATCGACATTCATGTATTTCCTGCCATTTTATTTTGGGTTTCAAAATTTTCCAACTTTTGCCATTCTGCAGTCAAACGAGCTATCTGGAATCACCAACCGTGAGCAATTTTGAGATAAGGTCTGCGTATATACATTGTTTCTGTTGCTTTGGGTTTCAAAATTTTCCGACTGTTCATCGAATCCCATTCACATGGTTTATTCTATTTGTTATGCGGCTATGCAACGACAACTAACACTGTATCAGAAGTCCTAAATCCTTGGATATGAGTCCCAAATCTCTGCGCCATTCACGCTAAGCACGTCACCATTATGCCCAAAGATATTCAGCTCGCCCGCCGAATCAGAGGCGAGAAGGCTTGATTTATTGATTTATTGCTGAGAGACCGCGGCCTTGATTATTGTGAGCGCTCGGTAAGAGCTCCGATACCATTCTTGTGCTTCTTCTCTGTTTCCCGATAATCCTATATGGTGTGCTACCTTTATCAAAAGTTTCGGAATTCCTCCGCATATTTGGACTATCTGGTTTATTTGGTTAGAATCTAGTTTCTCATCCCTGCCATTCAGTTTTTCCTCGACAAGCTACATTGCCTTAGTATCTTCGAGGGGTTCAATAGGATATAACTCTGTTTCAATTCCGAGATTGTTGCACGCTCTAACCGCTGCGCCTTTATCCGGTGTAGTAATGAGGAGCCTCAATTTTTTACTTCGTAATCGGTAATGGTGTTTAAGAGAATCGAAATCGAAATTTATTCCATTCTCTGAATCTTGGAAAAGTGGCAGAGGTTATGGTGTTGGAGGAAGAAGGGCACAGTGCTTCAGTCAGCGCATGCAACTTTAAAGTGGTTTTCAGAGTATTCTAAAATCTGCGCAGTGTTTAAATTATTGATCAGTTAATGGTGCGGTCTCCACGGAACAACTACAGTGAGACTGTTTCATAGACTTCGTTCCTTCTTGGCGTTCACCGCTTCTTTTATGACTTCAGTTGTTGTGTTCTTGGCTTACATGTTTTTTCTGAGAACCATATTTTTTACCTGAAGATTTTCATATGATCTGCGTGGAGATGTGCTGTTATATGGTTTTGAAGACAGCCATATGTATTTTTTAACGCAGTCACATGTATTTTGTTGAAGGCAGCCATATGTATTTTTTTAAAAGCAGCCATATGTATTGTTTAAACATTGTATTACTTGGTAAATTGCACAAGTGATATCGTCTCCACATTAACAGAAAAAGTATTTTTCAATCAGCAGAAGTTTTTGTTTACAGAATGCATTCAATCATTTCTATGGTAGGAATAGTTCTCACTGGCAAGGAGAACTATTCTGAATGGTCCCAGACGGTAAAACACACCCTCATCTACAATGAGTTGTGGAAGGGAGTGTGTGTCGGAGAAGAAGACAAAGACCCTGTGCAGCCTACATCAGATAAAGAACTTGTCATTTAGGAAAACAAGAACAGCAAAGCCTATGCATTGATCGCAGCATCTGTAAATGAAGAAGTAAGTCGTCATATTTCATCCTATTCCACTGCCTTTGAAGCTTTACAAAAGCTGAAAGAACTCTATGATTCACATTCTGCACTTGAAGTTGTTCAGCTCATGATTAAACTCTTCACTCTTGAACTGAAAAATAATGATCCTCTTGCTCTTGCATCTGAAATAAAGTCTATAATGCATGATATTAAATCCACTAAGGTTGAGCTGGATATCTCTCTTATTGCCTTTCTCAAAGCACTCTATCCTACCTACTCCAATTATCTTGAGTCTTTACAAGCAAATGGAAATCTTAAAGACATAACCTTTGAGTCTCTTGTGAAAAAGTTTGCTGAAAGAGAGAAAGCCTTTGGAAAGAAAACAGTCCCTGAATCTTCTGAAGAGACTGTTTGCCTTGCTCATAAAGAAAAGCATCCTGCTCAAGATTCTACAAGAGGAAGAGGTGGACGAAGAGGAAGAGGAAGATACTTCAGAGGCAGGGGGGGCAGACATTCTCAAGGTGAAAAAGCAGATCTGCATTGCATTCGCTGCAAACAAAATGGATCACATGATGCTTCTACATGCAAGCTACCATGGGACAAAATTGAGCAGAGAAGAAACCAGCAGAAAGGTAAAACTGATGACACAGACAAAGGTAAAGCACCTGAATCCGCTCACTATATTGAGGCACAATGTAACATTGGAGTAAATGAAGATTTGTTTAATGCTTCACTTGCTTCTTCGAAAAATGACTGGTTGCTTGATTCAGGAGCAACCTGTCATATGACTCATAGGAAAGATTTTTTTGAAGATTTCACTGATAATGTTGATGGAGCAGTATACTTTGCAGATCAGTCAAAAATCAAGCCATCAGGGCTTGGCACAATCAGGCTTAAACTGCCTGGTCTTCCAGACTTTCTTCTGGATCATGTTCTATATCTCCCACAGCTCAAGAGAAACTTGTTGTCCCTGGTCCACATCCGCCAGCAAGGTCACTCCATTCACATGTTTGATGGAAAGCTTGAGGTAAGAAAGGCATTTGACCACTCACTTGTCATGAGGGGTATAGAAGAAGAAAGACTTCTTAAACTGCAAGGAACCTCTGCTCATACACAACATTTCTCATATATTTCTCATCATGAAGAAGGTACACTTCCATCAAGTTTATTATGGCATGCTAGATTTGGACATCTAAACTATGATAGTCTCCACTTGTTGAAGAAAAATGGTGTTGCTGGTTTGCCTACAATTCCTAGAAAACATAAGCAATGTGATGCTTGCATTCTAGGAAAGCATAGAAAACAGTCTTTTCATGATTCACATTCAAGAGCACATAGGAAGCTTGAACTCATTCATTCATATTTATGTGGTCCAATGCCTGTTCCTTCTGCAAATGGAAATAAATATATCATGACATTTATTGATGATTACACCAGAATGTGTTGGGTTTACTTATTGAAGAACAAATCTGATGCTTTTCAAACATTCAAGAATTTTCATAAATGGATTGAAAATGATGCACAATCTCATATTAGGTCTATTCGCACTGATAATGGAAAAGAATATACATCAAATGAATTTGAACACTATCTTCGCCAACATGGGATTAAACATCAAACAACTGTGCCTTATAATCCTCAACAGAATGGTGTAGCTGAAAGAATGAACAAAACAATTTTGAATATGGTACGATCCATGCTTTTCTTCAAAAATGTAAAGACAATGTTTTGGGCTGATGTTGTTCTATGTGCTGCATATATAAAGAATAGATATCCATCTAGTGCTATAAGAAACAAGACTCCTTATGAATTGTGGTATGGACATGTTCCTTCGGTAAAACATCTCAGGATTTTTGGTTCCACCTGTTATGCTTTAATACCAAAGGTACATAGAAACAAACTTGGTGCTAGAAGTCGTAAGTGTATCTTCCTGGGGTATTCAAACACATCTAAAACATACCGCCTCTATGATGAAGTAAATAAAAAGTTTGTTTTATCCAGAGATGTCATTTTTCTTGAATCATCCAAATCTGACAGTGTTGTTGAGCGGAAACTTGATCGCTTGGATAGATTCACAAAACCGAAATCATTTCAAGAGTTTGATAATCAGATTCCACATCTTGAAGGGGGGATTCCTATACTAGATCAACATGTGGAATCTTCTTCTGAAGAACAATCTCCCTTGCATGAAACTCCAACACCGGATGATCCTTTAAGTGATGTAATTGATAGAATTGGGAGACTCAATCTTGATTCAAACCCAACTCAATCAACAGAGCAGCCTGGACCATCTCAGAAAGGTCCCCCAAAGTGGCTGACAAAGACACTTGAAAGTGTTCATCCTGATGAAATTGGAAAAACAGGAACCAGAAATACAAACCGACAAGATGGAGGTGATGTAGATAACTCTAATTCACCTGTTGATATGGATGTTACTTATGATTGTGAATTGAACTTGTCTACAAATTTTGAACCAACTTCCTTCAAAGAAGTTGCTTCTCATGATGAATGGAAAGAAGCGATGCAGAAGGAGTATGATGCCCTCATAAAGAATGGCACTTGGAAGCTGGTTGATCCTCCATTTGGAACAAAACCAATTGGCTGCAAGTGGGTCTACAAGAACAAATACAAAGCTGATGGCTCACTTGACAAGCACAAAGCTAGGCTTGTGGCAAAAGGTTTTGCACAGAAGGAAGGGGTCGATTATGAGGAAACTTTTGCCCCCACAGCAAAATGGGCCACCATCCAGACACTCTTTGCACTAGCTGCTCAGAACGGTTGGAAAGTTCATCAAATGGATGTAAAAACTGCATTCTTGAATGGAGATCTAAAAGAGAATGTTTTTATGTCCCAGCCTGAAGGATTTGCTGTGAAAGGACATGAACATAAAGTATGCAAACTTGTGAAGTCCTTGTATGGCCTCAAACAAGCACCACGAGCCTGGTATGAAAAACTAACTGAGCATCTTCTGAAACTCAACTTCAATCATTTTGATCTTGATGATGCAACTTTATTTGTCAAGAAAGTTGGCAAAACAGTTGTATATCTTGTGGTATATGTAGATGATCTTTTAATGACAGGGAACAATGAAAGCTATATTGCATCCATAAAGAAAGAATTAGGGAAAAATTTTGAAATGACTGATTTGGGCTATGTTCATTACTATCTTGGCATTGAAGTAACCCAACATCCAAAGTCCATATTTCTTTCTCAAAAGAAATACATTGGAGATTTGTTAAACAGATTTGGCATGACAGAGTGTAATCCTCTTTCTACTCCAATGGAACAAAACTTGAAGCTCACATCTATTGAAGGAAAGGAATTTGAGGATGCAACAAAGTATAGACATCTTGTAAGAAGTCTCATCTACCTCACTACTACCAGACCAGACATTTCATTTGCTGTTGGAATCCTCTCCAGGTTTATGCAAAAGCCTTGTGAGGGACATTGGTCTGCTGCAAAAAGAGTTCTAAGGTACTTGAAGGGAACTCAAGACCTTGGAATCAAGTATACACAGGTGGACAACTTCAACTTGATTGGATACTCTGATTCAGACTTCGATGGAGACAAAGAAACTGGGTTACCTACTTCAGGATATGCTATGAGTCTTGGATCAGGAGCTGTCTCCTGGAGATCACGCAAAGAATCAGTACCGGCAGATTCCACAACAGAAGCAGAATATGTGGCAGCAGCTGAAGCAACGAAAGAAATTGTGTGGCTCAGGAAAATTCTTGAAGATTTGCAGGTAAAACAAATACAATCAACTCCACTCATGATTGATAACACCTCTGCAATAAAGTTGGCCAAGAACCCAAAGTTCCATGATCGTACTAAGCACATCAATACTAAATATCATCTGATCCGACATCATGTTGAGGCCAAAACAATCTATCTCCGTCATTGTTCCACAAACGAGCAAATTGCAGATATCTTCACCAAAGCGCTTGGAAGAGAAAAGCTTGAAAGATTCAGAACGATGCTTGGACTCACCAACATCCCTTCAGATTAAGGGGGGGAATGTTGACACCTAATCCTCCACGGATGGGTGAATTGGACAGTCATCAAGAAGATGAATTGATCCGTCATACTTATGTATATAAATGATAGTTAGCTAATGAATAATGCAATCAGTTTTTTCTTCTGCTCATTCATTCTGGAGTTACCCTGGCCTGACACACAATTTCTCCACATTTCACACTTCACACTCCACATAGAAGCTTCTCCCACATAATTGTTCCAACGATACCTGTTTCTATGATGATTATTTTCCCAAGCATGACCTCTAGACTCACATATATTCCTTCTACACTTATTGAAATTTTAGTTACATAATTATGATCCTCATGTGTTTCTAGAGGACCAACTGTGTGCCATGTCCCAATGAATTAAATATCTCATGAATTAATCCTTTAAAACAACCAAAGCTCCATAGTTTATGAAAATTTATGAACTGAGCCTCACATATATCAAAATGCATTAAGAGAAAAAGAATCATGGTACATAGAAGAAGAAAAGAGCCTTTTTGTAGAGATATAATGGCACATAGAAGAAGAAAAGAGCCTTTTGTCGAGATATTTTCAATTCCTTTGCACCCAAGATAGACTTTCATTCATGTATTGTGTATCAAAGCTTCTTGAATCTAAATCTTGAGCAAAAATTTCAAAAACTATTCAGACAATTAATTTAATAAAACTTTGGTGAATATCTATAATGTTGAATTTCACTAAACCCTTTTCTCAATTTTCATAGTCATTCAATTCAAAAAGTAAAATAATTTGAGTAAGAGTTAAAAAAAAAAAAAACTAAATCTCATTAATTCCTAACTCTTCTAGAATAACATTCCATCTACCCCACCTAAACAAAACAAAAGCTTCTGGATGGAAACTCTTTTCTAAATTCCTAAAGTGGTGAGTTAAATTTATCACAGGATTTTTTTACTTCATCAACCCAAATAAGTGATATTTCAATTATTAGTATATATATCTAACAAAATTATATTGAAAAATTTCATAATCGTTTACAAATGTAATAAAAGAAAAATCTACATCTCACATTCTTTATTTAGTTTTATATATTTGTAATTTTCCTTAGAAAAAAAACTGTTTGATTAAGCCAAAGTAATTTGGACTGAATTTTTCCTACTACTTGCAGCTTACTGTAATGTAATCAAGAACTAGTTTTATGGCACTATATGACATTTTCAAGATAACTTTCTTAATAAATCTAGAGATATGTTCATAAAAGAGAACCATCACCGAAAAACTGAAGGGTAAGAATTTTCTTTAAAAATATATCTATGTACATAAAATAATTTTCGATAGGAGTGTCTTTTGAATAGAATCCTAATTACATCCTCCACTAGAAATTGTTTGAAGTCTACTAACGGATTCTTCGGTTAATCTTCAAAATATCCGGAACGATAAATTGTTAAAATTCTTCAAACGGATTCTTCGGAGGGTAAAACTGGGCAGTCTCCGTCTTCTGTCGCTGGTCGCTCATGTCTGCCTCCTGCATTCGCAGCTGAGTATTGCATTCCAAGACACTGTCAGTTTGGTAACTGCAAGATGGATCCAGTATGGAATATTCCAATGCCATCTCCCAATCATTATGAGCATTGAGTTCATTATGGGCATCCTCAGCAGAATCCTTGGATGGTCCCAATGTGTTGGCAGCGCCAAAGTCCATTATTGCGTTAGAATTATTTGGAAGGAGGTAACAATGCGAGCTCGCCATCTGGTGCAGTTGGTCGTCTATTGCTGTTTCCTGCACTTGCAGCTGAGTATTCTGTTCCATTTGAATACTTGGAAGCTGTAACATTGACGGCATTAAATCCGTTGCAGAAGTCTGTACTCCATACCCACACATTAAAGCATCCCGATCTCTTCCGTTTCTACATCTTTCCATATTTGCAGGTTGATATCTGGCGGATGGATTGATTATCGAAGAATCCAATGCTCTCCCCAATCATTATGGACATTGAGGTGATGGGATTCCTTAGAAGTATCCTTGGATGATCGCAACGTGTGGGCAACGCCAAAGTCCCCATCTCTTCCATTTCTCCTTTTTCCCATATCTACAGGTTGATATCTGGTTGATGGATTCATTATGGGACAATCCAATGCTATCTGCCAATCGATATGGGCATTGTGCTCATGAGCCTCTGCAGCAGTATTATTGGATGATCCGAATTTGTTGGCAGTGCCAATGTCAATTAATGTATTAGAATTAGATGTAACTGGAGGAGGCACATTGTCATCTGCATCCCACCAGGTAATCAACAACTTATCTTCTATTGCTTGACCTGTTGACACAGCTGGCACAGCTGGCACAGCTAACTGACTACCTCCCTTATCTCCTGTATTAGGGCCGGTCTCGTCGGCCTTGGCTGTTAAACCTTTGGCAGGCGGATCTGTTGACACAACTGGCAAAGCTGGCAAAACTAGCTGACTAACTTCCTTATCTCCTGTACGAGGGCCGGTCTCGTCGGCCTTGGCTGTTAATTCTTTGGCAGGTGGTTGATCCGCACATTTTATAAGGTAGTTCTCCATTTTAGCCAATATTGACTCTGAAGGTTTCACTACAGGGGGCAAGTCAATGTTGTTGCATTGTGAAACCATTCTACAATTATCATAAAACTCTGAAAGTCTGTCACAATGTTCATAAAATCGTTTACAAATATTGATTAGCCTTATAACTTTATATTTGGCCATGCCAGCCATAAAGGAATCTACCAGCTTGTGTATAAAATGGTTAATTGTCCCATAGATATTTCGGCTTTCCTTGACTAGCAAATCGAGGGCATACTGAATTAGTGGGTTCCCCACCACGTGGCTTCCCTGCGGTGTGCAATTTAAGAGGCAGCCCATGAGTTGTTGCAGAGATGGCAAGCTTATGAAAATGTAATTCACATCCAAATCAGTTGTTCTCTGATGGAGACACTCAGACAGAATGTTGGTCTTGAAAATCCTGCTGCATCGCAGTCTCTGGTCGAGGTAAGCTGAGTATTTACGGACCCACAGAGAGCAATCGGATGCCAGGGGGCTGGAGCCATCGTGGAATTGTAGCGACGTGATGGCGAGTACTGTTGCATGAGAGGAGCGCTGCATCTCCTCTTCTTCAATAAAAATGGAATCTCTCATCAATCGATGAATGAGTGCCAGCGTCTTCACAGCGACCATCCAGTCTTTTGTTCGCCACAAACGTTCTTCAATCGCATGTTTCAGTCGTGATCGTGAGCGAGCAGAGTTTGTTGCAGACAAGGCAGCGAGGACATGTTTTTCGTTGGGAGGGCTGCAATTGTGTTGAGTAGCTTTCACAACTGCTACGTCAATGAAACCCAGAGGGTTGTTCAGCTTGGCGAACCCCATGGAAGCAACGTCCTTAAGAACCCCAACAGCTTTCTTCCATTGCGAATCCATCTCCGGTGCTCTCAGCCACCTCCTTCCTGAACTTCTCGGAGCTGCATGAACTGGAAAATAACCCGCTTTGATTGCAGAATCGTTCGATGTTTGGTAACAAGTTTAAATACGCCATTGCGATAGCTTTCTTATATCATTCCGAGAACATTTGATTGAACTGGCCGACCCAAGTCCACACGGCAAGGAAATGGTCCGTTTTTTTTGGTGAATTAGCGATCTATTACATTGGATTGAAGTCCAGGATATCGAAACTCTTTGGAATATGATCTACAACTAAGTCAATACCCCATAGTCGGGAAAATAGGACATCTTAAGATATGTGTATGGCATGAAACAAATTCTAGAACAAAGAACCTATAGGTCAAAGTAAGACGTTGAATGGGCCTCAAAAGGTTGTTCTCATGGGGTTTCTTTAGGTTTACAATGTTAGTGTGCCTATTTTATTTTTATTTTTTAAATAGCATTATGAGCCTTTGAAATCATATCATTCTTTTCTGGACTTACTAATTATTTTGAATTTTTTTGGTGATTACAATATGATCGGCGTATCTTAATGCCATGTAATGGATTTTTGAAGCTTTATGTAAACTTGAAATAAGGGTTCAAATTTTAGGCGGTAAAGTCACCAAAAAAAAATAATATGTTTTAATTTTTTGGAGTATTTTCAATGGTATTACCTATATATATGAAAATTTTCATAATATTTTCGAGTTCCATTACAGTAAAAATAATACTTACTAATTATTTTGAATTTTTTTTGGTGATTACAATATGATCGGGGTATCTTAATGCCATGTAATGGATTTTGGAAGCTTTATGTAAACTATGAAATAAGGGTTCAAATTTTAGGCGGTAAAGTCACCCAAAAAAAAATAATATGTTTTAATTTTTTTTGGAGTATTTTCAATGGTATTACCTATATATATGAAAATTTTCATAATATTTTCGAGTTTCATTACAGTAAAAATAATTATTTGATTTTAAAATTACACACCAAATTAGTGTTAGATGTGAAGTGGCTTTTATCTAACCATTTGACTATTTAAATTTATAAAATTGTATATACTTTAATTTGTGTTGATATATTCTTGTGAATTTATATTTGGAAATAATGTTTATAGTGGTAAATAAGCAAGATTGTTTGTTGGTTGTTGACTTTCATTGAGATATTTTCTTAATAAGCAATTCCTTGTTTGGAATCTGTTCGATCTCATGAGCACTATTTATGTGGCTTGTATTTTGGTTTTGAGTGAGTAATATACGAATTGATTTGAGTAAATCCATGCACCATCTCTTCTCCTCTAATTTCTTTCTTGGTATCAGAGCCCATATGGGTCTAACTTCCTTAAGGGAGGGCGTAGGAAGATCGAAATTTGAAGATTGAATTCATATTTTGTAGATAAATTAGTTTAATAGGGTGTTTTGTTTGTGTCAATGTCATTGTTGAGTTTGCGTTGTTGCTCAGTAGTTTGTTGTATGATCAAGTGCAATGAAAATGTGGTGACCATGGATGTTGAGAGTTGTAGACAGAATGCAAAAACTACATCAAAAGGAGACTGATACAACCGATTTGCTATCAATATATAGGGAACAAGAGGTCAACCCATTGTCCATGATGTTGTGAATTGACTAAAGCCGAATTAATCCTTCAATAATTCTCTTGCTAGCGGCGAAGAGGACATAGGCTACAAAGAAGTGTATTGGAAGGATGTATTTTCATTAGACATCATGTTGTTGGAACCGTCGATGTCAGACATGGTGATGTTGTAGCACTCACATTCCCAATTCAATTGAGTTCATTTTTTTGTTCATTGTCATCATCCAAGCCTTATCGAGATTGGATCTGGGGTCGATTGTTAACATGTTGTCCAGTGGTCATTGCATGGGTGAGAAGAGAATTAGAGATGGAGACTATTTCATCTTGAAGTTGGCTTCCAATCCTTTGACCCTAACATTTACCTTTGTGGTTATCATTATGATTAAATGGAATGGTGCAACATCATATTTTATTGTGCATCCAAAGGGAAACATTCTCGTTGACAGTCCTTACTATTCATAAGTCCTTGCACACAATCTAAAAGGCTTTGGAGGGGCCCGCTACATGTTTCTTACTAACAATGATGATGTGTCAGACCTTATTCAATGGGAAAAACATCTCCAATGTGACCGTATCATGCACATGCATGAGAACCACAAAGAACATGTTTTTTTAGAACTGTGTTTGGGGGTCGGGGATGAAATCCCACCAGATCAGTGAATTTGCATGTCATATGTGTTTAAATTGCTAGAGATGTATTCGTCTTTGAGATTCAATACAAGGGTGCTAGAGAGAAGAATGATTGATTGATTTGCTACAATGGGATGTAGAAAATCTGTGATAGGTTAACTCGATCATGCAATATAAATCAAAGCAGAATACTATAACCTACTTGTACTATCAATTTGCAGAAGCTTAAAGATCGAGTTGAACAATATAACTAGAAGAAGAAGAATTAATGGCACAATACACATGAAAATACTTTGGGGAAAGCATCAGCTAAAAACCACACACTATTGTATAATCATACATGGTGGAAATACATAGGAATTATAAAAATCCTTAGCTCTCACAGCTAGCCAGCTCTCAGTACAATCCTCACAGATGCTCACAGGCAATCTTGGCTTCACTCCAGCATTCCTCTCTGTTGTCCAAGATCCTATTTCCTTGTGTTGTTCCTTGTGGATGATTAGCCTATTACCAAGTGGAAAACCCTCCAAAACTACGCAATCCTTAAGGATGAATCCCTTGACTTCATGCATGAGTTTTCTCCATGAGAAAACACATGCAGCTAATAGTACACTGTCCCTGAACATTAATCTCAACTGGGTCTTTCTCAAAATAGAAATGCATGAGTTTCTGATGAGGGAATTTTCAGTTAACTTGAGTAGCACTAGTTGAGTGCGTTAATGCATCAACTGAATGTTCACTCACTATTAGTTCCTCAAACAGTTTGGAACTGATTTAACTAGACTTAACTCAGTAAACTGAGTTAACTAATTACAACTCAATCTTATCTCCTTAATTTAAGGGATAACTCTTACATGACTTCATAAAGACTTCTAACTTGAATTTCTCCAACTAATTAATTTAAAATTAATTAATTAATTATTTCCAAGTAGTCGTTAAGACTAAATTCGATTTTAATTCACAATTTAATTCAAGGACAAATTAAATTGGAATATTCTTTTTTCCATATTTCAATGCTCCCTCTCAACAAGAAAGGGATTATCTGCCACCCCGATCCTGTCTCTATGGAACTCGAATTTACACTTTGACAATGCCTTTGTCAAAATGTCAGCATCTTGCAACTCTATCAAAATATACTGCAACAACATGATCCTCTCGACTTGTGAAAAGCCACGGGCAACAAATATTTCCTTATGCTTCTCACACTACCATCAACAGCTTTCTTTACCTTGTAAAGCCAACAAGAACTCACAACTGACTCGTTCTCCGGTCTCTGAACCACGTCCCAAACACTATTATGAACTATGGAGTCATACTCCTCCACCATAGCATTAACCCAAATCGGCTGCTACACCACTTCCTCAAAGGAAAATGGCTCAATCTTAACACATTCCCCAACAAGGGCCATGTGTCCAATGTACCTCTCAAGTGACCTCTTCTATCTCTGCTGGGAAGATGGTGCTCCACATTCTCTCTCGCATCCTCCACTAATATGTCAGCTTCTCTTGTGCGCTTCTGTCCCTCTCTGGAAGACTCTACTTGAGTGGATCTCTCCACTCGTAGAACCTCTACATGTGGCTACTCCACATCAGTATGACACTCCTCCTCCGTAGGAACCAACAGTTCCTCCACAGCCTGTAGTTGGAGCTCCCTCTCAAGGGAAACTAGCATGGCCTTCTGCTCATCAAACTTGTGATCTCTGTGAACCACTGTCCTTCGATTGGTAGGAAAGTACACCCGATAGTTGTGAGGTGTATTAGTATACCCCAAAAATATCCCCAACTTTGTTGTTGGCTCAAGCTTCTTCCGTGATCCTTTGTCACATGGCAATATACAGATGAGCCAAAGATCCTGAAGTGACCCACATCTAGTCTCTTAGCAAATAAAGCTTCCTTTAGTGTCTTCATCCCAAGTATGAGATGCGGGCTTCTATTCTGCAAATAGACTGTTGTGTTGCATGTCTCAATCCACAAGTGAAGTGGTAGGCCTTGGTCATGTAGCATTGTCCGTGATGCCCCTACAATAGTTCTTTTCTTCCTCTCGGCCAGCCCATTTTGTTATGGGTTATGAGGTGCCGTCAACTCTCGTTTAATTCCTTCCGTTGCACAGAAGTCCTTAAACTCTTGAGAGACATATTCTCCACCATTGTCGCATCTCAAGGCCTTGATATTCTTCCCTGGCTCTTTCTCTACCAAAGCTTTGAACTCACAAAACTTTGTGAAATTTTGGTACTTCTTCTGCATGAAATAAATCGAGCATTTACGAGAATAGTCATCAATGAAAATCACATAATACCTTTGCTTCGTTGTGGATGCTGTCGAGAATGGTCTATACAAATCAGTATGAAATCACTCTAAGATAGCCTCTACTCAACTTTCTCGATCATGAAAGGAAGACTTGGTGTACTTTCCCAAGGTACAACCTTTGCATGTGTCAACTTGCTCAAGTTTACCTTTAGGAAGTCCAGTAGATATCTGCTACATTATCTTCAAAGTCCCATGATGCAAATGGCCCAACTACCTGTGCCACAACTCGCCAATGTCTTGGGTTTGCACCAATTCTGCTTTCGTACTCAATGTTGCACAATCATCTACCGCTAGTTTATAGAGACTCTTCACCTGAATCCCTATCCTCTTGGTTTGACCCATGGCTATGTGTCTTAGGAATGCCTTTTCTTTATTGAAGACAACATCATAGCCTTTGTCCTCCAACATCGTGACCGATACCAAGTTCTTGTTCAGTCCAGGCACATACATCACATCTGTCAAGGTGAGAGGAGCTCCATGCTCCCTTTGAAAAGTAACTGTGCCCACTCTTGAAACATTATACCTTCCGTCGTCACCCATCTCTATGCACATCTTGAGGTATTTCTCCCCCAAGGCACTAAATAATTTTTTATCACCAGTCACGTCGAATGAGGCTCCACTGTCAAGATACCAGACATAATCGATCATCGATGACACCATGCATATGATGAGGGTAAAGTCCATTTCGAACTGAGAGGCTAATGCCTCTTCTGATCCTTCCGATCCTTTCGAGGATCCCTTCTTGGACTTCTTTGATGGGTAATTAGTCGCATAATGTCCCGTCTTGTGACAATTAAAGCATCTTACTTTAGACATGTCACCCTTCTTCCTTCCATGAGAAGAATTCGATTTGAAATGAGAAGCCTTCCCCTTCCCTTTCCTTGCCTTACTTGCTAAGGCTAGATTTTATTCATCATCATTCTGTAATGAAAAACCATCTCGTGTGCTCCTCCTGATCTCCTCCTGCATAAGATCCGACCATAGTCATTCCCAATCCAACATTTTCTCCCTTCCATTCACAGAGTCCTGGTAGTTATTCCAACTCTTTGGAAGGCCAAGGACAGTGAGGCTGACCATATCATCATTAGCAGTAGTTATTCGCACACTGCCAAGCTCATCTCTGCAGGTGGTGAGCTTGTTCAAATATGTGGAAATAGTATCACCGTTCTCCATCTTGATCCTTTGAAGCTTATCCTTGAGCGCCAATTTATTCTGCTAGAGCTCCTTCAATGTCTTCCACATTGAAAATGGAGTATCCTTCCCATGGAGACTCGAGACAATATGGTCTCGAACTCCCTCAAGGATGATCTGTCTCGCCTTCACCACGCACTTCTTCTACTTAGCCAACTCTTTTGCATTAGTTGAAGCTAGCTTTGGGATTTCTTGATCAATGAATTCCTTCAAGCCATTGTCTTCTAATATAGCCTCCATTCTATCTTTCCATGTTATGTAATTCGAGCTACCTTCCAAGGCATACTTCAGTCTCAAGGCATAGAACGCCATTGGCCAACCTTGAAGTATGATATGAATTTGATTTGCACCTGCAACCCCAAACTTCAAACTTCAAATTCTCTTCTCAATATATTGTTCACAGCTATGATACCATGTAGAAAATCTGTGATAGGTTAACCTGATAATGTAATATATATCAAAGAAGAATACTATAACCTACTTCTACTATCAATTTGCGGAAGCTTAAAGATCTACCTGAACAATATAACCAGAAGAAGAAGAATCAATGGCACAATACACATGAAAATACTTTGGGGTTTTTAGCTGAGGCTTTCCCAAAAGTATTTTCATGTGTATTGTGCCATTGACTCTTCTTATTTTGGTTATATTGTTTAGATCGATCTTTAAGCTTCCGCAAATTGATAGTAGAAGTAGGTTATAGTATTCTTGTTGGATTTATATTGCATTATCGGGTTAACCTGTCACATATTTTATACATGGGATTTGTTATTATTTTAATTCTATATGTAGAAGGTGAAAAACCAATTAATGAACAAAGAAACATAGTGCAAATTAGTGGATCTGAAAGTTCTTTGGTTTCAAGAGAATGTATGGATAATTTGATTGTGTGAATATGTTATATGCTGATGGGCCTTGTTGTGCTTCGGGTTTCAAGAGCATAAGTAATAGGTTATGTTATGAGACACTTGTATGTAGAAATATCAGTTGCATAATCGATTGATGAATATGCTTAGTAATCAGAAAACTCACTTATACAACGATCAAAAGTGTAGTTCATTGCATTTTGATAGATATGAATTTGTCCACAGGATGGTCCAGTATCAAGATTTTCCTTCAGAAGATCGAGAAGCATCAATTATACAAAGTTCATCAAATATGGTCAGAGGTGGTTATGTCTTAAATGAGTTGAATTGGAAGATCAAAGATTGTGGTGGTGAAAAGTGCGTTGTCTGGGAGAATTCAGAGTGGGGATAAGTGTCAAGGAAGACCAGCTAGACAAATTCGACTATATGTAATTTATGTTTCGTGTAATAATCTTTTTAATAATGTAATGTAAACATTAAAGTGGGCACTTGAAAATAGTTCTTACATTAGTAAATAGGTAAGATTAGTTTGCGGGTTGTTGAGTTTTGTTGAGATATTTTCTAAAGAAGCAATTCCTTTCTGGAATTTGTTTGATCTCATGAGCACTATTTATGTGGTTTGTATTTTAGTTTTGAGTGAGTGTTATACTAATTGACTTGAGTGAATCTGTGCACCATGTTTGCTCCACTTATTTCTTTCTATTATTATATTTTATTTATTAAATCAACTAAAATTTTTTATTATTATATATATATATATATATATATATAGAGAGAGAGAGAGAGAGAGAGAGAGAGAGAGAGAGAGAGAGAGAGAGAGTTATAACAATGTAGAAATTAAGTGATTTTGATGGTTAGAAACATATATTTCCATATAAAAGGTTATAGGTTTGAATACAAATGGGTACAAAATCTTTGTACACCAAGTTAAGTAGATTATTGTAGCTGAGGTCATTAAAATAAATACTTGAGATCTACTTATATGTATAAGAGTTATGAGACCATTTAATATAATAATAATCATTATTTCTTTTGTAAGCAAATGAAAATTATTGCCATTAATAAAAAAAGGGTTTACATTGGAAGCATACAGTCATTGACATCCTAAAAAATCTGACCTGGGAATGTAAGCCTCCAATTAGGTAGAGCAAACTATGCACCATTCCTATTTATAAAAAGTGAGAACTTGGGTGCTATAGGACCAGAGAGAAACCATGAAACCAGGAGACTCACATCATAGTAGATCTGTAGGCCATTGTGAGTATTTCCATACAAAAGTTTCATTGATATAACAAGAAAATTATTAAGAGATAGACAAGAAAACATGCTCTTTCAAAAAACAAAATTCAAAAACTTGCATGAGAGTATAAAGAGAAACAATCATCCTTTCTTTGCAAAAGAAAAAAAACCAAAGTTCATTCGAGATGTTGAATATGACATTGTCCACCATACAGAAATCTTTTGAATATGCCAGAAAGTATATTGCAACATCTTGTAGGTAAGAAGTCCACCACACATCCTAGAAACCTCCACGCTTGACCAAAATTTTTCATAGAAAATACCAAGAGCACCTCCAAAAGATCCAAGAA
This sequence comes from Pinus tabuliformis, assembly GCA_031772625.1. Lineage (NCBI taxonomy): Eukaryota > Viridiplantae > Streptophyta > Pinopsida > Pinales > Pinaceae > Pinus > Pinus tabuliformis. The sequence goes on along the minus strand of CM062816.1, from coordinate 897,329,930 downwards.
CTAGAGTGATATGGTAGCTCAAGGTAGTCAAAATACTAAACCAAGAAAGCCCACATCAATCCAATAGAATTACTGGAGAAATAGGAGAGGTATTAGTAAGTGGAGCATTAATGATTGCAGGGGGATCATTAAGCTCCTCAGAATCAGAGTCGGAAACCACATATTTTTTTTACCCTGCTCAAACGTGAGACAATATCATCTAGGCATAATCATATATTATAGAGAATATGTTTGATGTCCTCTTGTCCTGCAATTTTTTTATAATTTTCCACTTTCTTATCTCTAAGAACCATGTGGAAGAGAGTATCCATCTGTTGGTGAACAATGAGAGAATGTAGGAAATGTAGAATTCTTTTTCTAAATTTCCTCAGATCAAGAATCCACTTAAGGCCTTCCTCTCCAACCTTAGAATTAGGGAAGTAAGGTAAGTTTCCAAACTCCTTTGATTCAAGGTGAAGAATTTCCCTCCAGACATCCAGAGGGACTGAATCAAAATAAGTTGCAATAAAATCCGAGCCAAACAACCTTTGACGGTGAGGGGGAGAACTACTCATGCCACCTCTATTACTTTCCATTCTGTATTGAGGAGACATAGTTATAGAGAGAAAAGAGAAGTACACACAACCTTAGGCAAAACAATGACTAATAGAATGAGAAAGAGAACAAAACCTAGACTCTTTGAATTCCAACTGAACCACAAGTAGATGATCCCCTAAACTCCAAAATTGGAACCCAGGAACAAAAATGACAGGTAGAACCCGATAAATTACATACATAAACCCTTGAAATCCTCACAAGGGATACAAAACATGGACACAAGGGAACTACACTATAAGGTTAAAATCCCACTCAAGGATAAGTTAAACCACAAACTGAACAATTATAATCTGAGATGGGATGAAACAAAAGGAGTTGCACCTCAAACTCGTGAAACGAAAATTTCCCAACATATAATTTAACAAGAATTTATAGATACAAAAGGTATGAAACACTACAACCCCAAATTACACTATTTAACTAAGAGGTAAATTGCTTTCACTAAAATGATACAGAGAAATTACCAAGATACCATACACTGCAAACCAAGACAGGGAAGGGAAATCAAATACCTATTGTTGGAGGAGTTAGGGAAAATTTTAGGAGTGAAATTTCACAAATGGGATATTTTTGGGACATTTTCTAAAAACAAATATGTGACAATTTCATTAAAAATTCACCTATTTTTTATATCTATATCATTAAATGGATGATATTTGCCAAAAAATTGTCGATTTTAATAGTAAATTCCAAGTTTTTTAATGAATATTTGCCTACATTCTATACATATCAATTTTCAAACCATAATAGCCACCTACAATATTGTATGTAGGAAAAATAGTAAATCCTTAAAAAATACCCTTCTAGTCAATCTAGCCGACTAGTCTGATGGAAAGAGGACTAGTTGGCTCAGCCGACTAGCCAAAGTTAAGTTGATAGTTATGTAATGTAATGAAAGGATAACTAATGATAGATTAATAATCATATCTATTTAGACATATAAACTTCCATAACTATCTCGACAATATATATGTGTGTTTGTGTGTGTGTGTGTGTGTCTACATATCTATGAATTAGTTCTGGTTTGATATATAATAAAAATATATTTGTGTGCTTCTGTTGGTTATGAATTACGGTGTATCTTGTATCTATGTATCTATCTATATATATGTATATATGTTTGTCATGTAATTACATGTTTCCTGACTACTAGTAACAATGCATGTTTTTCACTAGATTACAACATTGGTTCTGTTGTCGGTAGTGAGAACCCGAGTCACATATTATGCAAGAATAAATGTTAACATTAGAAAAGATACAATTATTGTGGGAGGAAAAGATCAATAATTATTTAAATAAATACATGTGTAGAAGTCGTCTATTAATTGTGGAAGCTAAAGCCAACTTCTTTATGGAAGTGCATGAATGATTCATAGAAGGTGCCCTAGTTGAAACCAAGAAGTTCCTTCACTGCATTGCCCATGAAAACACATTAGAATAAAATTGACACTAGACTTATTCTAAAGTTATCTAACAATTGGCAAACAAATTTACATGAGTGGCTTGAGTTAATTCTTGAAGAGTATTGTGAAGAGCGAGCAATGGAATACTGAACCTCGATTGAACATATTAAGAATATATCTTACGATGATATTCACGAAAGTTTCTTTTTGACAATCCCTAGACTTGTTACACATGTTACTTCTTGAAAAAGGTGTAGGACATACTTTTGAGTACCAACCACCATTAGGGATACTAGCCAAGACCGATAGGAAGAAAGATCAAACCAATTGGCGAAAATTATTGACGCTTAGTGTAAAGATACAAAGGAAGCATGGGATTATATCTTAAGTAAATAATCATGGTCGACATATACTTCCTCATGAATTGAAACTAAGTAGGGTTAGTATGCCGGGGTAGTGTAAAGGATCATGAGGAATAAAGAACAAAAATGAAAAGAAAGAGAATAGAGTTGGAAAACTACATGTAACTGACAAAAATGTATGGAATAAAATCAATTTCTGGGAAGCAACAACAAGAAAGTAACCAACCTAATAGCGATCGACAATACAAGCAATCGACCGACATACAAAAAGTAGCAATGGACAACAGATATCAACGACGGGATAAAATTAGAGAGAAAGAATACTAGAGGAAAGGAATGCAGAATGAGGAGCATGAGAGAAAATATGCATGAGACTCCTTAGTAGAGTTGAGAGGCATAACACCACCTACACCGATAGAAAACAATGGTCTAATTATGACCCCAAGAAATCAATGGCTCTAGTCTGTCAATAAGAATAACTCTGACTATAGCAATAACAAGTACTATCATTCGAGAATTTCTCTAGTTGCAAAATTATTCAGAAATACCTGTAGTCTATAATGAACGGGAAAAGACACCATTAGGAAATATAAAATCATGATCAAGATCAATCAAACAATAATAATGAAGTAGAATAATTACTTCTCCAAATGAGAAATCTCATGATCGTGCCCCCCTACCACATCTAGTATCCATGGAAGAAACACAAATTATAGAACCGGTCCACAAAGTGTCGCAACCTCACGGAAAGTTCACAGAATATGTAGATAGGGCATGTTAGGTTGATGAATCGTTATCACAAGTTATCAACGACAAAGAAGAAAATAATAATACATCATCTGATAATAAGCCTGAAAGTAATGACCATTTCAGTAATAGTCTAACATCTCATCTCACCATCACAAACTCACTCAATAAAAATGGGTTTGAGCCACAAACCCATCTAAAAAGGTGACGAAGACCCCAAAAGGAATTGGTTTATCTGCGAAAAAATTTGGGCCACGAACAACATTAATGATGAAGGAAAGAAAATGGCATAGTTCACTGCAGCCTTAACAAAATGCACATTAACGTGCTTTATGAACCTTAGAGAAAAATAGCCCAATTGAAAAAATGAAATTAAAACTAGTTTACATTTTATAAAGAGCGATATGTCAAGCATTTTATAAAGCACGAGAAATCAAGAAAAGACCAAACAAATCTGTACGTGAATATGACAGATGATTCAAAGATTTTTTTTAGCTAGATTTCATACACAACCAACGAACATTTGTTAGTTCAATGATATGTGGCTAGTCTACTTTAGAAAATTCATGGACTACTTTGAATGCATGAAGTTATAACCTATGACCAGACACTAAAATTAGTTAAACACATTAAACAAGATGACAACAAACAATTGACTATTTCAACAACTAGAAACAAATTTGAAGACAAACCATACCACTTACAAAATTCTCTAATATAGTTAGTCCAAAAGAATCATCTTTAGTATATTGATTGTCACATGGAAGGGCATATGAAAGATACTTGAAAGTTTGTTGATTATTTCAACCAATATGTTCAAAGAACACAATATGACATATGTTGTGATATCTACAAGTTTCCTCTAACCACTCAAATAAAGACTGTGAATATAATTTACGAAAATCAAAGCCAAAGTGGTGTGTTATTTGTGAGTATAATGTGCATTACACTAAGGAATGCAACTCAATAGAAAAAGTAAACCCAATTACCATGTTTTTTTTATCATAATAAGGCTACTAATCAATTTAGTGAACCATGATCTTTTGGTGGAAGAGGACGAGATCAAGGAGACTATGGAAGATGATGGGGAGGATACAATGACAGGGGACGTGACCGTGGTCAAGGTTGAGGAAAATTTTATTGATATACATGTTGGAAGGAATGACAGATTGCTACAGAATGTCCCTTAAAAAATAAAAATGATTTTCTCTTCTGTAACATGTGTGGTATGGGTGATCATTATTTGGAATACTTCCCTAAAATGATTGAAAAAGTATTAAATAAAAGTTTGTTAACTTGTTACAAATAGTTCCCAAGCATTAGATTTTAAACTCCAAAAACCTTCATGTAGTCACAAGGTCGGGAGTAGGAAAAGATAACAACAATCAAGACAACCAACTAAATCAACTAGTAAAAAACACTACAAAATATCCTGCTATGCAAGGAAAAAAATGATATAATGACAAAAGCCATCAAATTCTTTATGTAAGAAACTAAACAAAAATGACTATCTAAGGATCTAATTTTCGAAGAATTTCTTGAATTATTAAAAGAAGAACATTTTGTTGCTCACCTGGTAGAATTGTTGAATATGCTAAAAATCTGCAATGGAAATAGAGAAAAAGGGAAAAATGTCTGAAAACTCTCATAAGGAAATCAATTAGAAGATAATGATCCACAAATTGACTTAGAAATAAATGGATACATGGTTAGACATCTTGTCGCTGACTTCAGCTCACAAGTAAACATTCTCCAAAGAGAAACATGGATTAATATGGGTCGACCGAATATGCATAAAATGACTAATTATATTAAAATAGGTGACCAAAGATTTATTGAACCAATAGGGACACTACAACATGTACAAACTTCCATAATGGGAATCCTAATGATAGTCGACCTTGAAATCATCAAATTAGTCAACGGAATCATTGCATACATCATGTCATGATCCGGATTTAAACAGGAACGCAACAAATTACAGAGATAACCATATACACAAAGATGCAGCGGAAATAATACTTCATTTCATTAATGGAAAATACTGAAATATGCTTACAACCAGAAATGGAAATAAACCAGCTAGGGCGATGGTAGCTTATCTCTGAGAAGAGATGTGGTGGCTACATGCCTCTGAATTGTGTTACAATGAGGCTCGAAGGCCTATTTATTGTTGAGAAACAATGGAAAACCCTTAACATTCCAAAACCTAACCCTAGGAGATGAAACGCCAAACTGTGGGCCCCGTTTGGGGTAAATTGGTACATCAATTTCCCGGGGTCGTAACTTTGGCATACGATCTCCGTTTGACACGTACAATAGCTCGTTAGAAAGATCTGTCCGAGCACTACCATTGTTGGAACGGGCAACATCGGTCCATCCCATGGACACATGTTGCCCTCAGATTCCCCAAAAAACGTCGTTTAGGGCCTCAAAACGGCTCCGGAAGTTCAGGACCCAAAAAACTGCTAAAAATAGTAAGTTGTGCTATAATTAAGGAAACTGAAAATGCTGAGAAAGACAATGGTGGGGGTCTAGGTGGACTTGGCAGGTGGCCACCAATATCCACCTAGATCATTCCTCCCCCCTTAGGAAGCAATGGTCCCCATTGCGTTGAGCTCCTCCATGAGATGAGGAAACTTTTGCTGGACTTGTTCCCTAGTGAGCCACTTGCCCTGCTGAAGGAGTTGGACTGCTTTGACAACTCGATACAGTTGGATATTCTGTTGGCGAGTGTTCTTGATCTGTGTGTCCATGATCCGATCAGTTGCAGCTTGTTCCATGCAATCTGGATTTAATTCTGTGGGTTTGAGCTGTTCTGCAATGTCGGATGTGTCTAGCAATGGTGGAAAGTATGGCCAAAGGCGGACCACATTGAACACTTGGTGCAGGCCAAGGAATGGAGGAATGCTGAGCTCAAATGCATTGTCTCCCATAGCCTTAGTAATGGTGTAAGGACCATATCGGAGTGGTCTCAATTTCTGATAGGCTCCAGTAAGGCGTTCCTTTTGCAAATGCAACCAGACTTTGTCGCCCACTTGAAACTTGTGTGGCACCCGATGTTGATCATGTCGCTGCTTGTACTTGGCATTTGATTTCTCAAGAATGTCATGGACCTGCTGGCGAATATGTTGGATGCGCTCAATGAAGCTGGTGGCCTTATCTGTTTCGGACTGGACATGAGCTGAATTTATGTGAGTAGATGCAAGTGGCATGGCCACATCAATGGGGCATAGTGGCTGGAATCCCAAACCCACCTGAAAAGGACTATGGCCAGTGGAGCTGTGAAGAGCTCGGTTGTAGCTGTGCTGAACATAGGGGAGGCTCTCGTCCCATGTGCGTGGATGCTTTGAGTTATACATGCGTAGAATGTGCACAATCATCCTATTGACAACCTCTGTCTGGCCATCAGTTTGAGGATGGAAGGCTGTGGACTTCGCGAGTTTGGTGTCCAGCATTGACCAGAGACTGGACCAAAATGTGCTGAGAAACCGACTGTCCCGATCTGAGATGATAGACTGTGGGATTCCAAAGTGCACCCACACTCGTTCAAAGAAGAGTTTAGCAGTGGCTTCTGCTGTGATATTCTTCTTGCAGGCCACCATAATGGCCATCTTCGAGAACCTGTCGATGACCACAAAAACATAGTCATTTCCATGCTTAGTGGAAGGAAGGCCTGACATGTAATCCATGGAGATGGATTCCCAAGGTCGACTAGGGGTAGGCAATGGGGTATAGAGGCCGTGCTTCTTAATGGTCGGTTTGGCAATGGCACAGGCAGTACATGATCTGATGTACTTCCCAACATCCTGTCGAAGATTCGGCCAATAGAAATAATTTTGCAGTACTGCCACTATTTTCTCAACCCCGAAATGCCCAACAGCCCGACTGTAGTGTGCTTCCCAAATCATCTTGGCACGCTCGCTTGAAGGAACACAAAGGTGACTGAGGTGGCATAATAGGGCATCCTGGAGGTGAAAATCTGGAACATGCCGACCCTCCAAGAGTGTCTGTTATGTGTGGCCGAATTCTGGGTCGCTTTTGTAGAGAAGTGGCCAATCAGAAGTCTTGTGCCCACAAGAGTTGAGCACAGTGGTTAACGCCATGATCGGTGGTCGACTGAGGTAATCTGCAACATTATTGGTGCTGCCCTTCTTATACTTGATATTCAAGTGGAACTGTTGCAGGTATGTAGACCACTTCTGATGGCGATCATTTTGCAATTTCCCTTGGATCTGTATGAACTGCAGGGGTCGGTGGTCTGTGTGGATGACCTTTTCCTTCCCCAAAATGTAATGCTTCCATTGTCGGCAGGCCTGTACAATGGAATACATCTCTTTATCATAAGTGGGGTACTTCTGGACTGTGTTTGAAAGTGTTTCACTGTGATATGCCACTGGATGTCCATGTTTAGTAAGGACTGCCCCAATAGCATAGTCAGAGGCATCTGTCTCGACCTCAAATGGTTGTTGTAAATCTGGTAACGCGAGCACTGGTGCCGTGCAGAGGCGATCCTTCAACTCCATGAATGCCTTCTGTTGAGATTCAGACCAAAAGAATTTTGCTTTCACCCCTCCCTTGGTGACTTGACTCAAGGGCCAAGAAATATGAGAAAACCCCAACACAAACCTGCGGTAGAAGTTGGCAAGACCTAGAAAGCTGTGGAGCTCTGTTAGAGTGGTTGGAGAGGGCCAATCTCGAATGACTTGGATCTTGGCTGGATCGACATGCACCCCCTGTTCATCAATGATGTATCCCAGATACTGAACCTGGGTCATGCCAAAAGTGCATTTCTCCAAATTGGCACATAGCTTGTGTTGCCGCAGTGTTTGGAGAACCTGTCGGATGTGATGGAGGTGCTCTTCCCAACTCTCGCTGAAGATCAGAATGTCATCCAGGTATACTACTACAAAGGAGTTGGTGAATGGCCGCAAGATGTCATCCATTAGCCTCATGAAGGTTGCAGGAGCATTCGTCAATTCGAAAGGCATAACCAACCATTCGAAAAGGCCCTCCTTGGATTTGAAGGCAGTGTTCCACACATCAGAGGGTTCGATTGGTACCTGGTGATATCCTGACTTTAGATCGATCTTGCTGAAATATTTCGCCCCCTTTAGTTGGTCTAGGAGGTCATCAATCCGCGGGATCGGGTACCTATTACGGACAGTGATCTTGTTCAGGCCCGATAGTCAATACAGAGTCTCCACGTCCCATCCTTCTTCTGTACCAAGACGATCAGGCTCCCACAAGGCGATGAACTCGGACGGATGTGACCTTTCTGCAGGAGCTCCTGAATCTGCCTCTTGATTTCATTGTTCTCCAGAACGGAGCGCCGATAAATTGGTCCATTGGGTAGCGGCGCACCTGGGGTCAGATCGATGGAGTGCTTGACTTGACAGTGCAGAGGAACCCCTGCAGGGGAGGTGAAGATGTCCTCGTACTCCTCCACAACCTTGTCCATCAGTAGTTGTCGTGCAGAGGGACCCCGTCTGGATGCCGCGGCCACTGTCTTCTTCTTTCCTTGAGGGCGTATCATCAGGAAAACAAATTTCCTGGTTTTGGAAATGATCTTACTGCATTGTTTTGCAGTAATCAAAGAGATGGTGGTAGGTGGTGCTACCTCTGGTATCCTGTACAACTTATTTCCCAATGTAATAATAACAGCACGGGGCCTTGATTCATACACAGCATGTTGCTTCCACAAGTATGGTTGTCCTAGTAATACATCACAAACTTCAAGGGGAGAAATGTCACACAATACCTCATCCGTGAAGGGCTTGATGTTGTATGGAAGGCGACACTGCTGGCTCACGCGAAGATCTCGTCCTTGGTGAAGCCACCCAATGGTGTATGGTTGTGGATGTGCTGTGGTCGGTAAGCCCAACTGCTTCACGACCTCTGCCGAAATGAGGTTCTTTTGACTCCCGCTATCAACAATGAACTGTATCGGGGAGCCCTTTACCCACATCTGGGAGTGGAAGAGATGCTCCTCCTCCTCTGGATCTTCGGGTTCATTTTTCTTGATCTTGGCGGTAGCAACAGTGGCGTTGGGATCCGCATCAATGATCTGCTTCCCTTTTTCATTCCCCTTATCGGGTTCTGACTCAGAGTCGGAACATGCATCTGATTCTGAAACCTTTAGCTCAGCCACCAGTGACTGCTTGGCCCGACACTCACTTGTGTTGTGAGTGGAGCTCTTAAGGAACTCACACCATTTTCCAGTGTCCTTTCTCGGCTTCGCGGCGCTGTTCTTTGCTTGCAGCTTCGGCTGGTTGTCTTGGGCTGTCCCGCCTTGGCTTTGTCCTTTGTTCTGTGGTTTAGGGGCACCTTTCCCCTGCTTTGGATTCGCAGATCCAAAGTCTCGCTTCTTTTGTTTAAACTTCTGCTCGACCTTGACGGCATATCGGTATGCTGCGCCGAGCGAGGAGATGTTCAGGAATTGTATTTCTTCCTGGATGTACTTGTGCAGGCAGCCACGGTATTTGAGTATCAAATGTTGCTCCGAATCCTTGATACCCAACTTTGTGCGAAGGGTATGGAAAAGATTGGTGAACTCCGGCACGTCTTGGTCCCTTCCCTGCCGCAGCGTGGTCCACTTTATGTATTCATCCTCATAGCTTCCAACAGGGTAGTACTGTTTCTTGATGGCATCCCGGAATGAATTCCAGGTGGGTGCGGCTGAAAATAGTGAGCCAGTACTTTCATCCTTCTGCTCGCAGTAGGTTTCCCACCAGTCCTTGACGTGGGGGGCTGCTTTGAGAAGAGCAAAAACAATCTTTTCTCGACTCGAAAATTCATGAACAGAAAAATAACCCTCTAGTAGATTTAACCATTTATCTACGGCTTCTGCGTCTATCTGACCCTCGAATATGGGGATTTCAAAATTAACTTGTACCTTAAAGGGTGTGGCGTTTCCAGAGTAGCTGTTGGAAGCCGATGCGTCGCTTCTGGGTAGCCGTTGAAGGATTTGGGCAAAGCTGTCCATCATCGCGTTCCGTTGTCGCTCGAGGGCTTCTTCGAGCAATATTTTGATTGGATCTCCTGCCCCCTCGTCTTTCTTCTCATCCGCCATGGGAGGCCGTCGATATTTGCGAGGCTGGTCTTGCAAAGGTTCAACCAGGTCAAGCCCTAACTCCTTATATCCCGACCTTGTTGGGGACATGCAAAGAAAAACAGAGAAAAAACAGACCGCTCTGATACCACTGATCCGGATTTAAACAGGAACGCAACAAATTATAGAGATAACCATATACACAAAGATGCAGTGGAAATAATACTTCATTTCATTAATGGAAAATACTGAAATATGCTTACAACCAGAAATGAAAATAAACCAGCTAGGGCGATGGTAGCTTATCTCTGAGAAGAGATGTGGTGGCTACATGCCTATGAACTGTGTTACAATGAGGCTCGAAGGCCTATTTATTATTGAGAAACAATGGAAAACCCTTAACATTCCAAAACCTAACCCTAGGAGATGAAACGCCAAACTGTGGGCCCCGTTTGGGGTAAATTGGTACATCAATTTCCCGGGGTCGTAACTTTGGCATACGATCTCCGTTTGACGCGTACAATAGCTCATTAGAAAGATCTGTCCGAGCACTACCATTGTTGGAACGGGCAACATGGTCCATTCCATGGACACATGTTGCCCTCGGATTCCCCAAAAAACGCCGTTTAGGGCCTCAAAACGGCTTCGGAAGTTCAGGACCCGAAAAACTGCTAAAAATAGTAAGTTGTGCTATAATTAAGGAAACTGAAAATGCTGAGAAAGACAATGGTGGGGGTCCAGGTGGACTTGGCAGGTGGCCACCAATATCCACCTGGATCATGTCAGTTGATAGACCTTGGGGACGAAAAATGAAGGTGATAATATCAATGTAAAAAGGATAAAATTAAGATAGAAGATATCAATAAGAAGATTACCATTCTCTAAACCCAAGAGAAGAAAAGCCTTGGGTTGAAGCTTTTGACGAAGAAGTTGAAACAAGAAAACTCAATTAAGTACTGCATGATGATCATGATAATGTTGAATTGAACGTCTATGGTGAAATTTTGACAAGTTTACCACTTCCCATTTGTAACAGCTCTATGAAAATTCCATGTAATAAGTTAAAAGCAATAACCATGGTTGATGGGACACTTATTCCAAGCTAAATGATGTGAAAGACATGCTAGGGGGTGTTCATTTGGTTGTTTATGGCTAAGGATATTGGAAAAGGTAATGGATAAGGCTTTAGAAAAGCAAAATGGAATTTTTGGCATATTTATTTATGAAAATAATGGAAATTAAGAGAAAAGGAAGGTGAAAGGTCATAGGTTGCATGTTAGGAGGAAAATAAAGGAAACTAATAGAAAATGAAGAAAATAGAAACCTCATTCATAAAAAGGCTTTTGAGGTTCAATTTGTAACCATTAGGTTAGTTCAATGTTGGAGCTCTCTCATTATTATCTCTCTCTCTCTCTCTCACTTTTGGACACTTATATTTTCTTGGATCACTTTGACATTGGAGAAATAAAGGCAAAGAAGGCAAGAGGAAGCAAATATCAAGTAGGGAAAGGTAGGATCAAGCATTTACAATAGGATTCATTGTAGGTATTGACTTGCATGTGTATTTTCCTTACTATATTTGGCAAGCATGGGATTGTATGTGTTTCTTTTCTACAATGGCATGGGTGTTGCTATGTTTGATAGTATTTTCAGCCTAGCCTTGCCATTTGTTGATAGCATTGATGAGATGGGTTCTCTCATTCAGTTTATGTGGTATGGCTAGATTGGATTTGAAGCTGAGTGGGGTGGATCTTCGAATTGACAAACACATGGTCTGAGTGGTCCCTAAACTAGATTGAGGATCATAAAGCCACTAGCCTAGTAACCCCTAAACCAAACTGTCAGTGGAAATAAAGCCAAATTGTGCACCTCGGCGGGCCTAGGAATCCTTGATGGTGAATGGCGGGATATACGATAAAGCCAAGAGGTGGATTTTCTCTCCGTTGGGCCTAGTGATCCTAGGATAGGATGCACGGTAAAGCCTGGAGAGTATGTCTCGGTGTAGGGAGTAGTGATCCCTAGATCAGACTGTGGATGCACAGTAAAGCCTGAGAGACTAGGAAGCACTCAAATTCCTCACAGTGTATGCAAAGGACTTCGGTAGTATCCATGTTGGTTGGTGTTTTTGATGTGTTCTATGAGTCCCACATTCATGCATGGAATATGTTACAGGGGTGATTGGCTGAAGAGAGACTTGGCTTAGCCAATCTGTGGTCGGGTGGAACATGGTAGTCCCATCTCTTGTTGATTCATTGCATTCATTAATGAGAAATTCATTCCCTTAGCTGCCATGTGTAAATGTATTGATGTATATGTGGATTTTGATGGCAGATATATTTATGGTATTTTTGTTCCTATTATGTTCGTTATATGTAAATTTTATGACAAAAACTATGTATGGCTCTCAACATGTTTTTACTCATACATGAATGGATAATGTGTCTATGACCTAATAGATGATAATGCAACAAATGACATGAGGGAACATTGGTTCACAACGATTCTCAGATAAGTAAGAGATCCCTACACTTAATTCTATTATTTACACCTGTAGGTTACATGTTGCTGATATGTTCGACAAAATGTCTGTGATGGCTAGTAGTGGTCTGGATATGTACTTGTTCATTTTATTTATTTAGCATCATTGTTTCCCTATATTTTCACTAACTCTAAGCTATCACTCCATTTTGGGCAGTGGCTTGGGCTATCAGCCTTGAAATTTTGCTTAAATCCTGGGGTCGCTGGCAGAGAACTAGAAATTTTGATCTCTGATCACTAGCAGGCAAGCTTGTGAGAGAAACTTTAGGTTGCTAGTCACTCCCTTGCCAATAAGATGAGAGAAGCTATGGCCTAGGAGATCCAGAACAATAGTGGGACCCAGGGACATGTTATCTAAGTGGCTGACTTGTCTCTAGAGGGTTTTGTTAATGATTTTGGGTGACTACGTTTGATGTTCCATTGGTTCCACTTCCTTAAGTTCGCATAGGAGGTTGAATCTGATCATAGTAGCATATCATCTTATCTTTACCCGAGTTGGCATGGTTACTTGGGTAGATGTGGGAGGAGGGTGTTACAGAGTGGTATCAGAGAATGGTTGCACTCTCTTTGGGTTTGGTTTTGTTCTCTTTGTTTCATATCTGATACCACATAGTGGTATTAGATCATGGTTCAAATATCAGACTAGATGGGCAGTGTGTATTGGTCATGCATGCATGTGAGTTGCATTTGTGTCTCTTACAATTGCATTTAATGTGCTTGTTGTGTTGGCTTGATTATTGATTATGGTTATAGTATGGTTGTTATGGAGAGTTTGATATTGATTTCATGAAATGTATTTGTCATGAGTATGTGACTGGCTGCATATGGATTATATGTCACTTACATGTTGATTTTATGTCGCCTAGATACATCCTTGTATGTTAGGTTACATTTTTCAATATGCTGATTACATGTATCAGTCTTCGAGGTTGATTACAGGAATTGATTGCTTATGTTCAACTACATGTGTTTATGTGTATGTGTAGTTAATTAGGCATTGCTTATGCATGTTCTTGGTTGCATGTGGCAATGTTTACAATGGAGTAATGGTTGTTGTCATGCATGAAGTCATAGCATGCATGTTGATATGGCCTTGCATCAATGACTAGAACCTAGATCGAGTAATGCTTATGTGTTGATACATTTATTTATTTATGTATATATTTTGTTATGATTATGTTATACATATATCACACTAATTTGGTGATCTTGTAGACAAGGTATCCTCCCCGAGCTATACTAAAGTATGTCGACTTATTATTATTTGGTTTATTCAATATATTATGCATTGCGGGAAGAAATATCAAATGGCTAGAAAGACGGTTGACTACAAAGACTCTCCCTATTAATCCAAAGAGTAATATGGTTTTGGAAATCCTTCTGATTTGGTAGTTACACTGAGCAGCTTAAAGGAAAAGATAAGGATTTGTAAGGTTGATAATGACCGGATCATACATGCACAAGAGAAGTAAGAAAATTTTAAAACTATACTTCCTTAAAGTATGTCGGAATTGTAGCGACAGGGGTCACTTCAAATTAGCCATGGACATGAGGATGGAAATAATGGGGCATATGGTAGTAGGTCTCTAGGTAGACACAAGTTAGATAGATCTAATATAATGAGATATGGCAGGTTGTTGGACACTCTGAATAGGAGAGACAATGAGTATAGGTACTATTCTAGTTCTGGTTTTGAGAGACATCATGATCGCCATCGCTATCACCCTTACAGGAGGAATGATAGGGGGTACTTGCCAGTTCAATTCAAGAAAGAAAAGCCACCTACTTTTGATAGATATGTGAAGAAGTCAGAATATGGAGATGCTTGGATACTTGAGATGAACAAATTCTTTGAGGTGCATCAGTGCACAGATAACATGAAGGCCAAAATATCTATCTTCAACTTGAAACGTAAGGAAGACATATGGAGGGAAGATATTAAGTGGGTTAGATATATCAGGATGGATGACTTGAGCAGATGGGAGTTCAAGAGGATTTTTAGGAAGAAGTACTTGTCAGAAAGATACTATGATAGTAAAGCCAAAGAATTATATAAGCTAACGATGGGATCAATGACAGATGAAGAGTACATGATCAAGTTTATCGAGCTATTGACATATGTGCCGTATTATTGATGAGAAGGCTAAAGTTCATTGATTGGTTAGTGGTTTTCCATTAGCATTTAGAGATCGTATTGAGTATGATGAGCCTCTATCACTTGAGGAAGTCATTGGGAAATTGAAAGATTGTTATGAAAGGTCAAAGCATAAGAATGAATATCAGCATGGATGGAAGGGAAAATACAAAGGTAGAGGTAAATGGAAGCCTAAGAGAACAAGGTCTCGGGATGTAGGTGGGAAAGAAAATGTGGCATTGTAAAAGAACTTTAATGCAGCTAGACGTGGACATAGGTCGTAACAGTAGCATCATAGAGGTGAGGGAACTGGCCAGTTCAAGTGTTGGAAATGTGGTGAGGAGAACCTTAGGAGGGATCATCTGTAGCATCAGGGTGGTAGTCCTAAGATATATAGTGCACAGGAGGCACATACTGTTGGGGATGTTGGTCAGAGTATTCCACATATCTATGCAGCAGTGGACAACAAGCAGATAAAACACTGGGAATCTATCATTGAGATGGACAGTAAGGTTTGTGATCAAGTTATTTATATTTTGATTGACCTTAGATGTAATTATAGTTATGTTAGTCCCAACTTGCTAGATAAGTGTGGTCTGAATAATGAAATTCATGTAGAAATTCATATAGATTCTTGGTTAGTGTAGTTGGCTATAGGTACAAAGAAGCGAGTTCATCATTCGGTAAGATATTTCATATTTGAGTTAAATGGTATGCATACAACAACACATTTGAATGTATTATTGTTGGGATCTTATATTATGTTGTTGGGCATGTATTGGTTGTATCTCCATAGAACCAAGGTAGACTGTTATGATAAGTGTGTTGATGACAATGGGGAACCAAGAGTCTTGTACGGTAAGAAGAAAGGAAAATTAGTTAGGATGGTGACATTTATGCAAGAAAAGGCTAGCCACAAGAAAGGGTATGTGTTATTTGTAGTACACATTCCTAGAGATGAGGGTAAGGAGGTTGAGGATGCAAATGTGTTGAGTAGATACCCAGTTTTGCAGCAGTTTCAGGATGTATTTCTTGAGGAAATTACAGAGTTTTTGCCTCACAGGGAGGTAGACTTTTCTATTGAGTTAGTGCCAGGGGAAACTCCAATATCAAAAGCACCTTACAGGATGAGCACACTTGAGTTGGTTGAGTTGAATTCGTAGTTGAAGGAAATGTTAGATAAGGGATACATTAGGCCAAGTGTATCACCATGGGGTGCAACGGTATTGTTTGTGAAGAAGAAAGATGGTACTCTTAGATTATGAATTGACTACAAGTAGTTGAATAAAGTGACCATCAAGAACATGTACCCTTTGCCTAGGATTGATGACTTGTTTGATCAGCTAAAGGGAGCAACAATGTTCTTGAAGATTGATCTGAGATCCGGATACCATCAGGTACACATCAAAGAGGAGGACATTTAAAATATTGCTTTCAGGACCAGGTATGGGCATTATGAGTTTTTGTTATTCCATTCTGCTAAAATAATGCTGTAGCTACATTCATATGTTTGATGAATAGTGTGGTGCATCCATATTTGGATAAGTTTGTTATTCTGTTCATTGATGATATACTGGTATATTTTAAAAATGAGGAAGAGTGTGTTGAGCATTTAGCAACAATGTTGAGGTCATTGAGAGAACATTAGTTGTATGATAATCTCAGCAAGTGTAGTTTCTTTCAAAGTTAGGTACATTACTTGGGACATGTTGTCTCCAAGGAGGGATTTGCAGTAGATCCAGAAAATATAAGACCCATCATGGTGTGGTTAGCTCCTAAGGATGTAGATGAGGTGAGATCTTTCATGGGTTTGGCATGCTACTATAGGAAGTTCATTAAGAACTTCTCACATATTGTTTATCCCATCACATCATTGCAAATTAAAGGTAAGAAGTTCGAATGGACAAAGAAGTGTGAGGCTAGCTTTGAGTAGATTATGTACTTATTAACACATGCACGAGTACTACATATTGTAGATCTAGACAAAGAGTTTGTGATATGCACAGATACTTGCAAGAGAGGGCTTGGTGGATTCCTTATGTAGGATGGACATGCGGTATGTTATGAGTCCCATAAACTAAACAAGCATGAAAAGAACTACCTGACACATGATCTTGAGTTAGAAGCAATCATACATGCATTGAAGATGTGGAAACATTATCTTCTTTCCAAGAGGTTTGTACTTATGAGTGATCATATTGGATTGAGGTATCTGTTTGACCAGTTTAATCTAAACGCCACGTAGGGTAGATCGTTGGCCATGATCAACAAGTTTGATTTGAAGATCATGTACATCAAAGGTAAAGAGAATGGGGTGGCAGATGCTCTCAGTAGACAAGTACAAGTACATC
The DNA here is from genome assembly GCA_031772625.1 of Pinus tabuliformis. Taxonomy (NCBI): domain Eukaryota; kingdom Viridiplantae; phylum Streptophyta; class Pinopsida; order Pinales; family Pinaceae; genus Pinus; species Pinus tabuliformis. Next base: position 897,312,747 of record CM062816.1, on the reverse strand, counting down.
ACCTGGCAGCTACATGGGGCCTTCACTCAATGAACCTCTGACAAAGCACATGCATTCATGACATATTAAACAATACCCTCAATTTGACTATATATTGGAAAATACCTCTAAAAATCAAATTAATTAACCCCCTACCAGTACAAACTCAATACACCTTCCCAATTTAAAAAACACCTACTTCACTAGATATTCTAGGTATCCATTTTTTCATTAACATTTTTTATACCCCTTTATATTTTTTTCATTAACTTTGAGCTCATTTTTTTATACCTACCAATACAAAAACCCTTTACCCCCTATTATATGCTCAATGTATTATGTCATTTTCTCCTTAATATATACCCCCCAATATGAATGCATGTGGTATGGTATTGCTCCCCCAGTGAAGCCCCTGTGGGCAGCTATGAGCTCCTATGGGATAGACTTACAAGGAAGGATCTTGCAAGCAGGTCAGCAGGATGTTAGGTATATGGAGATTGTGCATAGGTTGTGGAAAGATGATGGTACGGGTATGAGTAGTGGTAGAAAGGTGGCAGTATAGGTATAGGTACAGGTACAGGTATAGGTGCAGGTGCACAAGGTATGGATTATTGTCTTACAGTGGATGGATTGGTCAGATTCTGAGATAGGATGAATGTATTGGATAACAGTGAGCTCAAGAAGGTGATCTTCAGGGAGTTTCATGTGACACCTTATTCAAGTCACCCAGGTTATCAAAAGAGACTGATAATAGTGAAGAGATATTATTATTGGCCGACTTTGAAGAGGGGTGTAGCAGAGTTTGTGGCAAGGTGTTTTGACTGTCAATGAGTGAAGGCGGAGTGTAAACATCTAGCTGGACTACTAAAATCGATTGCAATTCTCAAATGTAAATGGGAGGTTATTTCCATGGATTTTAGCAAAGGGTTGTCGAAGACAGTGAAGTAGCATGATTCCATCATGGTCATTGTGGATAGGTTAACAATGGTTGCACACTTCGTTCCAATGAAGTCTACATTCTCAGCTAGCGATGTGGCACAGGTATTCATCAAGGATGTGATTAGACTGCTTTGTGTTTCGAAGAAGATCATGTCAAACATGGATGGTAATTTAACTTCCATGTTTTCGAAGAAGTTATTTGCAGGTTTGGGCATAGAGTTTGCCTTTAGCACAACTTATCATCCATAGATAGATGGATAGACAAAGACAGTCAACGGGATATTAGAGGACATGTGGAGGATGTATATCATGCATCAGTAGAGGAAGTGGGAAGAGTATCTCCCTTTGGTAGAGTTCACATACAACAATGATTATTAAGATTCATTCAAGATGAGTCCTTTTGAGGAATTGTATGGGTGGAGTTGTAATACTCCTATCAGTTGGAGTGATCAGGTTACCAGGGTGTTGTTTGGACCAAAGATGTTGGTGAACATGGAACAAGATATGCAAGTGATCAAGAATAATCTAAAGGAATCATAGGAAAGCCAAACGAGTTGTGCAGATAGGAACAATTTGTTCAAGGATTTCCATCTTCCAGAATAGGTGCACTTAGCCATCAAACCGAAGAAGAGCTCCTTGCAGATTGGATCATGTGCCAAGATGGCACCACAATTTTGTCGACCATTCAACATCATTGAGAGGATTTGTCTAGTAACCTATATGCTTGCACTACCTCCGACAGTGAATGTCCGTGATGTTTTCCATGTATCTTTTCTTAAGAAGTATGTTAAGGATGTTGATCATGTGATTGACTAGTTTATATTGTAGGTGGAACCATATGGATAATTCCATCCGAAGCCTCAGTGCATAATGCAGAGAAAGGTTCTCATGCTCCAAAACTGAGAAATTGAGCAAGTTAAGGTGTAGTGGAAGCACTTTAGGCCTGATGAAGCTACATGGGAGATAGATAATCATATGTGAGGTATGTATCCTTCCCTGTTTACCGGCTGAAGCAAAGAAACTTCGATATGTTTTTTGGTATATCCTTTATGGTGGTTTGGTATATGCTTTATGGTGGTTAATATATGCTTTATGATGGTTTGGTATATGCTATCTGATTTTTTGACATATGCTTAGATATGGTGTTTAGTAAATGTTTGATATATGCTTTGGTATATGACTTGGTATATATTTTGATATACCTTTTTATGATGTTTCTATATGTACATAAGTGTATGGATGTAAATACCTCCATAAGCTATGTTATAAAGCTCCACTATGTGGCATGGGCCTTGTGTCATTATGATTATGTTGTCATGTTACTATGCTATCATGTGGTTATGTTATCATGATGTTACTCAACAAGATGATCATTGTAAATACCATAATATCATGTGGGTTGGTACTCAACAGGATGATCATTGTAATGAGTTGTGTTATAAAGCTCCATTATACAGTATGTTATCATGTTGTCATGATGTTTTTTTTTTAGAGATATTTCATTGTAAATAGTACTTCGAGTTGTGTTATAAAGCTCCATGAGTAGAATGTCTTCTTCAAATAGGTTGCTAAGGTATATGTGTGATTGAACACCGAGGACGGTGTCTCCCAGGGAGGAGGGTTCTATAGTAGCCCTAATGAAAGTTCCATGTAATAAAAGTTAAAAACAATAACCACAGTTGATGGGACACTTATTCCAAGCTAAATGTTGGGAAAGACATCCCAGGAGGTCTTCATTTAGTTATTTATGGCTAAGGAAATTGGAAAAGGAAATGGCTAAGGCTTTGGAAAGAAAAAATGACATTTTTGGCACATTTATTTATGAAAATAATGAAAATTAGGAGAAAAGGAAGGTGAAAGGTCACAACTTGCATGTAAGGAAGAAAATGAAGGAAAATAATGGAAAATGAAGAAAATAGAGGCCTCATTCATAAAAGGGATTTTGAGGATTAGTTGGTAACCTTTCCTCAGTTCAGTCTTGGTGCTCTATCATTATTCTCTCTCTCTCTTTCTCACTATTGGACACTTAGATTTTCTTGGAGCACTTTGGAATTGGAGCAAGAAAGGAAAAGAAGGCAAGAGGAAGGAAAGATTAAGTAGGGAAAGGAAGGATCAAGAAACTACAACAATATTCATTGTATGTATTAACTTGTATGTGCATTTTCCTTGCTAGTTTAGGCATGCATGGGATTTCCTGTGTTTATTTTCTACCATGGCATTGGTTTTTCTAGGTTTGACAGTATTTTCATCCTATTCTTGCCATTTCCTGATAGCTTTGATGAGATGGTTTCTCTCATTCAATTTATGTGGGATGGCCAGATTGGATTCGAAGCTGAGCTAGTTGGATCTCCGAATTAACAAAAACATGGTTTGAATGGTCCCTGAACTAGAATAAGGATCATGAAGCCACTATCCTAGTAACCATTGAACTGGACTGTGGGTTGTGATAAAGCCATATTGTGTGCCTCGGTGGGCCTAGGAATCCTTGTCGATGAATGGTAGCATATATGGTAAAGCCAAAAGGTGGATTTTCTCTCCATTGGGCCTAGTGATACCAGGCTGGGATGCATGGTAAAGCCTAGAGAGTATGTCTAGGTGTAGGGCATAGTTATCCCTAGATCAAACTGTGGATGCATGTTAAAAACCGAGAGACTAGGAGGCACTCAAATTCCTCACGGTGTAGGCATAGAACTATGATGGAATCCATGTTCATTGGTGTTTTTGATGTGTTGTATGAGTTCGAAATTCATGCTTGGAATATGGAAAGAGGGTGATTGGCTAAGGAGAGACTTGGCTCAACCAATATATGGTCAGATGGTACATGGTAGTCCCATCTCTGGTTGGTTCATTTCATTCATTAATGAGAAATTCATTCCCTTGATTTCCATTTCTAAATATATTGATGTATATGTGGATTTTGATGGCTAATATGTTTATGGTATTTATGTTCCTATTATGTTGGTTATATGTACATGTTAAGACAACAACTATGTATGGCTCTCAACATGTTTTTACTTGTGCATGAATGGATAATGTGTCTATGACCTAGTAGATGATAGTGAAACAAATGACATGAGGGAACATTGGTTCGCACTGATTCTCAGATAAGTAAGAGATCCCTACACTTAATTATATTGTTTACACCTGTAGGTTACATGTTGATCATGTGTTTAACGAATTTCCTATCATGGCTAGTAGGGGTCCGGTTATGGTCTTGTTCAGTTTATTGCTTTTCCATCATTGGATCTGTATATTTTCACTGATTCTAAGATATCACTCCATTCTAGGCAGTGGCCTAGGCTCTGGGCATGAAAAAGTGGTTTAAATCCTAGGGTCGTTGGCACATAAATGGTGATTTTTATCTCTGGTTGCTGGCGAGGAAGCCTGTGAGAGAAACTTTAGGTTGTTGGTCGTTCCCTTTCCCATAGAATGAGATCCACTATGGCCTAAGAGATCCAGAACAATTGTAGGAGCCAGGGAAAAGCTATCTGAGTGGTTGAATTGTCTTGTGATGGTTCTATTGATGATGTTGGATGACTCTATGTGAGATTCCATTGATTCCAGTTCCTTAAGGTTAGATAAGAGGTCTAATCTAATCATAGTAGTTTCTTGTCTCATGCTTACCCTTGTTGGCATTGTTACTTGGGTGGATGTGGGAGGAGGGTGTTACACCATTGGAAAAAATTCTGACATAGAACTTTATGAATGATAGATTGAAAATTATGAATCCAAAGAAAAAAATGTTGGATAATTTATGTCATTCAGACATAAAAAATTCGTCCATGTTATTTTATTAAAGCAATGCCAATTGTATGACAAAAACATTGTCGAGAAACATCTTCCATACTTATGATAAACCAAACAAATGATTCTATTAACATGATTTAATTTAAGGAAAGGGTTTCTCCTATCAACCATGTAGATTAAGTAACAAAGAACATCAGTGAACATGGAAGAATGCATAGTCTACTGTAAATTTTCACAGGGCAAGCCATGAGATTGTGGGATACCCACTCATCTCAAATTCAAACATGGATGACTACAACAACATACTTTATGGAATGCTTCAGAGGAAAAAGGTTTTATGCACAAGCAAACATACCCACTTTTAGTAAAGGACAAGATCCTGTCACACATATTCAAACGTGTGAATCAGAATGGAGAAGGATTGACTATAAATATGAGAGAGTATGGCCAAATATGTTTCCAAACACTTTGGATGACTTATCGAATAAAAGGTATAAGTTATAAGAAGCTCATGGTTAATAATTTCAATGGAAAGAATTAAGCGAAAACTTCATCAGACTTAAAGGACACAGTTCAAAAAGCAAAGATTTTATCATAGGGAAACTGAGCAATATTCAAAAATCAGTTGATGCTTCAGTGACCTATAATTATAGGTCATGTTCTTATGAACAAAAGAGGGCCAATCATTTAGAAATTGAATAAGTACCCATTACTAGTCAAAGCTTTTGCTTGAACAAAATTCATCCTAAAAATTATAATAAAATTAAAACAATATACTAAGTAACAAGATGCTAAGAAACCAAAAAAAATAGAATTCTTGCTAGAATATCAAAATGTAAAATTCAAGGAACAACAACTCGATGAATCTAAAGCACTCTACTAGATGGACATAGAGATTAAAATAAAAAAAGCAGCCATATTGAATGACCATCAACCAAAAATTTCTCCACTTGGTGATTATTGTTAAGGAGAAACAAACCACAAAATTTGTTGATCTACTTAAGGAACATCGAGATTTATTTTCTTATGATTATAAAGACTTAAAATGAGTGGTTAAGGAAATGGAGGAAATAAAACTCAATCTCATTATGTGAGATAAACGAATAAATAAGACACCATACATGATAGCGCACAAGTATAAACCCATTGCGCAAAAAGAAATCAAAGGAATGCTAGCCATCGACATTACTTACCCTATAGAAAAATCAGAGTGGAAAAGCCCTATGGTCATTGAACCTAAGTAGCATGACCCGACCAGATTTTGCATTTGCATCGATTATCGGGGATTAAATAAATTAATATTTATTGACCCATTTCCGACCCTGTTTGGTGATGAAATCATAAACAAGGTCACATGACATGAATTTTATTCATTTACAGATGGTTTCTTAGGGTGTAATCAGGGACCTATTGTAGAAGAAGACTGAGAGAAAACAACAATTGTTGCTGGGATTTGCTCTTTTTCATATAGATTAATGCCCTTTCGATCGAAAAATACACCAACAGTATTATCAAGGATCATTTTCAAAGCATTCTAAGAGTATATATATAAAAAATGGTAGTATTGAAGGTATTTCCATATAGAAGGATTTGTTGTCCCTAGGGACATTTGAACATCACACCCAGGAAGAGTCTATGTCAACAAGTAAGAATGTTTGGGTCTCAACTCGAAAATTTGGTGATAAGGATACAAATTCTTTCGATATTGAGGGGTGAGCCAAATCCTTGAAGAAGTTAACCAATGAAGTCTCTAAATTGAAGAGGAAGACTGGTGAAATCTCATCAACCAGTAAACCAACTAAGCCTTTCTTTTGGAACAACACCAATTCCTCCGCGAAATTAGTTCAAAGCTCCAATATGAATTTCAATGTAGAAGTTCCAGGTATGGAAAATTATTGCACCTTTCACCAAGCTGCCCATTAAAAACTAAGTCTCTACAATGAATACACAATATGACTACAGTATTTTCCAAGACGGTTGATGAGCAAACTATTGAAGTTACGAGGAAGAGTCCAACGACCTTGAGGAATAAGCCACTCCCCCCGATGAGAAGGTAAGTTATGTTTTTCTATGTTTTGAGGTCATCCATGGAGGGGAAGCCCAATCCATCCAAGAAGTCAACATAGGAGAAACCCCTCCCCCTAAGCCATCGAAGACCTATAGCCTAAGGAGTCAGGGGTTGGTACAAGATCCTGCACTGGATGATAAGAAAAAGGCATTGTTGGGGAGGATTCTTCCATCGAATAACTTGAACCAACCCTCAGCCTCCAATCCCAAGAATCTGTCTAGCCAAACTCCAAAATATAATTTGATAAGTGTTAAGGGAAGCTCCTCGATTCCTGAAACCTCAACCAGGTATGTGTAGTCTGCTTTCATCCCTCATGCATATACATAAGGAAACGTTAAGTCACACATGGGATACAAGATCATTGAAGACTTGAAGAAGACATAGGTCAATATTTCATTGTATGATCTTACTAAGATAGCCAACCATCAAAGTTGGCTCACCATGCTAGTCCTAGACCTCAGTTAACCTCCAATCCACTCTTAATGTTGTAAACGCAAATTTGAGAGGCTTAATGCCCCTATTCCTCATAAAATTTGAGATATTTAACTACAACATGGAAAAATTTCTTTTTGATTTTGGTGCATCAACTAACTTCATGGCTTTATCAGTCTATAAAAAGTTAAGCATCTAGCCTGAGAAGATGGATGCCAAAATAATTTATCTGGATAGATCTCAAGTTCTTGTGGTGGGAGAATTAAAAAATGTAATAATCAGGTTGTCTTTTGATTCTAGTGTGCATCAATGCATTGACATAGTGGTGGCCGACACCCTAGAAGTGTATGGATTGTTTCTTAGTAGAGACTAGTCAAGTAAGCTCTGGGGATATTTTTCGACTGACTGGTCCCACTTATGGCTGCCTTATAAAGGTAAGAATAGCCAAATCATAGTCAGTAGAGAGCCCTGCATGAAGCATATGATCATTAATATGGAAGCCCAAAAAACGCCAATTAGTTTGCTCAGGAAGAGTTGGGAATGTGTTTTTTGGAAACAAGTATTAGGTGCTATGAAGCCCTACAATCACCTGTTCCACTTGATATGCAATTGGAACTCCTTATTATAGATGTAAATACTTGTAACATAGATGTAAATATGAATGAATTTTTTACATTATATTATGATGGGTCTAGGACTCATGATGGAGCTGGTGTCAGGTGTATCCTTATGGACCCCCCAAAAAGAAAAATTTTGATTTCTTGCAGGTTATAATTTTAGTGCTTTAACAATGTTGTAAAGTATGAGGGATTGATCCTTAGGCTCAAAAAGGTTATTGATCTAAAATTAGAATGTTTAAAGGTGATTGATGATTCTGAAATTATCATGAGGAAGAAACGAAATACTATTCATTGTTAATCATCACATATAAAAAATTATCAGCAAGAGGTATGGCACTTAATTTCTTCTTTTAAAGCTTTCAGTATCAATTTTGTTCCGAGGGTAAATAATGTCGTTGTTGTAACTTTAGCTAATGTCGTAGCTAGGTTTACACGTTTAAGGGATAGTTTTTGTATTGATATTGTTTATAATCCTATTTTCCCAAATAACATATCTAATCTAGGCATTTTCAATGATAGTAAAAAAATACTTGATTTTATGGCTAACACTGAGGTGTTAAAGGATGCAATGATAGATGAGGAAGAGAATGACAGATCCTTACAAGGAAAAGAGATGAGTGCAAGGGAAATCCCATGCCCAAAGGTGTTGTTATGCTAGAGAAGTTATTTGATCTGCATAGCTATTTCTAGGGTCACCCGAATATGAAGACTTGAAGGTCCACACTTTCTCATGGACAGATCAATCTCAAAACTGAAGATAACCCCAATTTTATCAATTTACGTGTCAGGTGTTCAGCTAGTGAGAGGTAATCATTTTTCATCTTTCTCATAAAGTATTAAGATGTGTTTTCCTGGACGTAAGATGACCTGGAGACGTAGGACACCCATATCATCCAATATGTTATACCTATAAAGGAAGGGGTCAAACCATTCTACAAAATACTAAGGAGAGTACACCCCACATTGGAACCCCTTATCCAGAAGGAGTTGAAGAAGTTTTTGGATTCACACATCATTTTCAATGTTAACAATTCCAATTGGGTCTCAAATTTGGTTGCCATATGAAAGAAGTCGGTTGAAATTTTCTTATGTGTCGAAATTCAGAATCTAAACGGGGACTCAGATAAAGATACCTATCTGGTCCCATCTATGGAATAGAATATTAAGAAAATATATGGTTCTTAAATGTTCTCCTTTCTCGATGGATTCTTTTGATACAACCAGGTGCTAGTTGTTGAACCAGATCAGTTAAAGACAAATTTCAGGAAGAAGTGGGGAATATTTTCATTTTGACACATGCCCTTTGGCCCTATCAATGTCAGAGAAACATTCTAAAGGGTGATGGACATCACCTTCATAGGACTAATGGGTCAAAGTGTAGTTTTATACTTGGATGATTTTATGGTTTTTTCAAAGAAGATATTAGATCACCTCCGCCATGTGAAGCATATATTTGAGTGTTGCCGGATGTATGAGATTTCACTATACCCCAAGAGGATCATATTCATAGTATCAAAAGGGAACCTCCTTGGGCACATCATAACCAAATATGGAATTACTATTAATTCCAAATGCATAAAATCTAGTGTGCACATCTCGCTCCCTAGTACCAAGAAAGGTATGCAGTCTTTCCTCGGTGAAATTAACTTCCTCCGCCAATTTATTTATTATTTTTCCCAGATCGTTAAGCCCTTGTAAAATATGATAAAGAAGGATACCAGATTTGAATTGAGTCAAGCGCAGAATCAATCATTTTACCATATAAATAAATCCATTGCGAAAGCCCCTTCTTTGCATAACCCAGACTTCGACAAAGATTTCATTTTGTACACTTTTTCTTTAGACTCATCCCTAAATGTTGTGCTTACTTAGAAGGATCGTAACAATGATGAGTGGCCTATATCCTTCATGAGCACAGGATTACAAGGTTCAAAACTCAACTACCCACACATGGATAAATAAGATTACATGGTCTATAACATTTCCGACCTTATTGTTATGACTAGGTTGGAACAGGTTGGGTTGTGACAACCTCCAACCAGGAGTAACTATTTCAAACTACATGTAACTAGAGGTTATCCCTTCTAGAATGAGAGGGCTCTCTCAAAGAAAACAATATTATTTTCTAGATAAAACTCAATTACAGATGGCTAACTCTGGATTTTTATGTGTTTTGTAGGTGAAAGAGAGTGTTATTGCTACCACCATTGGGCATGGAGTCAATTAAATAAAATCAATTACAAACAACATTATTTCCATGTAAGTTGAGGCAATTTGGGCTTTAAACTAGTGTGAGGTAAACAATTAAAGTAAAACACAACAAATTGAAGGAACTTGGAGCAATTTTACATGAATTCAAAGTAATAAAAATGCTATGAACATTGATAACAACATAAAAGCATGATAAGAAAACATAAATCCAAAACTGAATCTCACATAGAAAAACAAAGTTTGTTGCAAAATGTATATTAATTGGATAAAAGTTTTACGTAAAGTGGCCTTCTCACATCATCGATCAACCCCTTCAGACTCAAGAAACTAAAAATATATCGAGTGAGATCTCCTTTACAAAATTTTCCAACTCGGCTAGATTTGGTCAACAGCTAAGAGACCTAATCCTATTTGACTTACAAAACATTGATATTTTGTAGGGATTTTTGTATTTTACATAATTTCAATAGAAATAGGATTCTTCCATCATTTGTGAGCTCAACAAAATTATGTTGATGAACCTTATTGAATCCAACCAACTACTGATGAGTTGGAGTGTTGATGTGTTGGAGTGTTGAGCTTTTTCCACATGGATGTTGACCTAGTTGACTTGCTAACATGTCTTCCTGAAAAATAGGATTCTTTTGTGTGATGATGTGGAAACTCTTATGACTTGTAGTCCATCTAGTTTCCTTTCTATTTGATGCCCAATAAAAAAATTTATAATGCAAAAAATTTGGTTTTAACAATTTCGTAGCAAAAATTGGTAGAAAACTACAAAAAACACTCTTCTTCTACCATTCTGATCTTTCTACAAGTTATGAAGTCTTCACTGATGTTTTTTAGCTAAACATATTCCATTAGAACTCCCTTAGCTCAGATTTTTACTTGCATTATCCTCCATGAAAAGCTACAACAATTCTGTAGAAAATATCCAGCTTAACTATGGGGAGTTGCTATGAAATTGTGACATTTACGAGTTTTTTATTTTTCATGGTTTCTTGTGCCTCCTTATTACTCCTATTATCATGTTCGACTATGCACAATGCTGAAACTATTAGTTAATCAAGCTATACGCAAAAATGTGGGTTTTACCATATTTAAGGATTGTCATCTACTACAGCGAAAATCTTGAGATTTCTCTTTAAGATCTCATCTCTGATCATTTCAATTTTCATTTCTAATGCTTTGACTTGTCCCTGAAACTTATTCCTTTCTTCTTGTAGCCAGTTATTCCTTTTGTACATGTGTGTCAACATTATATGCAAGGGAAAAGTCCTCTTCACCTTATTTATGGATTTTTCTGTAGTTTCATCATAGAAGTCTATTTGCTTTGACACTTTCCTTTGCCACTCCTCAAACTCAAGTTTAGAATTAATGATTTCTTATCTAGGCTATCTCAATTTTTCTTGCAGAACCTATATTTCAATTTTTTCTTGTACAAGATGCTTGCCTTTCCTTTTCTTTGATGGATTTGTTTTCTCTAAAGGAAATTCTGGCATCTTTTCAGTTTGCTACATTCACCTTGTAATAGGTTTCCTTGGCTTGAAGACAAAAGTTGATTCTTCTTGTGAAACATCTAATTTCTTGGCCCTCTTACTTTTATTTTTAGTTTTACTCTTGGTCACTTCTATAGGCTACTCAATTGGGATTTCCTCAATCTCAATGGCCTCTAGGATATCAATTAGCTTACCCTTCCTTTTACTCTACCTTATAGTCATCCTCCTCCCTGTGCTTATAGAAGTTTTTACCATGGATTCTGGTACATGTTTCCTCTCTTCCATAGGGGTTATTGATTGAGATTTTGGAGTTCTCCTATAAGGGGTGGTAGTATCTATTGGAAATAATACTGAGAGGGGCGATTGAATTAGTATTAGCAATTTAAAAATATTTCATTTCCATAAACAGATTTATATACGCTACTTCTATTAATGAAACTTGTGTATATACAAAACTGTGTCTAGAGCAACCAGTGTATACCTTGCAAACTTATAATTTAGTTAGTTGATCTTTAATCTGTGTATCAGAACCATATAAATAGTAACAGGTACAGTAAAAACAAAGCAGACAATCACACATAAGAACACAAGATATAAGGTGGAAACCAAATGTGGGTGAAAGCCACCTGCTATAATTTGTATCTGTCTTATTTTAATAAGAAACTTCTTTTTACAATATTTCTGTACTGGTGCAGTCTTATACCAGTACACAGGCTTCTACCTACAGAAGGCTACAACCTTATCTCGTTCTCCAGCTTCTCCTTGAAGGGAGCTACAAGAGCCTTTAGCTCTTGTACTAGCTGATGTACTAGTACGTAGGCATTGACCTATAAAAGGCTACAACCTTCTCTTTTCTTCCAAGGACCACGTTCCTTAAATTTTCAAACTGGATCCATCAATAACACCAATCAAACATCAAATATATCTGCATCAATCAATCTCCTTTTTACGAACCAAAACTGAATGAAACAATCACTTTTCTAAAAGTTGTAACCAGAACACAGTAATAGTAACCACAGAACCCAAGCTAGAACCCACAACACTGCAACAACAAGCAGAAGTAGCCAAAACATATTTTATGAGGTGTACGCTACTTCAATGTGTCGAACCTGCGTGCATACACACTTCACTCAAGAAAAACCTGCGTATACACTGTTTTGAAATGTTGAACCAGTGTGTATATGTGCCCTAGCTGTAATGAACCTTCATACAGATCTGTAAAAAATGATTTAACGTTTACAACTATTCATAAATCATTTATACCTAGATCATCAGATTTACAGATTACAACATTTTCCAACTATTCAAATAAAAGATCAAAACCACATAAAGATACTTCTCTTCAAGTCTTAAGATCTTGACCCATCAATAGACCTTATCCTTCTTCAAGCGCTCAGGTTACTCCTTGATTCAGACCCAGCTATGCACTATAACCCAATGACCAGTATTCTAGATCTTTCTCTTCATTAGATATTCAATTACTTGAGTGTCTTTTCCTAATGATCTCCTCCTCCTTTTATAGTCTTAGGCCTTACTCAATACCATTGTCCAAAACCACTGAGAATCAATACATTGGACCAAATACTTGGGGTCAACACTTCGGAAAAAATACCTTGGAGCAATACCATGGGTCAAAATACCATGGTCCAAATACCACGGACGAAAACAAAATTCTCCAACATGTACACACCTTTCCTTGCATGAAAGTGTGTGTATACACATACGCACCTTTTGGTCGGTAAACATGTGTGTATACATGGATTGGTCAAGGGGAACCTGGCTATATATCTTTCTCCTTCATTCTGAGAGCATGAACTGTGATCTGTCATCTGAGTGAGTTACCATCAAGGACAACACCTGTGTCATAGTGCCAAACCTGTGTCATAATGCCAACAATCTCACCCTTTGGACTTGATGGCAACCCCAAGTCACTCTCCCCCTTTGTCATCAAGGGCAAAGAGTTATGCTCCCCCTGAATACATGTTGAATTCTCTGATATGCTGAAATGTGATGTTCATGCTCCCCCTGACTATAAGCAAGGTCTGGAAAAATGTTTTTACAAGAATAACATGACTCTATACATCATAAATGACCTTCCTATCACCAAGGACTCATACATACATACTTCTTCCAACCAAGTGGGGATACACCAAAAGCTTATACATGATAAAACAAGAACATTACATCATCCATCCCAGGCATAGTGGGGAAACAAAATAGGTCATTACATGACCTTGACAAGAAAAGATATACATGACGTAGAGACAAAATATCTAAAACAAGACTATGATAATCATCAACAACTATCATCAGTAGCATTTGTCAGTCACCACAGCCATGATCTCCCTCTGCACCTGTTCCACCTGTATCAAAAACAACTATGAAATTGTACCTAGATCTTCTAAGATAATGCCAAAAATGCATTATTAGAAGTATATGCTCCCCCTGAACCTGTGCCAGATGATCACTATTAGACCCATATCAGACTCTTTTCATCCTAAGTCTGGCCCACTGTTTTTCTTCAAACCAACATATACGCAACTGTATCCATAGAAACTAGGGTATGTACATGGATACACTTCATGAAACTCGCGTACAACCACTTTTCTCTGAACCAGATAGGTTTCAACAACAAGATGATGCATCAACTACTCCCAGCTTCTGTATGAGATATTCAAATGTCTCTATGGGCAGTGGTTTGGTGAATATATCAGTAACTTGTTCTTTGGAGGAAACATACTCCAATTTGACCTTTTGTTTAAGCACTTATTCATGGAGAAAATGATATTTGATAGGTATGTGCTTGGGCTTGGAATGAATGACTGGATTCTTTGAAATACTGATTACACTTGTATTATCACATAGAATGGAGATGGGTGGAGTACATGTGATCTGAATGTCTTGCAATGTTTGCATCATCCAAAGGAGTTCTGTGCAACAAGATGCAACATCCACATATTCTGCTTCAACTATAGATAATGCAATTGAACTTTGTTTCTTGTTGAACCAAGATACTAATCTGGAACCCATATAGAATGCACCACCACTAGTGCTTTTTCTATCATCCACGCTTCCTGCTCAATCTGCATCTGTATATGCATGAAGTGTAAGATTTGTATCCCTAGGATGCCATAAACCAAAGCTTTGTGTTTCTTGAAGATATTTGAAAATCCTTTTGACTGCTTGAAGGTGTGCTTCGCTTGGATTTTCTTGGAATCTTCCAACTATTCCTACTGAATGCATGATATCTAGTCTAGTACCTGTTAGATAGAGAAGACTACCAATCATGGATCTGTAGGTTGGTTGATGTACTTCTGTTGATTCATCATTAGCGCTGAGGCTACATTCTATTACCATAGGGGTACATACTAGTTTAGAATCTTCCATGCCATATTTCTTCAAGATCTGCTTGAGGTACTTGGTTTGTGATAGAAAAATACCATCTTTATTTTGTTGAACTTGTAAACCAAGAAAATATGTGAGCTCACCAAGAAGGGACATTTCAAATTCTTTTTGCATTACCAAAGCAAAGTTTTGACTCATGGATTCTTCATTGCTACCAAAAATGGTATCATCAACATACACAACAAGTATTAGCAATTTATCATTGTCAATTTTTATATATAGATTACTCTCAACTGATCCTTTTGAAAAACCTTGTTGATGAAGGTATTTGTCAAGACGATAATACAAGGCCCTTGGAGCTTGTTTTAGACCATAAAGAGCCTTTCTAAGTATACATACAAGTTTTGGATCATTTCCAAGGATGAATCCATCTGGTTGCTCAATATATACTTCTTCTTCTAGATCTCCATTAAGAAAGGCAGATTTCACATCCATTTGATATACTTTGAACTTCTAAAAGCTAGAAAGAGAAAGGAACATTCTTATGGCTTCAAGTTTAGCAACAGGTGCAAAAGTTTGTTCAAATTCTATACCTTCTTCTTGAGCATACCCTTTACAAACAATTCTGGCCTTATTTCTAATAACCTCTCCATTTTCATTCAACTTGTTTTTGAATATCCATTTGGTTCCTATGACATTCCTATCATGAGGTCTAGGAACTAATTACCAAGTATTATTCTTTTCAATTTGTTCAAGTTCTTCATTCATGGCCTTGACCTAACATCCATCTTTGCATGTTTCATTTACATTTTGAGGTTCAATAGAGGAAAGTAATGCTAGATAGCTCGAAGCTTCTGTAATAGTTCTTCTTGTCTGCACATCAGCCTCATTTTGTCCCAAAATTTGACTCTCTGGATGATTTTTCTGAACATATCTGGATGGAGTCTTTTATTCTACCGTTATCTACTCTTCTAGTGCTTCATTGGTTCATTCTTATTTAGAATTAGTTTGATTTTATGTGGAAGGATAATCCTCGTCTTCTTCCCATTCTTCAGTTTTTGCCTGCTTTGGATTTTCGCCTTCTTCATCAAACACCATATCAATACATTCAACAATTTTCCCTAGTCTTTTATTATAACACTTGTATCCTTTGCTTTGGGAAGAGTAACCAAGGAGAATGCCTTCATCTGCTCTAGTTTCAAACTTGCCAAGTTTTTCTTCAGTCCTTTTGATGTAACATTTTCCTCCAACAACTTTGAAGTATTTTACAGTAGGAGTCTGACCATACCAAAGTTAATGTGGAGTTTGAGTGTTGTTTACCCAAATGTTTGTTTTGCTAAGAATAGTAACAACAACAAATGCAGCTTCACCCCAGAAGGTTGAACGAGCTCCAGACTCATCTAGCATGGCATGAGCCATTTGTTGAATAGTTTTGTTCATCCTCTCTACCACTCCAATTTGCCGAGGAGTCCTTTTGGTGGAAAATTCTCTTCTTATTCCATGTTCTTCACAAAAGTTGAAGAACTAATCTGAGGTAAATTCCCCTCCTCGATCAGATTTGAGGCATTTGATTTTGCGACTTGATTCATTTTCAACCAAAGCTTTGAAGGCTTTAAACTTTTCAAATGCTTCATCTTTGTGCTTTAGAAGTCCTATCCAACACATCCTGGAAAAATCATCAATGAAAAATATAAAGTATTCTTCTCCACGAGGTGAATTTTTCCTTAAAGGACTGCATAAATCAGTATGAACAAGTTTAAGAGGCTTGCTAGCTGATCCTTCCTTTTTTGGGAAATGTGCTCTGGTTTTCTTACCAAATTGACATGATTTACATATTGTATTTTCTGGAATTCTAATGTCAGGAAGATCGTGAACAGACTGGAATTTCCATGCTTTCCTTATTTGAATGAAGCTTAGATGCCCCAAGCTTTTGTGCCATAGCCAATGTTCATCATTTTTGCTTAGATAGCACTGTTGTTGTCCTCCCTTGAGTATGTATAAATTATTTGGAGTTCTTTGCCTTTGATCATTGTTTCTCATGTATCAAGCTCACGAACAACACGTCCATTTGATCGAAATACTACTTTATTTCCTTGATCACACATTTGAATGACACTCAATAGGTTATGCTTAAGACCATCAACATACATAACATTCCTAGCTTTAACCTTTTCTTTTAAGAGAACATAACCTTTACTTTTTATGACAGCAAGGTAGTCATTTCCAAATGAGACCTTCTTTTCCTTTTCTAAGGCACTATATGACTAAAGTTTTTCTTTATCACCTGTCATGTGTTTCGAGCATCCACTATCAATATAACATTGATTTTCTTGTCCTTCTGCATACAAGGCTATACCACATCTTTCTGTTTGTGGTTCTTTCTTTCTCCATGTTTTGGGACCCAATGAAGTTTGCTCCTTCTGATATTTTTTCTGAAACTTGCTCCTACATTCAGAATCTACATGACCGAAGTTGTTACAGATAGAGCATTCTATTTCATTTTCAAGAGGAGAAAAGTTATTGTAGGTCCTTTTCATGATCCTAGTTACATTCCTTTGATTTCGTGCTTCTCTAGTCATGATGGTCTTGTAAGCAACATATTGAGTAGCTTTGTGTCCAAAGTTATGATATGAAAAACATTGGCCATTAAAGAAATGCCTGCGATCATCGAATCTACTGACTTGGTGCTTGTAGTTTCCATTAACATTCATTCTTGAAGCAAATTGAGAATTATTTACCTGTGGTTGGTTATAGCTTCTATTCATCCTTGAAGTGTATTGAACATGATTTACCAGGTGGTCTGCTTTAAGCCTTTGCTGAGGATTGTCAACCTGTTCACTTCTCCTTGCTGCATCAAGATATCTTTTGGAGGTTGATGGCTTCTGTGCTTGAGATGATTCTTCAGTATATCCAAGACCTGTCTTTATTAGAGGAGAACGCTGCACTTTGATAATTTCATATAAAGTTTCTGATCCATTAGCAAACCTAAGATTCAGAGCTTTTGTTTTCTCAATATCTTTTCTTAGACCCACAATTTCACATTCTAACTTTCATTGTGTTTTTCCCTTTCAGCAAGTTGGAATGTCAGAGTATCTATAATCATACTCTTTTCTTCTAAACAAAATTTAAGTTTAGAAATTTCTTCATAGAGACCATATTCATCTAAAGCATCCAAGAAATCATCATCTTCAAAATCCATCAGAAGTTTATAATCATTACTATTTTCATCTTCATCACTATTTGATAAACCATTGCTATCTTCATGTGTATGGTAGCTCTTCTTACTTACACTTTGTTTTATATTACATTTTGCTGATTCCTTACCTTTATCAAGCTTATCATTGTGAGGACATTTGGCAACATAATGACCGACTATTCCACAAGAAAAACATTTGAAATGTATTTTACCTCTAAATCTTCCAGAACCCCATTGAAGATTCTTGACAAAGTTTGATTCTTCCTCTCCTTCTGACATGTGTCCCAATTCATTGAGTTCTCCTCTTCCTGAAGCTTTGAATGCGACTTCTCTCATATCTGATGGACACCCTTTTCTCATTTGATAAGTAGTTAGGATTCCGTGTAGCTGTGACATAGTGATACTCTGAAGATCCTAGTTTTCTTCTATGGAAAAAACTTTTGATTCAAACTTAGAAGACAAGGGTCTTAAAACCTTCTCAAATAAAGTAACTTCTTTTATCTCTTCACCCAAGTTTTTCATGCAATTAACAATCTCATCTATATGTAAGAAATAATTAGCTATACTTTCATCATTGTGCATTATGAGATTTTCATATTGAATTCTGAGAGATTGTCGTTTTGCACGTTTTACCTGATCGTCTCCTTCATAGCTTAGAATAATCTTCTCCCATATTTCTTTGGTGGTTTTGAGCTGCATAACCTTGACAAATTCTGATTGTGACAGACTCCCCAATATAGTATTGACAGCCTTGGCATTTGTTTCATACTGCGTTTTACCTATCGTATCTGTAGGAATTGCTTATGGAAATGTGTATCCTCCTTCCACGATTTCCCAAACATCTGTTCCAAGAGATTGAAGATAGGTTGTGGTTCTTACCTTCCAATAGACGAAGTTGCTCCCATCAAAGATTGGTGGTCTAATGGATGCCTCTCTTTCATAGTTACTCATGAAGATAGATCTTCCTTCAAGCAATCAAGCTTCTTTTGAAGGACCTGCTCTGATACCAATTGTTTGAAATAACATTGAGAGTGGGGGTGAATCTGTATTAGAAATTTAACAATATATCATTTCCATAAATAGATTTATATACGCTACTTTTGTTAATGCAAATTGCGTATATACGCAACTGTGTTTAGAGAAACCAGCGTATACCTTGCAAACTTATAATTTAGTTAGTTGATCTTTAATCTATGTATTAGAACCATATAAATGGTAATAGGTACAGTAAACACAGAGCAGACAATCACACATAAGAACACAAGATATAAGGTGGAAACCCAATGTGGGTGAAAACCACCTTCTGCAATTCGTCTCTATCTTCTTTTAATAAGAAACTTCTTTTTACAATATTTCTGTATTGGTGCAGTCTTATACCAGTACGCAGGATTCTACATGCAGAAGGCTACAACCTTCTCTCATTCTCTAGCTTCTCCTGGAAGGGAGCTACAACCCCCTTTAGCTCTTGCACTAGCTGATGTACTAGTACATAGGCATTGACCTACAGAAGGCTACAACCTTCTCTTTTCTTCCAGGGACCATGTTTCTTAAATTTTCAAATTGGATCCATCAATAAAATCAATCAAACATCAAATATATCTGCATCAATCAATCTCCTTTGTACTAACCAAAACTAAATAAAACAATCACTTTTTTGAAAGCTGTAACTAGAGCATAGTAATAGTAACCACAAAACCCAGAACACTGCAATAGCAAACAAAAGTAGCTAATACATATTTTATGTGGTGTATGCTACTTCAATGTGTCGAACCTACATGCATATGCACTTCGCCCAAGAAAAACCTACGTACATGCTATTTTGAAATGTTGAACCAGAATGTATACACGCCCTTGCTATAATGAACCTGCTTACAGATTTGTAAAAGATTATTTAACCTTTACAACTATTCAGACATCAGTTATACCCAGATCATCAGATTTACAGACTACAACATGCACCAACTATTCAGATAAAAGATCAAGACCACATAAAGATACTTCTCTTCAAGTCTTAAGACCTTGACCCATCAATATAACTTATCCTTCTTCAAGTGCTCAGGTTCCTCCTTGATTCAGATCCAGCTATGCACCATAACCCAATCACCAGTATTCTAGATCTTCCTATTCATTGGATATGCAATTACTTGGGTGCCTTTGCCTAATGATCTCCTCCTCCTTTTATAGTCTTAGGCCTTACTCAATACCATGGCCTGAAACTAGTTAGACTCAATACCTTAGACCAAATACCTAGGATCAACACTTCAGACAAGATACCTTCAACCAATACCATAGGTCAAAATACCATGGTCCAAATACCACGGAAAAAATCAAATTCTCCAACATGTACACGCCTTTCCTTGCGTGAAAGTGTGTGTATACGCATGCGCAC
Source organism: Pinus tabuliformis (assembly GCA_031772625.1). Classification (NCBI taxonomy): domain Eukaryota; kingdom Viridiplantae; phylum Streptophyta; class Pinopsida; order Pinales; family Pinaceae; genus Pinus; species Pinus tabuliformis. The sequence continues at coordinate 897,292,322 of CM062816.1, read as the reverse complement.
CTTTTGGTCGACAAACCCGTGTGTAGACGCGGCTTGGTCAAGGGGAACTTGCGTATATCTCTTTTTCTTTCATTTTGAGAGCCTGAACTGTGATCTGTCATCTAAGTGAGTTGCCAACAAGGACAACACCTTTGTCATAGCACCAAACCTGTGTCATAATGCCAACAATATCTAAATCATAACCACTCAAAAATGAAAAGGTAAGCCACTCTCTGTTTAACCTATTTAGCTCTAGTGTAACCAAAAATTTAATCAGGCCACGGTGAAAAACAAAGGTATTACTAGCATCAAGCTTGGCTTGGACCTTGTCAGCCATCTTTCCCAAACTTCTAAAGAGATAAAAAGGAATTTCTAGAGGTTGTTTACCTATGAAATGCAGTAGCAATATGAAATGATATTGGTAAACCATGTTCAATCTGCCTTCACATGTGAAATACTTCTAGATGACCATTAGGAGTTTGGAAAAATTCTCTTTGAGGCAAGTTATGGAAATGCCAGTAGTCATGTCAATCCCTATGTGTTCTTCCTTGAGGAATTCATCATAATTTAGTAGATAAAACTTCTAAACCTTGAAACACATTTCTCTTGACCTTGGGATCTCTATAGCATGAGAAATTGTGTCAGGGGACACTACAAAGTTCAAAAGAGAAACCTTCATTTATGTTCCAATTAATTTTATGGAAAAACCCTTTGCAATCTATGCATGGAAACCTTGCAACTTCTCGCAAAAATGTAGGCATCCAACACTGGAAAAATATTGGATGAAAGCAAGGTCTTCCTCCAATAGCTTCATGTATGTGGGTACATAGCGTACAACTAAGCATCCTTTATACTTCTTTTTATGTGCCATGGCAACAAAACGTAGAGAGCTTCTTTTCACCTGCAAATTACCCTAAAGACAGCTATATCTGCTTTGACAACAATGGACTCTTTCCTAAAGACAACTAGACCAACTCATATGACAACAAAACTATTCTAAAGTAAAAAGAAAACAAGGTACGAATGAAGCTATATGGTGTGACTATTTAAGGGATAAAGGCAAACAACATCTATTCATGTCCTAATGTGACTCTAACCCACAACGTGTTTTAAAAAAAAGGACCATTACCATAGAAGCACAATTTCATAGCAGGACATGTATTCAAAGAGATAGATCCACTACGAAAGTGTCATGAACTTTCGTAGCAAACCCGTGGTTTCCCTAACTGGAGTTACTATGGATTTCTGCAAAACTGTAAAAATTCCAATCATGAATAAATAAGCTTGAAACACATGGAAGTTTGGATTTTAACGTTTATGATTAACCTTATTCAAACTCATATGCCCCAACATAATGACAAAATGACCAAATGGAACTTTGTACATGATCTTTTATTTTGAGAAAATTTAAAACCCTAGCTAATTTAACCAATTGACTCAAAAACTATTTCTAAGTGTTATCATGGATAACAATGGCCCCAATGGGGATGTTGTACAACAAAGAAGCAACAGACCAGTTTCCTTATTGAAAACTAAAAACTGTTGACATCATCTCCAAGTTCTTATGTCCTTCACTTCGGGCTCAAACTTGTTGAAGAGATCATCCATATCTGCAAATTCGAAAATGAAAAATGGAATATGTACAATGATGTTTCTTCCAGCTGAATGTATCAAGAAGAATGTCTCTTGAGAAACCTACCATTGATAGGTCCTCCATTACACAGTTGACCATCCATCTCTTGCAGTGTAAATGTGTTGTTTCCATGGTAGGTTGATATCTTATATGGCCCTTTCCATATGTTTTCAAACTTTCCCTGTTTTCCTTTGTCTTCAATGCTAGCCTCCCACTTCAAAACCACATCATGAATATTGAAATTCTCTTTTTTTTTTGAATTTCTGTCAAATGTCCTTTTAACTCTATTTTGAGGTTGCTGATAATTGGTGTATACATGTTCTCTTTTTTCCTGCAAAGAAATCAGTTGATTGATCCTCCTTTTAATTGCATTTGGTTCTTCCTCTAGTCCTTTTAATAATTTCATCACTGGACCTCCAACAGAGCTAGGAAACACAACCTCAGTTTCATAAACCAACTCATAAGGAGAACCCCTTATGGATATTTTAGTACAAATTTTGTTAGCACATAAAGAAACTATAAGTTTCAAGTTGCATGACCTATTGTCTTCCTACAAAATTCACTTGATAATTCTGATTAGACTGTTGTTTAATAACTCAAAGAAGCCATTACCTAGGGGTAGTAGGCTATAGAGTGACAAAGGGTGATATTATACTTGTTGCAAAAACTTATCAGCTTCTTTGATTTGAACACCTAAGAATTATCAGTGATGATATTCATTGGACAACCAAATCTAGATAAGGTGTTATTTTATAGAAATTGTATGATTATTGAATCTATGGCTTATCTTGTAGGAACTGCTTCAATCCACTTTGTAAAATAATCAATGGCTGTTAGGATCCACCGAACCTGGCCTGAAGATGCAGGATGTATCTTGCCAATAAAATCCAACCCCCACTACTGGAAAGGAGCTACAAAATTATAGGTTTCAAAGGTAATGGGAGCAACTTTCTCTTTCCATAAGATATTTGACATTCATGACAAGCATCAATCTTCTTATACACATCTTTGAACATTGAAGACCGATAAAATCCTACTCTAAGCATTTTATTCACTGCTTGTTTCCAATAATGATGACCCCCACAATCACCCTTATGAAACTCTTCAATCACTTTATCAACTTCATCCTCTAGTAGACAGTTAAGAAGTGTTCCACATGTGCCTTTCCAATATAGAATTTTGTTCAAGATGCAATACCTCATCGATTTTAGCTTACAAACTATAGCTTTTGATTTTGATAATTCAAGAGGAGCTCTATCACGCTGTAAAACCAAAATGACATCCTTATACCAGTCTGATATAATATTTTTTCTTCAACAGGATTCAATTGTTCATCTGCAATCACATCTAAAATTGCTGCTATAAAATTAATGTCTAAACAATCAAAATTTGATTTAGTCATAAGATATTCCAGTCCTTGTCCTTTCACCAATTTTTAGGTCTAATATCCAAATCATATTCCAGTAAACTTGCAATCCACTTAATCCTCTTACCATCTGGACCAGCTTGGGTTAATATATATTTTACTACATCATTAGATACAAAAGCAACAATGTGTGAATGGATGACATATACCCAAAGAATAAGCTTGTTTCTCAATAATGATGTACTTCAATTAAGAATTTCCAAGTGTCCTAATAAAAAAAGAAATAGATTATTCATTACCTTGTTTTTTTCTCTACAAAAATACTCCTGCAATTGTATGTTTTGAAGCAAATGTAAAAACTAGAAATTATTTTGAAAAATCAGGGCATATGAGTACTGGAGCTTGAGTAAGAGCCTCCTTGATCTCTTCAAAAGAATGTTTAGCCTTTTCTATCCACTAAGTGTCACAATCCTTCTTAGGCGTCTTGGTGATATGATTCACAATTTCTGCAAAGTTAGGAATAAATCTTCTAACAAAATTCACCTTGCCTAAAAAAGATTGAATTTCTTTTCTGTTCTTGGGCAGATCTATCTTTTGCATAGAAGCAACTCTACTTGGATAAATTTTAATCCCTTCCTTTGATATTAAATGACCCAATAACTTTCCATTTCTCAAAGAAAAAACACTTTTCGTGGGGTATAGATAAATACCAATTTTTTTGCATTTTTGAAGAATCTTTTCCAAGTGCTTGAGATGTTCTTCTTCTTTGTTTGAGAACAGAGTGATGTCATCCAAATATACAACCACGAATTTTTCCTTTTCTTCTGCAAATTCAATGTCCATGGCCCTGTGAAAGTTAGCTCCTTCATTCATGAGTCTAAAGGGCATCTTGGCATACATAAATGTTCCCTAAGGAGTGGTAAGAATTATCTTCTCCTCGTCATCAAGATGCACCAATATTTGATTATAGCCTAAGAAACCATCTAACATTGACATCCTTTGTGATCCCACAATGTTCTACAGTATGTGATCCATATTGAGAAGAGGATAATTATCTTTTAATTAGGCTTTATTTAAGTTTCTGAAATCAATACATATCCTGATCTCTCCATTTTTCTTCCTTCCAGGTACCAAATTAGCCAACCAACTGGAAAACCTCAATGCTACTATGATGTTTGCTTCAAAAAAAAATTAATCTCCTTTTCAATCAATGGCAGAAGTAGAGGATTAATTCTTCTCAGCTTTTGTTTGAAAGCCTTTTCATTTTTCTTTATTGGTATTGTATGTTCCATTATACTAGGATCATATCTTTTCAAATCTGCATAACTCCATGCAAAAAAATCTATGTATCTCTTCATCAAATCAACATATCTCTACTTTACCTCAAAAGAAAGGTACTTAGACAATTTGACACACTTGGGATTTTCTGCAGTACCAAGATTACAGGTTTTAACCTCTTCATCATCATATTTTATCTTAGGAGTCTTGGCTACATCATTTTGGTCAAACAAATTTTCAAGAGGAATCAGCCCCTTAGGAATACAATTGTTTTTCATCTAGATGACTTTTGTACTAGATTTGGTTTCAACAAACATATTTTTCTACTCGAATTGAATGGTTTCGAACTCTTCTCTCAATTCCAGGAAATTTTTTACTCATTTATCATTTTTGAATACTTGCCATCTTTTTATGTTATCAAGAATGGCTGGCATATATCTGATTTCAATCTCATATTTCTTATTGGAATGAATTGGAATTGTAAATGGCTTGGTTGAAACAGCCATGGAATCTCTAATACCATTATGTTCTCTAGGCCTGATTATGAAATTGTGTTCTTCAAAATTTTCCAACAATTCAAGAATTAAATTTATGTATTTTCTCATTCTAACATCTTTATTTTGAGAGGTGCCATTTAATTGTTTGATGACTAACTTAGAATCACCAAAAATTGAAAAAAAATTAGCACCTAAGTTTTTTAAAACTTTTAAAGCCAAAACCAAACCTTCATATTTAGCCATGTTATTTGTGCAATCAAAATTGAGTTTGTAAGAGCAAAACTTACTTTCATCTCTTGGGTTGATTATCCAAATTCCTGCACCAACTCTATCTCTTCTAGAAGAACAAACAAAGCTCATGTGCCACCAACCTTCTATGTCAATTTCTTCCACTTGCTGATTTTAGGTTTCACCTATGATTCCATTGAAAGAATAAAGGATCCTAACTCTGTTTCCACTGCATAAACTGGGAAGTTTTGAGGTTTGTCTTTGTTGTTGACTATATATTCCATTCTAGACTCTCGATATAATCTTTTCTTCTCGCCAAAAATAGGGATAGTGGCATAGGACATGTCCATTTGCATGGTTCCCTTGATCACGGGGGCTTCACTCAGGGAGAAATACCATACCACGTGGGTTCAGATTGCGGGATATTTATTGAGGAAAAAATAACATGATGTATTGGGGGATATATAGGGGGTAGAGAGTTTTAATATTGGCATGTATAAAAAATGGAGGCGAAAGTTAATGAAAAAATGTAAAGGGGTATAAAAAATGTTAATGAAAAAACAAATACCTATAATATCTAGTGAAAGTAGGGGTATTTAAATTAGGAAGGTGTATTGGGTTCATATTGGTAGGGGGTTAAATAATGTGATTTTTAGAGGTATTTTCCAATATCTAGTAAAATTAAGGGTATTGTTTAATATTCCACAGTCGCACGTGATACATCAAAGGTTCATTGAGTGAAGCCCTCGTGCCCTTGATTTAAGTAGCCCATGATCTAGAAAACAACATATACAAATTTGGTGGAATATCTACTACAGTTATGTCCATCACTACAGTTTTAACAGGGACTTGAGATAGACTAACCACCACATCTTTGATTAAGCCTATACATTGAAATCCCTTATAATCAAATGAGAATAAATCCTTGTAAGGTATGGACATGTCCAAGGGCAATATTTCCATGATGACCTTTGGCATTAAATTGTGAGATGCCAAGATGCCCCTGAATGTAACATAACATTGTGTAATGTTGTGTCACAAATATTTAAACACACACAAAAAGGTGGCACTTCTTCATTTTCCTCATCTCACACTCTTGTCCTAAGAAAATGGTAGGGTGATCTTCTTGAAGATTTAGAGTATTAGAGGGTCCAACTTGAGGGTTAATCATTCTAACAATTTGATTCCTATATTCTGTAACCCTTATTATTTCTCCAAAGGGGACAAAATTTTTTATTTTTGAAATATCATTTTCTAGGCTAAAAATTGGTTGATATTTTTCAATTTCTTTCCCAGGAGCATCTTTCTTCAATTCAAAAACGTTTGGAACATCTTCTTTCTTATGCTGATTCTTATTGGCAACTACAGGGAAATTCATATTCCTCAAGTTATATTGTTTTTGCATCTCAAAAATGGAATGTTGATATCCATTCAGGTATTCTAATTGTTTTTCCGTTTCATTAGTACACATGTCATTACTAGATTCATCATGCTCTTCTTTTGTTAAAAAAATCTTGCATGTTTCATCCTCATCCAAATAATGTATGATTTCTTCTTGATTTTCTGGCTACATTTCTTCTTCATCAACTAGATTTTGCTAGAAAGGGGGCCTAACTTGATGATCATGTTGGTTTTTTTGTTCTCTTTTTCTCTGTTGAATATGAATTCTCATAAAATTTGGGTTTCTTATTTCTGTTTCTGGTTGTGCAACAGGAGGATTATTTCCAAGTGTTAGTCTTTCCATAAGTTTTTCCATGGTTTTCATCACGCTATAAAATTTTACATCTGAAGATGAAGAATATTACTCTTCCTCCTTTACTCTTGCTTTCCCAGTCTTTGACCTTTTTTCTGCAGCCATGTTGACCTACACCTTAATAGCATCATTTTGCATGTTAGCCAAAGTGGCAGATTCCATCTCTCTTAGAAAAATGGAAAACTCATAATCAAAAGCTTCAACATAATGCAATTGTGAAGCCCCTAGGGGAGGTTTTATATGAGTAGGAATGGAATTATACACTTTGTTAAACCTTTTTGAAAAGTATTGCACTGATTCATTACTCGCTTTCTTAAAATTATTATATTCAGTCAATGCTTGAACAATATTCACCTTACTTACCCATTTCCTTAAGAATTTGTCTTCTAATTCATCCCAATCTTGTATACTTTTTGGGGTTAAGGCTTTAAACCATTTTCTAACTTCATTGATGAAACTTTGTACAAACAATCTCATCTAAACATCTTCTTCATCCACCTCCTCTAAGTCTATGAAATCATTAAATTGGTCAACATGTTTTTCTGCACTAATTCCCTCCTCACCTCCAAAAGTTTTTATTCTAGTAATGTATCCTTGTGGTAGATCATGAATTTGAGCAAGCAAGACAAGATGGGCTTATCTGGCAGGGCCTACAAGAGGTGGAGGAGGAGGAAATCCTGCCATTGTAAAGGTGACAACAATATATGTAGTAGTAGAAACCACAATAGGCGTGGTAGCTATCAAACTAGTATGAGTGGTAGCGAAAGCAGATGTGATTGTAGGAAAATGAGTTACAGGGATATTCAACATAGAAATAAAATAAATCCACTCAGGTAAAGGGATACGAGCTCTTCTTTTCAACAGGAATTCAAAAGGATTAAGCTTTTTTAGTTTTTATAAAGACTCCTATTGTAATGATAATTCTGAAGTGACAATTTCCCAAAACCTTCCTTTATCTTCTTTGGAAACAATAGACGTGGTGTCTACCCCTAATCTTTCTAGATCTAGGACAATTTCTGTTAATTCATTTTATGATTTAGATCTAAAACATGTTTGCTTAGAATTTTAATCAAATTTTATGTCCTCAATACTTTGAACACCTCCAGAGGGTAAAGATGAAGAGCTAAAGAGATGTGGAGTAATTCATTTTGATGAGCTACCAATTCCTTTGAGAATTTTCTTTTGATTATCAACTACCTTTGGTGGATCTGGATCTCGATTTCTCCTGATGTAAATCTTCTTGGGAGCCACCTTTGAATTTAAAATTTGAATGATTTCGCCAAGGTAGAAGTACAACCTTCAAATCCCTAACCTCCTGCTACCTTCAAGAGCTCAACTACTTTGAAAATAATCACCTAGGATAATACAACTTTTGACCTCCTGGTATAAACACCAAAATGTTATCACTAGGTTAGAACAGGTTGGGTTGTGGCAACCTCCAACCAAAATAGCTATTTCAAACCACTTATAGTTAGAAGTTAACCCTTCTAGCATGAGAGGGCTCTCTCAAAGAAAACAATATGATGTTCTAGATAAAACTCACTTATAGATGGCTAAATCTAGATTTTTATGTGATTTTTTAGGTGAAAGAGAGAGTTATGGCTACCACCATTGGGCATGGAGTCAATTGAAGAAAATCAATTACAAACAACACTGTTTTCATGGAGGTGGAGGTATTTTTGGCTTTAAACTGGTGTGAAGTAAACATTTACAGTAACACACAACAAATTGAAGGAAGTTGGAGCAATTTGAAATGAATTCCAAGTAATCAATATGCTATGAAAACTGATAACAACATAAAATCATGATAAGAAAACATAAAGCCAAAACTAAATTTTAGGTAGAAAAACAAACTCTGCTGCAAAATGTATATTAATTGGATAATTTTTTTACATAAAGTGACCTTCTCATATCATTGATCAACACATTTAGAGTCAAGAAAATACAAATATATAGACTGAGATTTGATTTACAAAATTTGCCACCAAGGCTACATTCGATCAACGACTAAGAGACCCAACCCTATTTGACTTAAGAAAAATTGGGCCTTTGTAGGGATTTTTTTGCTTTATATAATTTCAATACAAATAGGATTCTTCCATCTTTTATGAGCTCAACAAAATTATGTTGATGAACTTTATCAAATCCAGCCAACTCCTGATGTGTTGGAGTGTTGATGTGTTGGAGTGCTAATCTTTTCCCATGTGGATGCTGACCTGGTTGACATGTTGACATGTCTTCCTGAAAAATAGGAGTCCTTTGTGTGATGATGTGGAAACTCCTACGACTTGTATTCCATTTAGTTTCCTTGTTGTCTGATGCCCAATCAAAATTTTATAATGCTGAAAAACATAGTTTAACAGTTTCGTACCAAAAATTGGTAGCAAATTACAAAAAACACTCTTTTTCTACCATTATGATCTTTTTACAAGTTTTGAAGTTTTCACTGATGTTTTTTAGCTAAACACATTCCATTATAACTCCCTTAGCTAATATTTTTACTTGCATTATCGTCCATGAGAAGCTACAACAATTTTGTAGCAAATATCCAGCTTAGCTATGGGGAGTTGCTATGAAACTGTGAAATTTATGAGCTTTTGATTTTTCAAGGTTTGTTGTGCCTCCTTATTACTCATGATATCATTTTCAACTTTGCACTGTGTTGAAACTATTAGTTAAACAAAGTATATGCAAAAATGAGGGTTTTACCATATCTAAGGAGTGTCATCTACTACAACAAAAATCTTCAGATTTCACTTTAGGAGCTCAACTTTGATCATTTCAATTTGAGCTTCTACTGCTTTGACTTGTCCCTACAACTTATTCCTTTCTGCTTGTATCTATTTTTTCATTATGTACATGTGTTTCAACATTATATGCAAAGGCTAATTTCTCTTCACCATCTTTTTGGATTTTTCTCCAATTTCATAATAGAATTCTATCTACTTTGACACCTCCCTTTTCCGCTCTTCAAACTCAAGTTTAGAATTAATGACATATTTTCTAGACTCTGTCAATTTCTCTTGCAGAACCTCTATTTCTCTTTTTTCTTATACAGGCTCCTTGCCTTTCCTCTTCCTCTGTTTTTGTAAAGGCACTTCTAGCATCTTTTCAGTTTAATGCATTGAACTTGTAACATGTTTTCTTGGCTTGAAGACAAAACCTTACTCTTCTTGTGAAAAATCTAATTGCTTGGCCCTCTTACTCTTCTTTTTAGTTTTAGTCTTGGTCACTTCTATATGTTGCTCAATTGGGCTTTCTTCAATCTCAATGGCCTCTAGGATATCAGTTAGCTTACCCTTCCTTTTACTTTGCCTTCTGGTCATCCTCCTCTCAGTGCTTGTCAAAGTTCTTACTACAGGTTTTGCTACAGGTTTCTTCTCTTCCCTAGTGGTCATTTATTGCTACTTTGGAGTTCTCCTAGAAGGGGTGGCAGTATCTAACTCATAGCCACTCAAAAATAAAAGGGTAAGCCAATCTCTATTTAACCTATTTATCTCTTCTATAACCAACAATTTAATGAGGCCATGGTGAAAAACAAAGGTATTACTAGCATAAAGCTTTCCTTGCACCTTGTCAACCATCTTTCCAAAACTTCTGAAGAGATAAAAAGGAATGTCTAGAGCTTGTTTACCTGTGAAATGTAGTAGATATCTGAAATGATATTGGAAAACCATGTTGAATCTACCTACACATTTGAAATACCTCCGGATGGCCATTAGGAGTTTAGAAAAATGCTCTTCAAGGCAAGTTCGTGAAATGCTAGTAGTCATGTTAATCCCTATGTGTTCTTCCTTGGGGAATTCATCACAATTTAGTAGCTGAAACTTTTGAACCTTGAACCACATTTCTCCTAACCTAGGGATCTTTGTAGCACAAGAAATTATGTTAGGGGACACTGCAAATTTCAGAAGACCAACCTTTGTTTCTATTCCATTGAAGTTTATGGAAAATTCCTTAGCAATCTGCACATGGAAACCATGCAACTTCTCGCAAAAACGTAGGCATCGCACGCTCGCAAAAATATTGGATGAAAACAAGGTCTTCCTCCAACAGCTTCATGTATGTGGGTTCATAGCATAAAACTGAGTGTCCTTTACACTTCTTTTTCTGTGCCATGGCTGCAACACATATAAAGATTCTTTTCACCTCCAAATTACCCTAAAGACAACTAGACTTTCTTTGACATCAATGGATTCTTTCCTAAATACAACAAAACCAACTCATATGACAAAATAAATATTTTGAAGTGAAAAGAAAACGAGGTAGGAATGAAGCTATACAGTGTGAATATTTAGGGGATAAAGGCAAACAACATGTATTCATGACTTACTGTGAATCTGACCCACAACGTGTTATAAAAAAAAGGACCATTACCACAACAACACAATTTCATAGCAGGACAGGTATTCGAAGAGATAGATCCTCTATGGAACTATCAGGAACTTTCGTAGAAAACCCTTGGTTTCCCTAACTGGGGTTGCTACGAGTTTCTACAAAACTATCAAAATTCCCATGATGAACAAATAAGCCCAACACACATGAAATTTTGGATTTTAACCCTTATGATTGATCATATCTAAACTCATATTGACCCTACATAATGACAAGATGACAAAATGGAACTTTGTACATGAACTTATACTTTGAGAAAATTTAAAACCCTAGCTAATTTGAACAATTGACTTAAAAACTATTTCTATGTGTTATCATGGGTAACACCTATATCCTAAAGAACCATGTAAGAATGTTCATTCCTCATCCTGCTATTAGCTCACTCATCATCCAACAAGAGTTGGGTAAATGAAGAGCTAACTAGATGACTTGCCTCAAGGAATATGACTTGGAGTTCAAGCTGGATCACACAGTTAAAGGGGATGGGTTATGTAAATTGGCCACCAAAGTTGCAGATCAACAAAATGAACAAGTAAAAGTTTGGGACCATGAGATTGAGATGTACCAAAACAACCTCAAAACGATACATGACTATTTATCTTGGTATGTCAATATGAAATAATATTTATGGAAATGGACCCTACCTCCTACCTTGTCCGCGAAAAAAATGATCCGTGAGGATTAAAGCTACATCTTATTAGTTAATACAGGGAAATCCATTTTGTAAACGCCATAATGGCTTATTACTCAAGTTCTTAGAATCCGATGAATCCTATCTAGTGTTAAAGGAGTTGCATGTTGAGCTAGGAGGCCACTATGATGATGATACCACATCCCATAAAATCATGAGAGATGATTTCTACTGGACCATCTTGTTCAAGGATGCTCATGCATACATTCGTAAATTATTAATCTGCCAAAATTGCACTCGAAGAGAATCTCATTCAGCCACCTGAATCCAAGCTATAGTAGTAGAATAACCATTTCAACAATGGGGGCTACATGTCATTGGGGAAATTGTGCCACACTCATTGAAATAGCACAGGTACATTCTCACAACTATCGACTATTTCAAAAGGTGGGTGCAAGCCATCCCATTGCGTAAAATCAAGGATTAAGAGGTAATATCTTTTGTTATTTAGCACATCATGACCAGGTTTGGCGTTCCACACTCCCTCATTTTTTATAAATCTAGTTATTTCTTGTATTTCAAGTTATATGATTTTTCTTTTGAAAATGGTATTGTTTTGAAACATTTAGGTAACTATTAACTCTAAGGAAATGGCTTGGCAGAGTCCACCAACAAAAACCTAATATGCATTATCAAGAAAACCTTGTTATGTCACCAAAGGAATAGGCACAATACCCTAAACAATTCGCTATGGACCTATTGTGTTACCTCGAAACCATATCTTGGAACCTCCCCTTATTTCCTAGTCTATGGGAAAGAAGCCATTTTAGTGCTGAAATTGTACCTACTTGCTCTTCATTTGTCACAAGAGTCGTGAGGCACACCTTTCCATACCATGCAAAGTAGAATCAACACCCTTACTTAGCTAGAGGGAGAAAGACAGGAGGATAGGGAGAATTTTATCATGCATGAAAGTCGAATGAAGATCTAGTTTTATAAAAAATCCACAGGGACTAATGATTTTAATGTAGGTGACCTAGTCCTCCAATGGGATAAGGCCCATGGGGACAAAGGTAAACATACCAAATTTTAGGCCTTCTATATTATTCCGTTTCAGGTTAAGAAGAAGGTTGGCTAGCATACCTACAGACTATAGACATTAGAATGGAGGGTCGAACCCCTCCTTGTAAATGGCCATGACCTCAAATTTTACTTTCCCTGGCATCTCTCATAGCTTCTTTTCCATCCCTATGCTATAATTTCTTTTATGTTTTTCTTTTTGCATTTTTCTTCGATCTAGCCCTACTTTTTCCTTTTGTACTTAGTCTCATATTATTTCATGCCTTTTAATCATTGTATCTTTGTTCTTTAATAAAGATCCTACCCTGAATAAAAGATTCTAAAATGTTGCCTAAGTCAAACCCCTTAGGGTTGGGGTAGCCTCTACGCCAATGGTTGAGTTGTACCTTTTTCTATGCCTCCACTTGATCACTCCTAAATTCCCGACTAAGGGAAGGTGTCAAGATCTATCTCAGTGGGAAACTCTGGCTATCCATGGCGCCCTATTTTTCAACAATAAGTCCTGATTTTGACCTAGCTATAACTTGAATGCATTGGTTCATCCCATTGACTTGATAAGGGGAAAGAAAAACCTTAATGAACAACATATTTTGGTATAACAATTAAGTCTTTGAAAACCAAAAACAACCTCTCTTGCAAATAAAATAAGTTGGTATCCCTCATCCACCCAGGAAAATAAATACCCAATGAATAAGTTCCAATGAGCACATGAATAAAATTTAAATAAAGGGGAAAGGATTGATAAATGCTTCCTTCATAGAGAGATAATGTAACGACTCTGCTGGGGTATTGTCCAGGTTTTCTGGCAGTACAACAATGCTTGCGATTTCCAGGGAGTGACTCCGCCAGGGTACTATCCAGGATTGTTGCCAGCAAAAAAACACTACGTATATATAGCCACAATACTGAAGATCTTTATGGCCCATATCATTATCCAAACCCCTATCTTGAGTCGTCAGGAACTTCTTTGGTCTATGTGGTTAAAAATCTAAGTCAAAGTAGTAGGGAGCTCATGATCAGTACTAAAGGTAACCTTGAGACATTAGTGGGAACCATGATCTTGGAAAGAAACACTCACAAAGTTCCAATACATCCCAAATAAAGGGCAAGCAAAGATACAGAGATTCTATCAACGAATCACCAATTGTTGTAGCCACTACAAAAACCCTCACAAAATTTTTGTCCCTTCAAAATTTTGGGAGCCTTGCACCAAGTTTGTACTTTTTCACTTACTTCTAAAATCTCACCTCGACATTTTGGCAATCTGCAAAGTCTCCTGGGTCCCATCATAGATCCAATTTTCTAGGACTTAAGGTTCATCTTCTACCTAAGTCACAGGTTGCACAAAACGAGCTTTCATTCACTAAAAAGCATGACCTGTAACATCCCTTCTCTTTAAGCAAGTGAAGTCACAAGGTCATGACTTAGATTTTTTTGACCTTTCATTACCTCATGACCATGCGAATATATGATTGGGTCGCTAAGTCCCAACAAATATTCTCACTCTATCTTGTGACTATGTGACCTCGTCCTTGGAGGTCAGTATGCCACTAGGTCGCTCAGTCACAAAGAGACGAGAAGATACCCCTCATGAACTTAGGACTTGTGCGACTCAACAAACCCCTCAGACCTCACACATACAACCTTTTCTATATAAATGACTCACTCTGTTGGTTCATTTGTCAATTTCATTGGAGCGCTCAAGAGATGGATAGGCTTGGTGATTTAGAGATGTGCGCAACTCTCTCCAAGTAGGTGACCTTTCCTCTCCCTTGTAATCATTATTCTTTTCCATTTATCCCCTTTTTCCTTCTGACCCTATGCATTCTATGATGGGATGGTTTTATTCATTGTTTGACGCCCCTTCTTCGCTCATTTCTTCTCTACAACCCTCTAGTTAAGAATTTTTCCATATAATCCCCTCTCTACCAAGGAATCTAGTCCCACCTCTCTCATGTTCATGTTTTCCCTCTCAGTAACTTATGTTTTAGATCTAGTAAAGTCCTAAGGCCACATTTTGAGCTTTCGCTTCTCCTCTGAGCCTCCCTGGAGAACAGGTCACACAAAGAAAAGAAACAATAGGTCAAACAATGTGACTTGGTGATACACCCAAACTTGCGACCTCCCTTACTGTGTGACCCAACAATCCACGTGACCACATGATTGCTGTGACTCCTGCAACCTACCTACCCTTGTGACTCCCACAACTTGTGACTCATGCGACTCACCTACTTCTGCGACCTAGCCAACCAATGTCAGCAAGTTTAATATTTTATTCTCTCATTTATTTCAACCCCTATCATGTGCGACCCAATGACCTCTTATGAACATGACTCCCCTCCGAGACTTTTCCCAGTACTTTGAAGCCTTAATTAATGATTCAATTTTAGTTTTACATTATTCATGTTTTTTCTCTCATCGTGGGATTATTTGTTTGACATGTCAGGCGACGTGGACAATGATTGCATCTCTATTTCCTCTTTCTCTGGAGAAATGGCACCTTGGGTAGTCAAGCCTTCCCACAAGAGCACCAAAAGTAGTGGCCAGGAAGGACACAAAGGCCTGTCACCTCATATTTACATGGACAATGTGTGCAACATCAATAAGACCACCAAACTATCCTAGTTTGACATATATGCATAAGTTTCTAAGAAGGACATCCTTGAGGAGCAAGAAGACTTCAATGCATACCCCAATATCAAGAGGTCTAGGCTCCAAAAGGTGGTCTTGCATCCACTTGTCTTCCTGTGTGTAGAGACTATAAATTAGATTATACATAACACTGACATAGATTGGTGGGTGGTAAGGAATCATACAGGTGGTGCCTTTGCATCCATCTCTTCGGCAGACATTGCTTCCTATTACATGTTGCGAGATAAAGAAGAAACACTTAATACCAAATGGGTGTCATATTTCTAGATTCCAGCATAGGACATTTTAAGGTCTTGGTGGCAAGACCCTTATAAGTTTTTGGGGAAAAATGATCAGGTGTATAGGATGGAAGGCCTGAAGAAATTTTGCTAACTCATTGTTGCAATGATGAATCAATTGTATGGGAGGCCTAACATTGATACCTTTCTCAGGTCATGAGTCCCTATCATGTATGTTTTCGTCCCCATGGGCACAATATTCAACTGGGCTAGCATCCTTGCTTCCATGTTGAATATTAACATATAGGTGGTGAAGTATCATGAGGCAGACCAACCATCGTAATTGTACATCGCCTCGTACCTATTAGATGCGGTAGGTGCGAGATGTCATTTCGACAAATGGAGTTATAACTGGACAAAAGTTATGGCAAAACTTGTGCACCAGTATTATAAGATCCTTTTGGACCCAGGTTATAAAAGTGTACATGAGTCCATTGTATGTTTTAGCCCTGCACAAAAATTACCTCCATACGAATTCTAAAACACAGAAAATAATCAGTGCAAGAGCATAACACATAAAACACATATACACAGATATTTTTCCCTGGATCCAAAAACCAGGACTACTAGCTTGATATTTCATTATGTTCCTTTCAATGTTACAATACGTATATTTACATTTCAAAGCATCCAATACCATAGAACGAAAACCATTGTGCCCAAAACCATGTGTGAAAACCATGCACAAAACCATAGGTAGGTTCACCCACCTAATATAGGGTTGCACAAAATTTTCCCTAGGGTGCTACCTTGGACCCCAAAGAGGGGGGCTAGCCACCACCCTCAAAACCCCTGTGACCCCCCGCTACGTAATCAATGCAACGAAGGTGGGGCTCTACCCCCCGTCTAACCCATCGGTTCACTAGGAGAGCTAGTCATGGAAATAATATAACACAACCCAACATCCATCGCTAAGACATTCATTTCCCCTTTGTGCTAGTTTCTCTTCGGAGAAGATCCTCCATGCATGTTGAAGAGAGTTATGGAGACTGTTACTAAAGTAGCAGATTGGTTCCCCATCGAGGAGGGAACGTTCCTTAGGGTACTTGGCTTGTATAAACCTCCTCATGCACTTCCTAGGTTTTCCACAGACAAATTACTATTGTAGGAGGTATGTTATCATATGACTACAAGGTTTTAAGAGATGCTGAGTAAGGGGAAGAAAAAGCCTTGGCCTGCCTTCCCTCTCACTATTGGGGCATACACTATTGAAAGCTTCAAGGAAGTTGAGGTAGAAGCCAAGGATATCAAGGGATTTCATTTTGTGACCTTAAGTCACTGTACTTATGTCCCCAAAAGGATGGTAGCCATGCATTGTAAGAAGGCTAATTTTAATTGGTCATACCCGAATACCAAGCGATGTCATGAAGATAAGGTTAGAAAATGGTACAATGCGGCAAGATAATTTGGCCCAAGTGGGAAACAAGAATAGCAAGACGAGCAGGCTGAGAATTATGAAGAGAACATAAGACTACAAACCAATTGTGTGTTTCTCAAGAGAAAAGGGGAACAACAAGAGGTAAGTGGTAAACTTAAAATAATAAAAGTGAGGAACCAGAAGATCCTTCATGCGAGCAAGAGGAAGAGGAATATGGCGAAACCATGAAAGAAATAAATGAAGCCCTAGATAGGAAAAAACAAGAGTTGAAAAGGAAAAGAGAAGAAGAGTCAAGGAATTCACAAAAATTTGTTCATCAATAGCTCGAGGACCTTCAGTAGCAACAACTTGAAGAAGAAGTAAGGAAGAATTAGCAAGAGGAAGGATGACTAAAAAGGGAGGAAGAGGAGTGATTGATCCAAGAAGAAAGGGAAAAGGAGAGGCGAGAGCAAGAAGAGATGGAAAAGAAGGAGCAACAAGAATAAGAACTCAAGAGGAGGTGAGAGGAAGAAGAGAAGGAAAAGAAAAGGATAGAAGAGAAACATAGGAGAAACGATGATGAGGAAAAAAGGAAAAAGGAAGAAGAGGAGCTGAAGAAAAAAAGAGGATATTGACGAGAGAAACAAGCAAGATCTCTAACAGTAGCAACAACAACAAGAGTCTGATGCACATGCTGAAATTCCTCCATTATTTGTTCCTCTATCCACCCTCTTACTAGAGGGCACTTACCTCTTAAGCAATTGGGCATTCTTGATGAAGTAGAACAGGAAGTATTGGATCTCACAAAACTTACTTTTGACCAAGTCAATCATAATATTGTGGACGAAAGGAGAAAGTATAATGCTTGGAATCCCACAGGACCCCTATCCATTACCACAAAGAAAGACATTGTCCTAGATGCTACAATAAATCTGGAGATGATTGCTTCAGCTAGAACTGCCTTTATAGTCATGACTGAGTTAAATGTAGGAAGAATGAGCAAGTAGATCATAGAACTCAGGGAAAGCTCTACGCCTCTTAGCAGAGAGCTACCAATGTAGAAGAAGACAGGAAAAGATTCGAAGAAGAAATGAATGCTTGTTCCTTTCTCACTCAAGCACAAAAGAACCACAACCATCAATCAAGGAAGAAGTTGAGACCCTGAGAGAAGCCATGGAAGTGATCTATGAGGAAGTGTCGAAGCTGACTCACACCATGTCCCCTATCCTAGTCATATAGGCCGATACGAAGGAAAAATAGCCATTATAAAACAAGCTATAAAATGTCTCTATAACATTCATGAGTGGACAAATAAGTATCCATATGCACTGGTATTTCTCCCAAAGAAGGATTAGATAACCACCTAAAACGACAAAGTCCATATATGCATTAAGATCCAATTATAAGATAAGCTAGCTAGGGATGTTGAAAGGGTTCTTGCCTCTTACAGAAATTTGATGAGTGGGTTGGAGTCTGTGATTGAAGTTCATGGGATTCCTTCCATTGGAGAAGTTGGAGAATTAAAGAAGCAGGAGGAAATCCTACAGGAGGTTCAATCATTTCTCAACCCTTTCAGGAAGACAACACAGGAGATTTGCAGGTCACGAAGGAAAACACTACATCGTATGTGGTGGAGATGGTGAGGATGTACACGAAGTTAGTAACTCTATCCAATCAAATCAAGGTTAAGAGAAGCACTCTCATTCCAAATTCCCTTGAATTCCTCCACAAACATGATGAAGAGTAGCCGAAGGTGGCCACAATAGCTTTTGTGTACAAGCTCTAGCACACCTACCTCATGGAACTATTGCACATAGATGTACCATAATTTTCTATTACTAAATTGTTATAATGTAATCATTTTGTTTTGTTGTGAATAACCCGGTAGGATATAGTAGAACAAAGTAGGAATTCAAAAGGTCATGAGATAGTCCAAGAGTCACAGGTAGACCAAAATTCACCCTCTTTTCTATAAATATACCCTCATGATACATTATAAAGGACTTTTAGCTTTGGAGTTATTCTGGTACATTTTTTTGAGAACTTATGACCTTTTAGTAAATGCAAGGAGTAATGGTATATTTCCACTGTTGGTTTCGATGAAGACCTTGTATGTTGGTGCCATGAATATTATCCACTTAATGAATTGAAACTTCCTATAAGCTTTGGTGTAATGTCTCCCCCTATGTCTCCTAGTGTTGTGGGTTTTCCTTTGCAACACATGGATGGTATATGATATACTAACCTTATGCTTATGTTGATAAACCGTTTTATTGATATTGGCATAGTATCATTGTGGGCTGAGCACTCGTTTGTGGTTTCAATGGTTAACAATCACAAACTCATTCTTGGTTGCTAAACTTATTTCTTATTTATGCGTGGTCTTATTTAAAGTCTTGCTAACAACGATTTTATTACAATTCATGATTTGAAGTTATGTTGTTGCTATTTATGGTATCTGTTTTATCGGGCATTCATTAGTTACTTACTTGCATTTGTCGAAGTTTATACGTTTGCCTTAACCGATGCTCTATTTCTTGTCCGAAGCAAGATTCAACCAACGAGATGGCAGTTGGGCCTAATTGTCGGATGGGACCCGTAAAGGAAATGGTGTAGAATCTGGTATGGATTATGCATCATGAATATCCCCTAACAATTTGTGATAAATTCAAGCCTGTCGACAGAACCTTGAATCTCTCAATTTATGCAATACTTCATAATAGAGAGATCTTTAATTCAGTGGCCCTGTGCTTTATGGCTATATATATTATAAGTCCACACACACACACATATATATATATATATATATATATATATATATATATATATATATATATATACACTCATCGTAGCTATTATATTAATTGAAACATTTCATGGTGAAAAGGCCATTAGTTTGAAACTCTCTCGACAAAAATCAAGTCATGCTAAGGGTTTGGGTGGCCCAGGTGCCATACTCCCCTCATGATTTTGACAACATAGATTCCCTTGACTCACTGTCATAGGTTAGGTGTGCCAATAATGTCAAGATTCAGTTTACCCAACCAACAAAAAAATAATTATATATTATATTGTATAATTAATTAATTAATATTAACTATACAACATGATATATAACTAATATATAATATTATTCTAGTATTATATTAATTAAATATTATAATAATATATACTAATACTAATCACAATTATTTAAATAATAATAAGGGAAAAAATGTAGAGGAATGTTAAAACAATTTTGGTATTTATTATGTTTTTAGTCATAAGCATTGCATGCAACCTTTGTTGATATTAAATTAGCCTAGATCTATTTTAATTCTAGATCTACTAAACATCTAGAGGGATCAAATCTCTTTTCACTATTAAAGAGATTTGTATCTCAAAAAAATCGATTCCACTTAACATTTGGTATATCCCAAAAATAAATTTAAACTAGTTTAATATTCATTAATTACTAATCATAAATATAATTATTAATTTTATATAATAAACCATAAAACACCATTATATAAGTTTTACAAAAATATTTTTAATAACTGAAATATTTTCAGAAAATTTAGAAGAACCTAACTTAGGTGAACCCAATGATTTGTTGATGTAAGGCCGTTTAAATTTTCCCTATCTTTGTTAATAGTCTTAAAATCAATCTAACTAGTATTTGCACCAGATGTTGCAAAGGAAACACCGTAATGCATAAATTGAAGAATACAAATACAACAAAAGAATACTTTGATAAAGAATAAAAATATATTGAACGCTCAAATCAATGCCCCATTAACTGGAACCACTTAGTAGACATATCTATCAACATTAGGGTTATATACAATGATCAAGAAATTTCCCATATACAAAGAGCACCTTCCACAAGAACCTTTTGTCACATCCGCATTTTTAAAAAGGCCTTGGAACGTGATTGGAACCTCCCATATTGCCTTTTTCATTATGCAAATAAATTTTCCACGGACAAAAATTTACAGCTAATTTGTTATAATCGGGATTATGTTTTATTTATTTCCTTCACAATGTATCACTTTTAAATTTTAAACATGGTTCTCTGGTTTTAGGTCGCAAATTATGTGATAAAAATGTGCTCATCATTTTCACTATACCTATATTTTTTTCCATTTGTAAGTATATAACACTCGCAAGCAATTGAATTTGCAACAAAAATGATCAAGAATAGCAGTTTTGTGAAAATTATTTATTGTTTTTATTAGATTATTCTATGGAAAGTATGGCCAACAATTAGGTTACAGAAAGTATTCCCAACAATTATCTTATTGTTGCACAGTTCAATCAAATTTGACATCATTAAGGAAACTCTGTTTTTTACTGTCTAACAGCATTGATACATACATGGCCAACAATTAGGTTACATAAAGTATTCCCAACAATTATCTTATTGTTGCACAGTTCAATCAAATTTGACATCATTAAGAAATCTATTCGAGTATGAAGAGAAAGAAAGAAAACAAGGGGGGCCAAAAGGATCTGGAATGTATGGATAAGATCAATATCTCTTTAATTAGTTTTCGGGTTGTAGTTTCAAGTTATCCTTATTAGTGTTTGGTAAGATTGACTCATTTTCACTCATTGTGTGTATGAGATCAATTGGTGGGCTTGTTACTAAAACAACAGTTGAAGTTGTCATAACTGAGCATGCCATTGCACCTGTTATCGCAAATTCAGGGAAGGGTTTTGCTCAAATTTCCCTGTTAGGATTATTGACAAGAGAGAATGTTCAATGGTGGAAAACATTGTGAGTTCTAAATATGTGCACAGGCCACTTGGTTGTCCATTTGTTCAAACCATCTTCTTGGTTTCTGATTTGATTTGGTCAATCCTTTATTGTATCTGCGTCGTCTCAGAGCTCTTCTCATGAATATATTCATCAACAAGATCTTATTTACCTTCTACAAATATCACGTGAAAAAGTTAACTTAGTTGAAGTGAGACCACAATCATATGAAGTGATTGAATATCTGGTACTCCAGAGCAAACCCATTCAACTCAGGGTCTGCTTCATGCATTTATTCTAAATAACCAGTCATCGCATCATTCATATTCTGGATAAGTACTTATATGGTAAGCCTTTTATATGTATAATTTTATGTAGTTAGTTGCTGCAAGAAATTTGAAACTGGTTTGGTAGCTTATATTTGAATTAGTTACTCTTATTTGGTGGTGGTTTTGAACATAAAATAAACAGCACTATGTTATTCATGTAAGAGGGTACTTATTTAGAATGTCAAATGTAACATATGCAATCTACATGTATGCCCTAACAACAATGTGCATGCACTATTTAGTACGACATGGATCCTAGCCCTTAGTAATGAATGGAGCAAGGACTACTATGCAACTCTTGTACATTGGCATTTATGCTGTGAATTTTATTTTCTCAAGAGTTCATAAATGAAATGTTCTAACATTTTCATGTTCCGAGTTATCCTTTCCTTTTTCAGTTCAAATGATATCCAATTTTTTAGCAAAATTTTGCTTTGTCCTAATTTGGAAATAAAAAGTTCATATTCTGATTATTCTTTTGTTATCATTCACAGGATTTTGTTTCAGATGATTCAATCTTCTGTGGGATTTTTTGATGGCCATGGTCCTTATGGTCATCTTTTTATTCGCAGGGACATAGGTTCATTACCAGTGTAACTGCATTCTTTTTGGCAATCTTTCAAGGATAAAGCAAACAACATCGATGCTACTGATACATAAAATAATAAAAAGAAGGCCAAAATGCCCAAAATGACTTAGGTGGTGATGGCCAAGTCAGTTCAACAAAGGAATCCAATCTTTTTTCTGCCTGGAAAGACACCTACCTAAAAGGAATCCAGTCTTTTTTCTTTTGCAGATAGTATCACCTACATTTTGGCCATGAGGAAGCTTCTTATTCACACAAATTCAGGGTTATTTCTGTGTGGTTAACCTACACTATTTTGAGGGTAATTGAATGATGTTTGGAGCACAATGTGTGGATTAATTTTGAATTCAACATTCTGTCTGCACAAGTGTGTCCTTCGATCTTGTACTTCAAACCCCTAAAGTTGTTCTACGTAGACTTCCTCTTTAAGCAAGCCATGTAAGAAATCAATCCTAACCTCCATTTGGTGTAGGATCCATCCTTGAGAGGCAATGAGAGAAATAATAGATCAGATAGTGGTATATTGGAAACTGGTGCAAATATCTTGTCATAGTCCACTCCTTCCTTTTGAGAGAAGCCTCAAGCAACGAACATGGCCTTATCTGTTCAACACTCCCATCAAATCAATGTTTGATTTTGTAAGGCCATTTAGAAGTAACCATAGACTTGTCCTTGTGTCTAAGAACCATGTCCTAGACATCATTCTTCATGATAGATTCATATTCCTCATTCATCGCATCCTTCCCGAATTGGTGCTTTATGGCTTCTTCGAACATACATGGCTCATATTGAACAATAATACTCATAGCAACTAAGTACCCTTGATACCTATTTGGCTTCTTACTTTCATAGAATTTCCCTCTTGGAGCAATATGTCTTTCAGCATCTTCAAGAGTATTTTTGAGCTAGAAAGATATTTTCCTTGAGGTATAGGTATCACTAGGTGGTGGATCAATGGGATCCATTGGGCCTTCAACATTAGGCATAGGTTCATCTGAAGGAGGTTCATCCTATTTTTCCACAACATCATCATTATTTCCTTCCTTGGAGTGGGGAGATCTTGGGTCTTCCCAAGGGCAATATCTTCATCGAAGGTGACATCATGGCTAACTTCCACATCCTTTGTCCAAGCACATAGATTCTATATGCCTTTGAATTCTCACTATAGCCCACAAATATACCTTTCTTCCCAGATGCTTCCAACTTGTTTTTTTTCTCTTTATACACATGAAAATACACAAGACATCCATATATTCTAAAATGAGAAACATCAGGTTTCTTACCAGTGAAAACTTCTTTAGGTGTCTTAAAATCTAGTTCTTGACTTGTGCCACACGTGTGAGAGAAAAGAGAGCCAAATAGTTGTACAAACCAATGGGAGTGGGAGATAGAAGAATACGAGTGTTGATGATGATGCCAAATGAGTTGAGAGGTCACGGGTGAAGAGTCATGTCCATTGGGCTTCATGAGCCTCCATGATGATGTGGCCAACCTGAACAATTTGCACATGTGTGGGCATAAATTCAAAATCTCACACTTCTTCTTGTCCAAATGCGATGATTTTTATATCAATTTTGGTCTCTCTCATAAAGTGAAATTTAATGCAATCATCATCTCCATCAAATGAATTGTCCCACGGTGGAATTTGGCCCTAGTTGCCAATTTTAACACTTTTGTTCTTTCAATGGTCTTAAGTTCCAAATTTCACTCCACTAAAACCTAAACCCTTAGTAATGATGAGAAAGTTCTAAATGGGGGAGAAAGCATAGTATGAATTCTATAGAAAGTTTGGAATGATCCCTCATTACATTTTAATTGGCATGGAAAGAACATTAAACTAAGGAGATAACTCCCTATACTTTCATACAAAGGAGATAACTCCCTGTACTTTCATGGAATTGTTTTCAAAGTTTCAATTTTAATTTGAGAGCCACTCTTATAATCAATCACGTGCATTCTAAACTTTTCATTTAAACAAGACAATTTATACTTTTCATTTAAAAAAGACACTTTATACTTTTGTCAGTCAGTGTTGAACTTTTATCATAGTGAATGTGTTGAACTTTTATCACAGTGAATTTAAAACATTTAATGGAGTATGAAACTTTTTAAAAGAACATATTTAATTTTTGTGCCAAAAAAAATGTGTGCAAGTTCCTCCCATAGCTAAAGTGAAGTTTTAACTCTGATAAAAATGAAAATTTACCTCAACTAGGTGAATTAGAAGATTTTTTGAAGTTGATGTAGAATATCTTTTTTTATATTGAAAATTTTAATTTAAAAAAAAAAAAAAAAAAAAAACTTGTTAAACTGAATATTAGTTAAAACAACCACTCAAACCAATATTTTCATCATTATTCAAAAGAAAAGATTACACATATATATATATATATATATATATATAGAGAGAGAGAGAGAGAGAGAGAGAGAGAGAGAGAGAGAGAGAGAGATTGAAAAAAATAATTAAATGAAAAATAAATTGCTTTTAAAGAACAAAAAGCCTATGTCTATTTTGTACATCTCTCATTTTTTCTTATATTTTTTTCCCTCTTTTGGGCATATTTGATGGTTAGATAGTAGAATTCCCAAATTCTTACTCATTGAAATATTAGGTAACTTCAAAAGTTTATAACTGCAAAATATTATGAATAAAATTGAGTTGGTTCATTGCATGAAGGAAAAATACACATTAACAATTAGCCATCACTTATTATTAAGACCTATAAATAACAAGACCTATGAACCTTGACAAGTATATCATAGCTTGTTTGGTAGAAATGAGAATAAAATGTTGATGTGAATTGGCATAGTATTACTACATATAGAGGTCAGAACTAAAATAGAAACAAAAAAAATGTAGCTGTGAAACTCAAAATAATAGAATCAAAGCAAGGAAAAAAAAGACAAATTAGTTAGAGGCACCTTACATCCAACGGCATTACCTGTGCAAATCCAAGTTGTCTGGAGTTCTCCAATATTACCTTGATTACCTTGTTGAAGTGATAAAAGTTACACAGGAAAAAGGGTAAACTCCATTTGTATATAACAATTGAAAAATCATAACTATCAAAGTCAGTCAAAGTAACTGATAGGAATTATTGAACTCTTCTTAAGGACTTAAATATAGAATATTATCAGAAAATAATGAGCTTACATGGTAGCTCATAGTCTACTATATTGTATCTCTATATTGTACATTTATCCAGCTTGAGTTTTAGGGAAATGAAGATTTTTCTCCATTCTATTGTAAACCCAATATGACCAATGTCCAAAGCTCTAGTTAAGATATCTATTGGATGGAGTACTCTGAAACAAGTTTTGCAAATGCAGAAAATTTGTTGCTGAGTAGTTTGGATGGAGTGTCATACTCAGCAATTTGTCCTGATTCAAAACAAATACAAAGTAAGTAAAAAATGAAATGTGTCCAAAAAAATAGTAACTGTAACAAAACACTAGAAAATAAACAACTAAAAAATGTTATACCATCCTTTAATAGGAGAACCATATCACTCTCAATAATAGATGGAATCCGATGTGCTATAATAATGACTGTGCAGGTAGAAAATTGGTGGCGAATTATTTGCTGAATAAACCCATCAGTTGTAGTGTCAACTGAGGCAATTGCCTCGTCAAGGACCAGTATCCGACTTTGTTTTAGTAGTGTACGTCCCAAACAGACAAGTTGGCATTGACCCACACTCCAGTTTCCTCCATTCTTAGACACTGTACAAGAGATCATTCCATTAAATTCGATTCTCAATTTTCATTCTAAGAAAAAGGGGTCCTAGAGACCAGGTAGGTCTCAAGGACATAAAAAATTAAACAATACATGAGCACTAATATGGAAAGAAAATAGCAGAAATAGCTACTGTAAAAGGTTTTATTTTTCTCCTTTAGGACTTCCATTGAATGTGATAAAGACACACAGACCTGAGGAATCAAGTTTCTTTTCTTTTGCTCGTATATTCTCACCAAGTTGGCACTTGTCCAAAGCCTAAAAGCACAAGCAAAATTGAAGTAGATTCATAAACAATAAACTTACAGCAAGATCCTCAAGGAAATATCTATATTCTTCAAGGAAAGAATAATTGACGCTAAAATTGATACTAATGCTTATAGAATATGAAGCAGAACTAACCTCCCAAATCTCATCATCCAAGCAATCTTCGAGAGGATCCAAATTATTTCTTATAGTGCCTTCAAGCATTGTTGGTTCTTGGGGAATAATGCTTAATTTGGATCTTAGGTCATGGAGGCCTATGGATGAGATGTCGACTCCATCAATGACAATTCTGCCCATTGTTGGTTCCACAATGCGAAAAATGGATTGAATAAGAGTAGATTTGCCACTTCCTGTCCACCCCACAACTCCCACCTTCGTGCCTCCAGGGAAAGTGCATTTAAGGCCTTTCAAGAAAAGCGGAAGATGTGGTCCATAACGCACATGATTGTACGGATCAAATTTATAGATGAACTGACATGCAAATTAATACCATTGAATGCATGAAAAAGAGTCTATTTGTATTGAGTTCTGACCTAAAAATTAGTTAGATCTATCGTTCCTCTAGATGGCCAGTTGGAGTTTGGTCTACAATTCTCTATAATCACTGGTGACTCAGTGGGAATTCATGAATACTGCATTATTCTCTCCGCCGACAACATGTTGGTCTTCACATAACAAAGGCACCATATTACACAGGTTTGTACCATGTTCAGACTTAGACTGTATGTTATTGCCAACCCTGCAGTGCCTGTTAAGGTGCCATTTCATTTACTTTCATATTTCATTATAAAGAATATGTCTAGTTTGCTGAGATCAGTTTAGGAAAAATAATTGTAAGCCAAGATAGTGCTTCTGTACCTACTTGGGCTAATTACATCTTGAGGCAAGCGAATGAGGAACACCAAAAATAATGCAAACACAAGATTTGACAGAAAATCCATCCGAATGGCAAACCACTCATTGGCTCCAACATTGTGGAGACTAGGTCTCATATATATATATATATATATATATATATATATATATATATATATATATATATATATATATATATATATATATATATATATATATATAGATATATATATATATATATATATATATATATATATATATATATATATATATATATATATATATATATATATATCAATCAACTCGAGATTTCTTTCCATGAATCGAAATTCCTGGTCAAAACTTCTAATGGCGGCTGCGATTCTCCAAAATGTTGTACGATTGGAGCTCTACAAACTGATGCTAGCCAAGCCAGTTCCCTAGCTGATGTTATGTAGTATTGCTACATGCAAGGAAGGTCAGAAGAGTTACAAGAATTCTCTTATTACTATAAAAACCCAAAAGCATGGAAACAAAGAAATACAGATAAACTATTGTCATGATAGAATCTTGATGCAACTTAATCTATTTGATAACATCCATTTCAATCAGATTATGGGATCTACCTACAACAAACCTTGAAGTAGAAATCAAACTCTCTTATCGCCAATTTATGTTCCTCTGAGAAAATTAAAATTTGCAAGTTCGTATTTATTATTATTGAGAAATACAGAGAATACATGATACCATATACAACTTGCACCCACCGGTATAAACACAATGAAGACCTGCCAAGCAATATGAGACATGACTGCAATGATCCCCAAAAGTTGTATAAATGCAAAAGCCAATTCTCCTAGTTGAGAAGGAATCAATGTGTCCACTGTACTCTGATCAGTTGATGCCTACCAAGAAACAGAGATCTTGTTACTGACCCACTAGAATCAAATGATTTCCTCCTCTCTCAGGAAAGGTATTAGCCTATTAAAACAATAAATGTCAACTGACCCGATTCAGTATTCTCCCAGATGGAGTTGCATCATAGAAGGACATTGGTGCACGAAATATACACCTGTGCAGAGTGCTGAAAAGCTGATTAGCAGTTTTAAGTCCAACCAATGAAAGAGGCATAGACCTCACAAAAACACATAGGGAGCTGGTAAATGTCAAAGCAACATAAACCAGAATGAAAAGGGACTTTCGCATAGCGGAACTCTCATTTTCGTTTCTAGAGGCTTCCGATGTCATCCAGAGGTTACTACATATTTGAAGTAGCTGACTTATTATTTAGGCCAGTAGTATTAGAGGTATCAAAGTGCCATTGTATGCAGCAGTAATGTAAGACCAGTATACCGACATGCTTACCCTACCTCTCTCTCTTTCTTCTTCTTGTATAAGCTGTGAATTTTTATTCTCTTTATCCAATCTTTCTTTGTGGTTTTCTGGTTCAACCTCTTCCTCTACATCTATTGAGTTCTGAACACCGCACTGCTCCACTATGTCACTGGCAGTAACATTTTTCACTGCAGCTGTATTTCCAAGACATGAGCTTTCAACAAATCTCTCTGATGTGTACACTTCAGATTTCTCCATAGCAGAAATAGCTTTCAAAGGTTTCTGATGTGCACCAACTAATTCCACAAAATTTGTGCCTGATTGTAAGATGTCATCATATCTACCAACCTGAGTAATTTCACCATCTTGCATTACCTGTGAAGAATATCATTTACATCAACAAAATACGGATCACTTATCTCCTCCTGTCAATAAATGATCAATAAACCCACTGTCCCTTTACCAATTACATTGAAAATTTTAATATCACTAGAGCAGGATGAAAGAAATTCAAACCTACCAGAATGATGTCAGCAGAGGGTAAAAAATCCACTTGATGAGTTACATAGACTACAGCCTTTGAACCCAGAATACAAAGTATGCATTCCTATAACAAGCAAGTCCAATTTCTTAGATGTTTATGGACATGAATTTGCAGCGGCACAACCAGCAATGTATATTATCCAGACTGAACAATGAATTGCAGAGTGATACTGTGGAGCTTCATCATTCCATCAAAACTTTAAAACTAATTAATTTAGCAAACCTACAGTATGTAAAGGATAAGAGAAACATACTTGGAAAATATTTTTTCCGGTATGTGCATCCACAACACTAAAAGGGTCATCAAAAATTTAAATGTCTACATCTTGATATAAAGCATGGGCAATCTGTATTCTCTGTTTTTGTCCACCACTCAAATTTAACCCTCTTTCTCCAATGTCTGTCTCGTCCCCATAAGGAAAAAGTTCAAGCTCTTTTTTCAATGCACAATCATCAAGTACACTATTGTATCTAATAGTATCCATCTTCTTTCCAAAGAGAATAGTGTCTTTAATTTTCCCACTTTGTATCCAAGGAGACAGAGGGAAATATGCTTTGGTACCACTTAAACTAATAGAGCCTGATATTTTTGGTATTTCACCTAATATGCAGGACAAAAGGCTTGATTTTCGTGAACCAACAGTTCCACATACTGTAACCCTCATGCCTCTCTCTAGTTGGACATCTAAACCTCTTATAGTTGGACTAGAGGAATAGGGATTCCAAGAAAATATCCCTCCTTGGATTTGAATCGTGAAGTCTGTTGACTCCTTTGATACCTTTTCTACCCCATCATGTTGCAACTCTTCCTCCTGTAGAAAGGCCACAATGCGATCTATTGACACTTTAGTTTGCGCAATCTGAGGGATTAAGCCAGGAAGCATGCCCATAGCTCCCTGAAGTGTCCCATAGGTTGCGAGTGCAGAAAGAATTCTCCCTGCTGTCAAAGGCACTCCTATAAGCATACACGTACCAAAAGTTGCAACAATGATAAATATTGGTCCAATAGAGGAAACATATGTTGTGATAGCTGATGTGTAACATATTTTCGTAGCCAAGTATATTCTGCCTACCTCAAAATTTCTAGTTTCCAAAGAAATCTTGTCTCCCAAGCCTACAATTTTAAGATCCTCATAATTTTTAATGTCTCCGATGTGGCCTTCATCCTTTTGTCTTTTTCTTCCATTATTCTCTCCTGAAATTTTTCTTGCAATTTTGCAAGTGGGAAATTTGGCAACATTACTGCAAATGAGGCTTCCAACCCTGAAAATGCTTCCAAGCCCAACGTCTAATATAGAATAATGAATGCTAGAACAAATTGAAGAGGGAAAATCCAAATACTATGCATATAGTAACAGAAACATGAAACATTCTGAACATCTACACTCATGTAGTTGATAATCTCTCCGCTTGTATGCTTCTGTTTTGACTGACTGGAAAGGAACAAGCCCTTCCTGTATATAATAGTTGTCAATGCTGCTCTAACTCGTAAAGTTAACTGATGTTGATTGGAAAACCCTTGTCGCTGTGACAAAGACACTAATACCTTTGCCTCAAAAAAAGCACAAACTAGCACATAGCCTTGACTTTCAAACTATTTCTTTCCACCTAGAAATTGAACAAAGGCATTTATAAAACATGGACCTACATATGATGCACAAGTCTCCAGTGCTGCTAAGAATGCAGTCAAAAGTACTTCTTTCCGAAAATATAGGAGTAAGGCTTTTGCTAATAAGCCTGTATCACCTTTGGCCTCTAGCTGAGTTCTGAATTTAGGGTATAATTGGCCTATCCTATCTGCCTCTGCAACTTGGGGTACATCATCAATATGCAAAGGGCTCTTATAACCAACAGCAAGAAAAGGACTCATCCAAGAAAATGACAGCCGACTGAGAAGATTGGTTGTTGCATAAGTAGAGACTACGTTAATGTTTCCACATTTTTGGGGATTGTCTTTCAAGAGAGGTTCTAGAATGTTCTGTGAGGAGGACTGTACACCACTTCTGGCACAACAACTAGTATAACACAAGCAAGCCAAAATGAGAACAGCCATAATTTCAACAAAGATATCAACAACAATGCTTCTTTGTTTTGTCAACCGTTGAATGTCGAGGACGATGAAGAAAGCCTGCAGAATGAATGATAGACTCCACCACAACTACAATAAAAGTGGAAACTTTTGTTTACCTTCTTTTCTGAAGGAGTGATGAACATAAGCTGACATTGTAACCCAAGTTAGAGCCTGGACAATATACTCGCCCACATTTTTAAAACCTTCAGGCTTCTCCTTCAACCACCAATACACAGGGCTCGATATCCCAAGAACGCTATAGCATATACACAGAAAAATGCAACCACCTAAAGCCAGCTTTTGCATAATCCCTAGCTTAAACTTACTCGAAAAGCTGTTAAATGGAACAGGAGGTGTAGGTGGCCGAGGTGTGTGAAATTTACACCTTGTCCAACACAGTTCGAGGATGACAGAAACAAGAAAGAGCAAATTAAGCCCAATTGCAAGTGCATGTCAAAAGAACTGCCCTCCAAAAAGAGCTCTAAGTCCCTCCCACCCAACTATTTCACCCATTTCCAGCCAGAGGGTATTCTTATTCTTGTTTAGTGCCCCTATGGCTTCCATGACTGCAAACAAATAATTTACTAACAATATCAACAAAGTGCCTTATGAGTATATATACTTCAGTACCCACATGAAAAAGTGCCAACAGAACTCTTGGTTACCATTACCATTTATAAATGCACATACATATTGGGCTTCATACAACAAGGATGTTTCAGTGCAAAAACCTTCTTGTTTACTGGATTAAATAATTCTAGAAGCAGCATAAACATAACTAGCAATGAGAGATGGTGAGATTGTATAACAGGGATAACTGATACTTGTATACTTGACATGCCTCGGTAGCTGGCTGCATGCGCTCTCCCTCTTTCATTCTGGTGGGCAAGATGCAAACATTTAAAAGAACAGAGAAATGGGTGTATCAATTGAATGCTTTGTTAAAATATTTATTTTATTTTAATTTTTAATAATTTCTCAAGCTGATCCTACTGTCAGCTCATTGACATTGCCAGAGCTTCATCTCCAATGTTCTTCTGGGTAACAGATATCCAACACAAACAACATGATTTCATGTAAGTTTTTTCACTATGTGTAGTCCTTTCAACACCATCACTTCTTTTTCATGTTTCTTTGTTTCTTTTTCTGTGCTCCATGCAAAATCTGGAGCGTAGGGACTCCATATTTAGAAAGGATGACCTACAAGACTGAAAACTACATTTGGATGGCATATCTGGCATGACCTTGACTTTACGAACTGCATCAAAAACAATGTATTGAAAGCTCAGTTTAAACTGTCTTTCTGAATCATGAGGTGTTTTACATTCACTTTCTTTATTTCAAGTGCAATCAAACAACTATAGACTCCCGAACCTACCTAATGGAAAAAATTTGATGGAAATTACAACAGCGCAATAGATCTCTATTCTCTACATCTATTTGTTTCTTTTTCACTACCTTTCAAGAAGAACGAGATATGTGCCATTTAGAAAATAAGGAATAAAAACAAATCAACTATACTTATTATTGATGCATCCATATCAAGTCAGTACAAAATAACCATGAAAAGAATCAGATGCTACTATACCTTGAACCTTAATTTTTCCAATAGTTTTCTTTGGCTTAGGAGCAGTTCCTTTCAGGGCACCATCTGCAGAATCATTTCTCAACATTTCTTCCTGGTTGCAACAATATTCGTTGTAGTCTATACAAGTTGCAGACATTTCAATTTACACAATTACTTAATAATATGCAGAGTATTACCTTCATTGTGAAAGAATTTGCATTTTCCGAACTACATGACAATTAAAAGAAATCAACAAAGACAATTTTGTTAATAACCTACCCAAAAGCATTATGCAAAACATTGCACTCATTATGAACGAATTCAGGAGCTTCCATACGACCATTAGCCCATGCCCGGAGACAAAGACGCACACATGCCTCATAGGCAATGAGGGCTTGCCAAGCTCCCTACCCACTACACTCAGTAATTGCAAGCACATTATTGTCAAAATGCATAGCAGATGAGAAATAACATCTATCTGATAAATAATTATTGATCTACATTAACATGAAAAACAAATCTTAAGACATCCTGGGCACGGACCAACTACAATCATGACAGCTGGCTCATTCCCAGAACCAAAGGTGCACACATCCCCATAGACAATAAGGGCTTGCCCACTACACTCAATGAATTGCAAGCACATTCAGGTCAAGATCCAGAGCAGATGAGAAGTACATTATATCCCGTAATGAATTACTGATCCACATTAACATGAAAAATAAATATTGAGGCATCCTGATTGTTTCTTTTTATATATCAACACACACAAGACCTTAGGTAGGAAGAAACAGTCAAACTTGAGGTGAAAAGTGGGTGGCTAGCTTGCTGAAACTGTTGATTGCCGGCAAGAACCTGCTGCCTCTCTAACATTCACAGAAGCGGGCCTGTAAAAGCAAAATCAGAGACTTTTCTTATAACAGTTTGAAGTTTCAACTCATGTATGACTATAAACAAGTGTACTCATTTATCAAAGCACATTTTCCTAATTTACAGCAAGACCATAGATTTATGAATCTGAGGATGTACTTTGAACATTGATCATGGAAAATTTTTGATGGAAATTATAACAGCACAATAGATCTCTATTCTCTACATCTATTTGTTTCTTTTTCACTACCTTTCAAGAAGAACAAGATATGTGCCATTTAGAAAATAAGGAATAAAAACAAATCAACTGTACTTATTATTGATGCATCCATATCAAGTCAATACAAAATAACCATGAAAAGAATCAGATGCTACTATACCTTGAACCTTAATTTTTCCAATAGTTTTCTTTGGCTTAGGAGCAGTTCCTTCCAGGGCAGCATCTGCAGAATCATTTCTCAACAGTTCTTCCTCTGGTTGCAACAGTATTCGTTGTAGTCTATACAAGTTGCAAACATTTCAATTTACACAATTACTTAATAATATGCAGAGTATTACCTTCATTGTGAAAGAAATTGCATTTTCTGAACTACATGACAATTAAAAGAAATCAACAAAGACAATTTTGTTAATAACCTACATCCCTGTAACAGAGAGGTTCAAATTGTGCTATGTGACTGAATAAACTGTCTTTCTGAATCATGAGGTGTTTTACATTCACTTTCTTTATTTCAAATGCAATCAAACAACCATAGACTCCCAAACCTACCTAACGGAAAAATTTTGGTGGAAATTATAACAGCACAAAAGATCTCTATTCTCTACATCTATTTGTTTCTTTTTCACTCTTGGCTCTCATGGTCATATGGCAAAGGCTTTGATATGGTGTACATTGTAAATTTGGGATTCCATATATCTGTGTCTACCTCGGCTCTCATATTCCTCATCAGCCATCCCGTTTTGCCTACCACCTGCTCTCATATTCCTGATCACCCATACCGTTTTGCTTAGCACCGGCCTGTTCCTTTAGACATGGCACTCTGTTTGAATCTAATGAAAATTGGTATTTGAATCATATCCACCGATGGTATTTGAGTCTTGTTTCCACTCATGGTATTTGATTGTATTTGATTATTTGATTATGATATGTATACCATATAATCCATGGTATCAATCCAATCCAAACCATCCATAAATGATTCCTGAATTTAATAAAGAGTTTTCTTCTTTCTTTTTTTGTGTTGCGAGGCCCTTCCTTCTTTTCTTATGTTGTGAGGCATTCCCTGTGTTGTGTATTCTCTATTGAATGTTTAGTTACATCATTCACTGTGTTGAGTATTCTCTGTTGAATGTTTAGTTACATCTGTATGTTTTCTCTCCTCATGCTCCTAAATCTTAATCCCTCAGATCTGGATCACTATTTCTCTATGCTACATAGTGCCATGAATACACGACCTCATGCTGTTATGCTCCCTTTCCCTGCTCAGGGTCACATTCACGCCATGACGCAACTCTCTAAGATTTTATATGCTCGAGGCTTCTATATCACCTTCGTCATTACCGAATACATACAAGAGCGCTTCATCGTATCCAGATCGGTGGACTCTGTTAAATCTTGGCTCGGATTCAGTTTCGAAGCTATTCCAGATGGCCTACAACCATGCAGAAACGAATTGAACGAGATTTCCTGCCGATATACATGAAATGGAAAAAAGAGAACAAGAGAACCCACCATAATAGGCATTTTCCAAGCTTCCATGTGGAATGTAGTCATAAACTAGCAATTTTTCCTCTATACCCCAATAGAAAGCTCGGAGGCGAACAATGTTGGGATGTTTAACCCTACCGATTGCTTTAGCTTCTGCTTCAAAATCCTTGATACTCTGAGACAAACTAAAATGGAAATACATACTCTGATGCCGAGCAACCATTCTGTAACAGATCGCAATTCCTGTAGCCATCCCGCGACAGACCGAAGTCCAGAAGTGGACCTGTGACAGTCCAAGGCATCTAGTGGTGATAATCCAAGCCCTTTTAAGGCTGAGCGAGACCTCCTGGAATCATCTCATGAGTCCTGTAGCAGGTTGGGTATGTTCTAAGGATCAGAATATGATTTGCTACCTTATGATTGATATGAAGGGTTTCCTGAAGTCGATTTCCATAGATCCAGGGTCCTAGAATATAGTATCGCAAAGTGAGGGCAAGTGCAGCGTACGGAGAAAGCCCCTGGAAGTAGCGTAGCGTCGAGCGAGGGCAAGCGTCCATCTGTTGGGTCGCATCGTATACCCGTCTAATCAATTGGATGGATAAGATTATTTTCATCGTCTAACACTTAAATCAAAGGTTCAGAAATGTACAGGTAACTCAAGAGGAAAATTGATTTCAAATGGAAACACCTTACGGCGTAAAAATAAACCATTTCTTTGTAAATAGCCTTCTAAAACTAAACAATTTTAAAAATAATTATGGAACAATCTTTTATCTTTTAATTTTTTTGATATAAGAAATTTTTTTTTGATATAAGAAATTTAATAATAAGAATGTTTGAATATTGTTTTTGAAAATGAAAATAAATTACCACAAAAAAAACTTAAAAAGCAACCAAAATCTTGAAACAACAATACTGGAATTTCCAAAAAAGAATTACCATTTTATACCAAAATCTCCCAGAAAAATCGATAATTTTCTGGACCAATTTACTCCTATATAGGGTCTCACTGCAAGGTCTTCTAACGCCCCTGACACTCTTACAAGGTCTCATGAGTGACTGTAGTCGTACTTTGAAGAGGTCTCAGTGTAACGATGTCTCACTACTGTCGATGCCCATGACATGTGTAAGCGCAGTCATCTGCATCAGACACCTCTGCGCCCTTCTCCGCGTCCATAAGCTGGACCGACACCTTTCTGCTCTCCATGGATTCCTTTCTGCTTTACTGTGCGTGCCCATGTTAGACAGAAATGGAGTTGTTTGTAGTATGATTTTGTGAACTTTTTACTGTTGGAATCTGGCGGAAAATATTTTGGTGAAATTTTGATTTGTGTTATTTAAACTGATATTTTGACTCTATATATGGATTCAGCGCCCTCAAAAACCTGTAGGGCACTTCTATTATGCAAGGATTACTCATCAAGCCTGTAATTTCAATCAATTTCTACAGCATGTTAGAGAAATTAAACCAGAAAATCCTACCAAAAAAAACTTCCAAAAACTTACACTAAAAACAATTCCAAAAATTACTCTGACATAGAAATAACATAAACAATTAATGCCAAAATCCACCACTTCAATATAAAGGAATCAGTGCAAGAGCGGCAGTACTTAAGAATCAGCCAAGGATCTACAGTTACCTCACTTACAGGAATGGAATCTGACTAGTCATGGGCTGATTTGTCTTACTAATTTTATTGACTGGTCAACATTCTTGGTTAAAATGATCACAATAAGATAAAAAAGCTTCAGATGTTTCAGATTTAAAATTCTTACCCTGCCCACTACCAGTGTGTGGTCTCCCATTTGACCAGACATCCAATTCCATCCTGTCGGAGAAGTTCTTGAGTCCTACGAGTTCTATCGATATTCCGGGCAGAGTTTTATGCTGAGTCGGCTTAGCTTTTCTTCTCTCGGTTCCATTTTTCAATCCTCAAGAAAGAGAATAATCTGAGAGAAGATGGCAACCTGAACACTTGGGTATTGTCATTAGATGGTAGGTATATTTGGTTTTATGTATTTATTAATATTAATTGGAAGTTGTAAGCAAATTATGGTTTCTTACGAAATGTTATTAATAATATAAATTTAAAGAGAATTGGAGGGATAATTGGGTGTATTTCCACAATTAATTTGAAGATGGTTTAAAAAGTTAAAATGTAAGAAACTTAGTTGGCTCTTAGGATATATAATTTTTATTTATAGAAATATGTTTTTCTAAAATTGTTACGTTATTTATCATGAAAAGTATAATACACATGTTTGAGTTATTGCAACTTTTGAGTATACAAATGATAGAATCTTGCTACAAAATATATGGAGTTGTAGAAAATAAATTGTTTGAGTGCACTACTAAGTTTCCAAAATTTAAAATCTTAGTTTTATATTTTCTTAAGATTATGAGCGTCATTATATAATTTAAATTACAAGGTCTTTTGTTAGTGCAACCTAAAGAGGTCTTACCATTATCAAGAATTATAGATTGTAGGTCTTACTATCCTTTATACAACCATATATTTTTTTCCCATATGGTTAAGACCCCAAAAAGTTATAGTTGGAGGGATGTATGTTATGATTTTTTTATAGGTCAAGAGAAAAAAATATTAAAAATACTTATATATATATATATATATATATATATATATATATATATATATATAGATAGATAGATAGATAGATAGATAGATAGATAGATAGATAGATAGATATGTATGTATGTCTATATATAATCTACACAATCCACTTAAAATGAGTATGTAGTTTTGATGGACCATGGATTTGCATAACTTATAGAGAAATAATGATAAAGATCGAGATATGTATGTGTTCCCCAAAAATTGATGTTTATATGCATTTGCAGCCCAAATCACCAGGTTCAGATCCTACACCAATATATGAAGCAACCAAGTCACTGAGCATATAGGATTCCCTACACAGAAAATTTAAATTCAAAAAAATGCATGCCTAATCCTAGCATGTGCACATCTATAGTGCTAGGAAAGTGAATAGATTTCTATAACTAATGAGTTTGATGCATGGGAAATGATTGAGGTGGGTTTAGTGGTAGTGGGGAGGTTGAGATAATGGGGTTGGGGAGGATGAGAGAGGGAAGGATAGAGTGGCCAAAAGAGATAAAGAGAGAGAGAGCGAGAGAGAGTGGGGGTGGGGAAGAATGATTTGGTGAGTAAGGGGAGAGAGAGAGTGAGTGAGAGTTAAAAAGTGAGAGAGATAAGAAAAGACGGTCGAGAAGGGAGAGGGAGGAAGGTATTTTTGGTTGAAATAGGGATGGAGAGAGAGACAAATTTGAAGGCGAGTGTTGCAAAGGGGGGAGAGAGAGAAAGAAAGAGAGAGAGAGAGAGTCTATGCAAATGAGTGAGGGTTGGGGGGAGAAGAAGAGAGAGAGAGAGATAAAGTGGAGGGACAAGAGAGAGGAAGTGTGAGAGATAGAGAAATGGTGTAGAGGCAAAGAGAATGAGAAAGGGTGAGGGAGTGTGAGAGAGAGAGAGAGATTGATGGAAAGAAAGGGAGTGTAGGAGAGAAATTGGAGGGATAGATAGAGAAGGATAAAGGGAGGCAGATAGAGACAGTGCTAGAAGGAATAAATAGAGAGAGACAAAGTTGGAGGGGGTTCATTGTTAAGAAAAAATTGAGTGAGGGAGGGAGGGATAGACAAATAGAGGAAGAGGTAGGGAAGATGGAGAGAGAGGACAAGTGAGGGAAGGAGAGAAAGGGGTGAGAGAGAGAGAGGGTGGAAGAGAGAGTGAGAGCGATATAAATAGACATGGGCAGGAAGAGAGAGAGAAAGGGGAGGGGGATATAGATAGATATGGAGGACAGAGAGAGTGAGAGATGGGGGGTTGTTAGGAAGCATGGACTAAGTGAGGGATGGAGGGGTATAGGAATATAGGAAGGGGGAGGGAGGTGGGAGAGGGAGGGAGGGGTAGAGGAGAGAGAGAGAGGATGGATAGTGAGATGAAGAGGGAGTAAGATAAATATAGATCGATATCAGATGAGAGAGAGAAAAGGGGGGAGGAGAGAGAGAAGGATAGACAGGGGAGATAGAAATAGAATTGGAGGGGGGAAGGAGAGGGAGAGAGGGAAGAAGAGAGAGAGAGAGATAGTAAGGGCACTAGGGAGTGAGGAGAGAAGGGGAGAGAGAAAGGGAGATAAGGGAGGTTGAGTGAGAGACATAAAGAGTGAGAGAGGAAGAGAAGAGAGTGAGGGGAAAAGATGGGGGGGAGAGAGAGCCGTATAGTTAGTGGAAGAGAGAAAAAGAGACAGACAAGTGAATATGAAGAGAAAGGTAGGTATGTGTGTGTGTCTCTCTCCACACACACACAGATATATATATATATATATATATATATATATATATATATATATATATATATATATATATATATATATATATATATATAGAGAGAGAGAGAGAGAGAGAGAGAGAGAGAGAGAGAGTGATGGGTGGAGAGAGGGAGGGAGATAAAGACAAAGAGGGAAGAATAGATAGAGACACACAAACAAATACATAAATGAAATGTATAGATAGAGAGTAGTGGTGTCAGAAAGAGAGAGGGAAGGAGACACAAAGATAGGAGAGAGAGGAGGAGGGGGATGATAGAGAGGAGAGAGTGTAAAATTTTATTGTAGATTCGAACTACAGATTTGTTAAAACAATTAACTTTAATCAACTCTAGTCATCAACGAAAACAAAAAATTGATCGATCAAATCACAAAGCAGAAAAGGAAAAATTTCAATCACACATAACATAATAATTTTATGGGGAAAGACACAACTCAAAACCCATGCTATCTGTATATTTCATTATTGAGAAGATTTGAGAAGAAAATGTAATGCTTGTTTAACCCGAACAAACTGTGCACAAGTAGAATGTATCTCAGTGCTTCAAAAACTAGCTCAAGCCAATACTTAGCCAAATTTGTTTCTTTCCAAGCTCCTACTTTCTTGTGCTGTTCCCTTGGGAATTAGACCTTATTTAATTTAGAAATTCCTCACTCATAACTATGGAAACCATCAATAGGTCGTCCTTTGATTGCATGCATCATCGTTTAATTTAGATGATTTTATAATTGATAGTACAATGTCCCTAAACTCTAATCTCAACTACGTCTTTCTCAGAAATGACATGAATGAGTTATTTATGAGTGAATGATAAATTATCTACTTTATCAATGTGAATTAAATAAAATTTAATTCACTTGACCACTCACTAGTTCCTCCATCAATTAGAACTAGTTTAACTAAATTTAATCAAGTTAAACTGAATTAAATAATTACAACTCAATAAGAACTCAACCTGGGCCCCAAAAATTTAGGGATCAATCTACATGAATCTGGACAGACAAACAAATTGAATTTACTGAGCCAACTAAGTCAACTTAACTTATATAATTGTTACAAGTTACTATGAGAATATAATTACATTTTAATTCCTAATTTAATTCAAGGACAAATTAAATTAGGATTTTTCTTGTTGCATTTTTCAACACTCCCTCTCAACAAGAAAGGGATTATCTTCTACCCCGATCTTGCCTCTCTGAAAATCGAATTTGAATCTTGACAATTCTTTTGTCAAAATATCTGCATCCTTCTCCTTCGTAGGAATGTACTCCAGTTACATGATTCTCCTCTGCACACAATCTTCTAGATGGTGATACCATATGTCAATATGCTTGGACGGATAAGGAAAAACTAGATTCTCAGATAGATTGATCCAACATTTATTGTCATAGTAAATTACTATAGGATCCATTTGTTGCCCAAACAACCCAACAAAGATCTTCCTCATCTAGATAGCCTCACAAGTTGCTTCATTAGAAGCCATGTACTCTGCTTCTACTCAACTGAGTGAAACTGATCTTTTCCTCCTGCTATACCAAGAAACTATTCTTGACATAATACTGAAGATTCCCCCTGATGTGCTCTTCCTATCAGATGGACTCCCTTCCCAATATGCATTTGTGAAGCCTTGAAGCTTCACTCCCTCTATCTCTGTCTGTACCAAAGACCAAACTGAGTGGTTCCTCTGAGGTATCTCAATACATGTTTATCTGCCTTTCAATAAATTTTGTTTGTCTTAACCATGTTTTAACTACAAAACACATATTCATTCATGTTTCCAACAAATACATAAGTGAACCCACAAGCTGTCTATAAGTAGTATCCTCCACTACTTCGCCTTAAGTAGCATCCTCCTTCCTCCAGCTACCTACTAGAGGAATCTCCATGGGTTTTTTGTTCTCCATGGGGAACTTCTTTAGTATTTCGTTGGCATACTTTCCCTGAGAGACAAACAGTTCCTCATCTCCTTGCCATACTTCCATACCAAGAAAGTAATGCGTGAGCTCTAGATCCTTCATCTCGAACTCTCTTGCAAGATCCTCTTTGCAAGATTTAATTAGATTATCATCACCCATCAGGATCAAATCATCAACATAAAATAAAATAATAAAAAATTTACCTTCAACCACAATATCGTAAAGGTTCACATGTGCTTCACCTTTGGTGAAGCCCGACCCGATGAAATAGCTGTCAATCCTAGTGTACCAAGCACAAGGTACTTGTTCTAGTCCATACAATGATCACTTGATTTTGTACACATGCAAATCTCTGTTGAAGGTCTCAAATCCTTCCAGCTTCTCAACATACACCTCTTCCTCAATCATGTCATTGACGAATTTTGTCTTTACATCCATCTGATGTATCTTCCATCCCATCTACGCTAACAATGCTAGAATAGGCCTGATTCATGAGTACCTTGCTACAGGAGCAAAGGTATTGTCATAATCAATTCCTTCCACCTAAGAGAATCCTCTAGCCACAAATATGGCCTTGTGTTTCTCCACACTACCATTTTCTGATTGCTTTACTTTGTAAAGCCATATGGAACTCACCAATGACTTATCTACTAGCCTTGCGACCACCTCTCAAACACTGTTTCTGATAATGGAGTCATACTCCTCAACCATGACATCAACCCATACTGGTTACTACACTGCTTCCTCGAATGAGGATGGCTCAACTTAACACCCCCTCCCAGTTCTACCCAATGTAACCATGCCAACTGGGGTAAACATGCGGAGAGATTCTACTATAATTAAATTTGACCTCATATGCAACTTAAGGAAATGGAATAGAGAAAACATCCGATATAGTCATCTAACATCATCAACAGAACCCTTCGGACACAAGTCAGCCACTCAGACAACTTGTTCCTCGATCCCACTGCTATTCTGTAGCACTTAAGAAATAGTTGTTCTCATGCTATGGGCAAGGGAGCACCCAACAACCCAAAGTCACTCTCATAGGCATGCTTTCCAGTGACTGTCGACCAAAATTTCTAGTTCTCTGTCAGGGACCCCAGGATTTAAGCCACTATTCTAGCCCAAAGAGAGAGAGAGAGTGATGGGTGGAGAGAGGGAGAGAGATAAATACAAATATGGAAGAAGACATAGAGACAGATGGAGACATTGAGGAAGTGGGGGAGATAGAGATAGAGAGAGGGAAGAGTAGATAGAGAGGCACAAACAAATACATAAATGGAAATGGATAGATAGAGAGTAGTGGTGTGATAAAGAGAGAGGGAAGGAGACACAGAGATAGGAGAGAGAGGAGGAGGGGTAAGATAGAGAGGAGAGAGTGTAGAATTTTCTTGTAGATTTGAACTGCAGATTTGTTAAAACAATTAAGTTGAAACTACTCTACCAATCAACTAAAGCAAAAAATTGATCGATCAATTCATGAAGTAGAAAAGGAAGAATTTCAATCACAAATAACATAATAATTTTATGGGGAAAGACACAAATAAAAACTCCTGCTATTTGTATATTGAATTATTCAGAAGATTTTATAAGAAAATATAATATTTATTTAACCCAAACAATCTTTGTATAAGTAGAATGTATCCCACTACTTCACAAACTAGCTCAAGCCAATACTTAGCCAAATCTGATGGCTTCCAAGCTCCTACTTTCTTGTGTTGTTCCATTGGGAATTAGACCATATTTAATTTGAAAATTCCTCACTCATAACTATGGAATCCATAGGCCGTCCTCTGATTGCATGCATCATCATTTAATTTAGATGATTTTATAATTGATATTACAGTGTCCCTAAACTCTAATCTCAACTAGGTCTTCCTCAGAAATGATATGCATGAGTTATTTATGAGTGAATGATAAATTATCTGATTGATTAATGTGAATTAAATAAAATTTAGCTCACATGACCTCTCACTAGTTCCTCCATCAGTTAGAACTAGTTTAACTGAATTTAACTCAGTTAAACTGAATTAAATAATTACAACTCAATAAGAACTCATCCTGGCCCCTAAAATTTATGGATCACTCTACATGAATCTTGGTAGACAAACAAATTGAATTTACTGAGCCAACTAAGTCAACTTAACTTATATATTTGTTACAAGTTACTATGAGAATGTAATTACAATTTAATTCCTAATTTAATTCAAGGACAAATTAAATTAGGATTTTTCTTATTGCATTTTTTCAACACTCCCTCTCAAAAAGAAAGGGATTATCTTCTACTCTGATCTTGCCTTTGTGAAAATCGAATTTAAATCTTCACAATGCTTTTGTCAAAATATCTGCATCCTTCTCCTTTCTAGGAATGTACTCCAACAACATGATTCTTCTCTACACACAATCTCGTAGATGGTGATACCATATGTCAATATGCTTGGACCGATAAGGAAAAAATGGATTCTCAGATAGATTGATACAACTCTGATTGTCACAGTAAATCAATGTAGGATCCATTTGTTGACCAAACAATGCAGCAACGATCTTCCTCATCGAGATAGCCTCACAAGTTGCTTGACTAGAAGCCATGTACTCTGCTTCTACTCAACTGAGTCAAGCTGATATTTTCCTCATGCT
This sequence comes from Pinus tabuliformis, assembly GCA_031772625.1. Classification (NCBI taxonomy): domain Eukaryota; kingdom Viridiplantae; phylum Streptophyta; class Pinopsida; order Pinales; family Pinaceae; genus Pinus; species Pinus tabuliformis. The sequence goes on along the minus strand of CM062816.1, from coordinate 897,247,695 downwards.
ATACCAAGAAACTGTTGTTGACCCAATACTGAATATTCCCCTAAACCATAAACTAAAGGGTTATAAACCATAAACCCTAAATTCTAAAGCCTAATAATTTTATAACATTTTAAAAACTATTTGTAACTTTTGTTTAAGTGCTTATTAAAAGAATTTACTAAAATGTTATAAACCCTAAATCCTAAACCCTAAACCCCAAACCCTAATCCCTAAACCATAAACCCTATGAATTTTATGAGTATCTATAATAATGGAAGACCACACTTGGGTATGTGAGTGTAGGAGGGAGAAAATTGTGGTACATGAGATACCCCGACCTTTGTTTTTCCACCCTTCTTCATAAACTTGTTTCCTTTTATTTATTTTTCTTCACAAATCCTCGAGGCTCAACAGGATGAATGCATTATGTGTAGTATGTAGCAGTGGATACCCCCTTAAGGTGGGGTGGTTCATCCCTACACCCCAAGACCTAAGCCCCAAATCCTAAACACTAAACCCTAAGAATTTTATAACATTTTAAAAGTGTTTTGTAACTTTTATTTAATTTTTTATTAAAATAATTACTAAGGCATTATTATCCTAAAACCATGAACCCTAAACCCAAAACCCTAAACCCTAAACCAAAAATCTTAAAACTTAAATACTAAGCATTTTATAAAGTTTTATAAACCCTAAACTGTAAACCCTAATCCCTAAAGCCTAAATCGCAAATTCTTAACCCTAAACCCTAGACCCTAAACCCCAAACCCTAAATCCTAAACCTTAAATTCTAAACCGTAAACCTTAAACCCTAAACTCTAAACCATAAACCCCTAACCCTAAACCCTAAGTATTTTATAACATTTTAAAAGGTGTTTTGTAACTTTTATTTAAATGTTTATTAAAATAATTTACTAAAGTGTTATAATCCCTAAACCCTAAACTCTAAACCCTAAACCCTAGACTTAAAACCCTAAACCCTAAAACCCAAACCCTAAACCCTAACCATTTTATATCATTTTAAAAACAGTTTTGTAATTTTTATTTAAGTGTTTATTAAAAGAATTTACTAAAGTGTTATAAACCATAAACCCTAAATCCTAAACCCTAAACCCTATAGCCTAAACCCTATACCCTAATCATTTTATAGCATTTTAAAAAGTGTTTTGTAACTTTTATTTAAGTGTTTATTAAAAGAATTTACTAAAGTGTTATAAACCTTAAAACCTAAACCTTAAACCCTAAACCCTAAGAATTTTATAAACCTTAAACACTCTACCCTAAACCCTAAACCCTAAACCCTAAACCCTAAACCCTACGCCCTAAACCCCAAACCATAAACCCTAAATCGCAAATGCTAAGCATTTTATAACATTTTAAAAAGCGTTTTGTAAATTTTATTTAATTGTTTACTAAAAGCTTTTACGAAAGTGTTATAAACCCTAAATTGTTGTTGGTCGTGTGTTCAACAAATACATAGGTGAACCCACAAGCTATTTATAAGTAGTATTCTCCACTAATTTGTCTTAAGTAGCATCCTCCTTCCTCCAGTTACCTACTAGAGGAGTCTCCATGGGTTTGTTGTTCTCCATGTGGAACTTCTTTGGTATCTTGTTCGCATACTTTCCCGGAGAGATAAAAAATTCCTCATCTCCTTGCCATACTTCAATACCAAGAAAGTAATGCATGAGCCCTAGGTCCTTCATAACGAACTCTCTTGCAAGCTGCAATATTTAATTAGATTATCATTGCCTATCATAATCAAATCATAAACATATAATATTATAATAAAAAATTTACCTTCAACCACAATATGGTAAAGGTTCACATCTGCTTCACTTTTGGTGAAGCCCAACTCAGTGAAATAGCTGGCAATCCTAGTGTACCAAGCACAAGGTGTTTATTTTAGTCCATACAACACTCACTTGATTATGTACACATGTGAATCTCTGTTGAAGGTCTCAAATCCTTCCAGCTTCTCAATACACACCTCTTCCTCAATCATGTTGTTGACGAATTTTGTCTTTACATCCATCTGATGTATCTTCCATCCCATCTATGCTAACAAGGCTAGAATAGGTCTAATTGATCATTACCTTACTACAAGTGCAAAGGTATTATCATAATCAATTCCCTCCACTTGAGAGAACCCTCTAGCCATAAATGTGGCCTTATTTTTCTCCACACTCCCATTCGCTGCTTATTTTACTCAAAAAAGCCATATGGAACTCACCACTGACTTGTCTACTGGCCTTGGGATGACCTCCCAAAAACTATTTCTAATAATGGAGTCATACTCCTCAACCATGGCATCAACTCATACTGGTTGCTACACTGCTTCAGTGAATGAGGATGGCTCAATGTAACACCCCGTCCTAGTTCTACCCAAAGTAACCATGCCAACCGGGGTAAACATGCAGAGAGATGCTACTATAATTAAATTTGACCTCCTATGAAACTTAAGGAAGTCGAATAGAAAAAATATCAGATGCAGTCATCCAACATCAACAAAAGAACCCTTCGAAAACAAGTCAGCCACTCAGACAACTTTTTCCTCAGTCCCACTATTATTCTGTAGCACTTAGGCAATAGTCGCTCTCATGCTATGGGTAATGGAGCGTCCAACAACCTAAAGTCACTCTCATAGGCATGCTTGCCAGTGATTGTCGACCACAATTTCTATTTCTCTTCAAGCGACTCAAAGATTTAAGCCACTATTCTAGCCTGGAATCCTAGCCTCTACCCATAACTTGTTGTAACTTCTAGAATTCATTAAAAGCATAATACCAATGTTGATCAATAAAAAATAACCCTTACGACTAGACCTCAGTATCCCCAACTGGGACTGACATTTTGTCAAACACTTCACATCAATGCAACGTATAGGTCTAGAATACAAGACAAAGCATAAATGACTCAAACAACTTACGAAACATAACGATAAGGATCACCTCCTTCTCCATTGAACTATTACATCACCAATTAAGTCTTGCATCCATACATTTAATAGTAACAAGTAAATATATGAAATAACCATGACATGAACAAGTCATTCAACCATGCTTATAACTAGCATAAAACCATATAAATATTAGAGATATGACAACCATTAAATCCACATATAAATCACAGGAAAAGTAAGAGAACTTAGCTTTTATTAATCATAGGCAAATTTGACTAAGTTCGGGACTTCCAGGTACCACCCGACCATAGACATGGTTGAACCAAATCTCACTTTCTTCTAGTCACCCCCGTGTCATATTCAAGGCATGAATGTGGGATCTCATAGAAACACCAATCCAATAAAAACCAAGGGAATCCAAAGGTTAAACCACCTCCACCCTCATCAAATGATGATCACACCAAAACTATTGCTCCAACCACAACCGCAAATAATCTGGAATGCCATCTAGAATCCATCACTATCCTTGAGGATTTTTCCATCTCCTTGTGTGTTAGGGTTTACCACAACCCAAACCCAGATCACTAGGCCCTAAACCGAGAGTACTCCCTCAAGCTTTACTGTGTATCCTAGAAAAATTAGTCAAGCGATTCCTAAACCTTTTGGAATGAACCTTAAGACCACCTCTGCCCCATATTGCAAAGCTCAAAACCAAGATCAACATCCCAACACACCATGGCATCTTGAAAAAGGCTAGGCTAGGCTAAAACCCATTGTCATAACCTGACAAAACCATGTCACCCACAACAAGAGAAACATACACCAACATACAAATCCATGCATATCCAAATGTTGGAATTTTTAAGCCTAATTGTTAGAAGCCCTTCATGTACTTTACTGATTTATTCCTACCTACTTGTTCTATTAATTAACAACTTATTTACCATGTAAATACTGGAAATAAATAAAAGTACATGCTCAACACATTATAGATCATCAATTGAAGGAAACAAAAACAAGCACACATGTGACACTATTGTTTTTGGGCTAATGTCCCCAGAAAAACCCAATGCAGGAAACTCGTGCAACAATATGGGGGTTTGATTTATTAAGTAGTTTCATAATACAATCTGGGTGCAAAATCTGGCTCACCCAATAGAGAAAAATCTCAGCAGTAGTACCTCTTTACTCAGAAGAAGATATTCCGACAAAAACCCGAGATAAACACTCCAGCAGCTCCACATCTCCAATCTGCCCCATGAAACCCCAATGTCAGCCTCTAGGGACTGCGTCAGCCTTTCTATAGCCCAACGTTAGCCCAATGTCACACTATCTTGGCCTGTGACAGCCTCTGGAGGCACTGCATAGCTCTTTGATACCTCTGCATCAGCCCTAGCTGGTTCTGCGTCCCTCTCTCTGGCTTTTGTGTTGATCCTTTTGATGCTATCTCTACCTCTCTGCTTCAGTATTCACTGACCCTCAGCTACAACTCTAATCACTCTCTCAACTTTGCCAGCAAACCTAGCCCTAGAAATTCAAAATCTTGATCAACTCAGTGTATTCTCCAAGTGACCCTCAAGCCTCCTCTTATACTTTTCTTGTTGACAATTCAACGGCCAAGATTAAGTCCCTAATCAATGGCTAAGATTAACTCTAGCTTGATCCATGACTTTTGGACCCTTCTAACATAGTTTTATATTAATTCGCATTAATATTTTATTTTCCCTAAGTTTAGACATAGGGACTCCATTAAAAATATTAATTATTTTAATATCTCCCAAACTATTTTGAATCTGCCCAAACCATTTCTGGGTATTGGAGATATCATATGCTTTAGGCTCTCCAGCAATTTTCACTTCTAGAGCACATCTGATTCTACCCCAAATAAACACTACCTCTTAGAGAGGACTATGCTCTAGTAATACTCCTCACTGAGTATCACCCTGATCATCTAGCATCAGTCCCTGTGTTGATGCTAGGCCTGCAACCCAACATCCTCTACGCTGCTGCATCATGTACTTCTACCCATGGCCTTGCCACTACCACTACTACATCTATACTACAGCTCCCTCTACATCTGTGTTGCTACACTGTAACCCCTCTCATCAAGTGCATCGTGTTGTCCATAACACTGCCACTGCTAATTGCTACACTACAACTCAGTTACTGAGAAGCAACTAATTTATCTCCCAAATCTGACATCTCTATCAAGCTAGAAAAACACTCTATGCTGAAGCTCCCCTGTCACTGACAAGTGCTCCCTCTCTGACCTCTATGATTTTGCAACAACTCTGTGCATTTTTCACTGCTACCTCATGTAGTCTTGGGACTCCTACACTATAGCTCCCCTGCCACTCCATCCACATATGTCTCTACCAAAATCTTCCAGTCCCGCTACTCCTCTTCGAGGCTCCGATAGCAAGATATAATCCAAGAGGTTGGGTACCTCAAGGATCCTGCCCCTCATCACGTCTAGTCCATCTGACTACAGCTCAATGTCTCCCCACTTCCTCTCAAATGGCGTGTGAGAACTCATGGCACAGTCATCATCTATCTCCAATTCCTTCTTCGCCCTTACTAGTGCAACCTTGGTCTCAAAAGCCTCTCCCCTGCTCTTCTTCCTTAGAGACTAGGTTGCATAATGACCCAGCTCCCCATAGCGGAAGCATTTGACCTTGGAGAGTTCCTTCTTCTTCCGTTTCTCCCGCTTTCCCTCAGATGCTAAGGCAGCATGCACCTCCTGCTCCTTCTTGATTCTTATCCCCTCTCCGCTGCTTCCCGCCTTGCTCAACCTTCTAATCTCTTCTTGGAGAAGAGCAGCCCACATTTCCTCCCAATCTGCAAGGGTCACCCTGTCTAGTATGCTCTGGACAAACACCTCTCAGTCTTCTGAGACTGCATTCAGGGTTTTTCTTACCATCCATTCTTGATCTGGTGTGGCCCTTATGGAATTCAACCGATCCTGGATCTCCAATTGACAATGGAAGTGGTCGATTTATTCTCCCTTCTACATCTGGTATGATCACAACTGATTTTCTAGTATCATCCTTCTCTGCACAGAAGTATGTTGGTACAATTTATTTAGGGCCTCCTAGATGTCATTTACCGTGTCCTTTTCAGCAATATGTGGTACTACATGGTTCTTGGCCCTCGGCATTTCCTCCTCATACTTGTTGTTACCAGCTGTGTCAAATTGGATAGCTATCATCCTCAAGGTGAAGTTCTTCACAAGATTCCTGTCTAGAATGGATAATATTTTGGCCTTCCAAACTATGAAGTTTGAGGCTTTGTCCAGTCTTTCCTAGTCTCTTACCTCGTTCAATACCATCTCGTTGCTCCTCTACTTCCCTCCTGAAAGTTCTTGGTGTGACTCCCTCTAAGCCTCGATTTCCCTCCCAGAAAACCTTATGCCAATGTCGAGATGCCCCCACTCTAATCATTAGTGCAATTTTACCACTGATCTAGATTTCTCGGCTAGAAATCCTCAATAGAAACTCCCTCCTCCTTGGCCTTTCTCTATTAGGTATTGTTCTGACTAAGGTACCCCACTAGCTCCACCTCTGCAACTTACCGACAGCCTCCTAAGCCCAATAAAACTGAAGGTTAGAGCTCCTAGGCTCTATGCAATCCTAGCACCAGCAAATCAGCTTCCTTGGCCAACTGCGTCAACCCTCCTGGCCTCTGCATTGCTTTGTGTGAGCCTGTATTTGCCCTCCTTAGCCTTTTGTGCTGCCTCTTCTTGGCTCGAACTTGATGACATAGACACTGTGTCACCATTTCCTTGCTAATTCTCTGCTAGGAACAACTTCTATCACTTGGGATAGTCATTTTCTACAGCTACTTCTCTGCTCGGATGACATCCTTATTTCTCCTATGATCTACAACCTGGCTCTGATACCATGTTGGAATTTCTAAGCCTAACTGTTAGAAACCATTCATGTACCTTACTAATTTATTCCTACCTACTTGTTCTGTTAATTAACAAGTTACTTACCATGTAAATACTGGAAATAAATACAAGTACATGCTCAACACATTACAGATCATCAACTGAAGGAAATAAAACAAGCAGACAAGTGACACCATTGTTTTTGGACTAATGTCCATGGAAAAACCCAATGTGGGGAAATGGTGCAGATATCTTAGGGTTTGATTTATTAAGCAGTTTCAAAATACAATCTGGGTGCCAAATCTGACTCACTCAATAGAGAAAAATAGCAGACGTAGTACCTCTCTACTCGGAAGTAGATATTCTGGCTGAAACCCTGCATAAACACTCTGGAAGCTCCACAGCTCCAATCTGCCCCACGAAACCCTAGCATCAGCCTCTAGGGACTACATCAGCCTTTCTCAGACCCAGTGTTAGCCCAATGTCACTATCAGACCAGGCAGTATCTCGTCAAAAACAACTTATTCATATTCATTCAGGTTGGTCTTATTATATACATGAGGGAGAGACCGTTCACTTCATCTCCTAGTGACTATTCATATTTCTTATTATTTATTTACATCAGTTACACTTATTCACCCAATCTTAATGATTAGGTGTCAACATTCCCCCCCCCAAATCTAAAGGGATGTTGGTGAGTCCAAGCATCATTCTGAATCATTCAAGCTTTTCTCTTCCAAGCGCTTTGGTGAAGATGTCTGCAATTTGCTCTTTAGTGGAACAATGGCAGAGATGGATTGTTTTGGCCTCAACATGATGTCGAATTAGATGATATTTAACATTGATATGCTTTGTTCTAGCATGTAACTTTTGGCTTCTTGGCCAATTTTATTACTGAGGTATTGTCAATCATGAGTGGAGTCGATTTTTCTTGTTTTACCTGCAAATGTTCAAGAATTTTCCTGAGCCACACAATTTCTTTTTTTGCCTCGGCTGCTGCCACATATTATTCTTCTGTTGTGGAATCTGCTGGAGTTGATTATTTGTGTGATCTCCAGAGACAGCTCTTGATCCAAGACTCATAGCATAACTTGAAGTAGATACCCCAGTTCCTTTGTCTCCATCGAAGTCTGAATCAGAGTATCCAATCAAGCTGAAGTCATCCACCTGTGTATACTTGATTCCAAAGTCTTGAGTTCCCTTTAAGTACCTTAGAACTCTTTTTGCAGCCAACCAATGTCCCTCACAAGGCTTTTGCATAAACTTGGAGAGGATTCCAACAACAAATGAAATGTCTGGTCTTGTAGTAGTTAGGTAGTTGAGACTTCCTACAAGATGTCTATACTTTGTTGCATCCCCAAATTCTTTTCCTTCAATGGATTTGAGCTTTAAGTTTTGTTCCATTGGAGTAGTAAGAGGATTGCATTTTTTCATGCCATACTTGTTCAACAGATCTCCAATGTACTTCTTTTGGGAAAGGAATATGGACTTCGGATGTTGAGTTACTTCAATACCAAGATAGTAATGAACATCGCCCAAATCAGTCATTTCAAAACCTTTCTTCAATTCCTTCTTTATGGGTGCAATGTAGCTTTCATTGTTCCCTGTCATCAAAATATCATCTACATATACCGCAAGATTTAAAACTGTTTTCCAAACTTTCTTGACAAATAAAGTTGCATCATCAAGATCATAATGTTTGAAATTGAGTTTCAGAAGATGTTGAGTTAGCTTTTCATACTAGGCTCACAATGCTTGTTTGAGGCCATACAAGGATTTCACAAGTTTTCATACTTTATGTTCATGTCCTTTCATAGTAAATCCTTCAGGCTAGGACATAAAAACATTCTCTTTTAGATCTCCATTTAGGAAAGTAGTTTTTACATCCATTTGATGGACTTTCCAACTGTTCTGAGCTGCTAGGGCAAAGAGTGTCTAGATGGTAGCCCATTTTGCTATGGGGATGAAAGTCTCCTCATAATCAACCCCTTCCTTCTGTGCAGAACCTTTTTCCACAAGCCTGGCTTTGTGCTTGTCAAGTGAGCCATTAGCTTTATACTTCTTCTTGTAGACACACTTGCAGCCAATTGGTTTGATTCCTAATGGAGGATCAACTAGCTTCCAAGTGCCATTCTTTATTAGGGCATCATACTCCTTTTTCATTGCTTCTTTCCATTCATCATGAGAAGTAGCTTCTTTGAAGGAAGTTGGTTTGAAATCTGTAGGCAAATTCAATTCACAATCATAAGAAACATCCATATCAATAGGTGAATCAGAGTCATCTACATCACCTCCATTTTGCCGGTTTCAATTTCTAGTTCATGTCTTTCCAACCTCATTAGAATGAACACTTTCAATTGTCTTTATCAGCCACTTTGGGGGACCTTTCTCAAATGGTCCAGGCTGCTCCGTTGATTGAGTTGGGACTAAATCAAGATTGAGTCTCCCAATTCTATCAATCACATCACTTAAAGCATCATCCGTTGTTGGAGTTTCATGCGGGGGAGGGAGTTATTTAGAAGAAGATTCCACATGTTGATCTAGTATAGGAATCCCCCCTTCAAGATGTGCAATTTAATTATCAAATTCTTGAAATGATTTTGCATATGTGAATCTATCCAAGTGATCAAGTTGCTGCTCAACAACATTGTCAGTTTTGGATGATTCAAGAAAGATTACATCTCTAAATACAACAAACTTTTTATTGAATTCATCATAGAGATGGTATGCTTTGGAGTTGTTTGAATACCCCAGGAAGATACACTTACTACTTCTTGCACCAAGTTCATTTCTATGTACCTTTGGTATCAAGGCATAACAGGTGGAACCAAAGACCCTAAGATGCTTTACTGAAGGAATGTGCCCATACCACATTTCATATGGAGTCTTGTTTCTTCTATTCTACTCATGACAAGTGAGTGGTCATATGATTTTCTCACCTCAAGCTTGCCATCAAACATATTAATGGAGTGACATTTCTGGCAGATGTGGACCAAGGACAACAAGTTTCTCTTCAGTTGTGGGAGATATAGAACATGATGTAGAAGGATGTATGGAAGACCGGGCAATTTAAGCTTGATTGTGCCAAGCCCTGATGGCTTGATTTTTGATTGGTCTGTAAAGTATACTTCTCCATCAACATTGTCAGTAAATTACTCAAAAAAATCTTTTCTATGAGTCATGTGGCAAGTTGCTCCTGAATCAAGAAACCAATCATTTTTCCAAGAAGCAAGTGAAGCATTAAATAAGTCTTCATTTACTCTGATATTACATTGTGCCACAACATAATGAGTAGATTCAGGTGCTTTATCTTTGTTTGTGTCGTTATTTTTACCTTTGGGTTGATTTCTTTGTTGCTCAATTTCGTCCCAAGGTAACTTTCATGTAGAGGCATCATGTGATCCATTTCTTTTGCAGCATATGCAGTGAAAACCTGACTTTTCTCCATGAGAGTGTTTTCCCCCCCACCTATGAAATATCATCCACTTCCTCTTTGACCACCTCTTACTCTGGAAGAATCTTGGGCAAGATTCTTTTCTTTATGAGCAAGGCACACAACCTCTTTAGAAGATTCAGGGGTTGTCTTCTTTCCAAAAGCTTTCTCTCTTTCAGAAAACTTTTTCACAAGAGAGTCAAAGGTAATATCTTTGAGATTTCCATTTGCTTGCAATGACTCAAGATAATTGGAGTAAGTAGGATAAAATGCCTTGAGAAAAGTGATAAGAGGAATATCTAATTCAACCTTAGTGGCTTTGATATCATGCATTATAGAATTTACTTCAGATGCAAGAGCAAGAGGATCATTATTTTGTAATTCAAAAGTGAAGAGTTTAATCATGAGTTGAACAACTTCAAGTGCAGAATGTGAGTCATAGAGTTCTTTCAGCTTTTGTAAGCATTCAAAAGTAGTTGAAAATGGCAAAATATAGCGACTCACCTCTTCACTTACAGATGTTGCAATTAATGCATAGGATTTGTTGTTCTTATTTTCCCAAACTGTGAACTCTTTGTCTGAGGTAGGTTGTTCTGGCTCTTTGTCTCCATCTCCAATACACACTCCTTTCCAAAACTCATTGAAAACGAGGGTGTGTTTTATCATCCGGGACCACTCAGGATAGTTCTCCTTGCCAGTGAGAACTATTGGCACAATAGATATGATTGAATGCATACCGTAAAAAAACTTCTGCTGGAAAAATGTGCTTCAAAATAATACAACCTTATTCTTCCTTCTTGATTAGGTAAGAAATTGATTTAATATACAAAGAGCAAAACTATATTCTCTCCATATATAATATCACCAATTTTTGTTTTTTTTGCATTACAATATGGTTGCAATTCAAGAGAAAATAAAAGATAAACAATATCAACTGCTCAATATCAACTTGCATGAAAGCTCAAATCCTATGCTTTACACCTTGACTGCATACTTTTTCATTGAAAAATACATCTCTTTCTTTTTCTGTCTCTCAGTCTTCAATTCTTCTGGGGACGCAAATCTTTTTCAGACTAGCTAGCCAAAGAGTAGAAATAATGTGTGCCTCATGTAGTATTAATGCGTGCCTAGAGCAGAACTAATGGAGTAGAACTAATGCGTGCCTGGAGAAAAACTATAAATTCTATCCATATAGAATATCAATGGAACGTTGGCCATCAGCGTTTGCGTGGAGACTGAGACAGTGTTGTATGGTGTATTCAACAGTGTAAGGAACCTAGAACCTAGAGAACTAAGGTTTGAATGATAGACATAGCACGAATATACAGTTTCAGTCATGCATGCCAAAGCTCCAGGAGATAAAACCCTATATATAACTTCTCCTTTTTCTGCGCGACAGTAAAAAAGAACTCAGGTAAGTATCTTATAGAACCTCCGAGCAAGAGACAATTGAAACATCAATTTGGTAAGTAGAAGAATGTCTGTACAAGTCTGGAAGATGAAGGGTTTCACCCGTTTGGTAAGCTTTCACCCAAAGTGATGGGAGCAGGGCCTCCTTCTCTCGAGCGGGCAAAGAATGAATATGGTTACCCAAACCTAACCATCTTTTGGTGAGCGTTATGTAAAAAACAAAGTCAGAGTGGAGCAGCATAAAAAACAAAGTCAATCATCAGAGCAGAGAATAATACCATGTCAGAGAAAAATGGTAAATAGTAGATGGAGTAGGTCTGGCAATGGAGTGTTGTTATACCAGCGTGGAGAGAGCAGCAGAAGCTCAAGCGTTACCCAGATTATCAGGCAGAGGGCAGACCCTGATTATCACGCTGAAGGCAGACCCAAATTTCTGAAAAATGGTAGAAGGGAGTTACAATGGCAATTAGAAGCCAAAAATGGTGTTGGCTTTGATACCATGTAAAACCAGGTAGTAACTCATCAAAAAAAACTTATTCATATTCATTCAGGTTGGTATTTATTATATACATGAGGGAGAGACTGTTCACTTCATCTCTCGGTGACTATTCATATTTATTATTATTTATTTACATCAGTTACATTTATTCACTCAATCCTGATGATTAGGTGTCAACAATCAGTCTGGCTTGGCCTGCACCAGCCTTTGGAGGCACTGCATCAATCCTCATGCCCTCTGCATCACCCACACTGGCCCTCTCAGGCACTGTGCAAATCCTAGGTGGCTCTGCATGAACCCTTGGCTGGTTTTGCATCCCTCTCTCCTGCTACTGTGCTGAACCTCCTAGTGCTACCTTTGCCTCTCTGCTTCTGTATTCACTACCCCTTAGCTACAACTCTGATCACTCTCTCAGCTTTGTCAACAAACCTAGCCCAAAAAAGTCGAAATCTTGATCAACTCAATGTATTCTCCAAGTGACCCTCAAACCTCCTCTTATACTTTTCAAATTGACAATTCAATGGTCGAGATTAAGTCCCTAATCAATGGCTAAGACTAAATATAGCTTGATCCATGACCTTTTGACCCTTCTAACACAATTTTATATTAATTCACATTAATATTTTATTTCCCCTAAGTTTAGACTGAGGGACTCCATTAAAAATATTAATTATTTTCATATCTCCCAAACTGTTTAGAATCTTCCCAAAACATTTGTGGGTGTTGGAGATGTCATATGCTTTAGCCTGTCCACCAATTTTCATGGCTAGAGAACATCCGATGCTACCCCAAATCAACACCAAACCATATAGGAAATCACACATGAAAAAGGTTACCTGCAAGTATTCCTACTGAAGTTGCTTGATCCAACTTTCCTTTCCTTGATCCTTGCTTGCTTTTCCTTTCCTTTCTTTCTTTTTGTTTCCTTTCTCCAAACTTGAGCACTCAAAGAAAACTATAAGTGACGAAGAGAGTGAGAGAGAGAGAGAGAACAATGAGAGAGTTCCAAAGTTGAATTGACAAAAGCTTAACACTAAGCAAGCCTAAAACCGAGCAATCTTGAGCCAAGAGCTTCCAACTGATCCTCGAAGTGTTTTTATTAATGAGGCCTCTAATTTCTTCGTTTTCCACTATTTTCCTTCAATTTCCCCCTCACATGTAACATGTGACCTTTCACCTTACTTTTCTCCTAATTTCCTTTACTTTTATAAATAAATGTGCCAAAATTCTCGTTTGTCTTTTAGTTCCTTTTCGTTAGCCTTTTCCAATTTTCCTCAGCCAAAACAAACATCCAATGATGCCCACAAGGATATATTTACCTAACATTTAGGCTAGAATACGTGTCCCTTTCTCGTGGTCTTGCGTTTCCTTTATTTACTTTTGTTACACGAAATTTTCACTAGGGATGTTACACTCAATATCTACACTTGCGCTCATCAGAGCCATGTAGCTAGTGTACCGATCTGGTGACCTCCTCTTCCTCCATTGTAATGTGGGTTCTCCCACATTTTCTCTTGCATCATGCATCAATTTTTTAGCCTCTCTCATGTGCTCTCTTCCATCTCTGGAAGTCTCTGCATGAGTGGGTGTTTCCACTCTCTGCTCCTCTACATGTGGCTTCGCCACATCATCCTAAGTTTCCTCCTTTGGAGCTAAAAGCTGCTCAGATGCATGTAACTAAAGCTCCCTCTGAAGAGGACATCTCATGGCCTTCTCTTCATTGAATACACATCTCTACAAACCAATGTCATCCCATTTCATTGAAGGTACACCTGATAGTTGTGAGGTGTATTAGTGTACCACACAAATATGCCCAACTCAACTGTTGGCTCTATATTTTTCCATGCATCCTTGGTAACATGCAAATAGACTAATGAACCAAAGATCCTAAAGTGTGGCACATCTGGTTTCGTACCTGAAAAATCTTCTGTTGTACTCATCCTGAGAATTCAATGAGGGCTTATTTTCTGCAAGAAAACAACTATGGTGCATGCTTCAATCCACAAGTGCAATGGTAGGCCCTGACCATGTAACATGACCTATGTGGCTCCCACAATACTTATGTTCTTCCTTTCAGCCACCCCATCCTGCTATGGGTTATGAGGAGTTGTCAACTCCTGTCGAATGCCTTCTGATGCACAAAAGTTCTTGAATTCATTCAACACATATTCTCCACCATTATCGTTGTTGAGATCTTTAGCTTTGCTACTAGTATATTTCTCGGCAACTAATTTAAATTCAAAAAAATTAGTGAATGTCTGATCTTTCTTCTGCATGAATAAAATCTAGAACTTACAAGAAAAATCATCAAAAAATATTACATAATGCATGTGCTTGGCCATGGATGCTGTTAGGAACGGTACACACACATCTAAGTGAACTTGATCAAGGATCGATTGTGCTTGATTGTCTTTATCATGAAAGGAATCTTTCGTGTACTTGCCCAATTTACACCCTTTTCATGTGTCTCCCTTCTCTAGTGTACCCTTGGGAAGTCCTGTAGAAATTTCCTTCATGATCTTCAAAGCTCCATGGTGCAAGTGACCAATTCATCTATGCCACCACTCACTGATGTCTCGGCTCTGCACCTTCTCTACTTTAGTACTCAAAGCAGTGCAGTCTTCTACATCTAATTTGTAGAGGTTCTTCACTCAAACCCTGATCTGCTTCACCTATCCTGAGGCTATGTGAGGAAGGAAATCCTTTCCCTTACTAAATATCACATCGTAGCCATGGTCCTCCAACATGGAAACAAAAAAGAAGTTCTTCTTCAAACATGAAACATACATGACATCTTTCAATGTGAGGGGAGAACCAAACTTCATCTAAAAGGTAACAGTACCAATGTCAGTTGCGCTATACATCCCATCATCTCTCATCTCGTTGCGCATCTAGAGTTCCTTCTCCTCCAAGTTACTGAAGAGATCTTTGTTGCTGATCTTATGGAATGAGGTTGCACTATCTAGGTACCAAACACTACCCATCATCGATGTCACCATGCAAGCGATGATGGTGAAATCTAGTTTAAATTGTGAAGCAAGGGCTTCACCTACCACTCCTCGTAAGGGCTTCTTACCAGCCTTCTCATGCAGCCACTTTGTGGCATCTTGTCCCATCCTGTGACAGTGAAACATTTAATTTTCGACATGTTCTTCTTCTTGCCACCCTCGATGGAATCTGATTTGGAATGGGGTGACTTCCCCTTACCTTTCTTCACCTTTCTAGCTAAGGCACAATTATCCTCATCATCATGCTTAGATGACAATCCATCTCTAGTGTTCCGCTGAATCTCTTCTCGTACCAGGTTATACCACAATCACTCCCACTCTGGTAGCTTCTCCCTCCCATTAACTGAGTCTTGGTAACTGTGCCAACTCTTGGGAAGGCCTAGAAGAGCCAGACTCACCATATCATCTTCCGCAATAGTAACACATCACTTCCAATCTCATCCTGACATTGGGTGAACTAGGTCAAGTACTTTACTATTGTATTATCCTTCTCCATTTTGATATTTCTGAGATTGTCCTTTAGTGCCACCTTCCTGTGGTCACTGCTATTTTGAAACGGGTCTGTCAAAGTCTTCCACATTGTAAATGGAGTTTCATTACCACATAGATTTGAGAGAATATGATTTCGAACTCCTTCTAGGATAATCCTTCACACCTTTGCCACACACATTCTCCACTTTTCTAGATGTTTAGCATCAAATGTTGGATGCTTCGGGATATCAGGATATATGAATTAATTAAGCCCGTTTTCTTCCAAGACTGCCTCCATCTGATCCTTCCAAGCTATGTGATTTGAGCTACCCTGAAGGGAATACTCAAGTCTCAAACTGTAGACTGACCCACTGCTAACTCGAGAGTATGTTACTTAAAATTTGATTTCTCCTACAAAAAAACTCGTATTCTCCTTTTATATATTGATTTTAATTCTAATACCATGCAGAATTTTCTTGTATATTCAAACTGCATATTGTAATATGCTAAAACAATTGACTTGAATCTACTCTACTCATCAGCAGAAACAAAATTTATCGATCAAATCACGAAGCAGAAAAGGCAGAATTTCAATCACACGTAACACAATAATTTTCTAGGGAAAGCCATAGCTAAAAACCCCTGCTATATATATATATATATATATATATATATATATATATATATATTGCATTGATCAGAAGATTTGAGAAGATAATACAATGCTTGTTCAACTTGAACAATCTCTACACAAGTAAAATCTATCTCATTGATTTACAAACTAGCTCAATCCAATACTTAGCCAAATTGGCTGCCTGCCCAGCTCCTACGTCCTTGTGTTGTTCCCTTGGGAATTAGCCCATAATTTAATTAAAAAATTCCTCATTCATAATAGTGTAATCCATCCATAGGCCTTCCTCTGATTGCATGGATCATCGATTTAATTTAGATGATTTTACAACTGATAGTACATTCTCCTTGAACTCTAATATCAATGGGGTCTTTCTCAGAACTGACACACATGATTTATTTATGACTGAATTATTCGTAACCTAATTGATCACTACATGTTAATTAAATCCAATTCAATTCACTTGAGTTCTCACTAGTTCCTTCATTACTTAGAACTAGTTTAACTAAATTTAAGTCAGTTAAACTTAATTAAATAATTATTGTTGGCTTGTTGGGGCCTGACCCAGGTTCGGAAATGTTTTAGCGAAACAAATCCCACACTACCGACCCTTTCGGCAATAGTCCGCGGAGCACGGACTGAAGTCTCACCCGAGGTAGTAGGGTAGGGTGCTAGGACAAGGTTTTCGCACCCTAGGGATGTCTTGATGTGGCCTGGAGGGGTCGCGAACCAACCTACGCCCTCGCGCAACTCTGTACTGCTGTCAGGCTTCCGCGTAGGTCCGTGACGAGGTGTTCCTTAATTCTTATTATTAATGAGTTTATTATCGATTAGATATAATCTTTAAGCAAGCATTTAACAGTTACAACTAGTGCGTGCACCCATAAATCTTACATATTTCGCA
Source organism: Pinus tabuliformis (assembly GCA_031772625.1). Lineage (NCBI taxonomy): Eukaryota > Viridiplantae > Streptophyta > Pinopsida > Pinales > Pinaceae > Pinus > Pinus tabuliformis. The sequence goes on along the minus strand of CM062816.1, from coordinate 897,230,569 downwards.
TAAACTTAGAACATAAGCATAAATGTATAGATAATAACAGATGCATAAACTAGAATATAACTAGATCCTTAATATTTCAAAACCAGCTTATCTTTATTAATGTCTTTGTTTCAGTACAATCCACTTCCCACCCTACGCACACAGTTGTAGGGGTTCGCGCACACAGTTGTGGACTCTACTAAGCCTCTGCGCACCCAGCTGCAGAGCCTACTCTAACCACTATCACCCTGATTCATACTTACAGAATCAAAGCGAATATTGCCTTTATAAACCCATAACATTCAAAACTTCATCAAAAGAACTACCTTCTATCCTTCGAACTTTGCTCTATTTATACCTTCCCATGGTCTGCGGACCATGGGCAGGTTGACTTGCTTTCTATTATTTTATATTATTTTCAGGTGGACAACCCTTTGACTTGACCCATTACAGTTCATGCTTCGCGGAACCTTTTACCATTCTTTTACCAAAAATCGTGGGCTTGAGCCCTAAACACTTACACGGGGGACCCGCTGCCCAACAGGCCCCCAACACAATCATCGTGCCTCATCTCGAGTCACTTAGCTGGTGTGGTGATCTTCACTCGGAGATTATTCAGCAGCTTTGGCACTTTGCTTACCTCCACAACACATTTTTCTGCCATCCTCTGTACTCGTTGTGCGCGAACCTCTGATACGGCATTGTCGGCTTCACTTGTCTATCTGACTTCGTATACTGTCTGCATGTGGGCTAGCTTTCCCTTGATGTTGTTAGTGATCGCAAATGCCTCATCAAGCCAGGGTTGGATGCGTTATTTAAGGACTACTTCTTTCTAGTGAGTAGCGTCGACTTGTGCCTTGAGAGCCTGGGCCTCCCTCATATTGGCCAATCACTAAGTAAGGGCAATCATCTGCAAATTCCGCTGGACATTGTCATAGGCCTACTGCAATTCCCATGCTTCAGTCTCTAACCACTGTAATGTCGGGTCTTCCTGTAGTGAAGTGACCGTGATAATTGACTAATCTAGCAAGCCGGTGCACTCCTGTATGGCACATGCTATTGCTTCCTGCCTAGATTGGATGGCATGTTGCCACTACTCTCTAACCTCTGGTGGTGTAGAGGGTTGTGCTTTGAGTCTCAGCTATGTGATCTACAAACTGAGGTCCAACTGGAGTTTTCCTACTTCTTCCTTTGCATCACAGAACCCATTGGCCAACTTGTCGATCCGTATGCCGACAGGTAAATCTGCCACAATCTCGAGCTTAGGGGAACGACAACACACTTCCTCAACAATTTGTTCCAACTACCGATTCTATGCTACTGCTTCATTATGTTAGAGGCTTAACTGCTCAATGTTGATTCATTTCTCGCTAAGCATCTGTACTGCGGGACCTTCCCTCGCACGGAGCTCTACCGTTGCTCCATCGTATAGCTGGTATCAAATTTCGTGCAGGAGGGTAGCCAAGTTGAGTCCCACTCCTCTGATCCGAACTATCATGGCTCTATCCTCTGCGTTGTCTCCGGTCAGTGCTCCTTCTAGTAGTGCGACCGTATTAGACATTTTGGCTTGTGGGAACTGCTTAGTGGCTGACGTACCCATAGTTCCATGGGTCGCTACCACTCCCAGCTGTGGGGCCCATGCTTGAAGTTCCTCTAGTTGTGTCCTAAGTGCCCCCAACACAGTCTGCTACTCTGTCATGGCCTCATTGAGAGCCTCCCTAGTGACTTCGAGAACTATATCCCTGATGTCACATAAGTCACCCTCAGTTAATGTGATAGGTTCCCCGTCCAACTTGGATGCCTTGGTCTTTTTCCATGACCTTGATTGTTCTATCACACACGGTCGTTTTAAAGGTGAACAGGTGGTGGTTGGTTCCACACCATCCATCACATTATCCACTTCGCGCTCTGTGGTCACATTTGGGCCTCTTTCCTCCTCTGTTGTAGCAGTTCCTCCTGCTGTCACCTTGTTTGTGGCTGTCTGCGTTGCCTCTCAGGACGCCCGTACTTCCTTAGTGAACTGTTCATTCTATTTCTACTATGCTAGGAACTTGGAGGTAACCTTATATTTTTTTATTGCATTCTCATCACGCCCTACTACATCTGGTCTACACCACTCCGGTGGCCAGTTATGGAGTACCGCAAAAACAACATCGTCGATGGTGATGAAAGGAAGCATGGTCCACGTTTGCTCTAGATCCTTGCATGGTCGAATGTATACGTGGTGCGTATCCTTTAAATTCGGCCATGTTCTTCATACTTTCATATATCTCAGTAGATAGGCAGGGTTGCTAGTTGATCCACTGTTGTGTGTTCACATCCATTCATATCTAGAAAATGTTGACTTCTCGGATTCTTGTGGCATCCTTCATCACCCACAGTGACACGTATTTTGTTGCCTTTGGCCAATCTTGGTCTAGAGGAGGGAACTGACTATCTTCCAGCAAGTCACCTGTAACCAATAGGATAGATAAAAGCAACCATTCATAGTGGAAGGTCTTACCCTGCTCCTGGGCCTCCCTGCAGTTCGTTAGGAATTCATCGCGGAGAAACTATGCCCAATTGAATCGTGCCACATCTGCACATTGCTTAGCTAACATGATGACACTGGGGTACCTCACTACCTCAGCATTTTCTAATCAACTTTCCTACCAGCAACTGGGTAGCAATGAAAACCCCTTTGTCCGGAATATTGGTAATAACATACCCTCTCTGCTTTTTCTCCAAATTATATTTCTTTTTCATAGCTTCTGCAATTGTTCCGCCGTTACTTGTGCCAACTATTTCTGTGGGGTCCCTTCCGTCACAGGGAAGCCAAGAGATCCTATGAATGAGCTCCACCATGATGGGGATGGGTATGTCTAGCCATAAATACCCATCGTGCACCAAGCAGAGCAGTTTCCTGATGACCAATATCGTGATTAGGGCCCGATTAAAATGTGGGATTGATAGGAGGTGGAATAAACCAGTCTCCTCCACCCCTCGCAGCCCTTTCTGTGGTTATAGTGTTGTAATGGTCCCCTCCTTGCTTTGTCCCATCAGTTTGTTAGTTTCAAAGTGGGGAAACTTTTCAGTATCTGCAAGGTCCCAGTCTTCAAATTTCATAGCGGGAATGCGTCCAGTCATCGTTCCTTCGAGCAGAACCTCTTTGGGGAGGGATGGGGTTATAAGTACATTTTTAATGGCATCCAAATCTTTAGGCACCTTTACCCTCCCTTTCCATGGAGGGACATACTTAGGCCGTTTTGTGGGAGCCCGTACTAGTTGGATACCTTCTTTCCTCTCCTCCTCTGGTTCCATCTCTTCGACAAAGGTTGGAGGATCCTCTTCCTCATCATCACTCTCAATAGTGACCGTTTTTCCCTTTTCTTCCATCGACAACTTTCCAAATCACAGATTTCATGGAGACATCGAGACTGGTCCTACTACCTGTGGGTCCTTCTTGGTCCGCAGCGTCTGGGGTGATTTAGGGATCTCTACCCCATACCTACGGCATAGGGTTCTGCATAACACCCTTGGTCATGGTGGTCATCTTAATTAGGGACTCCTGCGTATCTTTTGCCAATGCTTGAAACCATGGACTTTCTCTCAAGAGTGCCTCATTCATCTTGCTCCTGCCTACTTGATAACTTAACAACTTAATATGCAAAGTGCCAAGGGTTATTTGGTGATAGGCCAACTATGCTTTATATACCCCTCTGATTTTAAATTTGACCGTTCCCTCCTTTCATGGCTCATTAATGTGATTTTGGCGGTAGATCCATTCAACCCTGTGTCTTAATTGTCTATCGTCCAGTCCTTAATGTCTTAAATGGGCCATCTTGTCATGAATAGTATCTGCAACAGTCACCTTCCATTTCCCCACGTGGCAGCGTGGTCCCTTGTATGCGGATGCGTTCTGTGCTTCACACTGATTTCGTGTGCTACGTCCGAGTCGCACAACCCTCCTACAGACTTCTTTATAGTCCCGTGCCCTCTTCTAACTGTGTGGAGTGCTGAGACTGGGCCTCCTATGGATAGTCAGGTGATCGCACCCCTAGTGCGGGACTTAAATTTTCCTGCTATCCTGGGTTGCGGGCACCTTTTCAGTGCTTTTGTATCCAGTAGCCCATCGCCTTCTACTATATATGGTACACTCCCCCATTGCTACGGTCACAACCATGATAACATGGTCGCAGCTCGTTCTAATACCGTGGTAGAAGCGTCCAGGTTTGGTCTCCTTATTCTCATATTCATGTGGCTCGCTTGTGCGATGCCAATTTCATTTTGCTAATTTCTTCATCTAGTATCGCGCTTTTCCTCCTCAACCATTTCCATTTTTCATCGAGTTCGTGAAGCTTCCAACTGCTGCGTAGAATGGCTTCCTACAACCACCGAATTCCTTTGTCCAGGTCCTCACATTCAGTTTGAACTGTGGAGGTTGCAGTCTAGGGAGTTTCTTCTGTTCTCTTGGTTTGTCTCCCCATTGATAAGATCACCTTTTCCCTCATCTTTTTGATTATGGTCTTATGGGCCCATCCAACCCCTGGTACACACAGATTCCTATTGGTTCATTTTATCAGGGGAATGTTGTTCATGCTCCCACCTGTTTTCCTGATTTCTTTGTCACGAACAGCTGGTGGAATGCGTCGCTTTTTCCTCCAAACCATACATGCGCTCACCTTCTATATTCATGCCAGGTCCTCCTAGTCTTCTGATGTGCATTCCACCTCAGTGCAGTTGTCGCTCATAGCACCCCTTTTTGCGCACCGTGCCACTTCCATTCTAGTATCATCTTTTTACAGTGGTCTATGGATTCCTCTACATTCGCTATGCACTCATATGTTGGCAGTTCCCTTGCTTCAATCATCATGCGTCGCAACAATCTAACCATCATATTACAATTTAGCATTGTTACTTCATGCAATCGGTTCTACCATTGCTCTATCTCTTCATCAGAATCTGATGTGCAGGAACTGTCGCGTTCCCATGAGATTCTCTCACCACTGTCAGATTCACCCGATCCTGGTCTTGCACTGTTATATGGTAAATGTAGTCCAGTTCATCACCGCTTTCCTCATCGTGCATAGGTTCAGTGTAGCATGCACCTTCGGCTGGGTCCAGCAAAACTACTACATGTAGACAATTTTTCTCGAATATCATTTTTCATCTATTTAGGTTGATGACTCCATTCATGTACGTGGCCTAGTCTATCCCTAATAATGCAGGTTAAGGATTACTGTCATCGACAATTTCTGTTACCTCAAATCAGTTTGTGTGTTTGCGCCTTCGATGTCCACTATGACTCCTTGCAATCTCCCCATGGGCAAGATCTTTTGTTGGCTCGCCATCCATAATTGAATAAGAGACCATTGTAGTATGGGCCTGCCCATACATGGCCAGATCTGTTTAGGTAGCACATTCGCATCCGACCCCGAGTCTAGAATGACCTGATCCATATCATAGTCACCAATCTATGCAGTCAATCGCATTTCCCGCCCAGTGCACAAAGCATGCTTGCCTAGTTTCTGGACCATGCACAGTTCACCCGACCCTACGCACCTAGTTATTAGCTCTTACAATCACTTAACTACTTTATTGTACCGTAGTAACTTCATGCATGTCTATAAAAAGGCAGTAAGCATAGAAGGATACATTCTTGGCTTAAGTTGATCCTTACTACCTGAAGTAGAGGCCTCCATGAAGCTCTTCTTAGCTTCCTTAGATGTTCCCTTCTTGTTACCATCTTGAAGTCAAGTTCCTTTGTAGGAGCACTGCAAACCTTCGAATATTCTCCGGGTTGTTTCCTCGTATCTTCCCCTGTAGTTGCGCTACTTTTTAGTACCATTTTTATGCTGGGGTCCTCTTCGTGTGGTTCAGACCTCATCATTTGCATATTTTGAGTTGGAGTAGGCTGCAGTACCCCTTTCTCGTGCATTTGGGCAATCAACATCAGAAAATCTATCATTTCATGGTCAAACTGCTCATAGTGTGGACAAGATATTCTCATCGGTTGGTACAATCACAAGCGTAGTTCCTTGGCGCTCTGCAATTATAATAGATCAGCTATCTGTGCCCTTGTCCAGGTCCCATTCCTCCTCTCCCTCGTCCGCGTCCTTGGAATCCACCACGTGGCCCCGCGGCTGGATCAAAACCTCGTGTTTTAGTCTGCATTCGATAGTCTGGGGCCCTAGCCATCATTAGCTCATAGCTTTGACATGTTCACTCATCGTGACCTAGTGATCAACAAAAGTTGCAATAGAGTTGCTGCAGAGTCTGGGTAGACTTCTGCAATAGGTGACAGTTGTCCATTGCATGCTTTCCTCCTACTCAACAAATCGTGCAGCAGAGTGCAGGCATCGCACTTGGCCCTGCATGTACCTCTAGTCTTAATGGCGTCGGTCCCCTCTTGCCAAATAGTTCGCAAATACAGGGTAGTGATCCTTGTTGTGACCTTGGCTTTTGCATTTGATACACCACACTTCCTCACGTGCCTCTAGTAGGGGTGCCCTATCTTGCTTCAAGCTTTGCATCTCCAAGCATAGGTTTTGCAGTTGTGCATGGATTTGTTGAACTCCCAACCCAAGATCCTGTGTGGGAGTTTCATGAAACCTCATCACTATCTCTAATGCTTCAGCCTGGGTTGAGATCTTTTGCTATGATAGCACCATCCTCAGATGTGGTGACAAAGACACCACAAACCATGCATGGTATTGCGCATCCGTCAGTGTCATGTTAGCTTCACAGATCGTACTTTTCAGTCTCTGATCCAGATCCAAAGGGGTTTCTCCTGGTAGCATCACGATCTCCTTGGACCCGATGATCAACTACGTCTCTAATTTTGGCTGGCTAAATTCTTTGTTCAATGCATCCTGGATCTCCACTATTCCCACATTTGGATGATCGCTAGAGTGCTTTATATACCACGTCAACGCGTGATCCTGCAGGGCGCTCACCAAAGTAGCCTTTTTAATGTTATCATCCATAACACCTTGGGCTTCCCATACTACCTTTACCAGAAACCAAAATTGATCTGGTTCCTCATTTCCTACGCCTCTAAATACCAGCAACTTGATTGCACTCACCATTCCAACCCTTGGAGCTTGTGGTGATGGGGTAGGCGATGATGGGGGTGATGTAGGTGACATGGGTGATGGTGTGGATGGAGATGGTAATAGTGGAATGTGCTGCTTTATCACTTGGACCATGCTTTTCATAGAGAATCCCATGAGCTCCTTCTCGCTTTCTCGCGAAAGTGAAATCAAGGGGCTATTCTCTAATCCTTTGGTCCCTCGGTAGCCTCTTCCACTCCACGTTACCCCAGACATCAATGGATTTGCATAACCCATTTTTTACGTAACAACATTTTAATCCAGGTATTCAACGATTTAATGTACTTACCCTACGGTCCCTGGAGAAAATGCCTTTCCCCTTCGCTATAACTCATGGTTGTGTCTATCTCAAACTTAGTGATAAACCCTCCTATTATCCAATCCAGCCAATGATCTATCGCCTGCGTGATTTTATCTTCAGATGCCTCTAGTCTGCGCACCAACTCTCGAGTCCACACTATCAACTGATCAAGTCTGCACCTTCCCAGACTGTCAGCTAGCCTCGTGATCCACTCATACAGTTCTAACGAGAGGGTCACGGAGAAGATCTCATGGATCTCCGTATATATGTAGCAATCCAGCCACCTCTCCTCAGATATTTGCAGGTTTTTATTTTCCTATACCACGAACTCATGCAATTTCTGATCCAACCAATCTTCAATCTCTTTCTTCATAGGGTTCCAACGTTCCGACTTCAAACATCTCTTAGGCAGATCCTGTTCCTAGCAACGGAACCATTTGTTGGCTTGTTCAGGCTTGACCCAGGTTCGGAAGTGTTTTATCCAAACAAATCCCACACTACTAGCCCTTTCAACAATAGTCTACGGAGTGCGAATTGAAGTCTCACCCGAGGTAGTAGGGGAGGGTGCTGGAACTAGGTTTCCACACCCTAGGGATGTCTTGATGTGGCTTGGAGGGGTCGCGAATCGATCTGCACCCTCACGCTACTCTGTATTGCTGTCAGGCTTCCGCATAGGTCCGTGATGAGGCATTTCTTAATTCCTATTATTAATGAGTTTATTATTGATCAGATCTAATATTTAAGCAAGCATTTAACAGTTATAACCGATGCGCGCACCCATAAATCTTACGGATTTTGTATAAACTCAGAACATAAGCATAAACGTATAGATCATAGTAGATGCATAAACTAGAATATAACCAGATCCTTAATATTTTAGAACCAACTTATCTTTATTTATGTCTTCATTTTAGTACAATACACTTACCATCCTGCACACACAGCTGCAGGGGTCCGCGCACACAGCTGCAGAGCCTACTTTAACCACTATCGCCCTAACTTCGACTTACAGACTCAAAGCAAATATTGCCTTCATAAACCCATAACATTCAAAACTTCATCAAAAGAACTGCCTTCTATCCTTAGAACTTTGCTCTATTTATACCTTCCCATGGTCCGCAGACCATGGGCAGGCCGACTTTCTTTCTATTATTTTACATTATTTTTAGGCGAGCAACCATTTGACTTGACCCATTATAGTTCGCACTTCACATGCTTCGTGGAACACTTTACCATACTTTTACCTAAAATCATGTGCTTGAGCCCCAAACCCTTACGCAGGGGACCCACTACCCAACAATTACAACTCAATAAGAACTCAACTTGGGCCCCTAAAATTTAGGGATAACTCTAATGACTCTAGATAGACCCCCAAATCGAATTTACTGAGCCAATTAAGTCAACTTAGCTTAATTAGATGTTACAAGTTGCTAGCAAAATTATAATTTAATTCAAGGAAAATTTAAGTTAGAATTCTTCTTGTTGCAGTTTTTCAACAAAGAGTGAGTGGGAGAAAAAGTGGAAGAAGAGAGACAGATGAGAGGGAATAGAGAGAGAGAGAGGTGAAGAAAGTGAGTTAGAAAGAAGGAGGGAAGGAGGGATCCATAGAGTGGATAGGTGTCACACTCCCTCCCATGCCCTTCAACCTTCCTAGCTGTCAAGAAGATGTTACTTTTCTCTAACCTAACTTCGATGCTCTCATTATGGAAATGGGGTTATAAAAATCCCTCTTATTCCCAACGCTAAGATAATTTTCTTTAGATAACACTATCACATTCATATCGACTAGAGATTTTTGGTGATGTAAACTTTATTGAAACCCACCACTCATATAAAAAGTTATGGGAAATTAAAGTTTGTCTAGTATCACATTACCACATCAACATACAATTCCACATGGAACCCTCTTAATTAGCCTATCTAGCACTACTACATCACTAGCAATCGCCACCTCTAATCCTACCACATCACAATTCCATTGCATCTGAATTGGGTATTCATCATTAAGACTCCCAATCTGTCGCAGTGTCACCCACATGTCTGTCAGTTGTAGGGAATATTGTTCATTCCCTAGCCTTTGTCAATCATAACATGAATTGGAAAAAAATACTGCCATAGTTTAGAACCCCTACAATGTGATGACAATTTCTTCACCAAGGGACAAGAAACATTCTCCTCTTAAGATCTCCATTATTCATGTTTCATCTAGTAAAATTCACCCTTCAACCTCCTGGACTCTATGACTTGCAATGACATCACACTGATGTCATGCTTCTATGTGGCCTCTGCCGAAGACGCCACATGTCATAAATCTATATGCTATAATTCCATCCAAAAGGCCACCCCTGTCAGCCATGTGTCATGCTATCTGCATGCCACGTCCACATTTATCCATGTCATACTACAACGTAGTTCTTGTATTCGGTCCCACTTAAGCCTCGACCCTCGTGCAATGTGAAATTTCACCATTATGGATGTTTTTGGTGGTTTGTTGCCATGGACCCTATTAGTGTCAAAATGTGATACCTTGATCAAATTTGTAGTCCAAGAGACACAAGGGACATAGTTTTAGCTCAATTTCCCACTGGGCGAGTTGTCCATAGGCCTTAGTAATTTTCTTCATCCTATAACATGGCACCGACGTAACTCACAACACTAAAACCCTGGGCATCAGGTGATAGTGGGCACACAAAATGTGAGCATGCCACACGTAGACACTGACAACACAGGCTCATCACATTGGAGTAGACAAAGCTACACACTACCACGATCGAACACTCGGGGCATCGAATAGTCTAATGGCTCAAAATGCCCCACGGAAAAAAGTTGCTTGAAAGATAATTGGTGCGGGAGATGTAGAGGAGGCCACGTGTCAGCCCCTCAGGGTCTCTATACACCCCTAGAGTTTTCAATTGCAGGTCTCCCACCATTGCAAGATACTGCCACATGGCCCTCCATGTTGGCATCCAATTCACTGCATATATACCACATCACCAGGCCACCTTCCATAGCACCTTCCACATGTCCCCTCCACATTAGCAACCAAATCATCCTGCTGCACTCTACGTCTACTCCATCACTACCTGGTCACCCTACACATGTCCATGTCGTACTCTTGGCTCATCACCCACATCACATGCCTTTCCATCTGCCACATGATCATTCTTCTTGTCCAGTCACCATCCACATTCCTTGGCACCACCTCCATCTCATGTCAGCATGACATCACCTGAACTTGGACCAAATTGCACGCTATCATATTCGACGGTGTTGGGACTCTTTCATCTAAATTCCCTAAGGATTTTTTTCAGTGAACTTTCATGAATGATAACATAATGGCTAGGTGTAGAAAGGGCTATGTGGCATATTCTCGCATACTCTGTGTACCCTCCAAAGATTTAAAACATAGTTTCTCCACCATGAAAAAAAATGACACATGGTCATCCACGTTGGCCAACCACATGTCATTAAATTATACACTAACCAAATCACTCTCTACCTAGTCACTTATCGAGTCATATCTACCATTTTTCTAATCAATCATCACATGAAATTCCACACTTACTAAGTCAACATGCATAATCAACATGCCACGTGGTTGACTCCACATCTTTCTGACATAAGCGTGATTTCATCTAACTTTCCCCACCAATGAAATCCTCACACGTTTCATGTGTTTACCAGTATAAAGAACATTTTATGATTTTTTCATACTAAAGGGCCTTTCTAAGGAGCAGGGGAGAGTGGACTATTAACTCTTCATGACTATGAAAAGAGAAATAACAAAGGATAAATCATGTGATGTTCCAGTATTAAAAGAATGCAATAAAATATTGGAGATGTATAGATCATTTTTCCAAAGGGAACTGATATTAGTGTCTAAAGAGATTTCATGAGAAGTAGGCTCAAGTTAAAGACCCCCACCACCAAAACATGTAGAGTAGTAGGAGGCACCATTAGCAAAAGTGTTAGCACTATTGGAACCTCTATCGACACCATCAGCAACATGCCCACTATAGTGCCCATGCCAGGAAGCACCCAACAAGAGACCGAAGGCCCAATGCCCAACCAAGAGAGAGAACGAAGAGCTATTAAAGCCAAATCTTAAGGGGCCCACTCTAAAGCCAACATATCATTCAAGAAACTTCTAGAAGAAGTTAGTTATAGTAGAATTGGAAATTTTGTAATGAACCTTAGTGGTTTTTCAAATACCACTAGTGGTTTAGGGTGAGGTCCAAGTTCTTGAGTGCCTATAAATAGGCCTCATTTTGAAAATTTTGGGGGGAGAAATCTTGGTTGTAGCAAAACTCTACCAAAATGTTCGACGAGTTGCTAAGAGGTTTTGAAGCTATTCTAAGGGAGAATTATACAATAACTCTTAGGCTGTTTATACCTTATTATCATGTATTTTCATACCCATCTAATGTTTGAAGTTTATTATATATTAAATACAAATTTATGGAATTTTCTTGGTATTTTGAATTTTGAACCTGATTTGTTATGTGAATTATATGGAATTGTATGAGAATATTAGTTGAAATAAATTCAGGCATCAATATGATGGTTTATTTTGATTTTGCAAGGTTTATAATTTTTTTTTGAAGAATACCTTGACTTCTTTGATATTTCTTACAAGGGTTTTACAAGAAATTGTAGTTTTCACAATTCTATGTATTCTAATGGTTCAAGTCTTATTTTCTCAGTTGCCCACTAGGTTTGAATTGATTTAAAGGACTTCTTAATTTCTCCATTAAATTGGTTGGGTCTTGTTCTCCATTTTTCATCCATTTTCCATATTTTGAAACTCTTTGTGTCAAACCCAAAGTTTATGAATTTTCCAACTTAGGCTTAGTGGAAATGTCACCCAACAAATACATTTAATGACTGATAGTGTTTCCCTTAACGTTGATTCCCAAACATATTTCTAATTTGACAAAAATCATAGTTAAATTTGAAGAGTATTCATGGATATTTGAGGTACTTTCTTTGAAGAACACATGATTAATGTTAAAGGTAAATGATGAATTAATTCTCAATGTTATTATGATATTAATGTTTCTTGATTCAACCATTTACATTTAATACACAAATATTTACATCTGCACGAAGATTTTATTTAGTGGTTGTTGTGAATTCTTCATGTTGTTTTATTTCCTTACTTCACCTTATAGGAGAAAATAAAGTGCATGGAATTTGAACCTCATTTACAAATTTGTAACTTTAATCAAGTTGAAAACAAAATTACACAGTCATTTTATAGCAACACATTTACAAGAACAATTTAAATATACAACCATATTTGCTTGCATTTCAAGTCATCTACAACTTTGAGCAATTTGTATGCCAACATCCATGAGCTAGAGCCTTAAATTCAAAGGGATATGAAAACATATTGGATAATACTAGATACCAATAGATGGCCATATACACTACTTTAAATAGAATATCTTAAGAACCTAGCAGGAGGTAAGATCACACTTAGAGGTTCCCAAGCTCTACGTTATAAGACAACATAGGGTGAATTTAGGACCCTAACAGACCCCTCCTATTACACTCCCACATCATCGTGCTCTGCCTCCCACTAGAAAAATATAAGGCTACTTCCTTATAGGGCTACAGTGAAACGTGAACTCTAATTTTGATTGACAGGCAAGTATTCATCTCTCGCCTCCATCTCTGCACCACTTACCACCGCTAATAAAAACATAAAAGGGTCATGGTGGGTTATGGAATTTAAGAATTAAGTAATGTGTTTGTTTATGCTTAGATTCCTCACTCTACCTCCACGTCCTTGCATCATAGCAACAATTAAGTTTGATGGATCTCTTATATAGGAATCACAACTTCATGTTCACAAGAGTCACACTGTAGGAAACTCAAAAGGAGTTTGAACTAAAGATTCTCCAAGGTCATTCTTAGACCTTCTCAACCAGTACATAAGGGGCCAGTTATACATTCATTTAGGCTCATAAGAGAGGATGTAAACATATGGTTGGTTTTCTTACCAATAGTTCATTAACATAATTATATTGCTTGCATCATACATTCACAATTATAATCATATGATTCACACAAAAACATCTCAACATCAAAAAAGCTTTCATGCCCTTACAATAAGATAGTAACTCACAGGACATTACATAACAACACATAGACATATATAGCTTCTCTTAAAGACCCAATCAAGTCGACCAACAAAAGTAATATACACATATGTAATAATCATGGAAATATGATAAGTCACTTATCTTTAAGCTAGATGACTAGAAATTAAGAGAGGGACTTCAACTCTCCTCCCAACCATAGTCTAACTGCATAATTTTTCTTTCTTACAGTTAACCATCTGTGATCTAGATTTAGATCCTAAGGATTGAAGTGCTCAAGGGATTCCACACTTGTCAAATGAAAAATAACATGGGAATATAGAGTCCACAGTTCCTCCACCTGGCATCCAAAACTACATAGTGCATAATGTCTCCACCCAATGCAACGAGTTTAAGGAACCAAGAGCATGTAGAGAGCCACCTAACAAAAGATTCAGGGAATCAAAAACCTTCAATGTTCCACCACAAAACTAGCTCAAGGAATCCATAACGTTTAGTTCTCCATGAAAACAACACTACATGAATCCAAAGTTTGAAGCACCTCCACCCACTTTGCACTTCAAGAATCCAAAACCACAGTGGCTCCACCTATCTCCCATACGAATCCAAAGCACACTATGTGATCTGCCTGATAGTATCCATGGGAATCCATATATCTTTTCCTCCACCTATCAACTGGTATTCAGGAATCCAGAGTTTTACTCAAGATCCACCTAATAGGAATAGTCAGGATTCCAAAGAGCTACTCTCCAGCCAAGTGAGAAAATAGGAATCTAAAGTACACACTACATTTTTCATTCCTTCTCTTCCTATGTTTTCCCCCACATTGTATGTATTCTCTCTTCAAAGCTTTCTCCTTCTTTGCAACCTTTGTCCAGGACTCCCCTTTTTCAACATATAGTTTTGTGGCCTGTTGACCAAATCCACCTATGCCTTGGAAGTGGGATTCCTCATCCTTTTACTTAATTCCCATACACACCCTTTAATTTAACTATACATTTTTTCTATTACACATGAACACACCATATGCAACCTTGGTTTCCCTAATCATATGTTCCTTCAGTCAACAATCCCTTACATAGGTGCATCCTATTCCTTAAATGTGATAGGTGAAAGGGTGGCTCAGATATTTTAAAGCTTCTCTCTTCCTCAAGCAAGTTTCCCCATGAATTCACCTCCACAGACTCTGAATATGAGTCCATTCTTATTCCAATCATATTTTGCTAATTTACATAATTTTACATAATCAATTCACAATAAAACATTTACAAGAGGGTAACAAATGGTTGCTATAGACCACACTCCCATAGAGGAACATTGCCCTCAAATTTCTAGATTTGAACACATATGATTTATTGTGAGCTTTAAACATACACAACTCTATTTGTAATTACATTTACAAATTCCTAATTAGCAAAAAAAAATGTGTATGACGCCCTCATCTCATCAACCATCGCCCATCTGGCTTCATTTGGTATAAAGTGCCTCCATTACACTTTGAACTACTAAATGACTTGATTCTAGAGCATGATCTTCCTTTGATATAGTATGCACAGTAGCTCTAGATGGAATTCTCCCTTAGATTCCACCTGTATCACAAACCAATCAACAACATGATTAGCATCATGTACATACTTTTTAAGCAAAGATATGTGAAAAACATCATGTTCCTTCACTGTAGGAGTTAGATCCAATACATAATTTACCAACCCCATTCTTTTTAGAATATGAAATAGCCTACAGAACCATGTTGCAAACTTGGTACAAGACCCGATATTTAAATATCTCTTACTCAGTCTAATACAAAGATGCACATGATCTTCCACTTGAAATTCATTGTGCATACTTTGATGATACACATAACTCTTCTCCTTGTCTTGAGTTATCTTTAATTTTCATCTAATGACAAGTATTTCCTGCTCCATTTCTTTTAGCATATGTGGTCCAATATGGACCCTATTCACTAGGTTATCCCAACTAATAGGAGCGTTACCTTTCCTACCATAAATAGCCTCAAGTGGACTCGTCTCTAATGATTCTTGGTATCTATTTTTATAGGAAAATTCTACCAAAGGTAAATAATATTAAGACTTCCTCGACTAGTGAATGACATATATCCTCAGCATGTCTTCTAACACTCTATTTAACCTCTCAGTATACCAATCTATTTGAGGATGGTATGTTGTACTAAAATCTAGTTCCTCCCCCCTACCAGCAAACAATTCCTTCAAAATTTTGATGGTAAATTTTGAATCCCTATTTGAATATGTGCTTGAAATTCTTCCTTTTCTACTTCGTGATTTGATCGATTAATTTTTGTTTCCACTGATGAGTAGAGTTACCATAAAAATTGAATAATTTATGGCTAATGAATGCTTGGACATGAAAAATTAGATGATCATAAAGATTTGATTCTAAATAATGTTGAAAAATAGAACGGTGTTGTGGCCTAATGACTAGTTGAAATCAAGTTTGAGTGTGATCTTTAAGTCTTTGATTCTCCTTAACCCCCATAACACAAAGTTCTTTTTGTGGAACTTGTTCAAAATCATGAATGCACAAGCTAAATTGGTAGCATTTAGGATGTGATTTGCAAATTTTTTTAGCAAAATCATTTGAAAAAAATATGTGGATTTTGGACACTTACTTTTCTCCCTAATTACACTATTTGTGTATTGGAAATGAAAAATGAAAAATACTCTAATTCCTCCACCAATTGAGTTTAGAAAAGAAACCAGGGGTACAAAACAAAGAATACAGAATGTAGAGGTGAATGAAATTCACTAAAGGCTACCAATCACCTAAGAAAATAGAAAATACAAGGCACCCTTTTTTCTTTCTAGGGACCGTGTGAGTTTAGCTGCACACAGAAATGATTGTGTGTTTGTCAGAGAAAAAGTCACATAGACAAGAAAGAAAAATAAAATTTTCACTTTTGCGGGCTCAGAATAGGTCCCTAAGGTTTGTAAAAATTCCAAAGAGGTACTGAGGACCTTATAGGATGGTTGTGCAGAGAGAATGTCCTGCAAAAAAAATCTTTAGATTAATGAAAAGACAATGGTATGGCCACCAATTTTGTGGTAGTTCTTTTTTGGAAATCGTGTACAAAAAGACACCTCCATAGCAGTTGATTGTTACCTGCAAAGGATCACAGGTAGAGTTGGTGTTTCTAGTGGACAGACCTAAATAAACACAACATTGTAAACAATGGAAACAATGCATACATAAACATAAACTAAACAAAGAAGTAAATACACAAACAATGTTCAAATGGAGCATACAAATGTATAAAATAATGGAAAAATCTCCCTTTATTGATTGCTGATAGTAGAGGTTGAATGGAATAGATGAATATTGGAAACTTGAAGAGTGAGTTTTTATGGAACTCTACTCATCAGCAGAAACAAAAATTGATCAATCAAATCACGAAGTGAAAAAGGAGTAATTTCAGTCAGACATAACAAAATAATTTTCTAGGGAAAGCCACAACTAAAAACCCTTGCTATCTATATATTTCATTAGTCAAAATATCTAAGAAGATAATACAATGCTTGTTCAACTTGAACAATCTCTACACAAGTACAATCTATCTCACTGCTTCACAAACTAGCTCAAGCCAATACTTAGCCAAATTTGATGCCTACAAAGCTCCTACATCCTTGTGTTGTTTCCTTGGGAATTAGCCCATATTTAATTCAAAAATTCATCACTCGTAACTACATCATCCATCCATAGGCCTTCCTCTGATTGCATGGATCATCAATTTAATTTAGATGATTTTACAACTGATAGTACACTGTCCCTGAACTCTACTATCAAATGGGTTTTTCTCAAAACTGACCTGCATGAGTTATTTATTAGTGAATTATTAGTTATCTTATTGATCACTACATGTGAATTAAACCAAATTCAATTCACTTGACCTCTCACTAGTTCCTCCATTAGTTAGAACTATTTTAACTAAATTTAAGTCAATTAATCTTAATTAAATAATTACAACTCAATAAAAACTCAACTCGGGCCCCTAAAATTTAGTGATAACTCTAATGACTCTAGATAGACTCCTAAATCGAATTTACTGAGCCAAGTAAGTCAACTTAACTTAGTTAACTGTTACAAGTTGCTATAAGAATTATAATTTAATTCCTAATTTAATTCAAGGAAAAATTAAGTTAGCATTTTTCTTGTTGCATTTTTCCAATAGAGAGTGAGTGGAAGAAAAAGTGGAAGAAGAGAGAGAGAGAGAGAGGTGAAGAAGGTGAGTTAGAAAGAAGGAGGGAGGGAGGGATGCATAGAGTGGATAGGTGTCACACTCCCTCCCTTTCCCTTGGAGCTTCCAAGCTGACTAGAAGGTGTTACTTTTCTCTAACTTGACTTCCATGGTCTCATTATGGAAATGGGGCTATAAAAATCCCTCCTATTACCAAATTTAACATAATTTTCTTTAGATAAAACCATCACATTCATCTTTAGTATAGATTTTTAATGATGTAAACTTTATTAAAACCCAACACTCATATAAAAAGTTATGGGAAATAAAACTTTTCCAGTATCACTTTACCACATCAACATACAATGCCACCTAGAATCCCCTTAATTAGCCTCTCTAGCACTACTACATCACTAGAAACACCCACTCTACTCCTACCACATCACCATGCCATAGCATCTGACTTGGCCATTCAACATTAAGATTCCCAATCTGTCGTAGTGTGACCTGCATACCAGTTCTTTCTTTCCCTTCACTACAAGGCCCTCAGGTTGCTTCATGTAGATCTCTTCTTCTAGATCCCCATCAAATGCACTAACCTATAGCGAACTGCATTAACCAACACTCTACATGTAATTCCTTACTCAAAGCACACTTATCCACCAAATCAAGACTAACATAGCTACAATTAGATCTAGGGTCAATCGAAATATAAATAAATTGATAAAAAATCTTACTGTCCATCTCAATGATAAATTATTGATGCTCTACCTATTTATTATCCAATGTTCCATAAATATGTGGAATACTCTGACCAACATCCCCAATAGTCTTGTGCCTCTTGCGCATTGTATATATGATGTCTAACAACCTGATTCTATAGATAGTCTCTCCTGCAATGATCTTTGCTACAAATCCAACACTCTATAGGCTTCCAACCTATCTCCTTGTTCTATTCTCCTGACTGGAAGCCATGTCCTCTATCTGATGTATTAAACTTTTTAGGTGGTTCAACATTTTCCTTTCTACCTATGTCTTGTGGTCGTACTTTCTTCTTGTCCCATTTTCCTTTGTTATTTTCATTAACTTTTGAGTCTGACTTAGTCTCAATTCCATGCTTCGATTGTTCATAGCTATGCTTTAGTTTTTAGATGGCCTCCTCCTATGATCTAGGCTTGTCAAACGCAATCCTATATTTGAATGCAACCAATAATCCACTAACAAATCTCTAAATCTTAGCCTTCTTCTCCTTGAGGTAAGGCACATACCTTAGCAGCTCTAAAAATATACTAGTGGACTTGTCATGTGCCATGGATCCAATCTGTAACTCATAGAATTATTTCACCCTATCATCAAATTACCTTTCCGAAAAATACTTCTTCCTCAATAGCTGCTCAAACTCAAATATTCCTCATTTATACCTCTGACATTCTTCACATCTTCCCATCAAATGTATGATTTTCCTTTGAGACTGAATGTAGCCACTCTAGCTTTCATATTCTTTAAATAGTCATGCAATCTGAAGAATTTCTGCAAGCCTAGTAACCGTGCCTCTTCATCTTGTGATTTCTTTACCTAACCATCAAAACTAGGTGGATTTTCTTTCTTAAACTCATCTAGAAAATAACCCTTGTCACTCCTCCTATAAGGATGATACTGATGACGATCATAGTGTTGAAAATGGCAACAAGAAATGCTACAAATAGCATTTCAAGATATACTCCAACTCAGTTGGAAATAGCAAAAAATAGAAATGCTAAAACTAGCATTGCTATAAATAGCATTTCAGGATAGATTCTAATTTAATTGGTCCCTAAATTAAAATTGAGAATTAAAATTTGAATTTACTCTCATTAGCTATTTCAAAAATAATTAATTAATTCATCTTGAGTTAATTAGTTGGAGAAAATCAAACATGAAGTCTATGTGAATACATGCAACAATTATCCCTTTGATTGAGGAAGTTATCCCTTAATTAAGGAGATAAGGATGAGTTGCATTTGAGTTGTAATTATTTAGCTCAGTTAATTGAGTTGAATGAGTTAAGTCTAGTTAAATTAGTTCCAAACAGTTGGAGGAACTAATTGTGAGTTCAGTTAGTTAATGCATGCATGCATGCAACTAGTGCTCTCCAGATAACTGAATATTCTCTCATAGATAACTCATGCATGCCAGTTCAAACAGAGACCTAGTTGAGATTAAAGGAAGGGACAATGCACTATCAAATGGAGGAATTTTCGTGTAAAGGAAATGCATCCATGCAGAAGGAATTAACTCCTTCAGGATTGTGTAGTTATTTCAGAGGTCGATGGGTTGTGTGAGAGGGAATTAACACAGGTGGAATCTAGATGACCCAGGAGAAGCTGCGCAAGGAAATAGGAGGCTTGGAGGACTGAAGGAAGCATATGTGTTGTCTATTCTGTCTATGAGCAGTAGTGAGGAATTTTAGTGAGAGCTGGATAGCTTGTGAGCTAAAGCTTTGTGTAATCCTGAGATATTTCCACTTGTATGATAATATAGAGATCGGGGATTTTAGTTGAGGCTTTCCCCAGAGTATTCTTCTATGTTCATGTGTGATTGCTTTCTCATTCTCAGTTATATGTGTTGTATTTGATCTTGCTCAATATCAATTAAGCTTATGCAAGTTTGTTATAGATGTAGATCATGTATTTTGCTTTAGTATATTGCATAATTTATTGATCTGTAATGGGAAATTCTAAATGGTATCGGAGCAAACATGATCAAAGAGGAGAACAATATACGAATAAGAGAATTCGAAGTAAATAAATAATAATAAATAAATAAATTAAAAAAAAAAAAAAACACTGGGCTGAGAGTTTGCAGAGCAGATTTGAAAAATTTTGTGCAAAATTTTTAGAAACAATTAGTAGATCTGGATTCCTTGCAAAAAAAGACCCAGAATCAAAAACAAATCGGCTGAATCGGAAATCTGATGAGGGAGATATCGCTGATTTAAAATCAGCTATTTTTCTAGAAACTTTTGTGACGATGGGAAAGATGAAACAAATTGGTGTGCTAGCCAAGAACTTGTATGATCTTGAGGTTCAAGATGCATGCAAATCCTTGAGGAGCAAGGCAACTGTTGGAGACTTGGTGGTTGAGAGGGAGAGTACATTACCTCTCAATGTGTAGCGCCAGAAGATGTCTCAAACAATTATGGAGGAGCCACAATTGGTAAAGCAGCTTCAGGAGGTTGTGGAGCCGCCACAACTGTTGAAGCAGAGAGGAGATAGAGTGGAGGAATCCACTCATGTAGAGACCTCTAGTAGGGGGAAATTTTGAGCCAAGTGGGTAGAGGGATCACATGCAACCATACCTCTAGGTGGGAGGTGGGGCGATGTGGAGTGATAGTCCCAAGAAGGCTGAAATAGGGGTAGGATCCTTGAGGTACCCAGCCTCTTTGATTAGATCTTGCTACGAGAGCCCCATCAAGGAGTAGCAAGACTGGCTAAGTGGGTAGAGACGGATGCGGATGGAGCAACAAAGAGATCTATAGTGTAGGAATCACAAGACAATGCATAGCTAGCAGGCTACAACAATGCAAGAGGCACAAGAGTGTTGCACCAGTGCAGGATGGCATAGAGAGGTGTGCAATGGTGTGAGATGCAGGGAGTTGTTGTAGCAGTGCAGAGGTCAGAGCGGGAGCACTTGTCAGCAGCAAAGGGAGCTTCAACATTAGAGGGTGTTTCTAGCCCAACAGGGAGGTCAGCTGGGAGATCAGTTACTTACTTCTCAGTAACTAAGTTGCAATGTAGCAGTGGGCAACATGATGCAACATGATGAGAGGAGATGCAGTGTAGATGAAGTGCTGGGAGATAGGACCAGAAACAACACGGATGCAGCAGGACGAATTAGTGTGATTGATGCAGTCAGAGATCAAAGTGATAGAGGCTAGAGCAGTCAGATACTGAAGAGCACAGAGGTGTAGAGTTTTTAGTCGACTGAGGCAATAGCAGTCAGAGACTTTGATGATAGAGGCATCATTTTGATTCAGGTTGGATATTTTTTGTGTTCCTAGAGTTGTTGGAGCAGCAACACTTGAGAGAACTGTTGCATGCAGATCATTCAAAAGGTTCAGGATCGGGTTCAAGTTGAATGCCTTTCTTGTTGAGAGGGAATGTTGAAAATGGCAACAAGAATGCTAGAAATAGAAATTCTAAAAATAGCATTGCTATAAATAGCATTTCAGGATATACTCCAACTCAGTTGGAAATAGCAAAAAATAGAAATGCTAAAAATAACATTGATATAAATAGCATTTTGGGATAGATTCCAATTTTAATTAGTCCCCGAATTAAAATTGAGAATTAAAATCCAAATTTAGTCTCACTAGCTTTTTGAAAAATAATTAATTAATTCATCTTGAGTTAATTAGTTGGAGAAAATCAAACATGAAGTCTATGTGAAGACATGCAATAGTTATCCCTTTGATTGAGGAAGTTATCCCTTAATTAAGGAGATAAGGATGAGTTGTATTTGAGTTGTAATTATTTAGCTTAGTTAACTGAGTTAAGTCTAGTTAAATTAGTTCCAAACAGTTTGAGGAACTAATTGTGAGTTCAGTCAGTTAATGCATGCATGCATGCAACTAGTGTTCTCTAGATAACTGAATATTCTCTCATAAATAACTCATGCATGTCAGTTCAAACAGAGACCCAGTTGAGATTAAAGGAACGGACAATGTACTATCAATTGGGGGAATTTTCTTATAAATGAAACTCATCCATGCAGAAGGAATTAACTCCTTCAGGATTGTGCAATTATTTCAGAGGTCGGTGAGTTGTGTGAGAGGGAATTCACACAGGTGGTAGGTAGACGACCAAGGAGAAACTGTGCAAGGAAATAGGAGGCTTGGAGGACTAAAGGAAGGCATATGTGTTGTATATTTTGTCTATGAGCAGTAGTGAGGGATTGGACTGAGAGCTGGATAGCTTGTGAGCTAAAGCATTATGTAATCCTGAGATATTTCCACTTGTATGATAATACAGAGATCGGGGTTTTTAGCTGAGGCTTTCCCTATAGTATTCTTCTGTGTTCATGTGTGATTGCCTTCTCATTCTCAGTTATATGTGTTCTATTTGATCTTGCTCAAAATTGATTAAGCTGAACCGCATGTTTTTTGTAGAAGTAGATCTTGTATTTCGCTTTAGTATATTGCATAATCTGTTGATCTACTGTGGGAAATTCTACACATAATCCTTATCTGAATTAGCACTAGAATCATACATTTGTCTATCACTTTTCCTATCCAGAGTGTCCAACATTATGGCATCTTTGATTGTGTCATCTCTATCTGATCTATGACCAACATGTGATCTACTACCATATGCCCCATTAGTTCTATCCTCTTACTCATGGCTGATCTAAGGTGGTTCCTGTCACTGTAAATTTGAGAAGCTCTAAAGTATGACTGGATCTACCTCTGCTAACTTTTCCTGTGGCTATATGATTTTTCCATTATCTGCCTGACAACTCCTTAATTATTCCTTTAAACTTCGCAGTGTCACTTCCAAGTCGGAAGAGTTCTCGACACTAAACTTCACTTCTGATTCATAGGGAGAGTCTTTGTAGTCAACCATATTTCTATCCATTTGATATTTCTTCCTACAAGGTGTATCATGTTAGATAAACCAAATCACAATAAACCAACATACCTTAGGATAGCTAGGGGAGCATACCTTTTCTGCATGATCAACAAATCAGCACGATACATGTATAACATAATCGTGACATCATATAGAAGCATAAAACATAATTATACGACCATGCAACCACCATTCTATCTAGGGTCTAGTCATCAATGCATGACCTCAACAACAACACACACCACAACCTCATCCATGAAAACCGCCATAATTATGTCACTATAAACTTGACCACATGCATGAATGAACAATACTTGAAACTAAACCTGCAAGAATGATAGATGTGAGCGAGCATACAATAATGTAACCAAACATACTACAACATTGTGTGTAAGCATTATAAATTGACATTTATCCAATCATACACTCATAATGATGCATTCCACAATAAAACCTCAAATTTCACATGACGACATCACTACAACCGTGAACAACATCACGCAAATGCAACAAGCACATGGAATGAAATGGTGAGAGACACACATGCAAATGACATGCATGGATGATAAACACATATCCCATCCAGTTTGAGGGGTGAACCATGATATCATACCACTCTATAACACCATCCTCCCACCTCTACCCAAAAAATCGGCCAGTCGAGGTAAACATTCGATGAGAGGCCACTATGATATGGTTCGACCCCCTAAGTCATGTTAAGGAAGTGTAACCAACATAAACACACCATATAGACATTAATTATTAGCTATAGGACCCTTAAGAGACATGTCAGCCACTCAAGCAACCTATCCTTATGTCTCACTGATGTTTCATATCTCCTAGGCCATACTCACTCTCATGCTATGGGCAAGGGATCAACCAAAAACCCAAAGTTGCTCTCAGAAGCTTTCCTACCATCGACCATAGACCAAATTTTCCAGTGCTATGCCAGCGACTTTGGTATTTGAGCCACATTTTCAAACCTAGAGCCCAGGTCAATGCCCTGAATTGAACCATCTCTTCAAATTAGTAAAATAACATGGAAATGATAGTATTAATGAAAATTCTTATTTAAGACCTTGACTGGACTCCTAATAGCCATGACATGCATTTTGTCAACCATATTGCAAATGTGTAATCTACATGTGTAATTAATAGTTATGAGCATAGGGGTCAGAAAATTAGCTAAGAATTTCTAAGAGCCATTGACGCCTCAACACATCAAATTCCATTCCATCCGTTAGGTCATAGATACATTGATTGTTCAATTACAAGTAAAAACATGAGGAAAGCCATATATGGATGTTTTCATAAAACACATACATAACCAGCATAACAAGGACAAAAATACTCATTAAAGTACAACAATGTACACCACATATAATCCATCAAATGCTCATAGAAATACAAGGGAAAATAACCTTTCATTAATGATGCAAAATCTAAACTCGGGATGGGACTTCCACGTTCCAACTGATCGTAGAATAGCTAAGCCAAATCTCTCTTTAGTCAGTCAGCCCCATGCCATATTCCAAGCATGAACCTAGGATCTCATAGAACACATCAATTAAAAATCATCCAGGGCTTCCAGAGAGCATCCACTTCAACCCATCAAGGAGTGATTCCACCTCACGGTCAGACATCACAAAACCATCACCACATTGGTGTCCATCCAAGATTTCCAGGGCTTCTAGAGAATTTTTCCAACCAAGGCTTCCAGGACTAGTAACTCAACCCACATCTTATTTAGGGCTTCCAAATAATTTTTCCAACCAGGGCTTCCAGGACTAGTAAGTCAACCCACCAAGGGCTTCTAGAGCATTTGTCCAGCCAAGGCTTCCAGGAATAGTAACTCAACCCAAGCTGTTACAAGGTGTTGATGGTGTTGAACCCACCATCATGTCAAGGGATATCCCGGTTAGAAGTCCCAGCTAGACCTCAGATCGTTTAGATTAGGAGCCCCAACAGTGGATAGTACGGTATCACCTTGACTATAGTTGTGCGGAGAGGTAAGTAAGATGTCCTTGTTGGTAGCAAGGGTGTGACCTCACAACAAGTCAAGGAAGGTGCATGAAAGGATGTAACACATGGAAAGGGAGAGAAGTGTGCCCCTTAGAAGATTTTGATAGCACACAACTTGAAAGGGAACACACGAGTAGAAAGACATTTTGAGATGGAAAGCAGGATAACAGACGATCCGGAGTGATGGGTTATACCAAACAACACTCATGTGTTGGCTCTATTATATTAAAAGAGTGAAATATCCAATCATACATACAACCATGACAACGACTAGCCCTGATAGAAGAACATTATAGCCACTGCCACTTGCTCCTCCAAATAGATGTACTAGCTCTGCACTATGGAGAACCCAAGGCTCATTATGATACACTCCAAGCTTTCTCTAAGTTATCCCTATAGGAAACTTGGCTCCCAAAAGCTTGTACAATGAGTTATGAGGTTCTATAAATATAAAAGGGTGGGGTGATCCTTAACATTCCCCTTTGTGACTCTCCACCTACCCTCATGACTCTTCAACTTACACATGATTGTTACAGTCTAATATTGACACTTGGCATTTCACTTTTACAACATATTTTCATTACAATCTACACATGTACTCGTGTGCGACAAAAATAGGCTTGAGTAAACCTTGCAAGGCATCACTAAGACTTGGACAGTTGTGGGAATACTAACTCTTCGACATCCTCTCAATTATTGACGGTGGAAAACTGATGCCAAGCTTGGTAGTCTGTTAAGGTGTCTGGGTACTCTGTGGTGACATCCTTTTGAAAGTGAACTCTTGCCACCATTGCATCTGAGTACACTAATTTTGAACCTCTTTCCAACTCATCAGATAACATGCGCATCATGGTATTGAGTGCAGTCGGACCAACAACATACTGGTGCATAGTGTCTGCACTCATCTGCAAGTTTGCATTGGTGGCTATGTGCATCAATTGATCAAAATAAATGTCCATCTCTAGTCACGCTTAGTTATTTTTCTTTGCCTCAGTGAGTGTGATAATGGATGGGATGACATGCATGCACGTAATGATATCCATGCTCCTGAACACTCGTGCATTTGAAGCATGTAAACTGGTGATGAGCTGTGGGAGTTCGTCATAGTTCCGGATCTGACTCTGAATGCGTGCCTTCAACTCCATTTCCTTTGGCTTCATGATCATTGGCAAGTACAATGGGGATCCATTGTACCTCATTGTCCATATCTACATGTGATCGACAACAATTTGTATGTTTGACAATATGTGTGTCTCTCCTAGCACAGTGTTGCTACCAACCGTTTAGATAGAAAAATGACTTATGCATGGTGATGAACATGAAGTACAACTTCCGCATGACTGTGTCAAGAGATGATACTTCATTAAGTATCTCTTTCCT
Organism: Pinus tabuliformis; assembly: GCA_031772625.1. NCBI lineage: Eukaryota > Viridiplantae > Streptophyta > Pinopsida > Pinales > Pinaceae > Pinus > Pinus tabuliformis. The sequence continues at coordinate 897,203,876 of CM062816.1, read as the reverse complement.
CAAATATGCTTTGGTGAATCCTGTAACTTCTCTTCTACCTACATGGCCACTTGTAGCTCCTTAGCCATGTGCTTGTTCTTAGCTATGAAGAATCTAACACTCGAGATGGTGGCTTCGACATATGCCTTGGTGGCATCAACCAATGTAGCTGGATCTTTGCGCACATCAGACATGATTACTCTCTCTCCAAACTATGCAGGAGATACATGGACATCCAGAGTGGGCACTCTCTGCGACTACAGAACTCTATGTTTTGACTCATCGAAAGATATGTTGTTCACATCCGCTTTTGAATTTTCCTCAATGATTTCTATGTCTCCTTGATCACTCATGACTTGCTCTGCTTCCAGATCTGGTGAAGCCGATGGCGTGACCTCTTAGTTATGAGGCATGAGGTCAATGTTTTGATCTAAATCAGGCTGAACCTTATCGATTTCCATCTACTCTAACATCTGTTCAATATTTTGAGCAAATTCTTTCTCTTGCGACTACTCACCCTATTTTCTATGTGCTAGTTACTCGGATGAGTCAATAACATGTATGGGTGCAGTTTCATAAATATCAACATGCTATGTCTCTTGCTATTTGTTTCTATGTTACGCTTCTTTCTCTCTTCTGCGTAGCTCTTATTCTTCCCTGAGTTGTTGCTTCAATTCCTGCAGCTCCTTTTCTGATTCTTCCAACAGCTATTTCTCACTTTTCCTTTCTGCAATCATCCTGTCATGCTACCACCTCTTAGCCTCAATCTCCAAAGCTTCTCTTAACACAAGTGGATCTCATTTGAACTTGTAGCTTTGCTCCGCCTCTACACTATCAAAAAACTTCCTCTTGCCTTTTTCAAGTGTAGGTTTGCTGCCCTATATTGATGCCTTCTGCACTATTAAACATTCTACATCCATGCCTTGAGAAGTGATAGCAGTATCTCAATGGGTCTTCCTCAGGCCAATCACACATCCCATGGATCCAAGGATGATACACTCTCGCACAGTGTTCCTTCACTAAACAATGTGGGTCATATGGATACTAACTTCTGGTGCCAAAGGTGAACCTCTCAAATTCCTCTGTCTTGACCTCAACATGCTTGAGATTCTGGATCTCATACAACCTAATCTGCAAAGGAAGGGTGAGCCAAGGTGCCTTATTCTTCCTGCGCAGTCTCGCTGACAAGCTTGTTGAGATGTGATATGCAATGTCTTGCATGACCAACTTATCCATGGAAAATTTTGATAAAATATGGGGAGCCTTCTGTGCACTATACATCTAGATGAAGGTTCCAAGGGGTGAGGCATACCAATCTGTCATGTCAATTAATGCCCCCATCACTACCTGCAACGAACAAGGTGGATCCTGCTCAAATATCATCCTATACATTGGGGTGATGAAGTGGTCTGATCGTTGTATTATAACTCCATGGAAGCTGCATTCAAAGAACAACCTACAATAAGTGTGCACATATGTTTTTGAAGGTGTCCATGCCCAACCTAACCTTGGGAACTACTGACGGGCATATATTGCCTAAAGTATGTAAGCAGACATGAATAGATTTGCTTGCTGACCCTTGGGCGGATGCCAGGCTTCTTTTACTTATTCCTTCAACTGAAGAGCCAACATGTCAGACCAAATGAAAGTTATTCCTTCATTCGCCAGCTGATCCAACATAATCATCCAACTCTACGGGAATAATTTTGTTCTCTCTTGGCCATATAAGTAGCGTGTGAAGATGACCAAGAGCTGATATGCCTTTCGTAGTATCCTTTTCTTATATACTTGGTTGGTTGTTGTCCTGAACTTAGATGGCTCTTTCACCTAGCTCTTTAAGATGTCTCTTGAGTTTACAAAGCTGTTGGCTTTGGTCAAAGGTGTATCCATCGTGATCACTAACTGCGGCAGGTGATACATCACCTCAAAGAAATTTTCCATGGAGGTAGCAAGTTATGTTGCACCGAAACTGCTCAACACCATTGTCTATGGATTCGTATGCGAGAAAATCTAGTGGATCATGTTCGCGCATGGGAATGTGAGATACCTGCATGCAACCTAGTACAAGCCAGACTTGTGTATGTTGACATAGACTCTATTGTCCTCTAGATTGTCCTTAAATGTGTGTGAAGAGGTGTCATTGATGTCCTGCCATTTCATCTTGATTTCCTTGCCTATGAACAACTTAGTGTCTTCATAGATGGGTAAGCTCAAAGACACTTGCTCAACTGCATCTCCAATTTCACTATCGACGATGTCCTTTGACATTGCTCTCTTGGAAGCCATTGTACCTGTACTTCTGAGAGATGAACGAACACCTATGACACCTGGAGATAGAGAAACACCCATGGAAAGCACAATGTCATTTGAAAATAAAAATAAAAAACCTAAGGACTGACATGCAACACACCTCGGTGACTCATTAGAAGATTTGCACAATTTTCACTAGGAGGCTGGGAGACTAACTGCCAGAACTACGTAGAACACATTCTGGGCTATCAATGAACTAATTGGCTACTGAAAAATGCACATAGCAAGTCCAGCTTGGTCTATTGAGGACTGAAACTGTACAATGCGTAGTTTTAGTCAGGATGACTACAACCCAGTCAAACTGTGTCTGTGCAATTCCGGGGGCCAATGAGGCACTGCCTCTTAGAATTGTGTAGAGCAAGCCTAGAAGTCTAGTGTGAGGAAAGAGATGCGCATTCCTGGGCGAAAGAAAAAGCCTTCACTCTCAGAAATGCACAGTGAATGCTGGGTAATGCAAGGTCTGGGCCAAGGAAACCAAGACCGCTGATGGGCGACTGAAAAGATGAAAGGATTGAATGCATGTGGGAATTTGAGTGAAGACATGACTGAATGAAAATGCATGCAAACAATGAGCACATGATTCAGTAAACGGGAAAACAAGTAGGTGTGTGAAAAGAGTCGCCGCACATAATGTCATGCATGTGACAATAATGAGATGCAATGAAAAACTTAAAACAATGCTTATACAAGCTAACATGAATTAAAATGATAGAAAGCGTTCAAAAAAAAAAGAAAACAACACTCACACAGACCAAAATAAAAAAAGAGACATGAAAGCAACAAAAGACATGAAAAGTGGATGTACTTGGAAAAAGTTGAGCTGAGTGTGCTGAATGCTCATATATGCGATGGGGGATACAAGAGCTCCAAGATCAAAGTGAAGAGTCAACTCTGAAGCATCGAATAAATAGTTTTGACAAGGTAAAGGTTTATGACGTGCATGCCACAAATCTAGGAAATAGCGACACTTGGCAGGAGGTTGCTAAAACAACTTTTGCATGTAACCCCTAGCTACTAAAAAAGGATCCCTAAAATATAGGGATGCTTTTTTCTTTTTTATTTTTGTAGGAAAAGAAACCCATGCATGAAAATCAAGATTGCTTGGTCCTAGAGGGAACTGGTCAACTTGGGATCACATGCAACAGACTGCAAGCCTCTGGATCTTTTGTGTAGTTTTTGGGTTGAGTGGGTTTGGCTACCCCTCAGGTGTTGTGCAATTTATAGACTGAAGCCAAGGCTATCAGCGAGATCTGTGAAAATTTTGAGAGGAAGCCCAATGATGGGTTTCTCTACGCAATTTTCCGAGGGAAGCCTCCCTTCTTGCTCTACGCATTTAGGGAGAGCAAAAGGTTGCCTTCATGTTTTGCACAATTTTGGAGAGGACTGTCGATTCTCCTCTAATTTTTTCCAATTCTTCAAGTGAGCACAAAAACCAGATAATGACCAAGTCACGGGATTTTAGCTTGCACGTGGATGGAAAACAAGATCGCAAACACAAGCTGATGAGCCACAAAAACTCAACTGAAGCATAAGTACCTATCATTGCAAGACATGTTTCTAAGGATGGTTAGCAGGTAGGCTCCAAAATGAAGCTCGAGGAAATTTTTGGAGGGTGGTTTTTGCCACTACAATACTTGGTGATGCACTATTAGAACTCCAACTCTATGAGTGCACCTCGTTTCGTGAAGGAAAATCTAACTCCTCCAGAAGGATTGTTCAATTCTCACATCATCATGGTTTCTAGACTAGCCTGATTGAAAGATGTAGCACCTGCCATACTCTTGGCTTGTTAGCACACATTCCAAGCCAAGTTAGCTTAGTTGTTTTGATTGGGGATGAGGGGTATATTGGTGCACAAGCAATATCACGATCGTTTCATCTCTGGTGTTGCTCTGCTACTAGTAGGTGATCTAGGTGGATATTGGTGGCCACCAACCTATTGCACTTGGACCCTCACCATTGTTATTGCAGTTTTTTTAGTTTCCTTATTTGTAGCACAAATTACTATTTTGGAAGTTTTTCGGGTCCTAAACTTCCGGAGCAGTGTTGAGGCCCTAAACGACGTTTTTTGGGCAAAATATCTCTGGCTATTTCAAGGTAAATCACATTAGTAGTTGTAGTACTTTGAGATATATTTCCAACGAGGTATGATATGCATCAAACAAAGATAATATGGCCAAGTTATGACCCCGAGAAGTTGGCTACTGAACTAACCCCAATGGGCCCCATAAACTCTTGGCGTTACATCTGCTTGGGTTAAGGTTTTGGTTGTTTAGAGTTTTATCTTATTGTTGAATAATAAAATGGCCCTTGAGCCTCATTCTAACTCAATTCATAGGCATGCATCCACCACATCTATTCTTAGAGATAAGTTACCATTGCCTGAGCTAGTCTTATTTCCATTATGTAAGCATATTTTAGTATTTGATATTAATGAAATGAAGTGTTATTTTTTCTCCATGTATGTATTTATGGTTATATCTATAATTCGTTGCATTCCTGTTTAAATCTAGATCAGTGGTATCAAAGTGGTCTGCTCTTTCTCTATTTTTCTTTGCATGTCACCAACATGGTCAGGATGTAAGGAGTTAAGGCTCGATTTGGTTGAACCTTTGCAAGATCAGCCTCGCCAACCCTGATGGCTGCCCATGGGGAAGAAGAGAAATACTAGGGAGCAGGAGATCCTATCAAAATATTTCTCGATGAGTCCCTCAAGAAACAAAGGAATACGATGATGGATACTTTTCCCAGATCTTTCAAGAGTTTCCCATCGATGGTGCATCCACATCCAATAGCCACTTTGGAGGTTCCACACCTTTTAAGGTACAAGTAAACTTTGACATTCCCATATTTGAGGGCCAAGTAGATGAAGATGCCATAGATAAATGGTTAAATCTGCTAGAAGGATATTTTTCTGTTCATGATTTTTCCAGCCAAGAAAAGATTAATTTTCCTCTTCTCAAAGCCACCCCCCACATCAAGGACTTCTGAGAAACCTACCGTGAGAAGAAGGATGAAAGTACGGCCTCAATATTTTAGCTGCTCCCACTTGGAATTCATTTCGGTATGCCATCAAGGAGAAGTACTACCATGTCGGGAGCTATGAGGACAAATACATAAAGTGGGCCATGTTGTGACAGGGAAGGGACCAAGATGTGCCAATGTTTACCAATGTTTTTCATACCCTTTGGATGAAGTTGGGTATCAAGGGTACCGATACGCCATCAAGATTGAGTATAGGTTTAAACATAAGAAGTGAGACTTTGGATCTGTAGATCTAAAGCAAGGGAAAGGTGCCCCCGAACCATAGAACAAAGGACAAAGCCAGGGCAGGACGACTGAGGAAAACCTACAAAAGCCACAAGCAAAGGACAACACTACAAAGCTAAAGAAGGACATGAGAAAGTGGTATGAGTTCCATAAGAGCTCCACTCACAACAAAAGTGAGTTTCAGGCCAAGCATCCACTCGTGGCTAAGATGAAGGCTTCAGAATCATATGCGTGTTCCGACTCTAAGTTAGAACCCAACAAGGGGAATGAAAAAGGGAAGAAAATTATCGATGCGATGCCCAATGCTAGCATTGCCACCACGAAGATCTAGAAGGAGGAACCTGAAGATCTAGAGGAGGAGGAGCATCTCTTCCACTCCCAATGTGGGTAAAGGGTTCCCACTACAGTGCATTTTTTATGACAGGAGCCAAAAGAACCTCATTAAAATATAGGTTTTGAAGTGTTTGGGCTTACCGATCATAGCACACCCGCAATCGTACACCATCGGGTGGCTTCACTAAGGTTGGGATCTTCACATGAGCCAACAGTGTCGCCTTCCATATAACATCAAGCCCTTCACGGATGAGGTATTATGTGACATTCCTCCCCTTGATGTTTGTGGTGTATTATTAGGCCAACTATACTTGTCAAAGTGACATGCTATGTATGATTCAAGGCCACGTGCTGTTATTGTTACAATGGGAAATAAGTTGTAAAATATACCGAAGGTAGCACCACTTACCACCATCTCTCTAGTTACTGCAAAACAATGCATTAAGCTCATTTAAAAAATTGGTAAATTTGTTTTCCTACTGATATGCCCTTAAGGAAAGAAGAATATGGTGGCCACAACCTCCAAATAGGGCCCCTCTTCATGACAACAAAAGATGGACTAGGTCATGGAGGAGTATGAGGACATCTTCACCTCCCTTGCAGGGGTGTGTCTGCATTGTCAAGTCAAGCACTCCATCAATCTGACCCCAGTTGCACCATTACCCAATGGACCAATCTATCGGCCCTCCATTCTGGAGAACGATGAAATCAAGAGGGAGATTCAAGTGTTGTTACAGAAATGTCTAATCCAGCCGACAGCATCGCTCTGTGGGAGCCTGACCGTGTTGGTATAGGAGAAGGGTGGGACTTAAAGACTCTATATTGACTATCAGGTACTGAACAAGATCATTGTCTGGAATAGGTACCTGATCCCATAGATTAATGGCCTTCTGGACCAACTCAACAGGGAAATATATTTCAACAGGATCGATTTGAAGTCGAGATATCACCAGGTACCAACCGAACCCTCCGATGTGTGGAAGACTACCTTGAAAACCAAGGAGGGCCTTTTCTAATGGTTGGTTATGCCTTTTGGGTTGACGAATGCTCTTACAACCTTCATGAGGCTAATGGATGACATATTGTGGCCATTCACCAACTCATTTGAAGTGGTATACTTGGATGACATCCTAATCTTCAGCCAAAGTTTGGAAGAGCACCTCCACCACATCTTACATGTTCTCCAAACACTACAGAAACACAAGCTATGTGCCAATTTAGAAAAATGTACTTTTGGTATGAACCAGGTTCAGTATCTGGGATATATTATTGATGAATGAGGGGTGCATCTGGATCGAGCCAAGATCTAATTCATTCGAGATCGGCTAGCCCCAAGCACTCAGACAGAGCTTCGCAACTTTCTGGGTCTTGCCAATTTCTACCGTAGGATTGTGTTGGGGTTATCTCATATCACTTGGCCCTTATGTCAAGTCACCAAGGGAGGAGCGAAAGAAAAATTCTTTTGGTATGAATCTCAACAGAAGGCATTCAGAGAGTTGAAAAATTGTCTCTGATCTGTACCAGTGCTCACATTACCAGACTTGCAAAAACCATTTGAGGTCGAGACAAATTCCTTTGACTGTGCTATTGGGGTAGTCCTTACTCAACAAGGACATCCAATGCCATATCACAGTGAGACACTTTTAGACACAGTCCAGAAGTATCCCAGTTATGAAAAAGAGATGTATTCCATTGTGTAGGTCTACCGACAATGGAAGCATTACATTTTGGGGAAGGAAACGATCATCCCCACAAACCACCGACCCCTGCGATTCATAGAGATGCAAGGTATGTTGCAAAATGATTACCATTAGAAGTTGTCCACATACCTACAAAAATTCCATTTGAATATCAAGTACAAGAAGGGAAACACCAATAATGTTGCAGACTACCTCAGCTGAACAACGATCATGGCATTAAACACCGTGCTCAACTCTTGTGGGCACAAGACTTCTAATTGGCCACTTATTTACAAAAATGACCCAAAATTTGGCCACACATACCATATGCTCTTGGAGAGTCAGAAAATTCAAAATTTTAACCTCCATGATGCTCTGTTATGCCACCTGGGACACCTTTGTGTTCCTTCAAGTGAGCGCGCCAAGATGATTCTGGAGCACAGTACAGTCAGGCCACTGGGCATTTTGGGGTTGATAAAATGGTGGTAGTAATGTAGAAGTATTTCTATTAGACAAATCTTCGACAGGATGTTGGGAAATACATCAGATCCTGCACTGCCTACACCATTGCCAAACTGACCATCAATAAGCAAGGTCTCTATGCTCTGTTGCCTACCCCTAGTCAACCTTGGGAATCCATCTCCACAGATTACATGTTGGGCCTGACTTCTAATAAGCATGGAAATGAATTTCCTTTTGTGGTCATCAATAGATTCTCGAAGATGGTTATTATGGCAGCCTGCAAGAAAAATATCACAACAGAGGCCACTGATAAACTCTTCATTGAACAAGTGTGGGTATGCTTTGGGATCCCATAGTATATCATATTAGATCAAGACAACAAGTTCCTCTATACGTTTTGGTCCAATTTCTAGTCAATGTTGGACACCAAGCTCACTAATTCCAAAACTTCCCATCCCCAAACTAATGGCGAGAGAAAGGTCGTCAACAGGATGATCATAGACATTCTATGCATGTACAACTCAAAGAATCCACGCACATGGGACGAGAGCCTCCCCTATGTCTAGCATAGCTATAACCAGGCTCTCCATAGCTCGACTGGCCATAACCCTTTTCAGGTGAGCTTGGGATTCCAGCCACTATGTCCCATTGATGTGGTCATACCATTTGCAATGACTCAGGCAGATTCGATTCATGTCTAGTTTGAAGTCAACAAGGAAAATAGCTTCATTGAGCACATTTAACACATCCACTAATAGATATTGGACAAAGCCAATGCTAAGTACAAGAAACATCATGATCAACATCGAGTGCCAGACAAGTTCTATGTGGGCGATAATGTTTGGCTACATTTGCAGAAGGAGCGCCTCGTTGGGCCCCACCACAAGATGCATCCACTTTGATATGGGACATACGCCATCACCAAGGTTATGGGGATAATTCTTTTGAGCTCAACATTTCCCCATTCCTTGTCCTGCACCCAGTGTTCAATGTGGATTCCCTTCAGCCATACTTTCCACCATTACTAGACACATCTGACATTGAAAAAAAACTCACACCAATAGAGTTAAATCCAGACTCCATGGAGCAAGTTGGAACTGATCGGATCATGGACACATAGATCAAGAAAACTCACTAGCAGAAGATCCAGCTGTATCGAGTTGTTAAAGTGAGCCAACTCTTGTACCAAGGCAAATGGCTCATGAGGGACCAAGTTCAATAGAAGTTTCTTCATCTCATGGAGGAACCCAATGCAATGGAGACTGCTGCTTCCTAAGGGGGGAGGACTAATCAAGGTCGATATTGGTGGCCACCCACTTATTCCACTTGGACCCTCACCATTGTTCTTGCAGTTTTTTTCAGTTTCCTTAATTGTAGCACAATTTACTATTTCTGGCAGTTTTTCAGGTCCTAAACTTATGAAGTCGTTTTGAGGCCATAAACGATGTATTTTTGGCAAAATCTCACCAGTGATTTCTGGAGAAATTGTTTACAGCTATATTCCTCGAAGAGATATTTACAACGAGGTATCATATGCATCAAATGGAGATAATGTGACCAAGTTACGACCGCGGGAAGTTGGCCGCCCAATTAATCCCAATGGGGCACATAAACTCTTGGTGTTACATCTCCTTGGGTTAGGGTTTTGGTTGTTTACTGTTTTCTCTTATTGTTAAATAATAAAAAGGCCCTTGAGCCTCATTGTAACTTAGTTCAGAGGCATGTAGCCACCACATCTCTTCTTAGAGATAAGGTACCATTGCCTGAGATAGCCTTATTTCCATTCTGTTTGTAAGCATATTTACGTATTTGATATTAATGAAATGAAGATTTATTTCTACCACATCTCTGTATTTATGGTTATATTTGTAATTTGCTGCGTTCTTGTTTAAACCTGGATCAGCAGGCTTGGACAGTACCCCAACGGAGTTACTTGCATCACCTCTCTGTGTAGGAAGCCTTTCTCTTGTTTTGCCTTATTCATTTTTTCAAAATTTTCATGTTTTCATATTTTCATCTTTCATTTTTTTAAGAACTGTGAAGAAGCACTTAATTATTTGAGAGGCAGAAGAGGGATCCTGACTTATTGAGAGAAGAAGAGTTTTTTCCTTCAGAGGAATATTTTCTGTATACCTCTGACATACTTGTTAAGGTTTTCCCCATCACCTTACTCTAATTGACTAAGCTGACAAGGGTTAACCCCAAAACAACCAACTAGAGTAGGTGTTACTAGTTAGCGTGCAAGTGCTGTGTTTTCACCAAGGTTCACATCGAACATAACCTATTTTCCATTGGTGTACCATTGACTGAAGATAACAAGTTATGCAAAAAGAGAGAGGACAAAAGATAACCAAACATTGGTATTTGTACAAGTCATCTTGTACTTTACCCTGCTTGTTTCAAGAGTCGTACATGCAAAACTAACCTACGGGTGTAAATAAGTAAGTAAAATAGGCAAGCATGCAAACAAACAAACAAAGAAAACATGCATGCAAGCAAACAAGACATAAATAAAACACTACTCCTAATCCTAAACTAATGGTGCATGGGTCTGATCACGTGAAGTGATATTTCCAACGAAGCCACTAGTGCATTGGTTAACCCATGTTGGTGACGACATGGCTTGTGAGAAGCATAGTCAAATGAACTAGAAAACATGAAAGATATAACAATGAAGACAAACAAACTCCGAGTTTAAATGCATCAACAAAAAAGAAAAAAGTGAAAGCACACAACATGCACTCTATGGACTTATCGTGGTGCTGTGGTACACTATGTGCAGATGTTAAGCATATGCACTCTCTTGACTGTGACATGCAAGAAAAAGTGAGAAAAAGAGATAAATTACGTCTTGCAAGTGTGCTTGCTTTGTAAGAGTCCTCCAATGCATCAGCGATAGGATCATTTGATTTGATTAGAGGAAGAAAAATCTATGTGTTGGATTGATCTTCAATGCATATAGATGAGTGATGAGGAGCCTTGGGTGTTTCAACAATCTCCTAATTGGAAGTGAAACTAACCTTAGGACAGTGAGGACCTGACATAACCATCAGCTCGAGTTGAAGTGCCTCGATAGCCTGTGGGGTTTCGACTTCATCGATAGATAGATCATCATAAACAAGTGGATTTGAAAGGTCAACAGTGATAGAATCAACATCATGATTGAATATGGGAGTAAATAAATCATGACATCTACGATCATAAAAATCAATGATTTCATTGGCATCCTCGTGATCTGATAAATAAAAAAGAATGGTAAATGAGAAGCAAGAATGTTCACCCTCCACGTTTACGGAAAAGGTAGATGAAAAATCAAGTGGATTTCAGTGAAGAATTTGTCCTCTCCGGTACCAAATGATGGAATGAGATCGGGCATGTTCTCCAAATGATTGAAAGTAGATACATCTGAGGATGAATTTACACAAGGAAAATCAGAGATAGCAAACTCACCAAAGATGCAAAAAAAAAGTGGAGGAGGCATCGACAGATGGATGTCATCCTTCACCACGGGTTGATGCTCAAATCCCCAGTCATACTCATCATAAATGACAATGTAGGTTGGTTGTGAAACATCAACTCCATTAATGGCTTGATCCTCATTAACAACAGGTGTAGAGTCAAGAACAAAATAACGAAACATCGCACAATTTGGAGGATCAACAAAACGTGAAGACGGAGGTTGAGGTAACAAATGCATATGACAACCCATGAACTTCCCAACCAAATATGTGCAAAAATTAAGCGTAGTGATGGTGGGAGGATGTGACAGTTGAACAAACTTGTGTGCATGTTCTCCCACATCACTCTGTGGGGGTAGAGCTATTTGATTAGGGGAAAGTGAACAATCAATTGTGACAATGACTGTGTCCTCTTATGATTTCGCAACTCCATCACCGAAGTATGTTGAGGGGGCTTTGAAGGGAGGGTCGAACCCCTCCCTATAAATACCCATGACCTCAAATTTTACTTCCCCTAGCAGCTCTCATAGTTTCTTTTCCATCCCTGTGCTATAATTTTTTTTCTCTTTTGTTTTCCACACTTTTCTTTCATGCCTTTTAATCATTATACCTCTATTCTTTAATAAATATCCTACCCTGAATAAAAGATTAGAACGTTGCCTGAGTCAAACACCTTAGGGTTGGGGTAGCCTCTATGCCAATGGTTGAGATGTACCTTTTTGTATGCTTGCACTTGATCACTCCTAAATTCACAACCAAGGGAAGGTGTGAAGATCTATCTCAGTGGGAAACTTTGGTTATCCATGGCACCCTATCTTTCAACAATAAGTCTCGATTTTGACTTGGCTATAACTTGAATGAATCGGTTCATCCCGCTGATTAGAGAAGGGGAAAGGAAAACCCTAATGACCAACATATTTTGGGATAACAATAAAGTCTTTGAAAACCAGAAATAACCTCTCTTGCAAATAAAATAAGTCAGTACCCCTCATCCACCCAGGAAAATAAATACCTAATGAATAAGTTCCAATGAGAACATGAATAAAATTTAAATAAAGGGGAAAGGATTGAGAAAGGATTCCTTCATAGAGAGATAATGTAACGAGTATGTTGGGGTACTGTCCAGGGTCACTAGTAGTAGAGCAATGCTTGCGATTTCTAGGGAGTGATTGCACCGGGTACTATCCAGGATTGTTGCCAGCAGAGCAACACTAGATATATATAGCAACAATACTAAAGATATTTTTTCCTCATATCATTATTCAGACCCATATCTCGAGTCATCGAGAATGTCTTTTGTCTATGTGGTTAAAAATCTAAGTCAAAGTAGTAGGGATATTCTGATCAGTACAAAAGGTAACCAGGAGACATCAGTGGGACCCATGATCTTGGAACGAAACACTCACAAAGGTCCACTACATCCCAAATCAAGGGAAAGCAAAGATATTGAGGTTCTATCAGTGAATCACCAATTGTTGCATCTGCTGCAAAAACCCTCCCAAAATTTTCAGCCCTTCAAAATTTTGGGAGCCCTGCACCAAGTTCGTACTTTTTCACTTACTTCTAAAATCTCACTTCGACATTTTGGTAGTTAGTGAAGTCTCCTGGGTCCCATCATAGATCCAATTTTCCAGGGCTTAAGTTTCATCTTCTACTAAAGTCACACAAAAAGACATTTCATGCACTAAAAAACCATGACCTGTGACCTCCCTTCTCTTTAACTAAGTGATGTTGCAAGGTCATGACTTAGAATTTTTTGACCTCTCATTACCTCATGACCAAGCAACCACACAACTGGGTCACTAGGTCCCAACATATATTCTCACTCTATCCTGCAACTGTGTGACCTCATCCTTGGAGGTCGCTATGTCGCTAGGTTGCTAAGTCACAAAGAGACGAGGAGATACGCCTCACGAATTTATGACCTGTGCGACTCAATGACCCCCTTGGACCTCGCACATACAACCTTTTCTATATAAATGACTCACTCTACCGGTTCATTTATCAATTTCATTGGAGCGCTTAAGAGACGGATAGGCTTGGTGACTTAGAGAGGTGGGTGACTGCCTCTAGGTAGGTGACCTTTCCTCTCCCCTGTAATCATTATTCTTTTCCATTTTTCCACTTCTTCCTTCTAACCCTATGCCTTCCCTAATGGGATGGTTTTATTTTCCCTTTGACGCACCTTATTAGCTCATTTCTTCCCTACAACCCTCTAGTTAAGAATTTTTCCATATAAACCCCTCTCTACAAAGGTATCCAACCCACCTCTCTCCTATTCATGTTTTCCCTCTCAGTAACTTAGGTTTTAGATCTATTAAAGTCCTAAGGCCACATTTTGAGCTCTGGCTTCTCCTCCGAGCCTGCCTGGAGAACAGGTCACACAAACAAATGATGCAATAGGTCAAACACTTGGTGCCACGCCCAAACTTTCGACCTCCCTTATTTTGCGACCCAACAACCCATGTGACCATGTGACTACTGTGACTCCTATAACCTACCTACCCTTGTGACTCCCACAACATGTGAGTCATGTGACTCACCTAAATCTATGACCTAGCCAACCCAACTCACCAAGTTGAATATTTTATTCTCTCATTTATTCTGACCCATATCCTATGCAACCCAATGAACTCTTTTGACCATGACTTGCCTCCGAGACTTTTCCCAGTACTTTGAAGCCTTGATTAATGATTCAATTTTATTTTTACATTATTCATGTTTTTCCTCTCATCATGGGATTATTTCTTTGACATGTGAGGCAACGTGGACAATGATTACATCTCTATTTCCTCTTTCTCTGGAGAAATGAAATCCTTGGGTAGTTAAGCCTTCCCACAAGATCACCGAAAGCAGTGGCCAGGAAAGACACCAAGGATCACCGCCTCTTATCTACATGGACAATGTGTGAAAAATCAATAAGACTACCAAAATATCCTAGTTCGACATATATGCATAAGTTTCTAAGAAGGACATCCCTGAGGAGCAAGAAGACTTCAATGTATACCTTAATGTCAAGAGGTCTAGGCTCCAAAAAGTGGCCTCACATCTATCTCTCTTCCCATGTGTAGAGACCATTGATTAGATTATACATAACACTGACATAGATCAATGGGTAGTATGGAATCAAACAGGTGGAGCCTTTGCATCCATCTCTTTGGCAGACATTGCTTCTTATTATTGGTTGCGAGATAAGGAAGAAACACTTAATACCAAATGGCTGTCATATTTCCTGATTCCAACATAGGACATTTTAAGGTCTTGGTGGTAAGACCCTTCTATGTTTTGGGTGAAAAATGATCAAGTGTATAGGTGGAAGGCCAGAAGAAATTTTACCAACTCATTGTTGCAATGATGAATCAACTGTACGGGAGGCCTAACATCAATACCTTTCTCGGGTCACGAGTCCTTATCATGTACGTTGTCACCACCATAGGCACAATATTCAACTAGGCTAGTATCCTTGCTTTTATGTTGAAGGCTAACATACATGGAACAAAGTATCCTGAGGAAGACCAACCATCATAATTGTACATGGCCTCATACCTATTAGATGCAGTATGTGCAAGATGTCATTTTAGAAAATGGAGTTATAACTAGAAAAAATTTATGGCAAAACCCATGCACCCATATTATAAGATCCTTTGGGACCCAAGTTATAAAAGTGTACATGAGTCCATTGTATGTTTTAGCCTCGTACAAAAATTACCTGCATAAAAATTCTAAAACACAAAAAATAAACAGTGCGGGATCATAACACATAAAACACATACAGAGAGATATTTTCCCCTGGATCCAAAAACGAGACTAGCAGCATGATTTTTCATTATGTTCCTTTCAATGTTACAATACATATATATACATTCTGAAGCATCCAATACCATGGACCAAAAACCATCGTGCCCAAAACCATGTGCGAAAACCATGCACAAAACCATAGGCAGGTTCGCCCACCTAATATAGGGTCACAAAACATTTTCCCTAGGGCCCTACACTAGACTCCATAGAGGGGGGCTAACCGCCCCCCTCAAACACCCTATGACCCCCTGGCTGTGCAATCGTCACGACAAAGGGGGCTCCACCCCCCCCTCTAACCCCCTGGTTCACTAGGAGAGCTTTTCGTGGAAAGAATATAACATAACCAAACATCCATCTCTGAGACATTCATTGCCCCTTTCTATCAGTTTCTCTTCAGAGAAGATCCTCCTTGCATGTCCAAGATAGCTATAGATACTATTACTAAATTAGCGAATTGGTTCCCTATTAAGGAGGGAATGTTCATCAGGGTATCTGGCTTGTATAAACCTCCTCACACACTTCCCAGGTTTGCCACAGAAAAATTACTGTTGCACGAGGTATGCTATCATATGACTACAATGTTCTTAAAGATATTGAGTAAGGGGAAGAAAAATCCTTGGCCTGCCTTCCCTCTCCCTATTGGGGCATACACTATTGAAAGCTTCAAGGAAGCTGAGGCAGAAGCTAAGGATATCAAGGGATTTCATTTTGTGACCTTAAGTCACCATACTTATGACCCCAAAAGGATGGTAGCCATCCATTGTAAAAAGGATAATTTCAACTGGTCATACCCGAATACCAAGCAGTATCATGAAGATAAGGTTAGAAAGTGGTACAATGTGACCAGATAATTCGGTCCAAGTGAGAAACAAGAATAGGAAGACAAGCAGACTGAGAATTGTCAAGAGAACTTAAGACTACAAACCAATTGTGCCTTTCTCAAGAGAAAAGGGGAGCAACAAAAGGTAAGTGTAAAATTGAAAAGAATAAATGTGAGGAACCAGAAGATCCTTCGTGCAAGCAAGAGGAAGAGGAATATGGTGAAACTTGGAAATAAATAAATGCAACCCTGGAGAGTGTTACACTAAAAAATGTCACCATGGCTATGTACCATTAGTATGGCTCTATCAACAGTCATGCTATCCTCCTGGGCAAGTCTTAAGCCTCTGCTCTTCATGTCAAACTCCAAAAAGAGAGAAAGTCTTTATAAATGTATTTATCTCTGGGTACGCAGGTTCTCTCAACCTTACCTGCGGGTACACACCCAATGTTCACAAAAGCTGCATACTTGTACGCTCTGTATGTAAAGGGGCAGGTGCGTCCCCCTGTAAAGGTCAAAATGCGCAAGTTTCATCTTTAAAAAGTTACTTGTGGTCATTTCTAGAGCATTCTAAAAGGTTGTTCGATGTGTATTGAGCGCCTCCAGATGGTTCATGTACCCCTACCAAAGAGGAACTTATCCCATCAATAAGGGAGCTATCCCATCCAAAGAGGGGATTATCCCATTGATGGTGGACCTGAATAACTTCCTCTAGAGCACTATAAATACAGGCATTGGGCTAGAAGGAGGGGAGGTTGAAAGCTAAACATTTCTAAGGGTAGATGCTGTAGGAATTAGGACTCCCATTTAGAAGCTTGTGAGGAGAGATTGTCATCTTTGCTTGTTCTATTTTGGAAGTGGGTGAGCTTTGTCAAAGTAAAGGAGAACTCTTGATGGACCCTGGGAGGGACTTGCACAACACCAAGGCTCAGGTTGTAATTGTTCCTTTTGTTTCCTATTAATGCAAATGAGTCCATTCTTCTCAATAACTTGTTATTTATGAGTTGTTTCATGTACTCCTTGGTCTATGTGTTAAATATGTCTTATTTTATGAGATTATCAAGTGCTATTTAATCGTTTGATTGTTAGTGAACACAGGTTTCAAAGTGAAGGAGGAGCTCATCCGGATCAGCGGAGCTGGACTGCTACAACAGCGTTGGATTACAGGTAGGATCTAAACACTTGATTTCTTATATAGTAAATGCATGTTTAGAGAAGGATTGCTCTTATTTGTCTTGTTTGTCACTAGAGAGTCCTAGGCTCCTAGGGAGGTTGGTTGTGTCCACACTATCGACTCTTTCTGCACAGCAAACATAAATACACACAGCAATTATCAAGCACATAAACACAAGAATTAACGTGGTTCACCCAACCAATCTGGGCTACGTCCACCAAACATAGGCATCAGGAATATATTAATCAAATTAGGAGATTACATCATGAAATCCTCACACACTCTTAGCAAATCATCCGAATGACTGCCTGTTATATAGCATAGAGTATCTAATAGCCTCATAACTCCCTCACATCAAATATAGGAGGCATTAACTCCCTCCCAACAACCTGGAGCTAATCTAGGAACTGAATCCCTATTGTTGTCATCCTTCAGAGATTTTTGCCTATTTGACTAAAACAGAAAATCTCAACAATAATTTTGTCAGGCGGAAAGAGTCGATAGTGCGGACACAACCAACCTCCCTAGGAGCCTAAGACTCTCTAGTGACAAACAAGACAAATAAGAGCAATCCTTCTCTAAACATGCATTTACTATATAAGAAATCAAGTGTTTAGATCCTACCTGTAATCCAACGCTGTTGTAGCAGTCCAGCTCCGCTGATCCGGATGAGCTCCTCCTTCACTTTGAAACTTGTGTTCACTAACAATCAAACGATTAAATAGCACTTGATAATCTCATAAAATAAGACATATTTAACACATAGACCAAGGAGTACATGAAACAACTCATAAATAACAAGTTATTGAGAAGAATGGACTCATTTGCATTAATAGGAAACAAAAGGAACAATTACAACCTGAGCCTTGGTGTTGTGCAAGTCCCTCCCAAGGTCCATCAAGAGTTCTCCTTTACTTTGACAAAGCTCACCCACTTCCAAAATAGAACAAGCAAAGATGACAATCTCTCCTCACAAGCTTCTAAATGGGAGTCCTAATTCCTGCAGCATCTACCCTTAGAAATGTTTAGCTTTCAACCTCCCCTCCTTCTGGCCCAATGCCTGTATTTATAGTGCTCTAGAGGAAGTTATTCAGGTCCACCATCAATGGGATAATCCCCTCTTTGGATGGGATAGCTCCCTTATTGATGGGATAAGTTCCTCTTTGGTAGGGGTACATGAACCATCTGGAGGCGCTCAATACACGTCGAACAACCTTCTAGAATGCTCTAGAAATGACCACAAGTAACTTTTTAAAGATGAAACTTGCGCATTTTGACCTTTACAGGGGGATGCACCTGCCCCTTTACATACAAAGCGTACAAGTATGCAGCTTTTGTGAACATTGGGTGCGTACCCGCAGGTAAGGTTGAGAGAACCTGCGTACCCAGAGATAAATACATTTATAAAGACTTTCTCTCTTTTTGGAGTTTGACATGAAGAGCAGAGGCTTAAGACTTGCCCAGGAGGATAGCATGACTGTTGATAGAGCCATACTAACGGTACATAGCCATGGTGACATGTTTTAGTGTAACAGATTGCCCCCTAAAGTGCGAAGCCTGTAGTAGATTAGGGTTTTGTATTATCTAGGAAGGGTGAAGCACTTTATCATTTTAAGGATTATCTCGTGGAGAGCCTGGTCAGAACCTGCAATTTTCAACACAAAATACATGTATAAGATTATATCATCGCTGAGGTAGGCATTCCCATACTCAGATCAAAATTTTAACTAACAGACTAACTACTCTGATACAGGAATGATCTTGCAGTACATCATAATCATAGACTTTTTGTAGACACAGTATGGACGCAGCCATCTGTTTATGATTAGTCTACTTAGATAATGAATACAAAACTCCTCGCAGCCTGGATGGTGGGAACTAGATCCAGGGTCTTCATTTCTACTTCCCGAATTGGTACGATTCTAGCCATGCGAATAAATGAGTTGATGTCGAACATGGTAGAAACCACTTGATTACCAGTCGATGATGTAAACTGTTAACAAGTGTGAGAGAGACCACCAGTAATGTCAATGGTTCTCAAAGTACCCAGTACAATCCATGAGATGTGAATGAATGAGTTGATGTCGAACATTTCACGGAATCCTTCGATCAAAAGTCAATGATGTAAACTGACGTCAAAGGCGAGAAACCTGCCATTGATGCATGCAGACTTCAAGGTACTGACGATTTCTAAGTCATCTCTCTAGATAATGTGTTGATGTCGATAGAAAGCGACCCGTTGCAGGCAAGCCCACAACACGAAATCATAGTCCAATTTGGAGAAAATGTTGCTGTAAGGACTGACTCAGGGATGGTCAAAATGGATGACAAGTATTTTGCATATGAATGGTTTATTTGCAGAGACCTCTTGAACACATAACGACACGACAGATGGTTTGGCGACGATTGACCCAAAGTTAATACCCAGAAACGGTTGAAGACTTTCAAAGTGGTTTGATCAACTGTGAAGCAAAGGATTTCCCAACCCAGGTGAATGAAAAGTGTCGTGTTCAAGAGTGGTAATAAGGTTTCTTCTGAGACAAAGGATAACAAATAGGCTCATTCTTCTCTCTTTTCCCCACCATTTCTGGCAAGTACCTCTTTATTTTTAACAAGCTTGAGGAGGATAACATATGCTTGATTATAAGCTCATCCTTCGGACGAGTCCAACCTAGTTTTGATTCGAACCCTAGGAAGGAGTGGTTCGTTCCTATTTGTAATTGAACAAGTCCTTTACTGTGAAATTTTAACGAGCCCAGTATAGGAGAAACTCAGCGTTTTTCAATTTTAGAGAGTCTGAAAAACTTAAGAAGATTCCAAGTTGAACTTTTTCGTAGATTTGTGTCCCCCAAGCCCGAAAAAGTATAAAATAATACCTGGGGGAACCGCTTGATCTTGCGACTAAGGAGTACTTTCATGATTAGTGCCACTGACCTGAAAAGTAAAAAGTGATCAAGGACACGTCGTTTTATTTCCAGTATCGAGTTTGAAACGACAAAAACCCGGCAATCTTTTCCTGTTTTTACAGTCAGAAAAGGGCTATAAGGGGACCGTCTTTTAACTCCGTTTTAACTAGTGTAAAAGAAACACTCGGCAATCTTTTCATGTTTTAGGAGTCTGAAAAGGGCTTAAAATAGAACTCCAAGGTTTCACTTTTTCGTAAGTTTTAACGAGTTCGAAAAAATGATAAAAATGTACTCATGGTTTTCAATTTTTTGTAAGTTTTAATGAGTTGGAAAAAATGATAAAAATGTACTCATA
This sequence comes from Pinus tabuliformis, assembly GCA_031772625.1. Taxonomy (NCBI): domain Eukaryota; kingdom Viridiplantae; phylum Streptophyta; class Pinopsida; order Pinales; family Pinaceae; genus Pinus; species Pinus tabuliformis. The sequence continues at coordinate 897,183,332 of CM062816.1, read as the reverse complement.
TGGCTGACTTTCAATTTAATTTACGAGCAGGAAAAGACGGAAAGAACTCGGCATTTTCATTTGTTTTACGAGAATGAAAGATAGCAAAATAATCTCGGGATTTTCATGAGTTTAACGAGTCTTGAAAATAACTGAAATTGACTCGAGATAGGTTTCATTTTTACAAAAGCTTGAAACAGAGAAAAACTATGCTTCAGAGTAGTTTCATTTTTACACAAGCTTGAAACAGAGAGAAAACTGTGCTTGATGCCCCCTAAGCGTAACTGCTAGAGCACATGCCCCCCATCTTCATTTCATTCAACCAGTTGGATGAAATGAAGGTTGAGTTACGAGATCATTTGAAAGACTCAACCTGAAACTGTAAGAAAATTATGCCAAAAAACTGAAATAACTAACCTAAAAATACAACCTAACATTTATGAGATCTAGTCAAACTCTCGACTCAATTAGAGGAGGATTTGTTTCATTTTTTAACGAGCTTGACACAGGAAAAGAACTATGCTCGGATTCGGTTTCATGTTTATGCAAGCTTGAAACGAAAAACTATGCTTGTTATAAGTTCACGTGCCCCCAGCATAATGACGCAAAACGAGGTACATGCCCCCCAAGCTTCATTGCATTCAATGAGGTGAATGGAATGAAGCTTTACTCTCAAGATCTTGGAAAGACTTGTGGGAGATGTTTCATTTTTTAAACGAGCTTGACACAAGATAAGGAACTATGCTCATAACTACTCTACAATCTACCTAACAAAAAACTTTACTCTAAAAACCTTGATTCATTTTTTAACGAGCTTGACACAAGACAAGGAACTATGCTCTAAAATCCTTGATTCATTTTTTAATGAGCTTGACACAAGACAAGGAACTATGCTCATGACTACTCTCTACAATATACCTACTTAACCTACCGTTGTTTCATTTTTTAACGAGCTTGACACAAGACAAGGAACTATGCTCACGACTCCTTGTTTCATTTTTTAACGAGCTTGACACAAGACAAAGAACTATGCTCCAAAAGTTCGCATGCCCCCAGTATAATGATGCAAAGCGAGGTACATGCCCCCCAGGCTTCATTGCATTCAACCAAATGGATGGAATGAAGGTTTACTTTCAATATTTAACTTGAAAAGGGAGTCGTTTCATTTTTAAGGAGGTTGACACAAGAAAAGAACTATCCTCATATCTGATTCATTTTTTAACGAGGTTGACTCAATAACAGGAATTATCCTCAAAACCCTACTTTCTACAATCTACCTACATATCCTAAAATCTACCTGATTCATTTTTTAATGAGGTTGACTCAGTAAAAGAACTATCCTCATGCTAGCCTGTTTCATTTTTTAACGAGGTTGATACAGGAAAAAACTATCCTCATACACACTGATTCATTTTTTAACGAGGTTGACACAGTAAAAGGAACTATCCTCGCAACTCCTTGTTTCATTTTTTAATGAGCTTGACACAAGACAAGGAACTATGCTCATGACTTCCAGTTTCATTTTTTAACGAGGTTGAGACTAGAAGAAACTATCCTCACAACATCCAGTTTCATTTTTTAACGAGGTTGATACAGGAAAAATCTATCCTCGCACACACTGATTCATTTTTTAACGAGGTTGACACAGTAAAAGGAACTTTCCTTATTACAGCCTATTTCATTTTTTAACGAGGTTGATAAAGGAAAAAACTTTCCTTGAACATCCAATTTCATTTTTAACGAGGTTGAGAGAGGAATAAACTATCCTCGCATACACCCTGTTTCATTTTTTAACGAGGTTGACACAGGAACAAAACTATCCTCACACTCACTGATCATGGCTTCCAACTGGAAGAAAGACATGTCAATGGACACAACTTGATCATGGCTTCCAAGAGATCTTCATCAGAAGGAAGAATAGTTCTCTGGAAGGAACACATGTCAAGGGACTCAAAAGGGATAAGAACATCGTGTTCAAGTAATCCCATAGAGTTGTCCATGTCAATTACCGGATCTAAATCAAAGGAAGATGAGCAAACAGTGGGAGGCTCACTTACATCAGTAACTGAAAACACGGGACCGGTTGCTACATAATTAACCCGTGGCAGGGTAGATACCACTTTAGAATCAGGAACATTTAGGGGTGTCATATTATTGGTAGTTGAAACAAGACTAGGGAACGAAAGCTGGTCTACAGTCACAATACTGCCATTGTGAGGGAAAGACATCACGCGAAAGAGTGTCGATACGACAGCTTTCATTGCATAAACATAGTCTCGCCCAAGGAGTAAATTGAAATCCAAGGGACCTCGAACTACCATAAGATCAATACAGACAGTTTTACCTTCCAAGGTAAGAGAAAACTTAGGAAGGATCCCTAAAGGTTCACTAATGGTTCGGTTAAAAGCTTTCAGATTCTGTGTAATAGGCGCAAGCTGAGGGGAACCCAAAGCTTTCCAAACAGTTGAGGATAAAATACTAACAGAAGCACCTTCATCTACCTGTGTACGATGTATGTCCCTACCACCAGCCTTGACAATGATTTGGAAAGGGATGGAGGAAGGAAGACGAGGTTCTGTCAGTCTATTCCAATCAAAGGAAAAGACCTCAGTGCTTGGAGGAGGCTCTGTAGAAATAGGTGAAATGCCCCCCGGCATAGAAGAATCTGATGTAACAAGAAGAACCTGAGCAGCATGAAGTTCACTCTCCAAAGGGAAAGTGGGATCGACCGAATGTGAAATTGAATCGACCACATGATCAACTAATGGATCATCAACCTGAGTGACATGAGTTTCACTCTCCAATGGGAGAGTGTGATCGACTGTACTTGAATTTAAATCAATCCCTCCATCAGTTGACGGTAGGTTGGGAGAAAGTTTACGGTAACCAGTTGGAAATTCTTGCTGTGGAACAGTAAGGTTTTCCAACAATGTTGAGGCTTCATCCATGTGAGGGCAAATGTGAGTTTGATGACTCCCTTTGCATAACTTACAAGGAAACCTAACTTTACCCTTCTTCCCAGGAACCTGACTATCACTGGTTGATGGATCAATGGAAAGTTGATGAGATTTTTCTGACCATACTTCCAAGACCTTTGGAATACCAGGACAATTGACAAGGAAGTGGTCACCCTTACAAAGCCTGCAAGGGTATTTGGGTTTACGATGCATGTCGGAGTTTTCCTCAACATAATTAACACTTACAACCATGGTTGGTTGGTTGACTTCTTTCTTATCTTGCTTCTTCTTCTTCTTCTTCTTCTTCCCTTTCTTCTTCTTCTTAGACTCCTGGTTACTAGCATCAAGGCTTTTACCAAGCGAAGAGGAAGAAATGGAGGAAGAAAAATTAGGCGAAGAAGGTAAAGGGTCAACAGAAGGTTGGTGATGTTGAGATGGTGAACTCTGTTGAGGTGAAGCATTCGGTTGAGGTGGAACAATTGGAGTACTTTGGGCCAACGAAGTTGAAAATAACCATATCAGTAAACCTATTGTAAATCCAGGTAATGACAAAGTAGCCATATAAGGAGGACCAACATTTCCAAAGTAAGGAAAAGTACTAGGATTCTCGTTAGGAGGGGTTCCTAGGTTGATAAATTCCGGAACATTTGCCATTATATTCAACTTCAGTGAATTTTATTAACAATTTAAAACTAAAATCAACAATTCACAATTCACATTTAACAATTAAAATTCACAATTCACACCTATGGTCTCTAAAAGTAAAAACAAACAAATTAACACACGCTATCAAATCTAGGAGTCAAACCACACACAAACAGTAACTTTCCGGACCGAAAACACTAGTTGGTGATGAAATCCAACATCGCAGAATTCAGTACAGAAATGGCGGGTGGAACAGTTACCCCGGCAACCTGCTTAATGAATAGACTGGACCAAGTTCCTCCATTTTAACCGTCTCGAGTGAAGTGAACCCCCCAGAAAATCCAAGTGAGTCTAGCCGACGTCTGCTCCAGGTACAGTGGGATCTTCCCTCCACCGTCACCTTGGGTAGAACCCTAAAGATAATGGTCACTAAGGTCACCAACAACAACAAATACACCTGGGGGAATAGTCTACGACCCGATAGCACGCAAGGGCAGAGTAACAAGCTCAATCCCCTTGCTGGCTCCTTGACAATAATCCAAGGTTTACCGACAAGTGACCCCAGGCTCCTCGACAATAATCCGAGGTTTACCGTTTATAGTACGTGCGTATCTGGCGTCTTTCCCAATGAAGGAGGATTGATCCCCTCACTGGTTCGGACACGGTCTCGTGCTTCTCCTTTAAGAGGAGCTTTCCCAGAGCATAAATGTAACTATTGGATTTATCCTACCACAAGATGAGCTACTTGTTTGGTTTTGCTGTCTTGGAGAGTTAATTACTCTCCTACTCCAAGACACTAGCCTGATCTATATTGGTGCTTCAGAGCCCTAGAAATGTAAAAATTACTAGATGAATTTTAATTAAGCGCTGTGTTATTAAGGCTGTTATTACTCAAATGGGTAAATGGATACGAAACCAATGGTGTTATGACCCGACTCAACTGAATGCAATCGAATATGATAATGTAATCTTTTCAATTCGATGAATCCTAACTAAAGTGAGGAGAGAGTTTCCATTCACTTCCAACAATGCAAGAATTGATCTATAAGAGAAAATATAACAAATTCTCTAATGCACTAATTTCATGAAGAAAAACTAATGCAAATCAATTCCAAACCCTTTTTTTATTTTTATTTTTGTGTAAATTCAAATCAAAGAAAACTGATCTAAATCTACAATTAATTTTTCAGAATGTAAACTATGCAATTGGAATCTATGCACAATTCACTTGAAAATTATGCAAATGTAATCTATGCACATTTTTCATTAATATTCTGAAAATGAGAATTCTAATTATGGAAATGTGATCTATGCAAGAGAATTCTCAAACACAAGACGATTCTAATGTGATCTAAGAACCAATCAAGTGCAAGTTGAGAAAATTGGGTGAGAGTTCCAAAGATCAAAAAATAAAAACACTCAGAGGCGATTAACACTTATACACAATTTAGCCCCCCCTGGCGAATGAGGGGGAATTTTTTTTTTGCAAAAACAGAAGCAAAAAGATGCAAAATTGTGAAAAGACTGAGAGAAACCTCCAAGTAATGACCAAAGGAAAACAAATCAAAAATTTCTCAAAAAGAGACTCAAGACACCCAATTGATGAAAGCTTAGAGTAGGAATGCTAATGAAACAAGCTTAGGTGAAGATTTATGGCAGGTAACCTGATGGATCTGGGCAGTAAAAACAAAGTAAAAGCAAAATCTAAAAGAGCAAAAAGCAAAAAATTGAAATTTTCTCAAAATTGACAGGGGTACGCAGGTCATCTGTTTACACAGGCGCGGGTACGCACTGTGCACAAAGACGCAGTGCGTACAAGTACGCACTGTGTTAAACCTAGAGACTGCGTACTGCTGGCAAGGTTAAGAAAAATAAAAAACTAAATTGACTCTAAGTTAACCCACCCAAATACACAGCTAGACAACCAAAAATCAGAAAACAAGCAAGTTTTCTCAGACCAAAATATCAAATCAAAAAGAACTCAAACACATTCATGGAGTCACCAGTGGAGTCACCATTTTGTCAGGCGGAAAGAGTCGATAGTGCAGACACAACCAACCTCCCTAGGAGCCTAAGACTCTCTAGTGACAAACAAGACAAATAAGAGCAATCCTTCTCTAAACATGCATTTACTATATAAGAAATCAAGTGTTTAGATCCTACCTGTAATCCAACGCTGTTGTAGCAGTCCAGCTCCGCTGATCCGGATGAGCTCCTCCTTCACTTTCAAACCTGCGTTCACTAACAATCAAACGATTAAATAGCACTTGATAATCTCATAAAATAAGACATATTTAACACATAGACCAAGGAGTACATGAAACAACTCATAAATAACAAGTTATTGAGAAGAATGGACTCATTTGCATTAATAGGAAACAAAAGGAACAATTACAACCTGAGCCTTGGTGTTGTGCAAGTCCCTCCCAGGGTCCATCAAGAGTTCTCCTTTACTTTGACAAAGCTCACCCACTTCCAAAATAGAACAAGCAAAGATGACAATCTCTCCTCACAAGCTTCTAAATGGGAGTCCTAATTCCTGCAGCATCTACCCTTAGAAATGTTTAGCTTTCAACTTCCCCTCCTTCTGGCCCAATGCCTGTATTTATAGTGCTCTAGAGGAAGTTATTCAGGTCCACCATCAATGGGATAATCCCCTCTTTGGATGGGATAGCTCCCTTATTGATGGGATAAGTTCCTCTTTGGTAGGGGTACATGAACCATCTGGAGGCGCTCAATACACGTCGAACAACCTTCTAGAATGCTCTAGAAATGACCACAAGTAACTTTTTAAAGATGAAACTTGCGCATTTTGACCTTTACAGGGGGACGCACCTGCCCCTTTACATACAGAGCGTACAAGTACGCAGCTTTTGTGAACATTGGGTGCGTACCCGCAGGTAAGGTTGAGAGAACCTGCGTACCCAGAGATAAATACATTTATAAAGACTTTCTCTCTTTTTGGAGTTTGACATGAAGAGCAGAGGCTTAAGACTTGCCCAGGAGGATAGCATGACTGTTGATAGAGCCATACTAACGGTACATAGCCATGGTGACATTTTTTAGTGTAACAGAGAGGAAAAAACAAGAGTTGAAAGGGAAAAGAGAAGAAGAGCCGAGGAATTCACAAAAATTTGTTCATCAACAGCTCGAGGATCTTCAGGAGTAGCAACTTGAAGAAGAAGTAAGGAAGAATTAGCAATAGGATGAACAACTAAAAAGGGAGGAAGAGGAATGATGGATCCAAGAAGAAAGGGAAAAGGATAGGCGAGAGCAGGAAGAGATGGAAAATAAGGGGTAACAAGAAAAATAACTCAAGACAAGGTGAGAGCAAGAAGAGAAGGAAAAGAAAAGGATAGAAGAGAAACATAGGAGAAAGGATGATGAGAAAAAAAGGAAAAAGGAAGAAGAGGAGTTGAAGAAAAAAAGGACGAAATCGACCAGACAAACAAGCAAGATCTCCAACAGCAGGAACAACAACAAGAGTCTCATGCCCATGCTGAACTTCTTCCATTAGTTGTTCCTCCATCCACACCCTTACTGGAGGGCACTTACCTCTTAAGGAATTGGGAATTCTTGATGAAGCAGAAGAGGAAGTATTGGATCTCACAAGACTTAGTTTTGACCAAGTCAATCATAAGATTATGGAGGAAAGGAGAAAGTATTATGCTTGGAATCCCGTAGAACCCCTATCCATTACAACAAAGAAAGGCATTTTCCTAGATACTACAGTAAATCCCAACATGGTTGCTTTGGCGAGAATTTCTTTTATAGTCATGATTGAGCTAAATGTAGGAAGAATGAGAAAGTAGATCACAAAACTTAGGGAAAGCTCTACGCCTCTTAGCAGAGAGCTACCAATGTAGAAGAAGATAGGAAAAGGCTCGAGGAAGAAAATAAATTCTTGCTCCTTGCTCACTCAAGCACAAAAGAACTACAACCATCAATCAAGGAAGAAGTTGAGACCCTGAGAGAAGCAATGGAAGTGGTCTATGAGGAGATGTCAAAGCTACATCACACCATGTCCCCTATCCTAGTCATATAGGCCGACACGAAGGAAAAATCTGCCATTATAAAACAAGTTATCAAATCTATCGACAACATTTGTGAGTGGACAAATAAGTACCCACATGCTCTGGTACTTCTACCAAAGAAGGATTAGATAACCACCAAAAACAACAAATTCCATATATGCATTAGGATCCAATCACAAGATAAGCTGGCTAGGGATGTTGATAGGGTTCTTGCCTCCTACAGACATTTTTTGAGTGGGTTGGAGTCTGTGATTGAAGTTCATGGGATTCCTTCCATTGGAGCAGTTGGAGAATTAAAAAAGAAGGAGGAAATCCTACAAGAGGTTCAATCACTTCTCAACCCTTTCAAGAAGACAACACATGATATTTGCAAGTCATGAAGGAAAACATTACATCGTATGTGGTGGAGACGATGAGAATGTACATGAAGTTAGTAACTCTATCCAATCAAATCAAGGTCAAGAGAAGCACTCTCATTCCAAATTCCCTTGAATTCCTCTACAGACATGATGAAGAGTAGCCAATGGTGGCCACAATAGCTTTTGAGTACAAGCTGTGGTGCACCTACCTCATGGAACTATTTCACATTGATGTACCATGATTTCCTATTACTAAATTGTTAGAATATAATCAATTTGTTTTGCTGTGAATAACAAGGTAGGATATAGTAGAACAAAGTAGGAATTCAAAAGGTCAGGAGATAGTCCAAGAGTCACGGGTAGACCAACATTCACCCTATTTTCTATAAATATACCCTGATGACACATTATAAAGGACTTTTAGCTTTGGAATTCTTCTGGTACATTGTTTTGAGAACTTATGATCTTTTAGTAAATGCAAGGAGTAATGGTATATTTCCACTATTGGATTCAATGAAGACCTTGTATGTTGGTGCCATGAATATTATCAGCTTAATGAATTGAAACTTCCTATGACCTTTGGTGTACTGTCTCGCCATGTGTCTCCTGGTGTTGTGGGTTTCCCTTTGCAACACATGGATGGTATATGATATGCTAACCTTATTCTTATGTTGATAAACTGTTTTATTAATATTGGCATAGTATCATTGTGGACTGAGCACTCATTTGTGGTTTCAATGGTTAACAATCACGAACTCATTCTTGGTTGCTAAACTTATTTCTTATTTATGCATGGTCTTATTTAAAGTCTTGCTAACAAGGATTTTCTTAAGATTCATGCTTTGAAGTTATGTTGTTGCTATTTATGGTATCTGCTTTATTGGGCATTTGTTAGTCACTTACTTGCATTTGTCGAAGTTTATATATTAGCCTGAACTGATACTCTCTTTCTTGTCTGAAGCAAGATTCAACCAATGAGATGACAGTTGGGCCTAAATACTGGATGGGATGCCTAAACCAAATGGTGTAGAATCTAGTATGGATCATGCATAAGGAAGATCCCCTAACTATTTGCGATAAATTCAAGCCTATCGACCAAATCTTGAATCTCACAATTTATGCAATACTTCATAATAGAGAGATCTTTAATTCAATGGCCCTGTGGTTTATGGTTATATATATATTAGAAGATAACAAATCTATACATATATTTATAATACTCATCGTAGTTATTGTATTAATTGAAACATTTTATGGTGAAAAGGTCAACAGTTTGAAACTCTCTCGACAAAAATCAAGTCATGCTAAGGGTTTGGGTGGCCCAGGCACTGTACTCCCCTCATGATTTTGAAAACTTAGATGCCCTTGACTTGCTGCCATATGTTAGGCGTGCCAATAATGTCAAGATTCAAGTTACCCAACCAACAAAAAAATAATTATATATATATATATATATATATATATATATATATATATATATATATATATATATATATATATATATATATATAATTAATATTAACTATACAATATGATATATAACTAATATATAATATTATTCTAGTATTATATTAATTAAATATTATAATAATATATACTAATATTAATTGCAATTATTTGATTAATAATAACGAAAAAAACGTAGATAAAAGTTAAAACAATATTGGTATTTATTAATATTTTTTTTAGTCATAATCATTGCATGCAACATTTGTTGATATTAAATTAGCCTAGATTTATTTTAATTCTAGATCTACTAAGCATCTAGAGGGATCAAATCTCTTTTCATTGTTAAAGAGATTCGTATCTCAAGAGATTTGATTCCACTTAACATTTGGTATATCCAAAAAATAAATCTAAACTAGTTTAATATTTATTAATTATTAATTATAAATATAATGATTAATTTGATATAATTAAGCATAAAACATCATTATATAAGTTTTCTAAAAGTATTTTTAATAAGTGACATATTTTCAGAAAATTTAGAAGAACCTAACTTAGGTGAACCCAATGATTTGTTGATTTACACCCCTTAACATTTTTCCTATCTTTGTAAATAGTCTTAAAATCAATGTCAAAATAAACCATTTCTTTGTAAATAGCCTTAAAATCAATGTAAAACTAAACAATTTTAAAAATAATTATGGAACAATCTTTTAGCTTTTAATTCTTTTGGTATAAAAAATTTAATAATAAAAACATTTGAATATTGTTTTTGAAAATGGAAATAGATTCACCACCAAAAAAAAGATAACCTAAATCTTGAATATACTTGAATTTCCAAAAAACTTTTACCATTTTTTTACCAAAATCTCCCAAAAAAATCCATAATTTTCTAGACCAATTTACTCCTATATAGGGTCTCACTGCAAGGTCTTCTAACACCTGTGACACTCTTACAAGGTCTCATGAGTGACTGTGGTCGTACTCTCAAGAGGTCTTAGTGTAACGATGTCTCACTACTGTCGATGGCTCGTAAAATCTCCTACGACCATGACATGTGTAAGCGAAGTGATTTGCATGAGAAACCTCTGCGCCCTTCTCTGTGTCCATAAGCTGGACTGACACCTCTCTGCTCTCCATCGATTTCTTTTTGCTTTACTATGCCTGCACTTGCTAGATAGAAATAGAGTTGTTTTTGGCATGATTTTTGTGGATTTTTTGGTGTCGAATCTTGCGGAAAAGGTTTTGGTGAAATTTTGATTTGTGTTATTTAAACTGGTGTTTTGACTGTATATATGGATTCAATGCCCTCAAAAACTTATAAGTCACTTCCATTATGCAAGGATTACTCATCAAGCTTGTAATTTCAATAAATACCAGCCAAATGTTAGAGAAATTAAACTAAAAAAACCCACCAGAAACACTTCCAAAATAAGGTAAAAAACTTTAGATGTTTCAGATTTAAAATTCTTACCTGCACACTACGTGTGGTCTCCAATTTGACCGGACATTCAATTCCATCTTGTCAGAGAAGTTCTTGACTCAGTTCCATTCTTCTCTTGGTTCCATTTTTGAATCCTTAAGAAAGAGAACAATCTGAGAGAGGATGGAAACCTAAACACTTGGGTATTGTCATTAAGAAGAAAGAATTTGACCATGTGTTATACCTCAACTTCCATTTTCCTCTTTGTCCTAAAGATGAAGGGCCTCTTGCCCTCAAGCTTGAGAAGATGAAGGGCCTCTCGCCCTCATGTAGAATTCAATCATGGAGCTATTGTTGGAGAAAAGGGAGAAATCTAAACTTAGATTACTGTTATAATGATGATAGGATTGAGACTCTAATTTTAGATCTCAGATCCTAATATCTAGGGAGTGGTTCAAACCATAGTTACCAAGTTCGAATTCGAATTCGAATACGAATTCGATTAGATACGAAAAAAATTCGACTCTCTAAAATTCAATACGGAAAAAATTCGAGAATATACATCTTACACTATTATTAATAATATTTTTTCTTAAATTTTGAATAATCTAAATTAACAATTGTGAATTATATTATAAAAGTTGCAAATAAACTTAGACATTGAAACTAGTAGAAACAATTCCTCCTTAATGGAAGTGAATGAGATACTAGTAGAAACAATTCCTCCTTAATGGAAGTGAATGAGATATTGAAATTAGTAGAAACAACTCCTCTTTAATGGAAGTGAATAAAATACAATGGTGAACAAACTCTTTAACATTAAAAAATGACACCCTTAAAATTGTTGGTTGGTCAATCAAAAGATAGTAACTAATGTTGTAGTTTTTAATGATGAATATTTTGGCAATTTCCTAATTACTAAAATAAAATATAGATAAAAAATCATCAAATTAGAACTATCAAGAATTATCAAATTAAAATTCTTGTTGTTTTCCTAATTTTTCAAATGGAATTGAATAAGATATTGCTGTAATTTTTAATGATAAATATTTAGAAAATTTCCTAATTACTAACTGAATAAAATATAGATAAAAAAACATCAAATTAGAACTATCAAGAATTATTAAATTAGAATTATCTTGCTATTTTGCTAATTGTTTAAAAGATTTAGAAACCATATAATATATTATTTCTTAAACACAGACAACAAATTACAACCAATTTTATTACGAATAAATAATTCCATTTTCATTACTTACTAATCAAAGTATTATATCAAAAAATTAAAATTAAAAAAAAAATAGACAAAAAAATATTTTATTGTGAAAATGAGAAATTAAAAAAAAGAGGCAAAAAGTTATTTTATTGTAAAAATGAAAATTTAATATGACAATTAGTTTTCATATAATTTTTTTATTTTTTTTTATTTTTATTTTTAATATAAAAATTAAAAAAAAAAACATTAAACAAAGTGAAAATTACCAACACATCAAAATAACTTTGATAAAACAAAAATATGAATAACTTAGTTTAAACGGTTCAATATTCTACAACTGCAGGGCTAAACTAACGCACAAAAATTGGAGTACGACTTCTTGAAAAACACAAATGAACGAAAATTTAAAAAATAAATTTTTAGAGACTATAATGTATCCGAATCGAACTTTAGCGTATTAATGGTCGAATCAGCCCGAATTGCCGAATTTTCGAATTCTTCAGGCCGATTCGGCCGAATTTGGTAACTATGGTTTCAGGCCGATTCGGCCGAATTTGTAACTATGGTTCAAACCATCATGATTGTAAGAAAGCCTATATATACTAGGTTATTCTCCTGATTATACATAGTGTGTATGTGTGAAGTGCTTTGGAACTCTCTAGGTATCTTACATAGAGAGCCACTTAATTAATAGCATGTCAATTTTTATCATGGTATCATAGCTTTAGGGTGGAAAGCACGAGCAAAGGTGTCGCATGTTTTAGGTGTACATCCACGAAGATCTGCGCGAGACCGTGGTGTATAAATGCGTCGACCGTCTGCGTGGTAGGATTCATTGTTGTGCGTTGGGGCAGCGTGGTGGTGAGTCTGTCGGTGGAGTCGTGGATTATCAATGGTGTAGCAGCTGAGGTGACAGCTGTGTGATCAACTTGCATGTATTTTTTTGATAGCATATTTGAAGTGCGACAATCCCGGTGTCAAAGGATCTCTGCCAACGGTCTCTGAAACATGGTGCGATATTTGAAGTTGTTCAACTTCAAATCTCAGGAGTTACAGGGTGCTACGCTGGATCTTCTTTTGAAATTGATTCCAGAGCATGCGAGGAAGAAATGCCCATTCCTTAACCTTTAAATGGCTTATTTAAGATGGATTATTTGTATCTGTCTCTCCTTATCAAGAAACAATGGCATTTCTGATTGACAGTGGTGCACTTAAGTTTTGGTTTGATAAGAGAGAGGAGTGAGAGAAATGTGGAAATAAACACCATTTTTTTTCTGTGGTTGGTTTCTGTTCCAGACTTTGCAAGCAGAAGATCCTTTGGGATGTTGGATCAGGTCTTATACTATGGTACAGATTCTTCCATTTGACTGCTAATTGGCATTCAACCATATTGTATCAAATTAATTGTTACTAGTTTTTTGTTATCTTTGCCATTTTGTCCCCTAGAAGTAACTTAGTATTAGCTGGAAACTATCTGGATCACAGTTCAACAGTAGTTTTGGAAACCTACTGTGGATGCCAGTGGATGGAATATAAAACATACTGTTACTCGTTTTCGGATAATATGACCAGGCGATGGATCGGACATCCTTCAGGTTTCACCAATGCTAAGAATATTCACGCAGTTTGATATGCTAAGAATTTCAAGATTGGGGCAAATCCCTTTAGCGAACATTATCTCTAATTTTTTTTGTCCTCCCTAGTGATCATCCATTTTCAATTATCTAGAAACTTCATTGTTTTGAGTAACCTAGAAGGTGCTACTTGTGGAGATCTAAAAACTAATTTGGAAAATTTTCTTCTAAATTATTATATGCTACAGAAAATGCGATTTTTTTTTTGCTGATTTGAACCCATCTTCAGAAATATGTGCATCAGAATTAGATACTAATAGCATTTCCAGCTTGTGAGAGGTTGTTTACTTTCTCATTGCTAGTGTAGAGGGCATTAAGACCTGCATGGCACAAAAGCCACAGTCTACAAGGTTCTACAGTTGAAGAGCTGCTAAAGGGACAAGTTTCCCACCTACGTGGTAACAGGGTTGTTGGAGTTAGTTAGAGGACCATGTGGAGTCAAAAATGAATCTTGAAGCGAGATAAGCTAGACTAACATGTCTTTATTTGAAGATATTTTTAATTCTCATGATGATCTTTTTCCCATGTCGGCATTTGGCATTAACATGGGTAGTATATTCCAGTCAGAAGAAATTTCAAAAAAACAATGTAGTTATGTTGATGACCACAAGAATCAGGAGGCACAATCTGTTGTGTAAGATTCACAAGATGATCTCCAAGATGGGTGTGAAGAGGAACAAAGTGTTGAAGATCAACGAAATGAGCCAGATAAAGTTGATTTTAGAGATAAGTTGATTTTAGAGATGTGGCAGAAGAAAACAAAGTTGGAGAAAATTTAAATTGTGATGATCTCATTAATATTTCCGTGTGTGCAAATGAAACCAACAACAACAAGGAAAAAGTAATGAAGTTTGAAGAAGAATTGAAATTTCTTGAAGCATGGCTTGAAACACCATGTCTTTATGAAATCAACACAGAAGTTGCAGTAATGAATGGTGAAAACATTGCTAGGGTTTAGATGGTTGACACTAGAAATAGTGAGAAGGAAAATTCTCCTATCCCGCCTGACATAATTTTGAAAAGGGCAAGAATAAGAATTCAAGTTCTCCTTCAGAGGGGAAGAAATGAGGTGAAGATACAAAACTACTTCATGGCAATGAAAGTGAAGATGAAGCCTCATCCACAAATGAACAAGTATGGGCTCTGCTGCAAGAAGACTAAAATGAAAACTCTGTTACCAAGTTTTTTAATGTTTTTAATTGTAAGTCTAGCTGTCCAGTACCCTTTGTCCATTAAGGGAGAGTGTTGGAGATAATGGAAAAGCTAAACTTAGATTACTATTATAATGATGATAGGATTGAGGCTCTAATTTTAGATCTCAATCCTAATCTAGGGAGTGGTTCAAACCATCTTGATTGTAAGAAAGCCTATATATACGAGCGTTCTCTTGATTGTACATAATGTGTATGTCTAAAGTGCTTGGGCACTCTCCAGGTATCTTAACTGGAGAGCCACTTAATTAATAGAAAGCCACTTAATTAATAGAACATCAATTTTTATCAGCTATTTCTCTTGCTAGGAGATTTTCCATATAGCACAGGTGTGGTGGCGTTCTTTATTATATTAACTTCCCAATCTCTGAATACCATCCTAATTGTAAGAAAGCCTATATATACTAGGTCATTCTCCTGATTATACATAATGTGTATGTGTGAAGTGCTTGGGCACTCTCCAGGTATCTTACATGAAGAGCCACTTAATTAATAGAACATCGATTTTTATCAGCTATTTCTCCTGCCAGGAGATTTTCCATATAGCACACGGGCGGTGATGTTCTTTATTCTATTAACTTCCCAATCTCTAAATAAGATTGCAAATATGAGACTGATGATGAGATTGTGTGAGTACCACTGTTTTTATTTGGATCGTAAATTTTGGAAGATTCCGATGGATAGGAAGTTAAATTAATATTTTCTACCGCAGCTTTAAGAATATTTCGATTGTAAATTTTGGAATATTATGATGGATAGGAAGCTGAATTATTATTTTCTATTCCAGCTTTAAGAACTTCCTGATGGACAGGAAATAAAATTCCTATTTTTATTGTAGTTTTAAGAATATTTTGATGGACAGAAAGAAAGTTTTTTTTTGATTTCAGACATGTTAATGGATGAAAAATTTTGATTTTGTTGATTTTTTTTTCAAATTTTTAAAATATTTCAAAATCTACAATCCAATTAATTTTCACAATTAAAATAATTAAAATAAAAATATACTAACAAAAAGTTGCATAAAGGAATATCAAATTTATTTTCTTATAAATTTATAAAACATTTCATTCTAATAAGTCCTTGTAAAAATTTATGTGAAATTGAATGAAAAATATAGAAAAAAAACAGTAAAAACTAAACCCAGAAAGAAATGTGATAGAAGTTAAAAAGTTTCAGACACACTCACTATAAATCAATTCTATTTGGACATATCACTCACGCTGAACAACTTGCAATTGAAATTTTTTATTTATAAAAATATTTTAGTTTCAATTACTACAATTATAATATTATTTATATATATACAATTATAATATTATTTATGTATATATATGTGAATGATATTTCAATATTTTATTCAAAGCAAATGTACAAATATTATATTTCAAATATTTTTAATTGTTTATTTTATTGTCAAATAATATAGCTTAAATATTTTATAAATGAATCACATTTTCATTTTGGTTATTATTATTTTTCTAAATGTTAAACCTCATTTTCATATCAAACGCTAGAGTAAACAAAATGATCTATTGTATAACAAGTACTATGTGAAATGAACAATTTTCAAAATAAAAATGTTTAAATATATTCACAAATATATAAAGTACTAGTAGAATTATAGTTGGTTATTTATATAAATATTTTTATCATATATACATATAATATAGTTTAAATATAAGAAATTCAATTTAATAATATAAAAATAAAATATTTATTAGATTGTAAGTATATTTGATTTTATGTATTTATTAATATCAATAGGAAGTTGTAAGCAAATGATGGTTTCTCATGAAATGTTACTAACAATATAAACTTGAAAAATATTGGAGTGATAATTAGGTGTATTTCCACAATCAATTTGAGGATGGTCTAAAAACATAAAATGTAAGAAAATTAGTTGGTTCTTAGGGTATATAATTTTTATTTATAGAAATAGGCCTTTCTAAAATTGGTACATTATTTTTCATGAAAAATAAAATGCACATGTTTGGGTTATTGCAACTATTGAGTATCTAAATGATAGAATCTTGCTACAAAATTTATGGAGTTGTAGAGAAGAGATTGTTTGAGTGCACTACTATGTTTCTAAAATTTATAATCTTTGTTGTATATTTTCTCAAGATTATGAATGTCATTATATCATTTAAATTACATTGTCTTTTTGTTAGTGCAACCTAAAGAGGTCTTACCATTATCAAGAATTATAGATTGTAGGTCTTACTGTCCTTTATAACACCATATAATTTTTTTCCATATGGTTAAAACCGTAACAGGTTATAGCTAGAGCAATGTATTTTATGATTTTTTTATAAGTCAAGAAAAAAAAATATTGATGATGATGGTGGTGGTTCACGTCCACTGAGACCAAATTGGCCTATTAGACCTATAATTTTCTTAGGTCTTAATTGTCTAGCTTCTCGTCTTTCTTGCTGAAATTGGTGTTGTTGCTTTCTTTTTTTTTCTCTATAGTCTTCCAACTTCCTTTATCTTGTATCTCCTTCGTCTCTTCTGGTTCTTGGGACATTGGTGTCTTAGCTTCATGATCTGTTGTGTCCGTCCTTTTGAAGATAGCCAGAGAAGAAGTTTGGTCTGGGACATCTGCTTTGCTGTTAAATGAAAATTTATTTTGTGTGCTATTTAAATCCTCATAACTGTTGATGCTGAAGGGGTTGTCAAGTTCACTTTTTTGCTGTTGGGCGGGGCTTTCCCCCTGCTTGTCTTAAGAGTTGTTTCTTTCTTGCCCGATTTCTTGCAATTCAGAGTTTTCTGGAGAGCATTCTTCCTTGAGGACAGCGTAATGTTCTTTTTGTGCTCCTTCCCACCATGTAGATCTGTGGTGATTCTTTCTAGCAGAATTTTTCTGGGAGGCTTTTGGGAAATTTTGGGCTAGATGGCCTGTCCCAAAGTAGGATCGACATCTGAAGAGGACACTTTCATAATCGAGTTTCTGTTTCCACACATAGTCTTTACTTGTTAGGTTTATTTCAGCTGGGAATCGAGTGTTGAAGTCCATTTCCACACAGATGCGTGCATAGGTGGTTCTGGAATATTCCTCTGTTTCTAGGCACCTGCAGTAAAATTTCCCAATTGCATTTCCAATGGCTTTTAGCAAGGAGAAATTCCAGAGATGCAAGGGTAGGTTTGGCAATCTCACCCAAAGTGGTGCTGAGGTTATGACTATTTTTTAGGGATCAAATGATGGGTTCCATGGCTTCATGAATAAGCCTGAGTTTTCCCAAAACCAAGGGTTGTAGTCTAGAAGGCATTGTCTACTTTCAGGGTATTCAAAATCTACTATAAAGAAACCCTTAGAACAGGGGTAGATATTAATTTCATGAAAAATGACAGCCTTCCATACCTCCGAGATCCAACTGTGGAGAGCTGTCAGCCATGGCCAAAAACCATTGAACCGGCAGATTAGGGCACGTATACAAAACTTCAAAGAGTCATTGAGTGAGGCTTGGACCACCTGGACAATGGGAACTGGGGCTTCACTGACAATATGGGCAGGAGATTTCCCCCCAGAGGTATACGGAACTGAGCCAGCAGCTATCTTCACGAAGTTGGGAGTCATCTGGATGAAGTCTGATTGATGATTCCCAAGCTTATGTATGCCGCTCCAGAAGAATGAAAAAGCCCGGCAGAAGAATGTGAATCTGGAATATAACCATGCGGATGTTAACCCTACAGAAGATAACCCTAAAAGGCTAGCTATAATTTTGACGGGAGAGATCCTTACACACATTTGCAAGCTAGCAACAAAGGCAAAAACCCTCGTACAATTAAGAAAAAGAGATGAGTTCCTTGTGGGAACTATATATATATATGTATATATATATACACACAATCCACTTTAAATGAGTATGTAGTTTCATGGACAATGGATTTGCATAACTTATAGGAAAATAACGATAAAGATGGAGATATGTATGTATTCCTCAAAAATTGATGTTTTTATGCATTTGTAGCCCAAATCACAAGGTTCAGATCCTACACATATATATGAAGCAACCATGTGATCCTACACCAATATATGAAGCAACCAAGTCACTTAGCATATAGGATTCCCTACATGGAAAATCCAAATTAAAAAAAAATGCATGCCTACTCCAAGCATGTGCACATTTATAGTGTAAAAAATGTTAATAGATTTCTATAAATAATGACTTTTATGCATGGGAAACGATTGAGGTGGGTTTAGTGGTGGTGGGGAGGTTGAGATAATGGGGTTGGGGAGGATGAGAGAGGGAAGGATAGAGTGCCCAAAAGAGATAAAGAGAGAGAAAGAGCAAGAGAGAGTGGGGGGTCGGGAAGAATGATTTGGTGAGTAAGGGGCAAGAGAGAGTGAGTGAGAGTTAAAAAGTGAGAGAGATAAGAAAATACGGTGGAGAAGGGAGTGTGAGGGAGGTATTTTTAGTTGAAATAGGGATGGAGAGAGAGAAAGAAAAAGAGAGAGAGAGTCTATGCAAATGAGTGAGGGTTGGGGGGAGAAGAAGAGAGAGAGAGATAAAGTGGAGGGGCAAGAGAGAGGAAGTGTGAGAGATAGAGAAATGGTGTATAGGCAAAGACAATGAGAAAGAGGGAGTGAGTGAGAGAGAGAGAGAGAGAGAGAGAGATTGATGGAAAGAGAGGGAGCACGGGGGAGAAATTGAGGGAGGGATAGATAGAGAAGGATAAAGGGAGGAAGATAGAGACAAATTTGGAGGGTGTTCATTGTTAAGAAAAAATTGAGCGAGGGAGGGAGGGATAAAGAAATAGAGGAAGAGGTAGGGGAGATGTAGAGAGAGGAAAAGTGATGGAAGGAGAGAAAGGGGGGGGAGAGAGTGAGATAAATATAGATAGACATGCGCATGAAGAGAGAGAGAGAGAGAGAGAGAGAGAGAGAGAGAGAGAGAGGGATAAAGGGAGAGGGATATAGATAGATATGGAGGATAGAGAGATAGAGAGATGGGGGGTTGTTAGGAAGCATGGACTGAGTGAGGGATGGAGGGGTATAGAAATAGAGGAAGGGGGAGGGAGGTGGGAGAGAGAAGGAGGGGCAGAGGAGAGAGAGAGAGAGAGAGAGGATGGATAGTGAGAGGAAGAGGGAGTAATATAAATATAGATAGATATGGGATGAGAGAGAGAAAAGGGTGTAGGAGAGAGAGAAGGATAGATGGAGGAGATAGAAATAGAATTAGAGGGGGGATGGAGAGGGAGAGAGGGAAGAAGAGAGAGAGAGATAGTAAGGGTACTAAGGAGTGAGGAGAGAAGGAGAGAGAGGAAGAGGGAGATAGGTGGAGAGAGGGAGGGAGATAAAGACAAAGAGGGAAGAAGTGATAGAGACAAAGGGAGACATTGAGGGAGTGGGGGAGATAGAGATAGAGAGGGAAGAATAGATAGAGAGACATAAACAAATATATTAATGGAAATGTATAGATAGAGAGTAGTGGTGTGAGAAAGAGAGAGGGAAGGAGATACAAAGATAAGAGAGAGAGGAGGAGAGGGAAGATAGAGAGGAGAGAGTGTAGAATTTTCTTGTAGATTCGAACTACAGATTTGTTAAAACAGTTAACTTGAATCTACTCTCCTCATCAACGAAAACAAAAAATTGATATATCAAATCATGAAGCAAAAAAGGAAGAATTTCAACCACGCATAACATAATAATTTTGATGGGTAAAGACATAACTAAAAACCCCTACTATCTGTATATTGCATTATTCAGAAGATTTGAGAAGAAAATATAATGCTTGTTTAACCCAAACAATCTTTGCACAAGTAGAATGTATCTCATTACTTCACAAACCAGCTCAAGCCAATACTTAGCCAAATCTGTTTCCTTCCAAGCTCCTACTTTCTTGTGTTGTTCCCTTGGGAATTAGACCGTATTTAATTTGGAAATTCCTCACTCATAACTACAGAATCCATCCATAGGTTGTCCTTTGATTGCATGAATCATTGTTTAATTTAGATGATTTTACATTTGATAGTATAGTGTCCCCAAACTCTAATCTCAATGAGGTATTTCTTAGAAATGACATGCATGAGTTATTTATGAGTGAATGATAAATTATCCAATTGATCAATGTGAATTAAATCAAATTTAATTCACTTGACCTCTCACTAGTTCCTCCATCAGTTAGAACTAGTTAGCTAAATTTAACTCAATTAAACTGAATTAAATAATTTCAAATCAATAAGAAATCAAACTGGGCCCCTAAAATTTAGAGATCACTCTACATGAATGTGTATAAACAAACAAATTGAATTTACTGAGCCAACTAAGTCAACTTAACTTATATAATTGTTACAAGTTACTATAAGAATATAATTACAATTTAATTCCTAATTTAATTCAAGGACGAATTAAATTAGGATTTTTCTTGTTGCATTTTTTCAACACTCCCTCTCAACAAGAAAGGGATTATCTTATACCCTGTCTTGCCTCTGTAAAAATTGAATTTTCCATCTTGGCAATGGTTTTGTTAAAATATCTGCATCGTTCTCCTTTGTAGGAATGTACTCCAGCAACATGATTCTCCTCTACACACAATCTCGTAGATGGTGATACCATATGTTAATATGCTTGGACCGATCAGGAAAAAATAGATTCTCAGATAGATTGATGTAACCCTGATTGTCACAATAAATCACTGTAGGATCCATTTGTTGACCAAACAACCCAACAAGGATCTTCCTCATCCAGATAGCCTCACAAGTTGCTTGACTAGAAGACATGTACTCTGCTTCTACTCAACTGAGTGAAATTGATCATTTCCTCTTGCTTGATCTTGGTGGCTCTAGAGACAAACACAGGACAAATAGGGCTTATGAATGCTAAAAAGTAAAAGTTTTTGGATTATGTTCAAACAAGGCTCATGTGAAAGATCTCATCATCGTGATCGTGGTGGTGTGAACGGTTCGTCAATCCGACTACGGATAAGGAAGATAGAAGTCGTCATAGTTTTGGTTGACTTTTGCTGACTGGGCAGGCTTAATGGAGACACAATTTGGAAGATTTCGGCATACGGAATCTGGCCAAATCTATCTATATTTTGGGTGAATTTGTGGCCTGTTTAATTTGACTCCTTCAGTCAAATTTTGTAATTTGGAAAATGGCCTTATCATTGTTAAAAGTTAAAAAAATATAATATAAGGGAGGTGGTGGGCCACCACCACCACCACCTGAAACATCTCCATTATACACCATATAAACCACATAAGATACTTAAGTGAGTTCGTTGGGGATTCAACCCACTCGGCCCACATGGGCCGGCCCCCACCAGGTGGCCCCATGATACATATCATACCAACCAAACATCACCAATGCCCCCCCCCAGTTAATAACAAACATTTAATATGCCAGTTTGAATTGTGGGAGGTGTGGGGGTGGGCCGCCCAATGCAGACCCAACCACCCCCAAAAATCTGCAAATTGGTATTTCAAAAACAATAATGTATAAAGAAAAAGGAGGGGCGGGGTTTGACCACCCGACCCTTCCTCAACTAATGCCTAACATTACCAATCCAGCCAAACCACTTTCTTGTAAAGTATGCCAACAAACTTATATAGACACTCATTTTCACCAGTGCACCCAAGAGATGGAGGAAATAGGAGCGGGCATGGAAAACGAGACAAAGGCATTTTTTTTCTTAATTTTTATGCAGGTGGAACCATAACTGAGCAAAATTTCCAGGAGGGTGAAATTTTCACACTATCCAAATTGGACAAAATTTATGTCGATCTTACACCTCTCAGCGACATGAACCCGATGGGGCAGTTAGTTTCCTAATCTAAGCAGCAGATTTGCAAAGGACCTGGAGGAGGGAATCTTTGAGGAATCCAGGGTGAATCTAAAAGATTCCTTGAGCCCTAGATTTCCACTTTCTCAGAATTCAGAAATTTGACAGTCGATTTTGCACTATTTGACGCCACAAATCTGATGGTGCATTCAAATTTTTCATTTTCTCATTCTATTCTTCGACCACTTTTTGAAGTGGACTGTAGGTGTCAGCATTCATGTGCGAGCAGTGACTTTCATGCGATTCAATGTTGTGAGATCGATGGTCTGAGCAGCTTCAGC
Organism: Pinus tabuliformis; assembly: GCA_031772625.1. Classification (NCBI taxonomy): domain Eukaryota; kingdom Viridiplantae; phylum Streptophyta; class Pinopsida; order Pinales; family Pinaceae; genus Pinus; species Pinus tabuliformis. The sequence continues at coordinate 897,160,360 of CM062816.1, read as the reverse complement.
AGTTTGACATCCGCTTCGTCAGATGGACCCTAGATGTGAGGTATATAGAGTGTTATCATGTACTTCCTCTGCTATGTATTATGCTACACAGATCCCTGTTTTATGCTTGATATGGGATCTTGTTTCTTACTCGTTTTCATGATTCCTGCTTGATGTGATGCAGAATCATCTATGTGATGTACTTGTTGTCATGATTCGTCATGTTGTGTTTGAGATCCCTTTGTTGTATGTTGATGGGATACTTATGTGTCGCCATGTATGTTTGCATTGAGATCCCTTTTATGCCATGTCAGTGAGATGCTCATTTTCATCATGCATGAGTTTGTGTCATACTGATAGAAGTCCTTTTTTGACTGAGAGTTCCTGTAGCAGAACATCACCAGGTGCCACTCTTGCATGAGGGAATTTTCCTTATATGATAGTGATGTCACCTCTTATGTACATCATCACTATTGATAGCACATAATGCAGCAGCCTACACCATCTTGACACGGGGGCCCGGAGACGTAGTCCCTCATGGATGAACTCCGTTATCAATGACTTCTATTTTTATGTTGTTGATGATTGAAATGTTCCTCTTCGTTACAACATGCACATGTATTAACTTATGTTCTTTTAAAAATGCAATAATTTAACACATCACAAAAGTAAAATTTCTTGGAAGGGTCATTTTTCATACCCGGATTTGGATCAACTAGTATCAGAGTGGTCTTTGCGTTGATGTGAATTACAGCATGAACAATGGAATGTGCAATGACAAAGGATGAAAAAGAGATGTACGAGACCATGCTCAAAATTTCCAAAAGAGTGGAAAAAATGTATGAAACTCTACAGAAAGAGACAGAGGAAACAGAGCAATTGCAGCTCCAATTGCAAGCCGCGGAATAGGCCCTAGAAGAACTAAAGCACAACAAACAGAATCTTGAAATAGAGAACACTGAATTGAAGATGCTTCTACATGAAGAGAAAGAGGAGAAACATAGTTTTCTACAATAGTTGCAAGAAAAGGATGAGGCCTTGGAAAATTTGCAACGTGACCCATGTGAGGTAAAAAGTAGTTCTCTAAATTCATCTATGTGTCCTGATGATGATTTCTCTATTTTTGAAAATCACACCATAGGAATTGGCTCCAAACTATTGAAGAAAATGGGGTATGAAGGAAAGGGAATGGGCATTAATGGCCAAGGCATTGTCAACCCCATCAAAGTAGAAGAATTACCCCATCAGGAAAGACTTGGGTATGTAAGAAAAGAAGTTGGGAAATGCACTGAGACGGCAAGTGAATCACCAACAACAGATGATGAAAAACCCTCATCAGTTCTTTCCAAATCAACAGAGGAGGTAAAATATGTTGATTTCCTTTCAGTTTCATTGTCACATAGTATGATTTCTATTGGAGATTTGGAGATCCCAATTACAGGGACAAACATGAGGCTCCTTACAAGGATGAGGCACGAGGAGGAAGAAAAATTAATAACTATGGCATAACTCAACCATCTGAGGTTGTGCAAAGACCTCAATTTGCAGGCTTGAGGTACACCAGAGGGAGAATGCTCGAAGGTGTCAGATTCTTCTGAGACATTATCGAAATCGTCGACGAAAGAGAATTATGGGAACACATGCCCATCATCCCATGGTAGTTTCCATTGCAAGGAAAGAGTTGAGGCAAGCTCTCATTGCCATACTTACACCAGAGACAACAAGGAAAGGTATAGCCACTCTCGACATTCAAATGTTCATTTCAATCATAATCATGTTGTTAATTATGAACATAAAACATGGCATTGTAAAACATTTACCTTTCGTGGATTACATAACCATACATTTTCTAAGTTTTGGAAAAGAATGGCAACACACAAAAGGATGAGGCATGAAGGACACTCTCAACAATAGGTAAAGAAACATGTTAAATAGATCTGGAGGAAGAAGACTTATTGTAGTCATTGCAATAGAAGTGGCCATCAAAAAGCAACTTGTTGGAGGCTCCATCCAGAGCAGCGCCTTAAAAACAAAGTGTCGGTGCATGAACCAATTGAAACGATTGATCGACAAGCAATACCATCATAGGGTGATGACCCATTCACCTTGATAAATGAAAAATGGTTCCTAGATATGTTATCATTTCATGGTCGTACTTTTGTAAATAATTTGTTTCATTTTAAAATGTGAAAGTGATGATGTGCTTTCCATCACTTGTTCAACAACAATGATGTATGGTCTTATTTTGACTAGCATGATAAACTGTGAAAGTGATGTCATGTTTCCATCACTTGTCAAGACAATAGTGTTTGGCCTTATGATTGTAAATCATGTGTTGCAGTGATGATGTGTTTTCCGTCACTTGTTGAAGCAACAATGATATGCTGGCCTTGTTTTTGTAGCTGGGGTATTGCATCCATCTTGTTGTAAACTTGACCACCGAGTATGTGTTATAAAATCGTGGCAAGTGTGGGATGCTTGGGTCATTAGTTGGTTATGAAAGTCAATCATGTAATTTGCAAAAAATGTACTACATGTTGTAGAGACTGTAGGTGTTGGCTCATCGATTAAGGCTTTGAAGAACAAAGGTGAAGTAGATGGAAGCAAGACCTTTCAAGACACTTGTGATGCAAACAAGGTACAAAGAAGTTGCAGATTATTTTTCATGCTTTTGGAGGACCAAAATCTCCTCAGTGGGGAGGATTGATCCAGGTGGCTCCAAAGACACACACAAGACAAAGAGGGCTTATGAATGCTCAAAAATCGAAGTGTTTGGATTAAGCTTGAACTAGGTTCATGTTAAATATCACGTCATCATGATCGTGGTGGTGTGAATGGTTCATCAATCCGAGTCTATATGTGGAAGATAGAGGAAATAAAAGTTTTGACTGAATTTTGCTGACTCAACAGGCTTAATGGAGACAAAATCTGGAAGTTTTCTAGCAGACAGAATCTGGCCAAATCCAACCAGATTCTGGGCAAATTTGTGGCCTGTTTAATTTGACTCCTTCAGTCAAATTTTGGAATTTCAAAGTTGGCCTTATCGTTGTTAAAAGTTAAAAAAAAATATAATATAAGGGAGGTGGTGGGCCACCACCCCCCCACCCCATGCATCTCCATTATACACCATATAAACCACATACCATATTTAAGTGAGGCCAGCGGGGATTCAGCCTGCCCAGCCGACGTGTGCAGGCCCCCACTGGGTGGCCGCATGGTACACATCATACCAACCAAACATAAACAACACCCCCCCATTTAATAAAAAACATTTCATATGCCAGTTTGAATTGTGGGAGATGTGGCGGCGGGCCACCCAATGCGGACGTGACCCCCCAATAAAATCTATGGATTGGTTTTTTAAAAACAATAATGTGTAGAAATAGGAGGGGCAGGGTTTGACCACCCAACCCCTCCTCAACTAATGCCTAACATTACCAATCCACACAGACTACTTTCTTGTAAAGTCCACCAACAAACTTATATAAACACTCATTTTCACTAGTCACCCAGGAGATGGAGGAACCAGGAGTGGGCATGGAAAATGAGATAGAGGCATTTTTTTTATTAATTTTTATGTAGGTGGAACCATGACTGAGCAAAATTTCTAGGAGGGTGAAATTTTCGCAGTGTCCAAATTGGACAAACTTTATGTTGATCTTACACCTCTCGGTGACGCGAACCCGATGGTGCAGTAAGTTTCCTGATCTGAGCAGCAGATTCATAGAGGACCTGGAGGAGGGAATCTTTGAGGGATCTAGGGGGAATCTAAAAGATTTATTGAGCCCCAGATTTCCACTTTCTTACAATTCAGAAAATTTACAGTCTATTTTTCACTATTCGACACCACAAATCTAAAGGTGCGTTCAAATTTTTCATTTTCTCATTCTATTCTTTGGCCACTTTTATAAGTGGAGTGCAGGTGTCAACATCATGTGTGAGCAACCATTTTCATGCAATTCGATGTTGTGAGATAGATGGTCCGAGCGGCTTCAGCAATTTGACATCCGCTTCTTCAGATGGCCCCTGGATGTGAGGTATATGCAGTGTGTTCATGTACTTCTTTTGCTATGTATTCTGTTGCACAGATCCCTATTTGATGCTTGATATGGAATCTTGTTTCTTGTTTTCATGATTCCTGCTTGATGTGATGCAGAATCATCTATGTGATGTACTTGTTGTCATGATTCGTCATGTTGTGTTTGATATCCCTTTGTTGTATGTTGATGGGATACTCATGTGTCACCATGTATGTTTGCATTGAGATCCCTTTTATGCCATGTCAGTGGGATGCCCATTGTCATCATGCATGAGTTTGTGTCATATTGATAGGAGTCCTTTTTTAACTGAGACTTCCTGTAGTGGAACATCACTGGGCGCCACTCCTACGTGAGGGAATTTTCCTTATATGATAGCAACATCACCTCTTATGTACATCACCACTATTGATAGCACTTAATGCAGTGGCCTACACCATCTTGACACTGCGGCATGGAGATGCAGTCCCTCCTAGATGAACTCCATTATCAACGGCTTATGTTTTTATGTTGTTGATGATTGACATGTTCCTATTCTTTATAGCATGAACATGTATTAACTTAAGTTCTTTTAAAAATGCAATTTAACACATCAAGAAAGTAAAAGGTCTTGGAAGGGTCCTTTGTCATACCCGGACCTAGATCACTCCTATAGCAAGAAACTATTGTTGACCCAATACTAAAGATTTCCCCTGATGTGCTCTTCCTGTCAGATGGAATCCGTGCCAAATATGGATTTGTGAAACCTTGAAGCTTCACTCCCTCTATATATCTATACCAAATACCAAACTGAGTGGTTCCTCTAAGGTATCTCAATACATGTTTATCTTCCTTTCAATAAAGTTTTGTTGGCTTAACCATGGCCTGTCTAAGCTGGTTAACTACAAAACACATATTCGGTCATGTGTTTAACAAATACATAAGTGAACCCACAAGTTGTCTAAAAGTAGTAGCCTCCACTACTTCACCTTAAGTAGCATCCTCCTTCCTCTAATTACCTACTAGAGGAGTCTCCCTAGGTTTGTTGTTCTCCACGTGGAACTTCTTTAGTATCTCATTGGCCTACTTTCCCTGAGAGACAAACAATTCCTCATCTCCTTGCCATACTTCCATACCAAGAAAGTAATGCATGAGCCCCAGGTCCTTCATCTCGAACTCTCTTGCAAGATCCTCTTTGCAAGATTTAATTAGATTATCAGCCCCCGTCAGAATCAAATCATCAACATATAATACTATAATAAAAAAACTACCTTCTACCACAATATGGTAAATGTTCACATCTGCTTCACTTTTGGTGAAGCCCAACCTAATGAAATAGCTATCAATCTTGGTGTACCAAGCATAGGGTGCCTATTTTAGTCCATACAACACTCACTTGATTCTGTACACATGCAAATCTCTGTTTAAGGTCTCAAATCCTTCCAACTTCTCAATATACACCTCTTCCTCAATCATGTCATTGATGAATTTTGTCTTCACATCCATCTAATGTATCCTCCATCCCATCTACACTAACAGTGCTAGAATAGGTCTGATTAATGAGTACCTTTCTATAGGAGCAAATGTATTATCATGATCAATTCCCTCCCCCTGAGAGAACCCTCTAGCCACAAATATGCCCTGTGTTTCTCCACACTCCCATCTGCTGCTTTCTTTACTTTGTAAAACCATATGGAACTCACGACTGACTTATCTACTAGCCTTGGGACCACCTCCCAAACACTATTTCCGATAATGGAGTCATACTACTCAACCATGGAATCAATCCATACTGGTTGCTACACTGCTTCCTCGAAGGAGAATGGCTCAATGTAAGACACCCTCCTAGTTCTACCCAAAGTAACCATGCCAACAAGGGTAAATATGCGGAGAGATTCTACTATAATTAAATTCAACCTGCTATGTCAACTAAAGGAAGTGGTATAGAAAAGACATCAAATACAGTCATCCAACATCATCAACAAAACCCTCAGAGGACAAGTCAACCACTCAGACAGCTTGTTCCTCTATCCCACTTCTATTCTATAGCACTTAGGCAATAGTTTCTCTCATGGTATAGGTAAGGGAGTGCCCAAAAACCTAAAGTCACTCTCATAGGCATGATTTCTAGTGATTGTCGACCAAAATTTCTAGTTCTCTGCTAGTGACCCTGGGATTTAAGCCACTATTCTAGCCCAGAATCCTAGACTCTACACATAACTTGTTGTAACTTCCAGAATTAAAGCATAATACAAATGTTGATCAATTAAAGAAAACCCTTAGGACTAGGCCTAAGTATCCCCAACCGGGACTGACATTCTGTCAAACACTTGGAATCAATGAAACCTACAGGTCTAGAATAGATGACAGAGCATAAATCACTGAAACAACTTATTAAACATAAGTAGAAGGATCACCTCCTTCTCCATTGAACAACTACATCATCAATTAAGTCTTGCATCCATCCATTTAATAGTTGCAAGTAAATATATGAAATAACAATGACATGAACAAGTCATTCAATCATGTTTATAACCAACATAAAACCATATAAACATTAGAGATATTACAAGCATTAAATCCACATATAAATCACTGTAAAAGTAAGAGAACTTAGCTTTTATTAATCATAGGGAAATCCGACTAGGTTCGGGACTTCCAGGTACCATCCAACAATAGACATGGTTGAACCAAATCTCACTTTCATCCAATCACCCTCGTGTCATATTCCAAGCATGAATGTGGGATCTCATAGAATAACCAATCCCATAAAAACCAAGTGAATCCAAAGGTTAAACCACCTCCACCCTCATTAAATCATGATCACAACAAAACCATTGCTGGGATCACAACCAAAAATAACTTGGAATGCCATCCGGAATCCATCACTATCCTTGAGGAATTTTCCATCTCCTTGTCTGTTACGCTTTACCACAATGAAAACCCAGATAACTAGGGCCTAAATCGAGACGACTCCCTCAGGCTTTACTGTGTATGCTTAAAAAATCATTCAAGTGATTCCCAAACCTTTGGGAATGAACCTTTAGATCGCCTCCACCTCGGATTCAAATCTTAAAACTGAGAACAACATCCCAACACACCGTGGCATCTCGAAAAATGCTAGGCTAGGCTGAAATCCACTATCATAACCCAAAAAAGCCATGTCACCCACAACAATAGAACCATACACCAACATACAAAGCCATGCATATCCAAATACTGGAATTTCTAAGCCTAATTGTTAGAAGCCCTTCATGTACTTTAGTGATTTATTCCTACCTACTTGTTTTGTTTAGTAACAAGTTATTTACCATGTAAATACTGGAAATATATACAAGTACATGCTTAACACATTATAGATCATCAACTGAAGGAAACAAAATCAAGCACACAAGTGACACCGCTGTTTTTGGACTAATTTCCCTGGAAAATCCCAGTGCAGGAAAATTACTGCAGCTATCTGAGGGTTTGATTTATTAGACAGTTTTAGAATACAATCTGGGTGCCAAATCTGGCTCACCCGACAGAGAAAAATCTCAGCAGTAGCACCTCTCTACTCAGAGGAAGATATTCCAGCAAAAACCCCAGATAAACACTCCGACAACTCCACAGCTCCAATTTATCGGACAAAACCCCAGTGTTAGCCTCTAGGCACTGCGTCAGCCTTTCTCTGGCCTAGCGTTAGCCCAACTTCACTCTCGCTTGGCATGCATCAACCTATGGAGGCACTGGGTCAGTCCTTTATCCCTCTACGTCACCCATGTTGGCCCTCTGAGGCACTGTGCAGCTCTTGCCCACCTCTGCGTGAGCCCTAGCTGGCTCTATGTGAACCCTTAGCTAGTTCTGCATCCCTCTCTCCAACTACTGCATTAATCCTCCCAGTGCTATCTCTTCCTTTCTGCTTCTGTATTCATTACCCCTCAGTTGCAACTCTAATCACTCTCTCAACTTCGTCAGCAAACCCAACCCCAAAAGGTCGAAATCTTGATCAACTCGGTGTATTTTCCAAGTAACCCTCAAGCCTCCTCTTATACTTTTCTCGTTGACAATTGAATGACTAATATCAAGTCGCCAATCAATGTCTAAGATTAACTCTGACTTGATCCATGACTTTTGGACCCTTCTAACATAGTTTTATATTAATTCACATTAATATTTTATTTTCCTTAAGTTTAGACTTAGGGACTCCATTAAAATATTAATTATTTTAATATCTCCCAAACTGTTTAGAATTTGCCCAAACCATTTCTGGGTATTCGAGATCTCATATGCTTGAGCCTCTAGACCAATTTTCCATTGCAAGAACACATCTGATGCTACCCAAAATAAACACTCCCTCTTAGTGAGGATTGTGCTCTAGTAATACTCCTCACTGAGTATCACCCTGATCATCAGGCATCGGTCCCTGTGGTGATGCTAGGCCTGCTACCCAACATCCTCTACACAACTCCATCATGTACTTCTACCCATGGTCCTACCACTACCAATGTTGCATCTGTATGACAGCTCCCTCTGCATCCATGCTTCTTCCCATGGCCCTGCCACTACCACTATTGTATCTGCACTGCAACCCCTCTCATCAACTACATCGTGCTACCCATAGCACTACCACTGCTAAATACTACACTACAACTTAGTTGCTGAGAAGTAAGTAATTGATCTTGTAACTCTGACATCTTCGTCAGGCTAGAAACACTCTTGATGCTAAAGCTCCCTCTATCACTGACAAGTGCTCCCTCTTTGACCTCTGCACTACTGCAACAACTCTATACATCTCGTACTACTACCTCACACTATCCTAGGACTCCTACACTCTAGCTCCCCTGTCACTCCATCCGCATCTATCTCTACTGGAATCTGCCAGTCCTGCTACTCCTCTTCGATGCTCCCATAGTGGGATATAATCCAAGAGGTTGGGTACCTTGAGGATCCTACCTCTCATTGCCTATAGTCTATTTTACTATAGTTTTATGTCTCCCCACTTCCACTCAAGTGGCTATAGAGCTATAAAAAGGGTCTCCTTCACCTCTAATTACCTCACATTAATATGTCAATCTGGGAGTGTTTGGTTATTTCAAAGAGTGACTCAATCTAAGGCTATTTGTCAGAGCAATGCTAGTAGTACAGGGTTCTACAAAAATACAGGAGTAAACGGATGCTTGTCTATGACTAAGTTACTTCAAATGACTAAAGCACACACTCTTAAAGCTAGGAAACTTTATCAGTCAAGGGTTCGACAGCAATAGCCCATCCCTTTGGAAACTGATGGAAAGGAAATTAGAGCATGGACCACGGGTCTAGGAGCGAGGCAGTAAATGCCGAGGCTCACTACAACCAAAAATCGTCTCTCACACCAAATGCGAGTAAATGAAATAGCAAGTAAAAATGGAACGGCAAATAAGAAATTGAACAACAAATATAAAATGGAACAATAATGCTTAAAATGGAACAGCAATTATGAAATGGAACAGAAATCGAATAACTAAACCTCGCGAGCAGTAATCAAACTTTATCCTATCAACTCAAATGCACTCATTGTAATTAAAACTCCAGTCTTTCATTCTCCAAGCAAATCATGCAACACGCGCTAATGGAATAGCACTAATTACTAATTATGGAACAACATTTGGAAATCATACAAACTTAACACCCTTGAAAACCAATATGATTTATCAACAGGAATTACAACCGTGTTTCAAAATGGAACAGCATTAATCCTGAATCATAAAGAACACATCTTTCAGATAATTTCCTCAACACAAATAAACAGCATAAGAGCTCCGTAACAAAATAATAGCAATGTTCAATTAAGTCTAATAATATGCAATCAACTCTAAAAGTATTGGTGATATAATGCAGAGTCAATATAAAGAACCTTAATGAACGAATCTTAACAGAGCATATGATGTAACTTATAAAGCATATCAGATTACCAACTAATGACGATAAGCAAACCACGTAGAAATCAAATCGTAGTGATACAGAAGCAAGTGTCCTTCGGGGCCGGGCCCTTAGCCTCAAGGGTACACTGCTTTAAGTTAATCCAGACACAGAGATAAGATAATCACCAAGTTTATATTAATGCATGAAATAGAAAGTACAATGAGCCAAGTTCAACGAGACTCGATGATCAAAGTTCAATCTTTAACAGAAAGTTACATAAAAGCATAATCCCCAAAGCTAACAGTGTCGTCCCTTTATATAAGGGTGACGGCGAAGATGTTTAAGCAATAAGATAAATAAAGCAGTGATCCCTCAGGATCGAAGATCCCGAGGGATTCGCCAAACTGTTAATCCTTAATCACTTCTTTTCTCCTCCGCCGAGCTGGTGCCTTCTCCTCCTTTTCCGGACCGGTTTGCTTCAACCTGCTTAGCCTCGTTTACACTCGGTCCTTCGTCAAAGGGACAACAGTTACCCTGTTCTTGTCTTTTTCTTTGGAACAACTCCTCCTCGTCTTTACCTTTTCCTGCACAGGAGAATGACAACTATCAACGGTTAAGTCTTGCATACTAATTCCACATATTTTGTCATAATTCTATATTGTTTTCCACATTCATGATGTAAAATATTCACAAGTCCCACTGAAAAGCCACTGAAATGATCATTAAAAACATACCTTTTTGGTACTCCACGCACCCCCCTGCTTACCTTGTTTCATGCCCTCATGAAAATGTTGTAGTTGACATGCAAAGCAGTGAGAGAATATGCTGGAGAAGGAATCTCATGTGGAGGCCTACAGCCATGGTGAGTGACTAGGTAGTCAAAGAACTGGCCTGTTTGCCCCTCAGGAATCTCATATAGGGCTTGATATCCGGGTGCATTGTGCCAGATAATTGGACTGCGGAATCTATATCCTAACTAGGATGGCCCTGCCCTCAAAATGCTTTCGCCATAGAGGTTCAAACGGTTGGAAGCTAATTGAAAATTCTCATACTTAAATGGCTTCCTGAGCTGGATGTTTGGATTAGAGATTCGGTACTGGAATTTGGCTGCATCAATAGCGAGGTCTTTGATAGAAAGAAAATATTCTAAACTTTGTCGAATGAGTGCCTCGTGCATGGGTCCTAACGTTTCGATGACACCCAGAGTTCTCATGAGGTTTCTATGTGCTTTCCACAACCGTACTGGGTCCCTAGGCTCAGCCCTTACCCACAAGTCTAGGCCATTTTCCTGCCTCTGGAAAGTGTTATAGGCTTTGAGACATTTAATCTGATTAACCCCGAATGAGATGAATGCTTGCAATTGAATGTCCCCAACAAAAGGGTCAGGTTTCAGCTCAATCTCCTGATCTAGCACGAGGTTATGCAAATAAAATTCACATAGCAATCTCTAGACCTTCACCCCATAATGTTTACAACAATCTATAAAGTCATTGACAGTGTTCATTTGTATCAGGGCGCCTGCTTTAACGGCTTTTATTTTTAATTGTAAGTACCGTTCCAGTAAAAACAGAGCATAGTTTTTGGCAGGGGCCCTACATGCTAAAACGTCATTTTATAAAGAACACAAGGTATCCATCTGTTTGATAACAGTATCTAGCCTACGGGTTACCTTTGCAACTTTCTCTTGTTCCTTTCGCCACCCTTCAAAGGCTTGGCTTTCAGATTGGTTGACGTTCCTTAGTTGTTGTTGGAGTTCTTCATACTTCTCGCGAGGGACCGTTTGTTCTCTAAGCCTTTCCATTTCTTGCTGAGCATGTTTCAATCCCTTGTTCAAGGACCTTGTCTTTGGATCTCTTTTCCATGCAGCGGTGGAGGCCGGGAGTTTTACCTAAACTTTCTTATTGCGTTGCTTCAAGTTCAGAACCCTTATGACTCTTGAGGGTGGTGCCTCTGTTTGAATTTCCTTGTTATCCATTTCTTTTTAACACGAATACCAGCTTGCTACTGTTCCTTTTCAAATGGAACAGCAGTCTATCCCTCAGCGTCATTTGGGACAACAGATGGACCTTCAGCCTCATTTGGAATAGCAGTTGGATCTTCAGCAAGGTTTTGATCAGCAGAGCGATTTTTGGTCCTCCGCCTTTTTATCCTGCGAATTTTTACTGCAGTGGTCATCTTTTTCTTCCCGGCGGTCTTCCTTACCCTCTGCCTCGCTTTCAGGATCCTGATCTGCTAGTGGAGCTGGGCTATTATGCTCAATAACCTCTGTTGTTCCTTTCGTAATTCCCTAATTTCCAATGTTTTATTAGAAGGAACAGCAGGCTTTCTGCTGCGTTCTGGGCCGTGACTAGTCCCTGGATATTTCTCCTGGGGTGCTTCTTCATTTTTTTGTGCTGGTTGTTCTGGGATAGAACCCCTAACTAGTTCCGTGACTTCTTTTTCTATCCCTACTTCCTTCGGAATTTCCTCTAGTGCCTTGGGAACAGATTATTCCCGTTCAGTGTCTCCTATCTCCTTTTCATCATGAGCAGGCAGATTTCCTTCTTCTCCCTCTTCTGCATGTGGTTTTTTGGATGTATCTTCTTCTTGGGGTTTGTCGTGCAGGTATGATGGAGTGGAAGGTTGGCCATACTCACCCATATTGGCCAATATTGCGGCCAATTCATTTTCTCCCACTGAGTCCTGTGGTGGGCTACCTACCTGCTGTCCCATTTCCTCCTCCTGCTTGGATTGTCCAGCTTCTGCCTCAGAATGCTCAGCTTCCATTTCAGGATGCTCAGCTTCTGTTTCAGGAGGCTCAGCTTCTGTCTCAGGAGGCTCAGCTTCTGTTTCTGAATGCGCAGCTGCTTCTTCATTTTCCTCTTTGGATTGCTCAGCCTCCTTGGCATCTCCTTCCTTTTCTCCTTCAACTTGTTCTTCTTCTACTTCTGGCCATGAGGGTTTCTCATCCTCAATTACCAATGGCTGGTTGGTGCTTTCCTGGAGTTTTTCCAGCCTTCCTCTTATCCGGGCTAACCAGACTGATTTTCTACATTTCTCGCACTGTTCCTATGTACCAGTGTCATGCTTACGCTTCGCTGATTCCTAGCGTGTTTCTGGTCATTCAGATGTGCTCGCAGCATGTTTTTTTTTTCCTAATTCTCTGTGTTTTTCCGGACATTCTGGTGTGCTTGTAGTATGTTTACGTTTTGGGGAAGGTGCTGTCGCTCTCCCCTCAATTATTGCAATTAGTTCTTCCCAGCTGCTTTGCTGCTGGGTGAGGCTATGACTAACTATTAGTCGGATTAATCCATGGTGGCTGACAACTGACTCTACATCCTATGCCTTTTCTAGGCTTCGTGCGACATGATGAAGTAAAGAATTCAAAAGTGTAGGAAGATTTACAGAGCATTTCTGCTTTAGAACAGCTAAGAGTTTAAGATGTCGTGGCCTTACCATGTCTTTTCTCCCCTCACAGGTGATGTAGCTTTGTACTGTTCTTGCTAATTTTGCCCAAGGTTCTCCTAGCATTGCCGGCAGAACTCCCTTCCCCTTAGTCGTTAAGCTCTGGCCTTCTTCCTGGAAAATTTCCATGATCTTCTGTAGTCTTTCATTCTTTAATGTCCATACAGGTCCGGTGGCTGGTAGTCCCGAGACTTCTGCGATTATATTGTCGGTGACTGTTATTCGTTTCCCCCTCACTGTGGAGTGATCCTCCTGCAGGTTCTGCAGAAATTCCATCGCCACTGTTTCATTGGACTCCTGCAGGCGACTGAGATAAGTCAGCCATCCTGCTCTTTCCAAGATCTCCCGAGTAGCAGCGGAGACTGTCAACTCCTGTGGTTCGCTTCGAATTGCCCTGCCTCCCATGGTTTCACTATGGATTCTCAATGGAACAGCAGCTGCTTGTGTTGTTTGAAACACAGAGAGGGTAATAATCATTGGATTTAGAAAAAAACATAGAGTATGCAACAGAAATGACTTATGAACAACAACTTGTGTAGAAAAAAATAGAAATATCATGTCATTAAACCGTGCCATTTCCTGGTACACTATCTTCCCCGAATAGTGAGCTGACACATAACTCGGGGAATAATGAGGTTAACCTCCCCCCCCCACAATGCGATAGGCTGCCCCAGTCGTCAAAGAAAGGAGTGGCACCCGATCTATAACCAAGTCATAAAGGAACAGCGTATGAAAATATGCCATGTTTAGAAAAACAATGGATTACCGAAATCGAGGCGTAAAGTTGGATCGCGTATTACGTAAGAGGCTGCTGTGATATGATGCGAGGCCGGGGGATAGGACGTCTGTCGTACTTGCCAAATCTCAAGTGGTCATTGTCACCTCCTTTCCCATGATTGGTGTAATAAATGTTCATGTGATATATAAGTCGGGAAATAATGTATGATTAGTGCCTAGGATATAAGAAACAAAAGAGTATTAGTATCCTACCTATTGGTGTAATCAATGTGACTTCGATACCATTAACAGTGCTCTGCTGCTGACAGGTGTCCATAACCTTGGCAGAGTTGTTTATTTCACCCCTGGAACCATGATCCTTTATGTGCATATTAAGGAATGTAACATCAAAGTGTAGGCCATTATGTTGGCTTGGTAACCAATTAGCCATAATGCCATTCACGAGGAGGGGGCGAAGGGTGGGCAGGTTGGCTTGTGATGAGACCTCTTGTTCCAAGGTTTGTTTATTTGATATACCTTTTGGACCATATCCCTGGTGTGGTGGCCATAGTGGGAATGCCACTTCACTTCCATCCTCATGATCATGGTAGGCTGGCTCTTGATGAGACCCCCTATCCTGCATTTGACAATTTATAATTCATTTGTTTTTTACTTTCTTTTTTCATAAAGCACTTTTCCTTATATATACACAAAGGGTTGTTCAACACTCCTTAAGAGTAGGAATGGTGGAAGAAGTCTTATCATCTCAATAGGAGGATATAAACCCTTTGCTCTTATTCTTAAACAAAAATCAAAGGGGATTAAAAAGAATGGCATGATAAAGATAACCAATCAGGGCAAAATTAGTAAGACAATGACAACAAAAGATAAGTATGTCCTTCCTTTTGTCCTCTTACCAATACAGAGCCTTATAAAGATAGCGATTTATAATTTCCTGATTTCAGTATGTTGTGATTTTGTATTCATTGCATAAGTGCATAACTTTCTCTAAAAGACTTTGAAAGAACAGGAGCAAGAAGCATCCTCAAATTTGGATCAGCAAAAGGGATAAGCTTGTTTCACAAGGAGAGAAAAAGTATGCTATAAGTGTTCCTTTTTGAGAAAAGAACAACAAAGGAGCATAGGTCTCAAAAGTGCAAATGCCGTTCCTTTTGAAAAAGGAACATCAGAACACACCAATGCCATTCCTTTTGAAAAAGGAACAACAGAACACACTAATGCCATCCCTTTTGAAAAAGGAACAACAAAAAATTAAAAAAATTGCTAGCTCTCTTGAAAAACAGTATAGAAACACACTAAAAATGACGTTCCTTTTGAAAAAGGAACAGCAAAAATCAAAATGTTGTTCCTTTTAGAAAAGGAACAGCAAGACAAGGAAACGTCGTTCCTTTGAAAAAGGAACAGAAAAACAGGCAAACGCCGTTCCTTTGAAAAAGGAACAGCAAAAACCAAGAGTGTTGTTCCTTTTGAAAAGGAATAGCAGAAAAATCAAAAGTGCTATTCCTTTTGAAAAGGAACAACAGAAAAATCAAAACTGTTGTTCCTTTGAAAAGGAACAGCAGAAAAATCAAAAGTGTTGTTCCTTTTGAAAAGGAACAGCAGAAAAATCAAAAGCGCTGTTCTTTTTGAAAAGGAACAGAAGAAAAATCGAGAAATCAAAAATGTTTTTCCTTTTGAAAAGGAACAGCAGAAACACGCAAATACCATTCGTTTCAGGAACGGAAAAAATCGAAATCTTTGAGCAAAAGAACACATTTGGTTCAAACATATGTACATGAACGAGTTTGAAGAAAAGAAATTATGTACAAATTGTAAAAAGAAATGAATTCCTTAATGAATTACAGGTGAGGAAGACTTCTCTTCCTCTCCTAAAGTCTCCATATCAGTGTCTTTGCGTAACTGTTGGCAGAAGGATTACCGAGTGAGTGGTTTACGATAGAGACGAACTCGGTGGCCATTCACTTTGAAGGTATATCCAGAACCGTCAATGGTGATTAAAGTGATGGTTCCATTGTCATGTACCTTCTGGATTTCGTATGGTCCCAACCAACGAGTCTGGAGTTTCCCAGGGAAGTCCTGAAACCGAGAGTCATATAACAGAGCCCAATCTCCCTCATGGAAGACTTTGTTTTTGACGAGTGCGTCATGCCATTTAGCTTGCTGCTGTTGAATCAATGCTGTATTTTGTAGTGCAGAGAGCCTAATTTCGTCCAATTCATTGATCTGCTATAATCGATTAATCTGTGCCTCAATTAGATCTAAGCCAACTTCCTGTGTTATTCGTAATGTTTGGATTTCAAATTCTATAGGAAAAATGGGTTGTTTTCCAAACATTAATTGATAAGGTGAGTAACCAGTGGTGCTTCCCCATGTTGTTCTATAGGCCCAGAGTGCTTCAGGTAGTCGGGCAGCCCAATCACGCCTATGTGACGCAATGGTTTTCGTTAGGATTGATTCTATTACCTTATTGCTGCTTTCTACTTGTCCATTCGCCTATGGGTGATATGGAGTAGTGATTTTGTGCTGAACATGATAATTATTAAGTGTTGCAACTAATCTATTGCCAGCAAATTGTGGTCCTCCGTTTGTAATTATTTCCCTTGGAAGGCCATAACGTACAAATAGATGGAACAGGAACTGTATGACAGAGTCCTCTATGGCTCTTGGCAATGCTTCTGCTTCAACCCATTTGGTGACATATTCTATTGCCACCAAGATATATGTTCTCTGATTTGATGAGGGGTTGATGGGTCCAACGAAATAAAGAGCCCATCGCTCGAATGGTTCGATGACTAACTGTGGTTTGAGAGGCATCTCGTCAGCTTGACCAGGACGTCCTACTCACTGGTAGTTGTCACAGGCTTGGACAAATTTCTTTGCATCTCTGAAAATCGTCGGCCAATAATATCCTGTCTGTAATACTTTGTGTCTAGTTCTACGCTCAGCGAAGTGTCCCCCACATGGTCCGTCATGACAGGCTTTTAGGATGTCAATTATTTCATCTTCTCGAACACATCTCCTGATATGCATGTCTACCCCTGTATGAAAAAAATAGCCCCCAATCCAGGAGAATCGAGTACTCTTCTGAACAATCTATTTTCGTTCATTAGCGGTTAAGTGTTTTGGTAGTTTACCTACCACAAGGTAATTGGCAACATCAACATACCAGGGTGTTCGAACGGAAATATAAAACAGATGTTCATCCAGAAATTGTTCTTCAACTGCTGCTGCATCAATTGGCTTTGGCATTCTCGAGAGAAAATCGGCTACAAGATTCTCTTTGCTGGGCCGGTCCTTGATTGTGATATCGAATTCCTGCAATAAGATCAACCATCTAGTTATTCTGGCATTTGTGACAGGCTTATTTGCTAAATATTTTATGGCAGAATGATCCGTATACAAAATAACAGGATATCCTATAATATAATGTCTAAATTTATTGACAGCATGTATTACAGCTAGGAATTCTTTTTCAGCAACAGTGTAATTTAATTCAGCAGGGGATAAATTTTTGCTGATGTAATAGATAGCGTATGGTTTTTTATCCTCTTCCTGCCCAAGGACTACGCCAATGGCTGTATCTGAGGCATCAGCTGATATCTGAAATGGCAAATCCCAGTTTGGTCCTCGAAGGACTGGGGCTGTGGATATGAGCTTCTTTAAATCCTTGAAAGCACGTTCACATTTTTCTGTCCAAAGAAAATCAACGTTACCAGTTAGTGCATATAAAGGTGCAGCAATGTGTGAATAATGTTCTATAAATCGTCTATAATATCTAGAAAATCCAAGAAAGCTGCGTACCTCTGTTTGAGTGGTAGGAGTGGGAATAAGCAAAAGTATTTGGATTTTGGCCATGTCTACCTGAATGCCGGCTGCTGAAACATAGTGTCCTAGAATATGTCCTTCAGTCATCATCATATAACATTTTTCGTGGCTTAAGCAAAGTCTGGTAGCTATGCAGCGTTGTAGGACTTTTTCTAGGGTATTTAGTGCTGGATCAAAATCATCTCCATAGGGTGTAAAGTCATCCATATATACTTCAAGTCCATCATTTATTAAATCTGCACAAATGCTAAGGATAGCCCTTTGGAATGTGGCGGGAGCATTACATAGGCCAAAAGGTAGAACTCGGTAGGCAAATGTTCCCCAAGGACAAGTGAAAGTAGTTTTGTCCTGGTCTTCAGGGGCAATTTGAATCTGATTGTATCCATTGAAGCCATCTAGGAAGGAAAATAATTTCTTTCCTGCCAAAGTATCTAGCGCTTGGTCTATGAATGGGAGAGGAAAGTGGTCTTTTTGTGTTGCTTTATTGAGTTCCCTGTAATCCACACAAATTCTCCATTTCCCATTCTTTTTTGGTACCACAACAAGCGGAGAGACACATTTACTGTCAGAAATAGGATAAATAAAATTGACATCTAAAAGTTTCTGAAGTTCCGCTTTTACCACATCCTTTAGATGAGGATTAAGTCTTCTTTGCGGTTGACGGACAGATCTAGCATATTTTTCTATATAAATGTGGTGTGTACACAATTGTGGGTCAATTCCTTTCATATCAGGGTAATCCCATGCAAATGCTTGTTGATATTTTCTTAACAGATGGATGAACTTAGTTTCTTTTTTAGATGTGAGGTTGGCATTGATATTTAAATTTTTTCCCAGTTCAATTTCCACAATTTTACTATTTGCGACAGAAGTAACTGGTATTGTTTGAACATGTGTGTCTTTTAGAGGATCTTCTTCTAATTCATTATCAAATGCTGCTTCTATCATGTGACATTGTATGCAGGATCCGGATTTAGTTTGAGTAATAAAGTTGTTAATGGCATCATCTTCTGTTTGATCTTTAAAATCAAGTGCCTCCTGTATAGTCAATGGACATCTAATGTTATCAGTAAGGTATGATACAGGATACTTGTTAGTTTTAATTATTGTGAGACTTGGCTGCACTGGAGGGTATAGAACCAAATTCTTGATATCAGGTCCTTTGGTTATGGTCATATTTCCTTGCCGGCAACCAATGTAAGCATCGGTGGTGGCAAGCCAAGGCCTACCTAGGATTAGCGGGTGTCCATCAAGTCGGGTTTTTGGATTAATTATCAGGAAATCGATTGAATATTCCCAGGAATCTACAGAGACCATGACATCATGTAGAGTACCTTCTGGTCTAATCACAGGTCGGTCGGCCAATTCTAACGAAGTAGAGGTAGGTTCTATAGATGTAATGCTGAGCTTCTGACAGGTAGTGGTTGTTAAAATATTGATTGCAGCTCCTAGATCAAGTAAGGCATTAGACAGGGTCTAACCATAAATTTGAACAGTTACAATTGGATTTCCAGGGTCTTCATATTTAATGGGTGTTTCTTTCCTAGATAATAGATCAGATAAAGTACCGACTACTTGGACTCTTGGATTAGTTGTTATATTCCTCCTTGGTTTCTTTATGCACAATTCTTTAACAATTTTTGCGTATATAGCAATATCTTGAATGGCTTGGAGGAACGAGATTTTTATATACAAATTTTGTAATTCTCCCAGAATGTCAAAGTCAGGATACTGTAAAGGTCAAGGTATGACTAATCGTTCTGGGAACAGAGGAGAGGATGTGGTTGTGGTTGCTTGATTATGAGTCTGCTACTTATTTACATCCTCTGCTTCCTTGTATACTGCTTTTAATCCAGGAATTGAGGGGCAGCTTTCCATAAGATGATCGCTTTTACAGATGGCACATGTTTGGACTGTATCCAGTGGACACTCCTCGTGACTATGTTTTTTTCTACATCGGGGGCAGAAGATTGCCAAATTCTGTTCTGCCTCCGTCTGCTTCTATTTGGCCTGCATAATATCAAGTTGTGTAGTTAGTGTCCCTAGAATATCAGTTTTAAAATTTTCTAATAAAATTCCAATCTCCACACACGTTACTCCTTCTGTTGATATTTTATTGTCTCTTGCAAACCGATCATATTCTGACGGTTTTATTCTTGTGCTACCTCTCGAACTCCTGATACATAAATCAATAATGTCAGCAAAATTTTCTTGATAAATATCCCCTTTTCCCATGATGTTTAATGTTTCAATCCACTGTTCCTCCATGCCCCTTATCAATGCAGTTTTTAACACATTATCAGGTAAAGGTAGTGATGCATAAGGAGATCTTCGTAAATTGTATTGAAAATGTTCCACATATTCTTCTAATGTTTCGTTCGGTTTGGCTATCATTTGGAATATTTCGTCTTTCAATTCTCTAGACCTACAATAATCCTGATATTTTTTTAAGAAGGATTCTTTCATTTGATCCCAATTGTTGATGACCCCACCACCTAGTCCCATAAACCATCTCAAAGCAGCCCCCTTTAATGTAGAGCGGAATAATTTTAATTTCTGGGGATCTGTGGTGTAATCATATCCCCTGCACAACACATCAAATTCAAATAAAAATGTATCCGGATCTTCTGATGTGAGACAGTGAAATGTAGGGATATGTTGAAGAGGGATAGCTTTCATGGGCGCATTTGCTGTAGAATCCACTATAGGATATTGTAATGTAGAGGTTTGAGTATTTGGTTGGTTCTGAGCCATAAGGTCGAATATATGCCATTAACCTTCTGGGATATCTAGGAGGGTATTCCTAGGTTGAGAGGGAACGATTTTAGCAGGGATAGTTTAAATGGCAGTTCCTTTATCTGGGATAAGAGGAATACATGATGTCTGAAGAGATTGGACTCCTTCAACAATGATTTTCACAGCGCTCCCCTTATCTGGGTTGTTTAATGGTTGATCTGTTCCAATGGGAGATTTTGGTTCCTCGATTTCCCCTGTTTCTCCTTCTCCTTCACAAAATTTGCTGAAATTCCCTTCCTGCAATAGTTCTGGAGTGGAATTTTCAATTTCCTGAAAGTCCTGCTCTTCAGTTTGACTATGCACCTCAGCAAAGGCTACAGATGGTGATCCTGTGGCCTAAAGGGAACTAGTAGGTTGTTTAGAAATGATTTTCCTGGGACCTACTGATGGTTGAGATTCTATTTTCTTATAGATTTCGTCTATGAAAGTTGTTCGGCCAAGGGTCACCGGCCCCTTAGCTTTTTTAGGTTTGGATGGGAGCTTAATATTCTTTTCTGGTTTTTTTTGCTTAGTCATGCACTCCAATGAACTACTAAATTCTATTCAAACAAAGCAACAACAAATCTGTTAGGAAAGCGGACAGTGGAGTAGGGCTTTTACATGCTCTGCACGCAGGTTCTTACCTTTCGTTTTTAAGATCCAACTCTTCCCTAGCAGGTTCATACACTACTCTGAAAAAGACAAATGGCTACACTCTTTCCCCGACAATGGTGCCAAAATGTAGAGCTATAAAAAGGGTCTCTTTCACCTCTAATTACCTAACATTAATATGTCAATCTGGGAGCGTTTGGTTATTTCAAAGAGTGACTCAATCTGAGGCTATTTGTCAGAGTAATGCTAGTAGTACAGGGTTCTACAAAAATGCAAGAGTAAACGGATGCTTGTCTATGACTAAGTTACTTCAAATGACTAAAGCACACACTCTTAAAGCTAGGAAACTTTATCAGTCAAGGGTTCGACAGTAATAGCCCATCCCTTTGGAAACCGATGGAAAGGAAATTAGAGCATGGATCACAGGTCTGGGATCGAGGCAGTAAATGCCGAGGCTCACTACAGCCACAGATCGTCTCTCACACCAAATGCGAGTAAATGAAACAATAGGTAAAAATGGAATGGAAAATAAGAAATTAAACAACAAATCTAGAATGGAACAACAATGCTTAAAATGGAACAATTCTGAAATCGAACAGAAATCGAATAACTAAACCTCGTGAGCAGTAATCAAACTTTATCCTATCAACTCAAATGCACTCATTGTAATTAAAACTCCAATATTTCATTCTCCAAGCAAATCACGCAACACGCGCTAATGGAACAACACTAATTACTAATTATGGAATAGCATTTGGAAATCATACACACTCAACACCCTTGAAAAGTAATCTGATTTATCAACAGGAATTACAACTGTGTTTCAAAATGGAACAGCATTAATCCTGAATCATAAAGAACACATCTTTCAGATAATTTCCTCAACATAAATACACAGCATAAGAGCTCCATAACAAAATAATAACAATGTTCAATTAAGTCTAATAATGTTCAATCAACTCTGAAAGTATTGGTGATATAATGCAGAGTCAATATAAAGAACCTTAATGAACGAATCTTAACAGAGTATATGATGTAACTTATAAAGCATATCAGATTACCAACTAATGACGATAAGCAAACCATGCAGAAATCAAATCGTAGTGATACAGAAGCATGTGTCCTCCGGGGCCGGGCCCTTAGCCTCAAGGGTACACCGTTTTAAGTTAATCCAGATGCAGAGATAAGATAATCACCAAGTTTATATTAATGCATGAAATAGAAAGTACAATGAGCCAAGTTCAACGAGACTCGATGATCAAAGTTCAATCTTTAACAGAAAGTTACATAAAAGCATAATCCCCAAAGCTAACAATGTCGTCCCTTTATATAAGGGTGACGACGGAGATGTCTAAGCAATAAGATAAATAAAGCAGCGATCGATCCTGAGGGATTTGCCAAACTGTTAATCCTTAATCACTTCTTTTCTCCTCCGCCGAGCTGGTGCCTTCTCCTCCTTTTATGAACCGGTTTGCTTCAACCTGCTTAGCCTCGTTTGCACTCGATCCTTCATCAAAGGGACAACAGTTACCCTGTTCTTGTCTTTTTCTTTGGAACAACTGCTCCTCGTCTTTACCCTTTCCTGCACAGGAGAATGACAACTATCAGCGGCTAAGTCTTGCATACTAAGTCCACATATTTTGTCATAATTCTTTATTGTTTTCCACATTCATGATGTAAAAGATTCACAAGTCCAACTGAAAAGCCATTGAAATGATCATTAAAAACATACCTTTTTATTACTCCACAGTGGCATGTGGGAACTCATGGCACAGTCATCATCTGTCTCCAATTCCTTCCTGCCCTTGCTAGCATGGCCTTAGTCTCAAAATCCTCTCCCTTACTCTTCTTCCTTGGACACTGGGTTGCATAATGACCCAGCTCCCCATAGTGGAAGCATTTGACATTGGAGAGTTCCTTATTCTTTCGTTTCTCCTTCTTTCCCTCAAATTCTAGGGTAGCATGCACCTCCTCCTCCTTCTTGATTCTTATCCCCTTGTCACTGCTTCCTACCTTGCTCAACCTTCTGATCTCTTCTTGGTGAAGAACAACCCACATTTCCTCCCAATCTAGAAGGGTCACCCTGCCTAGTATGCTCTGGACAAGCACCTCTCAGTATTCTAAGACTGCATTTAAGGTTTTTCTCACCATCAATTCTCTATCCAGCGTGGCCCCTATGGAAGTCAGCTTATCCTGGATCTCCTTCAATTGACCAAGGAAGGGTCTATTTGTTCTCCCTTATACATCTGGTATGATCACAATTAATTTTATCTGCATAGAAGTGTGTTGGTACAATTTCTTTAGGGCCTCCCACATCTCATTTGCCATGTCCTTTTAAGCAATATGTGGTACTACATGGTCCTTGACCCCGTCAATAATTATGCTCTTGGCCCTCACCATTGCCTCCTCGTACTTGTTGTTATAAAATGGGTCAGCTGGGATATCAATTGTCCTCAAGGAAAAGTTCTTGACATGATTCTTGTCTAAAACAGATAGGATTTTGTCCTTCCAAACTATGAAATTTGAGGTTCCATCTATTCTGTCCTTATCTCTTACCCCATTCATTGCCATCTCGCTTCTCCTCTAATTCCATCCTAGAAGTTCTTGGTCTGACTCCCTTTGAGCCTCGATTTCCCTCGTGGAAACCTTTATTCCAATGTTGAGATGTCCCCACTCTGATCATTAGTGAAGATGCACCACTGATCCAGATTTCTCAGCTAGAAATCCTCGGTAACAACTCCCTCCTCCTTGGAATTTCCCTGTTAGGTATTGTTCTCACTAAAGTACCCCACCAACTCCACTCTGCAACTTACCCACAGCCTCCCAAACCCAAGCAAACTAAAGGTTAGAGCTCCTAGGCTCTGCGTAATCCCGACACCTACAAATCAGCTTCCTCAACCAACTATGTGAGCCCTCCTAGCCTCTGCGTGGCTCTGTGTGAGCCTATCTTTACCCCCCTCAGCCTCTACAGTGCCTCTTCTTGGCTCGAACTTGATGATGCAGGCACTACATCACCCCTTCCTTACTGCTTCTCTGCTAGGAACAACTTTTGTCACTTGACACAGTCGTTTTTTGCTATCGCTACTCTTCCTAACTCATGTTCTCAATTCTCCTATGATCTACAACCTGGCTCTAATACCATGTTGGAATTTCTAAGTCTAACTATTAGAAGCCCTTCATGTACTTTACTGATTTATTCCTACCTACCTGTTTTGTTAATTAACAAGTTATTTACCATGTAAATACTGGAAATAAATACAGGTACATGGTCAACACATTACAGATCATCAACTGAAGGAAACAGAAACAAGCACACAAGTGACACCGATGCTTTTGGACTAATGTCCTCAAAAAAACCCAATGTGAGAAAATGGTGTAACCATCTAAGGGTTTTATTTATTAAGCAATTTCATAATACAATCTGGGTGCCAAATCTGACTCACCCAATAGAAAAAAATCTCAGAAGTAATACCTCTCTACTCTGAAGCATATATTCTCGCTAAAACCTTGGATAAACACTCTAGTAGCTCCACGACTCCAATCTGCCCCACGAAACCCCAGTGTGAGCCCCTAGGGACTACATCAGCCTTTCTCTAGCCCAGCTTCACTCTGGCTTGGCCTGCATCAGCCTATGAAGGCATTGAATCAGTCCTCTGGCACTCTGCATCACCCACATTGGCCCTATGAGGCAATGTGCAGCTCCCGGATGGTTCTGCGTGAGCCTTAGTTGGGTCTGTGTGAGCCCTGGCTAGCTCTACGTGAACCCTTGGCTGGTTCTGCATCCCTCTCTCCTGCTACCACACTGATCCTCCCAGTGCTACCTCTGCCTCTCTGATTCTATATTCAGTACCCCTCAACTGCAACTCTAATCACTCTCTCAACTTCGTCAGCAAATCCAGCCTCAGAAAGTCGAAATCTTGATCAACCCGGTGTATTCTCCAAGTGACCCTCAAGCCTCCTCTTATACTTTTCTCTTTGACAATTCAACTGATGATATTAAGTCTCTAATCAATGACTAATATTAACTCTGGCTTGATCCATGACTTTTGGACCCTTCTAACACAATTTTATGTTAATTCACATTAATATTTTATTTCCTCTAAGTTTAGACTTAGGGATTCCATTAAAAATATTAATTATTTCAATATCTCCCAAACCATTATTGGGTATTGTAGATCTCATATTCTTTAGCCTCTCCACCAATTTTCAGGTCTATAGCACATCCGATGCTACCCAAAATCAACACCAAACCATCTAGGAAATCACACAAGAAAAAGGTTACCTGCAAGTATTCCTACTGAAGCTACTTGATGCCACTTTCCTCTCCTTGATCCTTGCTTGCTTTTCCTTTCCTTGCTTTCTTTTTGTTTCCTTGCTCCAAACTAGAGCACTCCAAGAAAGCTCTAAGTGGCGAAGAGAGTGAGAGAGAGAGAGAGAGAGAATAACGGGAGAGCTCCAAACTTGAATTGACAAAAGCTTAACACTGAGCAAGCGTAACTCCAAGAAATCTTAAGCCAAGAGCTTCCAACTGATCCTCGAAGCATTTTGATTAATGAGGCCTCTAATTTCTTCGTTTTCCAATATTTTCCTTCAATTTCCTCACATGTAACATGTGACCTTTGACCTTACCTTCCTCCTAATTTTCGTTATTTTTATAAATAAATGTGCCAAAATGCCTTTTTGTCTTTTAATGCCTTTTTATTAGCATTTTCCAATTTTCCTTGGCCAAAATAGACATCCACTGATGCCCACTAGGATATATTTACCTGACATTCAAGTTGGAATACATGTCCCTTTCCTGTGGCCTTATGTTTCTGTTATTTACTTTTGTTACATGAAATTTTCACTACGGATGTTACACCCAATCTCTACACTTGTACTCATCAGAGCCATGTGGCCAGTGTACCAATCTAGTGAGCTCCTCTTCCTGCACTGTAATGTGGGTGCTCCCACATTTTCTCTTGCATCATGCATCAATTTTTCAACCTCTCTCATGCACTTTCTTCCTTCGCTCGAAGTCTCTGCATGAGTGGGTGCTTTCACTCTCTACTCCTCTACATGTGGCTTCTCCACATCATCTTAAGGTTCCTCCTTTGGAGCTAAAAGATGCTCATATGCATGTAACTGGAGCCCCCTCTTAAGAGGACATCTCATGGCCTTCTCTTCATCAAACTTCACATCTCTACGAACCAATGTCATCCTGTTCATGGAAGGTACACCCGATAGTTGTGAGGTGTATTAGTGTACCCCACAAATATGCCAAACTTAGATGTTGGCTCTATATTTTTCCATGCATCCTTGGTAACATGAAAATAGACTAATGAACCAAAGATCTTAATGTGTGGCACATCTGGTTTCATACCTAAAAAATCTTCTTCTAGTGTACTCATCTCGAGAATTCAAAGAGGGTTTATTTTCTACAAGAAAACAATTGTGGTGCATGCTTCAGTCCACAAGTCCAATGGTAGGCTTTGATCATGTAACATCACCTATGCCGCTCCCACAATACTTATGTTCTTCCTTTCAGCCACCCCATCCTACTATGGGTTATGAGGTGCTATCAACTCCCGTCGAATGCCTTCTGATGCACAAAAGTTCTTGAATTAATTGAACACATATTCTCCATCATTATCACTCCTAAGATCTTTAGCTTTCCTACGAATATATTTCTTGAATATTACATGATGCATGTGCTTGGCCATAGATGGTTCGAAAATGGTCCGCACACATCTAAGTGAACTCGATAAAGGATCGTTTGCACTCGACTGCCTTTATCATGAAAGGAAGCCTTGGTTTACTTAGCTAATCTACACCCTTTTCATGTGTCTCTCTTCTCTAGTGTACCCTTGGGAATTTTTGTAGAAATTTCCTTCATGATATTCGAAGCTCTGTGGTGCAAGTGACCAAATATTCTATGCCACAACTCACTGATGTATCGGATCTGCACCTTCTCTGCTTTAGTACTCAAAGAAGTGTAGTCTTCTACATCTAATTTATAGAGGTTCTTCACTCAAAACCTGATCTGGTTCACCTGTCCTGAGGGTATGTGAGGAAGGAAATCGTTTCCCTTACTAAATATCACATCGTAGCCATGGTCCTCCAACATGGAAACAAAAACGAAGTTCTTCTTCAAACCTGAAACATAGATGACATCTTTCAATATTAGGTGAGAACCAAACTCCATCTAAAAGGTAACAACAACAATGTCAGTCGTGCTATACCTCCCATCATCTCTCATCTCGATGTGAATCTAGATTTCCTTCCCCTCCAAGTTACTAAAGAGCTCTTTGTTGCCGAGCTTATGGAATAAGCTTGCACTATCCACGTACCACACACTACCCATCATCAATGTCACCATGCAAGCGATGATGGTGAAATCTCGTTTGAATTATGAAGCAAGGGCTTCACTTACCACTCCTCCTAACGAATTCTTACCAACCTTCTCGTGTAGATACTTTGTGGCATCTTGTCCCATCTTGTGACAATGAAAGAATTTAATTTTCGACATTTTCTTCTTCTTGCTACCCTTAATGGAATCTGATTTGGAATGGGATGACTTCCCCTTCCCCTTCTTCACCTTTTTAGCTAAGGCACAATTCTCCTCATCATCATGCTCGGATGAGGATCCATCTCTGGTGTTCCACATAATCTCTTCCTGTACCAAGTTAGACCACAATCACTCCCACTCTGGTAGCTTCTCCCTTACATTAACTAAGTCCTGGTAACTGTGCCAACTCTTGGGAAGGCCTAGAAGTGCAAGACTCACTGTATCAGCTTTTGTAATAGTAAAACATACACTTCCAATCTCATCCTAACATTGGGTGAACTTGGTCAAGTACTGCAGTATTGTTTCATCCTTCTCCATTTTGATATTTCTGAGATTGTCCTTTAGTGCCACCTTCCTGTGGCCACTACAATTTTCAAATGGGTTGGTCAAAGCCTTCCATATTACAAATGGAGTTTTCTTACCACAAAGATTTGAGAGAATATGATTTTGAAATCCTTCTAGGATAATCCTTCTCGCTTTTTCCACACACTTTCTCCACCTTTCCAGATGTTTAGCATCAGATGTTGGAGGCTTCGAGATATTATGATATATGAATTCATTTAGCGCATTTTCTTCCAAGACTACCTCCATCTTATCCTTCCAAGCTATGTCATTTGAGCTACCCTCAAGGGAATACTCAAGTTTCAATCCATAGATAGGCATACTGCTAGATCTGGAGCATGTTACTTAAAATTCAATTTCTCCTACAAAAGACACTCGTATTCTCCTCTTCTATATTGATTTGAACTCTAAGACCATGTAGAATTCTCTTGTACATTAAAAATGCATATTGTAATATGCTAAAACAATTGACTTGAATATACTCTACTCATCAGCGGAAACAAAAATTTATCGATCAAATCACGAAGCAGAAAAGGAAGAATTTCAATCACACATAACAGAATAATTTTCTAGGGAAATCCACAGCTAAAAACCCTTGCTATCTGTATATTGCATTAATCAGAAGATATGAGAAGATAATACAATTCTTTTTCAACTTGAACAATCTCTGCATAAGTACAATCTATCTCACTGCTTTACAAACTATCTCAAGCCAATACTTAGCCAAATTTACTGCCTGCCAAGCTCCTACGTCCTTTCATTGTTCCCTTGGGAATTAGCCCATATTTAATTCATAAATTGCTCACTCATAACAGTGTAATCCATCCATATGGCTTCCTCTGATTTCATGGATCATCGGTTTAATTTAGATGATTTTACAACTAATAGTACACTGTCCTTGAACTCTAATATCAAATGGGTCTTTCTCAGAACTGAAACACATGAGTTATTTATTAGTGAATTATTAGTCATCTGATTGATCACTACATGTGAATTAAACCCAATTCAATTCACTTGACCTCTCACTAGTTCCTTCATTAGTTAGAACTAGTTTAACTAAATTTAAGTCATTTAAACTTAATTAAGTAATTACAACTGAATAGGAACTCAACTCGGGACCCTAAAATTTAGGATAACTCTAAATGACTCCAGATAGACACCCAAATGAAATTTACTGAGCGAACTAAGTCAACTTATCTTAGTTAATAGTTATAAGTTTCTATCAGAATTATAATTTAATTCCTAATTTAATTCAAGGAAAAATTAAGTTACGATTTTTCTTGTTGCATTTTTTCAACAGAGAGTGAGTGGGAGAAAAGGTGGAAGAGGAGAGAGATATGAGAGGGAATAGAGAGAGAGATAGGTGAATAAAGTGAGTTAGAAAGGAGGGAGGGAGGGTTTCATAGAGTGGATAGGTGTCATGCTCCCTCTCATCCCCTTCGACCTTCCAATCTGACAAGAATGTGTTACTTTTCTCTAGCCTGACTTCCATGGTCTCATTATGGAAATGGGGTTATAAAAATCCCTCCTATTCCCAATGCTAACATAATTTACTTTAGATAACACTATCACATTCAACTCGACTAGATATTTTTGGTGATGTAAAATTTATTGCAACCCACCACTCATATAAAAAGTTATGGAAAATTAAAATTTTTCTAGTATAACTATACCACATCAACATACAATTCCACGTGAAATCCCCTTAATTACCCTATCTAGAACTACTGCATCACTAGCAACCCCCACCTCTACTCCTACCGCATCACCATGCCATTGCATCTGACTTGGCTATTCAACATTAAGATTCCCAATCTGTCGTAGTGTGACCCACATGTCTGTCAATTGTAGGGAAGATTGTTCATTCCCTAGCCTTTGTCAATCACAACATGAATTGGAAACAACTACTACCACAATTTAGAACCACTAGAAAGTGATGACAATTCCTTCACCAAGAGACAAGAAACATTCTCCTCTTAAGATCTCCATTATTCATGGTTCAGCTAGTAAAATGCACCCTTCAACCTCTTGGGGTCTACGACTTGCGATGACATCACACTAATGTCAATCTTCAATGTGGCCTCTACTAAAGGCACCACGTGTCATATATCTATATGCCATAATTCCATCTAAAAGGCCACTCTTGTCAGCTGTGTGTCATGCTATCTACATGCCATGTCCACGTCTATCCATGTCATCCTATAACGTAGGTCTTGTCTTGGATCCCACTTAAGCCTCGACCCTCATGCAATATGAAATTTCACCATTATAAATGTTTTTGGTGGTTTTTTTCCATGGACCCTATTAGTGTCAAAATGTGATACCTTTATCAAATTTGCAGTCCAAGAGACACAAGGGACATATTTTTGGCTCAATTTCCCACTGGGCGGGTTGCTAATAGACCTTAGTGATTTTCTTCGGCCTACAACATGGCACCGACGTAACTCACAACACTAAAACCCTGTGCATCAAGTGCTAGTGGTCACACAGAATGCGGGCATACCACATGTAGACACTGACAACACAAGCTCATCACATTGGAGTAGACAAAGCTACACACTACGACGATCCAACATTGGGGGCACCCACTAGTCTAGTGGCTAAAAATGCCCCACGAAAAAAAGTTGCATGAAAGATAATTAGGGTGGGAGATGTAGAGGAGGCCACGTGTCAGCCCCTCAGGGTCTCTTTACACCCCTCAAGCTTTCAAATGCAGCTCTCCCACCATTGTGAAACACTACCACATGGCCCTCCATGTTGGCAACCAATTCATTGCATATATACCACATCACCAAGCCACCTTCCATATCACCTTCCACATGTCCCCTCCACATTAGCAACCAAATCATCCCGCTGCACTCTATGTCTACTCTGTCACTGTCTGGTCGCCCTCCACATAGCCATGTCATACTCTCAGCTTATCCCCCACATCACTTGCCTTTTCATATGCCACACAATCATTCTTCTTGTCCAGTCACCATCCACATTCCTTGGCCCCACCTCCATTTCATGTCAGTGTGACATCACTTGAACTTGGACCAAATTGCACGCTATCAGATTCAACGGTGTTGGGACTCTTTCATCTTAATTCCCTGGGGACTATGATCAGTGAACTTGCATGACTGATAACACAATGGCTAGCTGTAGATAGGGCTATGTGGCATATTCTCACATTTCTCCACCAAGGAAATCCTCACATGTTTCATGTGTTTACTAGTATAAAGAACATTTTGAGCTTTTTCATACTAAAGGGCCTTTCTAAGGTGCTAGGGAGAGTGGACTATTAACTCTTCATGACTATAAAAAGAGAAATATAAAAGGAACAATCATGTGATGTTCCAGTATTGAAAGAATGCAATAAAATATTGGAGATGTATAGATCATTTTTCCAAAGGGAACTAATATTAGTGTCTAAAGAGACTTCATGAAAAGTAGGCTCAACTTGAAGACCCCCACCACCACAACATGTATAGCAGTAGGAGGCACCATTAGAGAGAGTGTCAACACTATTGGAACCTCTATCGACACCATTAGCAGCATGCCCACTGTAGTGCCCAGGCCAGGAAGCACCCAACAAGAGACAGAAGGCCCAATGCCCATCCAAGAGAGAGAATGCAGAGCTATTATAGCCAAATCTAAAGGGGCCCACTCTAAAGCCAACATATCCTTGAAGAAATTTCTAGAAGAATTTAGTTATAGTAGAATTGGAATTTTCGTAATGAACCTTAGTGGTTTTTCAAATACCACTAGTGGTTTAGGGTGAGGTCCAAGTTCTTGAGTGCCTATATATAGGCCTCATTCTGAAAATTTTGGGGGGAGAAATCTTGGTTGTGGGAAAACTCTACCAAAATGTTCGATGAGTTGCTAAGAGGTTTTGAATCTATTCTAAGGAAGAGTTATACAATAACTCTTAGGTTATTTGTTCCTTCTTAACATGTATTTTTCATACCCATCTAATGCTTGATCTTTACTAAATATTAAATACAAATTTATGGAATTTTCTTGTTATTTTGAATTTTCAACCTGATTTGTTATGTGAATTATATGGAATTGTATAAGAATATTAATTGAAATAAATTCAGGCATCAATATGATGGCTTATTTTGGATTTTCAAGGTTTATAAAAGTGGTTTGAAGAATATCTTGACTTCTTTAACATTTCTTACAAGGATTTTACAAGAAATGGTAGTTTTCACAATTTTGTGTATTGTAATGGTTAAATTCTTATTTTCTCAATTGCCCAATAGGTTTGAATTGATTTAAAGGACTTCTTAATTGCTCCATTAAATTGAGCAGGGCTTGTTCTCCATTTTTCATCCATTTTCCATATTTTGAAACTCTTCGTGACAAACCCAAAGTTTATGAATTCTCCAACTTAGATTCAATGGAAACGTTGCCCAACAAATACATTTAATGACTGATAGTATTTCCCTTGACCTTGATTCCCAAACAAATTTCTAATTTGACACAAATCATAGTTAAATTTGAAGATTATTCATGGATATTTGAGGTACTTTCTTTGAAGAACACATGATTAATGTTAAAGGTAAATGATGAATTAGTTCTCAATGTTATTATGATATTAATGTTTCTTGATTCAATCATTTACATTTAATAAAGTTAAAATTACATTTAATACACAAAGATTTACATCTGCACAAAGATTTTATTTAGTGGTTATTGTGAATTCTCCATGTTGTTTTATTTCCTTACTTCACCTTATAGGAGAAAATAAAGTGCATGGAATATGAACCTCATTTACAAATTTTTAACTTTAATCAAGTTCAAAGCAAAATGACAAAGTCATTTTACAACACATTTACAAGAACAATTTAAATATACGACCATATTTACTTGCATTTCAAGTCATCTACACCTTTGAGCAATTCATATGCCAACAACCATGAGCTAGAATATTAAATTCGAAGCGACATAAAAATATATTGGATAATACTAGATACCAATAGATGGCCATATACACTACCTTAAATAGAATATCTTAAGAATGTAGCAGCAAGTAAGATCACACTTAGAGGTTCTCAGGCTCTACATTATAGCACAACATAGGGTGAGTCTAGGGCCTAACAGACCCCTCCTATTACACTCCCACATCATCGTGCCCCACCTCCCACTAGAAAGAAGTAAGGTTACTTCTTTATAGGGCTAGGGTGAAACATGTACTCTACTTTTTATCGACGGGTAAGTCTTCATCTCTCGCCTCCATCTCTGCACCACTTACCACCGCTGACAGAAACATAAAAGGGGCATGGTGGGATAGGGAATTAAAGCATTAAGTAATGGGTTTGTCGATGCTTAGCTTCCTCAGTATACCTCCACCTCCTTGCATAATAGCAAAAATTATGTTTGATGGATCTCTTATATAGGAATCACAACTTCATGTTCAGAAGAGTCACACTGTATGAAACTCAAAAGGAGTTTAAACTAAAGATTCTCCGAGTTAATTCTTAGACCTTCTCAACCAGTACATAGGGGGGAATTTATACATTCATTCAGGCTCATAAGAGAGGATATAATCATATGTTTGGTTTGCTTACCAATCATTCATTGACATAATTGTATTGTTTGCATCATTCATTCATGATTATAAGCATACAATTCACACAAAAACATCTCAAGATCACAAAAATTTTCATGCCCTTACAATAAGATAGTAACTCACAAGACATTACATAACAACGCATAGACATATATAGCTTCTCTTAAAGAGGCAATCAAGTTGACCAGTAGAATTAATATACACATATATAATAAGCATGGAAATATGGTAAGTCACTTATCTTTAAGCTAGATGACTAGAAATTAGGAGAGGGACTTCAACTCTCCTCCCAGCCATAGTCTAAATGCATAATTTTTCTTTCTTACAGTTAATCATCATTGATATAGATTCAGATCCTAACGATTCAAGTGCTCAAGGCATTCCAGAGTAGTCACATAAAAAATAACATGGGAATATAGAGTCCAGAGTTCCTCCACCTGGCATCCAAAAATACATAGTGCACAATGTTTCCACCCAATGCAACCAGTTTAAGGAATCAGGAGCATGTAGATATCCACCTAACAAAAGATTCAAGGGATCCAAAACCTTGAATGTTCCACCACAAAACTAGTTCAAGGAATCCATAACATTTAGTTCTCCATGAAAACAACACTACATGAATCCAAATTTCCAAGCACCTCCACCCACTTTGCACTTCAAGAATCCAAAACCATAGTGGCTCCACCTATCTCCCATAGGATCCAAAGCACACTATGTGATCCACCTGATAGTCTCCATGGAATTCCATATATCTTGTCCTCCACCTATCAACTGGTATTCTGGAATCCAAATATTTACTCAAGATCCACCTAATAGGAATAGTCAGGATTCCAAAGAGCTACTCTCCACCCAAGTGAGAAAATAGGAATCTAGAGTACACACTACACTTTTCATTCCTTCTCCCTATGTTTTCTCCCACATTGTATGTATTCTCTATTCAAAGCTTTCTCCTTCTACCCTGCCTTCATTCAAGACTCCCCATTTTCAACATATAGTTTTGTGGCATGTTGACTGAATCCACCTATGCCTTGGAAGTTGGATGCCTCACCCTTTTCCTTAATTCCCATACATACACTTTAATTTAACTATACATTTTTTTCTATTGCACATTAACACACCATTTGCAACCTTGGTTTCCCTAATCATATGTTCCTTCAGTCAGCAAAACCTTACATAGGTGCATCCTATTCCTTAAATGTGATAGGTGAAATGGTGGCTCCTTAATAGATATTTTAAAGCTTCTCTCTTCTTCAAGCAATTTTCCCCACAACTTCACCTCCATAGACTATGAATATGTTTCCATTCTTATTCCAATCATATTTTCTTAATTTACATACTTTTACATAATCAATGCACAATAAAACATTTACAAGAGGGTAACAAAGGGTTGTTATAGACCCCACCTCCATAGAGGAACATTGTCCTCAAAGTTCTACATCTGAACACATGATTTATTGTGAGCTTTCAACATACACAACTCTATTTGTAATTACATTTACAAGTGCTTAATTAGCAAACAAAAATGGGTATAACAACCTCATCTCATCAACCATCTCCCATCTAGCTTCATTTGGTCTAAAGTGCCTCCATTACACTTTGAACTACTAAATGACTTGATTCTAGAGCATGATATTCCTTTGATATAGTATGCACAGTAGCTCTAGCTAGAATTATCCCTTAGATTCCACCTGTATCACAAACCAATCAACAACATGATTAGCATCATGTACATACTTTTTAAGAAAAGAGATGTGAAAAATATCATGGTCCTCCACTATAGGAGCTAGATCCAATGTGTAATTTACCAACCCCACTCTTTCTAGAATATGAAATAGCCCACAAAAACATGTTTCAAAATTGGTACAAGACCCAATACTTAAATATATCTTACTCAGTCTAATACAAATATACATATAATATTCCACTTGGAATTCAATGTTCATACTTTGATGATACAGATAACTCTTCTTCCTGCCTTGAGTAATCTTTAATTTTCATCTGATGACAATTATTTCCTACTCCATTTCTTTTAGCATATATGGTCCAATATGTACCCTATTCAGTAGGTTATCCCAAATAATTGGATTGTTACATTTCCTACCATAAACAACCTCCAGTGGACTCATCTCTAATGATTCTTGGTATCTATTTTTATAAGAAAATTCTACCGAAGGTAAATACTCTTAACACTTCCTCGACTAGTGCATGACATATATCCTCAGCATGTCTTCTAACACTCTACTTAACCTCTCAGTATACCAATCTATTTGAGGATGGTATGTTCTACTAAAATATAATTCCGACCCCCTACCAGGAAACAATTCCTTCATAATTTTCAAAGTAAACTTTGAATCCCTATTTGAATATGCGCTTGAAATTCTTCCTTTTCTACTTCGTGATTTGATCGATTAATGTTTGTTTCCACTGATTAGTAAAGTTACCATAAAAATTGAATAGTTTATGGCTAATGAATGCTTGGACATGAAAAATTAATCAATCATAAATATTTGATTCTAAAGAATGTTGAAAAATAGGGTGGTGTTGTGGCCTAATGACTAGTTGAAACCAAGTTTGAGTTTGATATTTAAGTATTTGATTCTCCTCAACTCTCATAACACAAAGTTATTTTTGTGGAACTTGTTCAAAATAATGAATGCACAAGGTAAATGGGTAGCATTTAGGATGTGATTTGCAAAAAAATTAGAAAAATAGTTTGAAAAAAATATGTGGATTTTGGACACTTACTTTTCTCCCTAATTACGCTATTTGTGTATTGGAAATGCAAAATGAAAAATACTCTAATTTCTCCACCAATTGAGTTTAGTAAAGCAACTAGGGGTACAAAAGAAAGAATACAAAATGCAAAGGTGAATTAATTTCACTAAAGGCTTCCAATCACCTGACAAAAGAGAAAATACAAGGATCCTTTTTTTCTTTCTGGGGACCATGCGAGTTTAGCTGTGCACAGACATGATCGTGTGCCTATTAGAGAAAAAGTCATGCAGGAAATAAATAAAAAGAAAATTCCACTTTTGCGGGCTCAGAACAGGTCCCTAATGTTTGTAAAAATTCCAACGAGGTGTTGAGTGCCTTATATGATGGTTGTGCAGAGGGATGTTCCTACAAAAAAAATCTTTAGATTAATGAAAAGACAATGGTATGGCCACCAATTTTCTTGTAGTGTTTTTGTGGCAATGGTGTACCAAAATACACCTTCATAACAGTTGATTGTTACCTGCAAAGGATCACATGCAGAATTGGTGCTGTTAGTGGACTGACTTAAATAAACACAACATTATAAACAATGGAAACAATGCATACATAAACATAAACTAAACAAAGAGATAAATACACAAACAATGTTCAAATGGAGCAAACAAATGAATAAAATAATGGAAAAAGCTCCCTTTATTGACTGCTGGTAGTAGAGGTTGAAGACAATAGACGAATCTTAGAAAATTGAAGAGTGAGTTTTTATGGAACTCTACTCATCAAGGGAAACAAAAATTGATCAATCAAATCACGAAGCAGAAAAGGAATAATTTCAATCACACATAACAAAATAATTTTATAGGGAAAGCCACAGCTGAAAACCATTGCTATCTATATATTGCATTAATCAGAAGATCTGAGAGGATACTACAATGCTTGTTCAACTTGAACAATCTCTACACGAGTACAATCTATCTCATTGTTTCATAAACTAGCTCAAGCGAATACTTAGGAAAATTTGATGCCTACCAAGCTCCTACGTCCTTGCGTTGTTTCCCTGGGAATTAGCCCATATTTAATTCAAAAATTCATCACTCATAACTGCATAATCCATCCATAGGCCTTCCTCTAATTGCATGGATCATTAGTTTAATTTAGATGATTTTACAAGTAATACTACACTATACTTGAACTCTAATATCAACTGGGTCTTTATTAGAACTGAAATGCATGAGTTACTTATGAGTGAATTATTATTATCTGATTGATCATTACATGTGAATTAATCCAATTCAATTCACTTGACCTCTCACTAGTTCCTCCATCAGTTAGGACTAGTTTAACTAAATTTAAGTCAGTTAATCTGAATTAAATAATTACAAGTCAATAAGAACTCAACTCAGGCCCCTAAAATTTATGGATAACTCTACATGACTCTAGATAGACTCCTGACTCGAATTTACTGAGCCAACTAGGTCAACTTAACTTAGTTAACAATTACAAGCTGCTATCAAAATTATAATTTAATTCCTAATTTAATTCAAGGACAAATTAAGTTAGGATTTTTCTTGTTGCATTTTTTCAACAGAGAGTGAGTGGGAGAAAAAGTGGAAGAAGAGAGAGATATAAAGAGGGAATAGAGAGAGAGAGGTGAAAAAAGTGAGTTAGAGAGAAGCAAGGGGGGAGGGATGCAGAGAGTGGATAGGTGTCACACTACCTACCTTTCCCTTGGACCTTTCAAGTTGACTAGAGGCATTACTTTTCTCTAATCTCACTTACATGGTCTCATTATGGAAATGGAGTTATAAAAATCCCTCCTATTCCCAAAGTTAACATAATTGTCTTTAGATAACACCATCACATTCATCTTGACTAGAGATTTTTGGTGATGTAAACTTTATTGAAACCCAACACTCGTATAAAAAGTTATGGGAAATTAAATTTTGTCTAGTATCACTTTGCCACATCAACATATAATGCCACATGGAATCCCCTCAATTAGACTCTTTAGCACTACTACATCACTGTAAACCCCCACCTCTACTCCTACCACATCATCACACCATTGCATCTAACTTGGCTATTCAACATTAAGATTGCCAATCTATCGTAGTGTGACCTGCATACCAGTTCTTTCTTTTGCTTCGCTGCAAAGCCCTCAGGCTACTTCATGTAGATCTCTTCTTCTAGATCCCCACAAACTGCACTAATCTATAGCCAACTACACTAACCAAGACTCTGCATGCAATTCCTTACTCAAGGCACACTTATCCACCAAATCAGAACTATCATAGCTATAATTAGATCCAAGGTCAATCAAAATATAAATAACTTGATCACAAAGCTTACCATCCATCTCAATGATAAAATTTTTATGCTCTACCTGTTTGTGATCCAATGTTTCATAAATATGTGGAATACTCTAACCAACATCCCCAATAGTTTGTGCCTCTTGCGCATTGTATATATGAGGTCTAACACCCTGATTCTATGGATAGTCTCTCCTGCAATGATCTTTGTTGCAAGTCCAACACTCTATAGGCTTCCAACCTGTCTCCTTGTTCTGTTCTCCTGACTAGAATCCATGTCCTATATCTGATGTATTAAACTTTTTAGGTGGTGCAAAATTTTCCTTTTTACCTATGTCCTGTGGTCGTACTTGCTTCTTGTTCCATTTTCCTTTGTTCTTTGCATTACCTTTCCAGTCTATCTTAGTCTCAATTTCGTGCTTTGATTGTTCATAGCTATGCTTCAGTTTTCATATGGCCTCCTCCTATCATTGAGGCTCATCAAACTCAATCACTATCTTTGAATGCAACCGCTAATACACTAACGAATTTATAAATATTAGCCTTCTCCTCCTCGAGGTAAGGCACATATCTTAGCAACTCAAAAAATCTACTAGTCGACTTGTCATGTGTCATGGATCTCATCTTCAGCTCATAGAATTATTTCGCCCTAGCATCAAATTACCTTTCCGAAAAATACTTCCTCCTCAATAGCTGTTCAAACTTACTCCAAGTCAAATATTCCTCATTTATACCTCTGACATTCTTCATGTATACCCACCAAATTTCTGTTTTTCCTTTGAGACTGAATGTAGCCACTCTAGCCTTCATGTTCTCTAAATAGTCATGCAATCTGAAGAATTTCTTCATGCCTAGTAACCATGCCTCTACATCTTGTGATTTCTTTACCTGTCCATCAAAAGTAGGTGGCTTTTCTTTCTTTAACTCATATGGAAAATACCCCTTATCACTCCTGCTAAAATGATGATACCAATGACGATCATAGTCCTTATCTGAATTAGCACTAGAATCATACATCTATCTATCACTTCTCCTATCCGAAGTGTCCAAAAATATGGCATCTTTGATTGTGTCATGTCTATCTGATCTACGACCAACATGTGATCTACTACCATATGCCCCATTAGTTCTATCCTCTTACTCATGGCAGATGTGAGGTGGTGCCTGTCACTACAAATATGACAAGCTCTGAAGTATGACTAGATTTACCTCTGCTAAATTTTCCTATGGCTGTATGATTTTTGCTATTATCTACCTGACAACTCCTTAATTATTCCTTTAAACTTATCAGTGTCACTGCCAAGTCGAAAAGTTCCAGACACCAAACTTCTCTTCTGATTCATAGGGAGAGTCTTTGTAGTCAACCATCTCTCTATCCATTTGATATTTCTTCCTGCAAGGTGTATCATGTTAGATAAACCAAATCACAATAAACCAACATACCTTAGTATAGATCATGGAGCATACCTTGTTTTCATGATCAACAAATTAGTGTGATACATGTATAGCATAATCATGACATCATATAGAAACATAAAACATAATTATACGACCATGAAACCACCAATTTAGCTAGGGTCTAGTCATCAATGCATGACCTCAACAACAACACACACCATGAACTCATCCATGACAACCACCATAATTATGTCACTATAAACTTGACCACATGCAAACATGAACATGCATAAGTGATGCATAACCATCCACACATATGCATAAACACATATGATGAAGCATGAATGAACAATACTTGAAACTAAACCTACAAGAATGTTAGATGTGATCGAGCATACAATATTGTAACCAAACATAATACACCAACACATGTAAGCATTATAAATTGACATGTAACCAATCATACACTCATAATGACGCATTCCACAATAACACCTCAAATTTCACATGACGACATCACTACAACCATGAACAACATCACGCAAATGCAACAAGCACATGGAATGAAAGGGTGAGAGACACACATGTAAATGACATGCATGCATGACAAACACTATCCCATCTACTTTGAGGGGTGAACCATTCTCTGATACCACTCTCTAATACCCTCCCCCCACATCTACCCAAACAATCAGGCAGTCGGGGTAAATATTTGATGAGAGGCCACTATGATATGATTCGACTTCCTAAGTCATGTTAAGGAAGTGTAACCAAAAGAAACACACCCTATAGACATTAATTATCAGCTACAATTCCCTCGGGAGACATGTCAATGACTTAGATAGACTGTCCCTAGGTCTCACTGATGTTTCATATCTCTTAGGCCATAGTCACTCTCATGCTATGGGCAAGGGATCAACCAAAAACCAAAGTTGCTATCACAAGCTTGCCTACCAGCGACCATAGAGCAAAGTTTCCAGAATTGAACCATCTCTTAAAATCAGTAAAATAACATGGAAATGATAGTATTAAATAAAATACTTGTTTAAGACCTTGACTGGAATCCTACTAGCCATGACATACATTTCGTCAAACATATTGCAAATGTGTAATCTACATGTGTAATTAACAATTATGAGCATAGGGGTCGAAAAATTAGCTAAGAATTTCTTAAAACCATTGATGCCTCAACACATCAACTTCCATTCCATCCATTAGGTCATAGATAAGTTGATCATTCAATTACAAGTAAAAACATGAGGAAGGCCATTTATGGCTATTGTCATAAAACACATACATAGCTAGCATAACAGGGACAAAAATACTCATTAAAGTACAAAAATATAGACCACATATAATCCATCAAATGATCATAGAAATAAAAGGAGAAATAACCTTTCATTAATTATGCAAAATCCAAACTCGGGATGAGACTTCCACGTTACACTCGACCATAGAATGGTTGAGCCAAATCTCTCTTCAGTGATTCATCCCCGTGCCATATTCCAAGCATGAATCTGGGATCTCATAGAACACATCATTCAAAAATCATCCATGGCTTCTAGAGAGCATCCACTTCAACCCATCAAATAATGATTCCACCTCACGGTCATACATCATAAAACCATCATCACATTGGTCTCCATCCAAGATTTCTAGGGCTTCTAGATCGTTTTTCCAACCAAGGCTTCGAGGACTAGTAACTCAGCCCACATATTATTCAGGGCTTCCAAAGCATTTTTCCAACCAGGGCTTTTAGGACTAGTAACTCAACCCACCAAGGGCTTCTAAAGCATTTGTCCAACCAAATCTTCCAGGAATAGTAACTCAACCCAAGCTATTATAGGGTGTTGATGGTGTTGGAGCTACCAACATGTCAAGGATCTCCCCAATTAGAAGTCCTAGCTAGACCTCAGACTGTTTAGAGTAGGAGTCCTAGCAATGGGTAGTACGGTATCGCCTTGATTGAAGTTGTGCGTAGAGGAAAGTAATATGTCCTTGTTGGTAGAAAGGGAGAACCCAAGGATCGTTACAATACACTCCAAGCTTTCTCTGAGTTATCCCTATAGGAATCTTGGCTCCCAAATGCCCGTACAATGAGTTATGAGGTTATATAAATAGCAAAGGGTGGGGTGACGCTTAACATTCCCCTTTGTGACTCTTCACCTACCATCATGACTCTTCAACTTATACATGACTGTTACATTCTACTATTGACACTTGGTCTTTCACTTTTACAACATATTTTCATTACAATCTACACATGTACCCATGTGAGACAAAAATAGGCTTGAGTAAGCCATTAAAGAAATCACTAAGACTCAGATAGTTGTGGGAATACTAACTCTTCAACATCCTCTCAATGATCGACAATGGAAAACTGATGCCAAGCTTGGTATTCTGTTAAGGTTTTTAGGTACTCTATGGTGACATGATTCTGAAAGTGAACTCTTGCCTCCATTGCATCCGAGTACAATAATTTGGAACCTCTTTCCAACTCATCCGATAACATGCACATCATGGTTCTAAGTGTAGCTGAACCAACAACATACTGGTGCATAGTGTCTGCCCTCATCTGCAAGTATGCATTGGTGGCTATGTGCATCAATTGATCAAAGTACATGTCGACCTCTTGTCACACTTGGTTCTTTTTCTTCGCCTCGGTGAGTGTGATAATGGATGGGATCGCATGCATGCACATAATGATATCCATGCTCCTAAATGCTCATTCATGTGAAGCTTGTAAACTGGTGATGAGCTATGGGAGTTCCTCATAGTTTTAGATCTGGCTTTCAATGCATGCCTTCAAATCCACTACGTTCAGCTTCATCATCTTTGGCAAGTGCAAAGGGGATCCCTTGTACCTCATTGTCCATATCTACATGTGATCAACAATAGTTTGTATGTCTGACAGGATGTGTCTCTCTCCTAGCACAGTGTTGTTGTCAAACGTTTAGATGGAAAAATGACTTATGCACAGTGATGAACCTGAAGTACATCTTCCGCATGACTATGTCAAGAGATGATACTTCATCAAGTATCTCTTTCCTCAACTATGCTCTGGTGGATCTTGTAACTTTCTCTTCTCCCTACATGGTTGCTTGTAGCTCCATATCGATGCATTCATTCTTAGCTATAAAGAATCAGATACTCGAGATTGTGACTTCGATATATTCCTTGGTGGCATCAACCAATGCAATTAGATCTCTACACACATCAGACATAATCACTCGCTCTTCAAACTACGCAGGAGATACATGGACATCCAGAGTGGGCACTCTCCATGACTGCACAACTCTGTGTTGTGACTCGTCGAAATATATGTTGTGCACATCCAATTTCAAATTGTCCTCAAGGATTTCAATGTCTCCTTGATCACTTGGGACTTGCTCTACTTTTGGATCTGTTGAAGCTGATGGGGTGGCCTCTTGGTTATGAGGCATGAGGTCAATGTCCTGATCTAACTCGTGCTGAACCATATGCATTTCCATCTGTTATAAAATCTATTCAATCTTCTAAGAAAAGTCTTTCTCCTGTGACTAATCACCCTGTCTGTTATGTTCTAGTTGTTCAGATGAGTCAATAACATGTATGGGTGTAGTTTCATAAATATGATCATGTTGTGGCTCTTGCTATTCCTTTCCCTATTACACTTATTTCTCTCTTTCGCGCAACTCTTGTTCTTCCCTAAGTTGTCGCTTCAACTCCTGCAACTCCTTTTTTGCTTCTTCTAGCTTCTGTTTCTCTTTTTTCCTTTGTGCAATCCTCTTGTTGCACTACCACCTCTTAGCCTCAATCTCTAAAGCTTCTCTTAACACAAGTGGATTTCCTTTGAACTTGTAGCTTTGCTCCACTTCTATGCTATCAACAACCTTCCTCTTGCCTTTGTCAAGTGCATGTCTACTGCCCTTTGCTACTTCCTTCTGCACTGTTAAGCATTCTACATCCATGCCGACCAGTTTATTGAGCCTTAAGAAGTGATAATGGTATCTCCATGGGTCT
Organism: Pinus tabuliformis; assembly: GCA_031772625.1. Classification (NCBI taxonomy): domain Eukaryota; kingdom Viridiplantae; phylum Streptophyta; class Pinopsida; order Pinales; family Pinaceae; genus Pinus; species Pinus tabuliformis. Next base: position 897,116,221 of record CM062816.1, on the reverse strand, counting down.
TCCTTAGGCCAATCACACACCCCATGGATCCAAGGATGATACACTCTCACACATTGTTCCTTCACTAAACAATGTGGGTCATATGGATACTAGCTTCTGGTGCCAAAGGTTAACCTCTCGAATTCCTATGTCTTAGCCCCACCATGCTCGAGATTCAGGATCTCATATAAACTAATCTGCAAAGGAAGGGTGAGCCAAGGTGCTTTCTTCTTCCCGTGTAGTCTCACTGACAAGCCTATCGAGATGTGATATGCAACTACTTGCATGACCAACTTATCCATGAAAAACTTTGGTAAAACATGCAGAGCCTTATCCGCGCGATACATCCAAATGAAGGTTCCAAGGGCTGAGGCATACGAATCTGTTATGTCAATGAATGCCTCCATCACTTACTATGAAATACAAGGTGGATCTTGCTCAATGATCATCCTATACATTGGGGTGATGAAGTGGTCTGATCGTTGTATTATAACTCCACAGAATCTGCATTCGGAGAACAACCTACAATAAGTGTGCACAGAGGTTTTTGAAGGTGTCCATGCCCAACCCAAGCATGTGAACTGTTGACAAGCATATATTGCATAAAATATGTAAGAGAACATGAATAACTTCACTTGATGACCCTTGGGCAGATGCCAAGCTTCTTTTACTTATTCCTTCAATTGAAGAGCCAAAATGTCAGACTAGATGAAAGGTATTCCTTCGTTTGCCAGCTAATCCAACACAATGACCCAACTCTGCAGGGATATTTTTGTGCTCTCTTGTTCTTATAAGCAGCATGTGAAGATGACCAAGAGATGAAATGCCTTCCGTAGTATCCTTGTCTTATACACTTGGTTGGGTGTTATCCTAAAATTAGATGGCTCTTTCACCCAGCTCTTCAACATGTCTCTTGAGTTTACAAAGTTGTTGGGTCTGGTGAAAGGTGTATCCATCGTGATCACCAACTCTGGCAAGTGATACATTGCCTCAATGAACTTTTCCATGAAGGTAGCAAGCTAAGTTGCACTGAAACTACTCAACACAATTGTCTCCAGATCCATATGCGAGAAAATCCAGTGGATCATGTCCGTGCATGGGAATGCGAGATACCTGCATGAAATCTGGTACAAGCCAGACTTGTGTTAGTTGACATAGAGTCTGTTGTCCACTAGATTCTCCTCAAATGTGAATGAAATGGTGTAATTGATGCCCTACCATTTAATCTTCGTCTCCTTGTCTATGAACAACTTAGTGTCTTCATAGATGGGCAACCTCATAGACACTTGCTCAACTGCATCTCCAGTTTCGCTCTCGACGGTGTCCTTTGACCCTCATCTCTGGAAGCCATTGTGCCTGTACTTCTGAGAGATGAACGAACACCTGTGATACCTGGAGACAAAGAAACACTCATGGAAAGCACAATGTCATTTGAAAATAGAAAAAAAAAAGCCTAAGGAGTGACATGCAACACACCTCAGTGACTCATTGGAAGATTTGCACAATTTTTACTAGGAGGCTGGGAGACTGACTGCCAAAACTATGTAGAACATAGTCTGGGCTATCAATGAGTTGACTGACTGCTAAAAAATGTACATAGCACAGTCCAACTTGGTCTGTTGAGGACTGAAATTGTACAATGCGTAGTTTTAGTCAGGATGATTACAACCTAGTCAAACTGCATCTGCACAATTTTGGGGGCCAGCAAGGCACTGACTCTTGGAATTGTGCAGAGAAAGCCTAGGAGGCTAGTGTGAGGCAAGATATGCACAATTCTTGGGAGAAGGGCAAAGCCTTCACTCTCATAAATGTGCATTGCACACTGGGTAAGGCAAGGTCTGGGCCAAGGCAACCTAGACCCACTGATGGGCGACTGAAAACATGAAAAGGCTGAATGCATATGCGAAGTTGACTGCAGACATGAGTGAATGAACATGCATGCAAACAATGAGTGCATGATTATGTAAACGGGAAAACAAGTACGTGTGTGAAGCGGGTTGCCACAATGACAACTGTTAGTGCATAAACAATGTCATGCATGTGATAGAAATGAGATGCAATGAAAAGATTGAAACAATGCTTCTACAAGCTAACATGCATTAAAATGATAGCAAGAGTTTAAAAAAACAAGCAAACAACACTCACACAAACCAAAATAAAAAAGAGATATAAAAGCGACAAAAGACATGAAAGTGGACTTACCAGGAAAAAGTTGAGCTGAGTGTGCAAAATGCTCCCAAATGAAATGGGGGATTCTAGATCTCCAAGATCAATGTGAAGAGTGAGCTCTGAAGTGTCGAATAAACAATTTTGATAAGATAGAGGTTTATGACACGCATGCCACAAATCTAGGAAATACTGACACTTAGTGGGAGGTTTCTAAAATGACATTTGCATGTAACCCATAGCTGCTAAAAATGGATCCCTAAAATATAGGGATGCTTTTTTATTTTTTTATTTTTCCTTTAGGAAAAGAAACCCATGCATGAAAATCAAGATTGCTCAGTCCTGGACGGAGCCGGTCAACTTGGGAGCACATGCGACGCATTGCAAGCCTCCTGATGACTTTTATGCAGTTTTTGGGTTGAGTGGCTCTAGCTACCCCTCAGGTGTTACGTAATTTATAGACTGAAGCCAAGGCTATCATCTAGATCTGTGCAAATTTTGAGAGCAAGCCCGATGATGGGTTGCTATGCGCAATTTTCAGAGGGAAGGCTACCTTCTTGCTCTACGCATTAATGGAGAGCAGCAGGCTGCCTTGATGTTTTACACAATTTTGAAGAGGAAGGTTGGTTCTCCTCTAATTTTGTGTAATTATTCAAGTGAGCACGACAACGAGATAATGACCAAGTCACGAGATGTTGGCATATTTGTGGAAGGCAAACAAGCTTGCAAACGCAAGCTGATGAGCCATAAAACCTCAACTAAAGCAAAAGTACCTGTCATTGCAAGACATGTTGCTAAGGATGGTTAGCAGGGAGGCTCGAAAACGAAGCTCAGGAAAAATTTTGGATGGTGGTTGTTGCCACTATAGCACTTGGTGACACACTGGTAGAACTCCAACTCTATGAATGGACCTTGTTTCGTGGAGGTAAGTCTAACTCCTTCAGAAGGATTATTGAATTCTCAGATCATCATGGTTCCTAGACTCCCTTTATTGAATGATGTAGCACCTACCATACTCTTGGTTTGTCAACACACATTCGAAGCCAAGTTAGCTTAGTTATTTTGATTGGGGATGAGAGGTATATTGGTGCACAAGGAATATCACAGTCATTTCATCTCTGTAGTTTCTCTGCTACCAGCAGGTGATCTAGGTGGATATTGGTGGCCATCAACCTATTGCACTTGGACGCTCATGATTGTTATTTCAGTTTTCTTAGTTTCCTACTTGTAGCAGAATTTACTATTTTGGTAGTTTTTTAGGTCCTAAACTTTCGAAGCCGTTTTGAGGCCCTAAACAACGTTTTTTGGGAAAAATATCTCTGACTATTTCAAAGGAAACAAAATTAGTAGTTGTAGTCCTTTGAGATATATTTCCAACAAGGTACGATATGCATCAAATAGAGATAATATGGCCAAGTTATGACCCCCAGAAGTTGGCTGCCCAACTAACCCCAATGAGTCCCATAAACTCTTGGTGTTACATCTACTTGGGTTAGGGTCTTGGTTGTTTAGGGTTTTATCTTATTGTTGAATAATGAAAGGGCCCTTGAGCCTCATTGTAACTCAATTTAGAGGCATGTATCTGCCACATCTCTTCTCAGAGATAAGCTACCATCACTTGAGCTAATATTATTTCCATTCTATTTGTAACCATATTTTAGTATTTGATATTAATGAAATGAAGTATTATTTTTGCTCCATATCTGTATTTGTGGTTATATCTATGATTTGTGGCATTCCTGTTTAAATCCAGATCAATGGTATCAGAATGGTATGCTCTTTCTATGATTTTCTTGCATGTCCCAAACAAGGTTAGGATGTAAGGAGTTAAGGCTCGATTTGGTTGAACCTTTGCAAGATCAGCCTCGCTAACCCTGATGGCTACCCATGGGGGAAGAAAAGAAATAATAGGGAGCAGGAGATCCTATCAAAATATTTCTCGAGGAGTCCCTCGAGAAACAAAGGAACATGATGATGGATACTTTTCCTAGATCCTTCAATAATTTCCCACTAACGGCGCATCGACATCCAGCAACCACTCTGGAGGCTCCACACCTTTTAAGTACAAGTAAAATTTGACATTCCCATATTTGAGGGCCAAAAAGATGAAGACACTGTAGATAAATGGTTAAATATACTAGAAGGATATTTTTCTGTTCATGATTTTTCTAGCCAGGAAAAGATTAATTTTTCTCCTCTCAAAGACACCCGCCATATCTAGGACTAGTGGAAAACCTACTGCGAGAAGAAGGATGAAAGTATGGCTTCATTGTTTCAGTTCCTCCCACTTGGAATTTGTTCCAGGATGCTATCAAGGAGTAGTACTACCCTGTCATGAGCTATGAGGACAAATACATAAAGTGGACCACGTTGTGACAGGGAAGAGACCAATATTTGCCAATGTTTACTAATGTTTTTCATACCCTTCGAACAAACTTGGGTATCAAGGGTACCAATGCGCCATCAAGATCAAGAAGAAGTTTAAACATAAGAAGTGAGACGTTGGATCTGCAAATCCGAAGCAAGGGAAAGGTGCACCCAAACTGTAGAACAAAGGATAAAGCCAAGGCATGACAACTGAGGAAAGCCTACTGAAGCCACAAGCAAAGGAAAGCACTGCCAAGCTGAAGAAGGACATGAGAAAGTGGTATGAGTTCCATAAGAGCTCCACTCACAACAAAAGTGAGTGTCAGGCCAAGCATCCACTCGTGGGTGAGCTGAAGGCTTCAGAATCATATGCATGTTCCGACTCTGAGTCGGAACCCAAAAGGGGGAATGACAAAGGGAAGCAAATTATCAATGCAATGCCCAATGCTACCATTGCCACCATGAAGATCTAGAAGGAGTAACCTAAAGATACAGTGGAGTAGGAGCATCTCTTCCACTCCTGATGTAGGTAAAGGGTTCCTCACTACAGTTTATTTTCGATGGCCGGAGCCAAAAGAACCTCATTGCACCAGAGCTTGTGAAGTGGTTGGGCTTACTAATCACAGCACGCCCACAATCATACACCATCAGGTGGCTTCACTAAGGACAAGATCTTCGCATGAGCCAACAATGTCGCCTTCCATACAGCATCAAGCCCTTCACGGATGAGGTATTATGTGACATTCCTCCCCTTGATGTTTGTGATGTATTATTAGGCCAACCATACTTTTCAAAGTGACATGTTGCGTATGAGTCAAGGCCTCGCGTTATTATTGTTACATTGGGAAATAAGTTGTACAAGATACCAGAGGTAGCACCACCTACCACCATCTCTCTAGTTACTACAAAACAATGCAATAAGATCATTTAAAAAACTGGTAAATTTGTTTTCCTGAAGAGATTCCCTCAGGGAAAGAATAATACAATGGCCACAACCTCCAGACAGGGCCCCTCTTCACGACCAAAATAGATGGAGAATGTTGTGGAGGAGTATGAGGAAATATTCACCTCCCTTGCAGGGGTGCATCTACACTGTCATGTCAAGCACTCCATCCATCTGACCCCAGGTGTGCCATTACCCAATGGACCAATATATTAGCCCTCCATTCTATAGAACGATGAAATTAAGAGGGAGATTCAAGTCCTACTGCCAAAAGGTCATAATTGGCCGAGTTCATCACCCTGTGGGAGCCCGATCGTGTTGGTACAGAAAAAGGATGGGACTTGGAGACTCTATATTGATTATCGGGGGATAAACAAGATCATTGTCTCTAATAGGTACCTGATCCCATAGATTGATGGCCTTCTAGACCAACTCAATGGGGAAAAATATTTCAACAAGATCAACTTGAAGTCCAGATATCACTAGTTACCAATCAAACCCTTCGATGTGTGGAACACTGCCTTCAAAGCGAAGGAGGGCCTTTTTGAATGGTTGGTTATGCCTTTCGGGTTGACGAATTCTCTTGCAACCTTCATGAGGCTGATGGATGACATCTTGCAGCCATTCACAAACTCATTTGTAGTGGTATACTTGGATGACATCGTGATCTTTAGCCAGAGTTGGGAAGAGCACCTCCACCACATCTAACAGGTTTTCCAAACACTACGGAAACACAACCTGTGTGCCTATTTGGAGAAATAAACTTTTGGCATGAAACAGGTTCAATATCTTGGATACATTATTGATGAATGAGGGGTGCATGTGGATCGAGCCAAGATCTAAATCATTCAATATTGACCAGCCCCAACCACTCTAATAGAGCTCTGTAACTTTCTGGGTCTCGCCAATTTCTACTGCAGGATCATGTTTGGGTTCTCTCATATCACTTAGCCCTTAAGTCGAGTCAGCAAGGGAGGAGCGAAAGCAAAATTATTTTGGTCTAAATCTCAACAGAAGGCATTCAGAGAGTTGAAAAATTGTCCCTGCTCTCCATCCGTACTTATATTACCAGAATTGCAACAACCATTTGAGATTGAGACAAATGCCTCTGACTATGATATTGGGGTAGTCCTTACTCAACAGTGGCATCTAATGCCATATCATAGTGAGACACTTTCAAACATAGTCAAGAAGTATCCCACTTATGAAAAAGAGACGTATTCCATTGTGCAAGTCTACTGACAATGGAAGCATGACATTTTGGGGAAGGAAACGATCATCCCGATAGAAAACTGACCCCTGCAGTTCATACAGATGGAAGGGAAGTTGTAGAATGATTACCAATAGAGGTGGTCCACATACCTAAAACAATTCCATTTGAATATCAACTACAATAAGTTAAACACCAATAATGCTGCAGACTGCCTCAGCTGACCACCGATCATGGCATTAACCACCGTGCTCAACTCTTGTGGGCACGAGACTTCTAATTGACCACTTCTCTACAAAATTGACCCAAAATTTGGCCACACATACCATATGCTCTTGGAGAGTTAGAAAATTCCAAATTTTCATTTCCATGATGCTCTGTTATGCCACCTGTGACACCTTTTCGTTCCTTCAAGTGAGCGTGCCAAGATGATTTGGGTAGCGCATTACAGCCGGGCCACTAGGCATTTTGGGCTTGATAAAATTTTGGAAGTAGTGTAGAAGTATTTCTATTGGACTAATCCTCAATAGGATGTTGAGAAATACATAAGATCCTGCACTACTTGCACCATTGCCAAATTGACCATCAATAAGCAAGGTCTCTATACTTCACTGCCTACCCCTAGTCAACCTTGGGAATCCATCTCCATGGATTACATTTTGAGCCTGACTTCTAATAAGAATGGAAACAAATTTACTTTTGCAGTCATCAACAGATTCTCGAACATGGCTATTATGGCGTCTTGCAAGAATAATATCACAGAAGAAGCCACTGATAAACTCTTGATTGAACGAGTGTGGGTACTCTTTGGGATCCCATAGTATATCATCTCAGATTGGGACAACAGGTTCCTCTATACATTTTGGTCCAGTCTCTTGTCGATGTTGGACACCAAGATCACTAAGTCGAAAAATTTCCATCCCCAAACTAATGGCGAGACAAAGGTCATCAACAGGATGATCATAGACATTCTATGCATGTACAACTCAAAGTATCCACGCGCATGGGATGAGAGCCTCCCCTATGTCTAACATAGCTATAACCAGGCTCTCCATAGCTCAACTGGACATAACACTTTTCAAGTAGCTTGGGATTCTAGCCACTATGTCCCATTGATGTGGCCATACCATTTGCAACGACTCAGGTAGATTCGGCTCATGTCCAGTCTGAAGCCGATAAGGAAAATAGCTTCATTGAGAACATTCAACACATCCGCTAACATATATTGGAGAAATCCAATGCTAAGTACAAACAACATCATGAGCAACATTGGGTGCCGCACAAGTTCCAGGTGAGCAAAAAAGTTTTGCTACATTTGCAGAAGGAGCGTCTCGTTGGGCCCCACCACAAGATGCATCCACTTAGATATCGGCCATACACCATCACCAAGGTTGTGGGAGATAATTATTTTGAGCTCAGTATTCCCCCATTCCTTGGCCTGCACCCAGTGTTCAATGTGGATTCCCTTCAGCCATAATTTCCACCATTACTAGACACATCAAACATTGCAAAACAACTCACACCAACAGTGTTAAATCCAGACTCGATGGAACAAGTTGGAACTGATCAGATCATGGACACACAGATTAAGAACACTCACCAGTAGAAGTTCCAGCTGTATTGAGTTGTCTAAGCCAACTAACTCTTGTACCAAGGCAAATGGCTCACAAGGGACCAAGTTCAACAGAAGTTTCCTCATCTCATGGAGGAACTCAACACAATGGAGACCACTGGTTCTTAAGGGGGGAGGACTGATCAAGGTGGATATTGGTGGTCACCCTCCTATTCCACTTGGACCCTCACCATTGTTCATGCAGTTTTTTCCAGTTTCCTTAATTATAGCACAATTTACTATTTTTGCAGTTTTTCAGGTCTTGAGCTTCTGGAGCCGTTTTGAGGCCCTAAACGACGTATTTTTGGAAATATCTAACCAACAATTTTACTAGAAATTGTGGTTCTAGCTGTATTCCTCAAAGAGATCTTTCCAACGAGGTATCATATGCATCAAATGGAGATAATATGACCAAGTTACGACCATGGGAAGTTGGCTACCCAATTAACCCCAACAGGGCCCATAAACTCTTGGTGTTACATCTCCTTGGGTTAGGGTTTCCTCTTATTGTTGAATAATAAAAAGTCTCTTGAGCCTCATTGTAATTCAATTCAGAGGCATGTAGCCATGACATCTCTTCTTAGAGATAAGCTGCCATCGCCTGAGCTAGTCGTATTTCCATTCTGTTTGTAAGCATATTTCCGTATTTAATATTAATGAAATGAAGTTTTATTTCGGCTGCATCTCTATATTTATGGTTATATCTATAATTTTTTGCATTCCTGTTTAAATCTGGATCAACAGGCCTGGACAGTACCCCAGCGGAGTGAGGCAAGAACACAAGCATTGCTCCACTTCTAGCGACCTTGGTTAGTACCTCAACAGAGTCACTTGCATCACCTCTCTGTGTAGGAAGCTTTTCTCTTGTTTCGTCTTATTCATTTTTTCAAAATTTTCATGTTTTCATATTTTCATTTTTCATTTTTTGAAGAACTGTGCATAAGCACTTATTTATTTCAGAGGCAGAAGAGGGATCCCAACTTATTCAGAGCAGAAGAGATTATTCCTTTAGAGGAGTATTTTATGTATACCTTTGACATACTTGTTAAGGTTTTCCCCGTAACCTTACTCTAATTGATTAAGATGACATGGGTTAACCCCAAAACAATCGACTAGAGTAGGTGTTACTATTTAGCGCGCAAACGTTGTATTTTCACCAAGGTTCACTTCGAACAAAATGTATTTTCCATTGGTGTATCATTGACTGAAGAGAACAAGTTATACAAAAAGAGAGAGGAAAAAAGATAACCAAATGTTGGTAGTTGTACAAGTCATCTTGTACTTTCCCCTGCTTGTTTGAAGAGTCGTACATGCAAAACTAACCTACAGGGACAAATAAATAAAACAATAAAACCAATAGTAGAAGAAAATGTGTTAAGCAAAGAAAGTAAGTAAAATGGGCAAGCATGCAAACAAACAAACAAACAATGTAAGAAAGCAAACATGCATGCAAGCAAACAAGACATAAAGAAAACACTACTCCTACTCCTAAACTAACGATGCATGGGTCTGATCATGTGAAGTGATATTTCCAATGAAGCCACTGGCACATTGGTTGAACCATGTTGGTGATGGCATGGTTCGCGAGCAGCATAGTCAAATGAACTAGAAAACATGAAAGATATAACAATGAAGACAAACACACTCCAAGTTTAAATGCGTCCACAGAAAAGAAAAAAGTGAAAGTGCACGACATGCACTCTTTGGAATTACCATGGTGCTTTGGTACACTGTGTGCATATGTTAAGCATATGCACTCTCTTGACTGTGACATGCAAGCAAATGTGATAAAAAGAGATAAATTACATCTTGCAATTTCTTGCTTTGTAATATTCCTCCAATTCATGAGCGATAGGATCATGTGATTCGAGTAGAGGAAGTGAAATCTATGTGTTGGATTGATCTTCAATGTGTATAGATGAGTGATGAGGAACCTTGAGTGTTTCAACAATCTCTTGATTGGAAGTGAAATGAACCTCAGGATAGCGAGGGCCTGACATAACCATCAGATCAGGTTGAAGTGCCTCGACAGCCTGCAGGGTTTCAACTTCATCGACAGATATATTGTCATAAACATGTGGCTTTGAAAGGTCAAAAATGATAGAATCAACATCGTGATTGAATACGGGAGTAAATAAATCATGACATCTACGATCAGAAAAATCAATGAGCTCATCAACATCCTCATGGTTTGATAAATAAAAAACAATGGTAAATGAGAAGCAAGAATGTTCACCCTCCACACTTCTGAAAAAAGTAGATGAAAAATCAAGTGAATTTTCAATGAAGAAATTTTCCTCTCCACTATCAAATGATGGAATGACATCAGGCGTGTTCTGCAAATGGTCGAAAGTAGATACATCTCAGGATGAATTTACATAAGGAAAATCAAAGATAGCAGACTCTCCAAAGATGCCAGGAAAAAGCGGAGGAGACATCGACAGAAGGGTTGATGCTCAAATTTTGGTAGCCGAGTTCCTAAAATTTAGGAGGGTTGTTGGGGTCCTCAATTTGTATAAATAAGAAGGCTTAGGACCTTATTTCAGTTAGTCACTTTGTAGGTAGAAGTTAGCTAGTTGGCAGTTCGATTTTAGTCACTTTTTAGGCAGTAGGTTAGCTTTGCATTTCAACACATTTTCGAGCTTTTCCTTGTGGACAGTTTTTGGAATGTAACTATTCTTTTGATCAATAAAGATGAATTCAGCTTTGCACCAGCTCTAATCTCCCTTAGGAGGCTGTAGCTCTTGGGGTTGGGCCCAACCCAAGTGCCCAGTACTTCCTTTGTTTACTTTTATGTGTTTTTGCTGCATTCTTAGAATAAAATATGCTATTTAGATTTAAATCTTGTTTTGTTGTTTAGGTTTCTTTTGATGATTAAAAAGGCTTTTCATGTTTAGATTGATTTGATAGGTTAATAATAGTGAATATCTTCAGAAAAATGCTATCAAGCACCTCTGATCTTACCTCTCCCTCAGTGGGACCATGAGTTGGGACCAAGGTGTCCTTGCTGCCACCAAAAACATTGTTTTTGCTTCATCATGCAATTATTAGTGTTAGATTCTCATTTGCAGAAGTTGATACTAGTTGTGATTACATGCTTAGGCTCATGATTTCTTAGTTTGCATAGCTACTTCACATGATTTCGTTGCAAATAAACTACTGTTCATTTTCTTTGCTGTTATTTAGGACAGATTAGGTTAAAGTAGATAGGTCCTTGATTTTCCGAGTGTTTGTTTGTTCAGTTTGAGAAATAACTTGCAGAGAACATGTATTATCTCTCTATCTACCTTTCCTCCATCAGATAATCTGCTCCAACCCTTAATCCATGATTCCTACCCTTCATTTGCCATACTTTTCCCACCTTGCCCTAATTTCTACATTCTTGTGCATCATCGCTTCCTCCAACCTTGAACCAAATCCAATCACTCCTTAGCCTCATGCGCCAGGTCCTAGACCCCTTAACACCCTTATCTAACCTCCATGTCCACTTTCCCACCATTTTTTCTCCATCAACCCTCCAAAATCCTCTTTTCGAAACATCCTGTAGAAATCACAGAACATCCTGTAGAACCCCTGCAGACTTCCTGTAGAAGCTTGCGAAAGATGTTTCTTCATAACCAAACTCTGTGAGACTCTCTGGAAGGATTCCAGGGACCCCTTAGGCCTTCTTCTAACCCTCCCAACCTCCTGCAAGCATTTCCTTTCACCAATCCACCTCCGCACATTCAAAAACAGTTAAAGCACATGCACAATAATTCTGCGAACTTACTCAAAAATACAAAAAGATGTTTCTTTTCAGATTTCACTTCAGGAGTAGCTTAGTCACATGCATTTTACATTTCTAAGAGTCAATGGCATTCCTTTCTATAACTTTCATCATTTTTCTTGCACCAGTAGGGTTAGTCAGTAAAACTAGGGTTTGCTAGGGTTTGCATTTCATTTCTGCTTTCAGTTTCTTTCTGCAAGTAGATTAGCCTCCTTTGAGTTAGCTTTCATCCATTAGTTAAAAAGATTCTTTTAAGAGCTCATAGAAGTTGGCTTAAGCTCCTAGCAGACTTGTGCCAGCTGATCAAGTGACAGCCATGGAAAGAGCTAGTACTTGTGCATACAGCACCGTCGCTTCCAAGTTTGTTACGAACTACCGGGTTGATAGAGCTAAAGAAGGGAGTTCCAGGAGTTGCAGCATTATTGCTACAATACTAGGGCCCACCATCTTTTTGGTGCCGTTGCCAGGGAAGTGTCATAGTATTGGTGATTGCTGCTTTTCTTCTATTTTCCACTACAACCTTCCGCTAAGTAGTTTATTTCATTTCAATTCCGCAATTTCAAATCTGCAAGCGTAGATTAGCATTTCAATTCCGCAATTTCAATTCTGCAAGCATAGATTAGCATTTCAATTCCGCAATTTCAATTCTGCAAGCGTAGATTAGCATTTTATTCCTGCAATTTCGTTTGAGCAAAATAGATTAGTCCTTTCCTGCTTTCATTTCAATTCTGCATTTTCATTTCACCAAGATAGTTAGTTGCAGTTCAATCTATTTTAGTTTTGTAGGTATAAGCAGAAAAAAGCAAAAATCAACCAAAAAGATTTCCTTTCATGCCTTGTAGGAGTAAAGATAATTCAGAAAAATGATTGCACAACACCCCCACTGCTTCACACAGCCAACCTTCTCTCTTCTTCGATGGCTGTGATTAAAGAACCCTTAGGTGGACAGAAAGACATATTTGAAGAACCTCAAGGGAAGAAGAAGAAGAAAACATTCCTCTGGAGCAAATGGTTACAAATAGAAATGTTGGGAGAAGTACCTTGTCCAAAAACAAATTTGCAAATTAGGTCGAAGATTTCAAGAGTGATATGAGGTAGTTTCTTGCCATGCAACTGGATACCTTGCAGATCCAAAGGAAGCAAGAGGAAGCCAAGAGGGCTTTGGCCATCTTTTGTCGTAGGTGCACTAGAAAGCATCCTAGGAATGAATGTCTATTACACTCCATAGAGGTATGTTTTTTCTATGAAAAAGACCATTGTATAGATCAATGCCCTTCCTTACCCATAATCAAAGTTGCATATCAGAGGGCAAAAGGAGCCACTGAACCACTCTATTATCTGAACCAAAGGAGGCCACATGGACCCATACCTTACCAGTAGGGAATGCAAGGGACATCCGAGGCCTATTACGACCCCTATCTAGCCACTTCCATGCCTTCTTGGGTCCCCCTGCTCATCCTTCCTGGTCCACACCCCCTCCTTGGTCGGATCCATCTCCATATTATGCCCAACCAGCTGCTCATTCATTTCACTCTTATGCTCAGCCACAGCCTCAGTGGAATGCACCTCATCAAGGGTGGAGGCCCTAGTACATCTCTCCTCCCACTCCTTTTCCTCCACCACCTATTCAACTGCAACCATCGCCTCCTCCTCCACCAAGGCGGCCCCACATGCCTACCCAACCACAACCCCATCCACATCCATCTCAAATATACACCCCCATTCAACTACCCATACCACCATTTCCAAATCCACACATTGGATTAGCTCAACTCTATTACAATGTTGAGGCACAACATGTCCAAAAAACTCCTCTTGAGCTCCAAGATATTCACCATAGCTCAGGAAGAGTATTGGAGAAAAGAGATTATATTGACAACACTGAAGGATCACATCCAACAAAAGAAGATTCAAGAGAGGAGATCAAAGAACCATGGGCTACACTTGATGAAGAGAAGAGATCAGAATCAGAGATCAAGAAAGCTCCCTCATGGTTACCATCAATTCCTCCATGTAGTCAAGAGAAAAATCAGCAAAAAGAGGAAGATGAGAAGGTCATGATAGAAGGTGACATGAAGAATGATCCAGTTCAGCAAGAGGACCAAGGATATTAAAGTTATATTAAGATATGCTTCCAGACAGTCACTAAGTTGCAGCAGTACTCTCTTCCTCAACTATGTTTGGTCCCTTCGAAGTCAAATCATTTGGTCTCTGAAATCCAGATAGCTCTCAAAGCATGCATTTCAAGCCTCCACATCATTTTGTCTCTAATCTCGATGTGCACATGGCTCCATTGGAAGTATTCTTATACTTGAAAATGATTTTGTTTTTCAAGTAGGGTAGGGTAGAAAAAAAATAAGAGAAAAAAGAGAAAAAAATCAAAAAAAGAGGAAAATAAAAATCTAAGGTGAAAACCTCCTCGGAGGCGCCTTAGATTAGCTCATTGATTGAAAACCTCCATGAGGCGCTCAATGGGTTGGAAAAAAGAGAAAATAAAAAGATAATAAGATCCCTAGGTGAAAACCTCCCTTGGAGGCACCCAGGGCAGGCAATTAGGGTGAAAACCTCCATGAGGCGCCCTAGTTGTTTTCGGAAAAAAAGAAGAAGAAAAAAATGGCGTTGTATCTCTGTGCAATAATTACAGGTTGCACGGAATACATTGTAGGCAAGGAGGGTCACACGAAACAAGGATATGGGTCTGTACCAGGCTATAGGACATCCCTATGGACACTCCCTCCATGACCACTCGCCTTTCCTAGGATTTGATCACATTCAGGTCAAGATTCCGCCCTCTACAGGAACTTCTGGGCTTTCTATAGGAAGTTTTGGGCTTTCTACAGGGAGTTTTGTATTTCTACAGGAAACATCCTGTAGAACCTTCGGGCGAGCCAAAATCGATTTTGGAGGGGAATCTAAATGTTGGAATCTATTTTTTAGGCCTGTAGCCACCCCTGTTTCCACCCATCACCATATGGCACCCTATTCCATCTCTTTACACCTCCGTCACCCACCTGGTTATGTATTCCTGCACAGTCATACAAGAAACCCTGTTTTCCTCAGATTGACAGCCAGAATTTTTAATGACAAGTCAAGCAACAAAGTATCACACACCCTACTTGTCTAAGCTCCATCTAGACTCTGCATCAACGGATTCCAAGTCTGCATTATAGCCCAAGCCCATTTTTCTTACCATGCAAAAAACTGCAGAATGCTTGGAAACAAAAATACATAGTGTTGAAATTTCTTTTTTCCCTCACGTGAAAACCGTGCATCCATTTACAAAACCATCTTACAGGGAGTTGTATAGGGATGATGGAAACATGCCCGAGCAATTTCAGCCAGTTCTGGTGCACGGTATCCAAGAAATCAGCCTCCATCACCTTCAGCCATTTTTGCATTTTCTCCATATTCGTGCATCCGTTTCAAAACCTATTTCATGGGGAGATGCATATGGGTGATAGTAACCTACCCAAGTAGTTTCAGCCGATTCTGATGCATGATTTCTGAGAAATTGACCTCTGTAATCTTTAGCCATTTTTTATTTTTCTCAAAATCTGTGCATCCATTGATCACAATTTTGTTATGGGAGGTGTATAATGATGATAGGAACATGGTCAAAAAGTTTCAAAACGATCCGGTCTATCGTTCGGGAGCAATGGAGAATACAAGTTTCTGTCCTATGAAAATTCAGTGTCAACAGCTTGAGGGTGAAAATTTGAATGTTGAAGCAGGCTCCTACAGCGTAGATCTGGCCAGAGGATACCTGCACAAGAAAAATAACCACGCATCAGACAACAAAAAATCTTATAGCATAAAGGATCCAGGCATGGAGCAAGGGAATGTGAGCATACAACAGCCAAAAAAGGACCCAGCAACACGTCGACTTACAGGTATGTCTAAACCTGTTCCGCTATTTGCATCAATATGATTCGAAAGTGCATAAACGAATGAAGTGGTGGGATTAAGCTGATAGTGCCTTGTCCAGTTCTCTAGCGCTCAGCCAGAAATCATGCAACATACATGTATAGACAACTCACGTGAAACTAAAAAAGCAAGTAGTGTTGGTTGTTTGAACTCCAGTGCAACTGATTAACAAGAAGAGAACATACAGTTCATCATAGCACTGCAGTTTGCATGTGGCCACATACACCTGGCCACCTCACTCCCTCACCACGAATCATGCCGAAATTAAATGATGCGCGGCTAAAATTCTCACCACTCTTTGTTCAACTGCAGTCACAACTGAAGCACCTGTCCACCACTTCTAGATCAGTTAACCGGTGGTCCTCTGCAAGATTCCTGCCTGATTTCTCGAGATTTCTACCATTTTTTAAAAAATCTCCCACTTGTCGGGCTCTACAGGAAGCGCAGTTTCGTTCTACAAGAAGGCTTCTACAGGAAACACAGAAAATAGCCATGCAGAAAGAAAGCCTAGGGATTTTCAGCGAATTTCAAGCTCAAAATGAGTTAGGATAGGGGAAACTTCTTTGTGCATGATTTTTTGGTGCAAAATGGTGAATTGAACACGGCATTAAATTGAAAAATGAGAGTAAAAATTCTTCTTCTGCATTGAGAATAGTGGAAGTCTGCCTGCATGATTCACTGAGTTTACCCATTTTTTTCCTCCGCATCCGAAATCTCCTCATTAATCTTAAAAAAGAAAATAAAAGATTCCCTTGCAAGGAAAGACATGCATCAGTAGATACCAACCTGTGTGTGTGGAAAAACTTGAATTTACATATCTATCAATGTGATGAAAAAACGAATGTCCTTATGCTCTACTCTATAAAAAAATTCTTTCATAAATAGACAGACCAATTCTAGGTGACAACAGTTTTAACACAAGGGAATTACTGCCATTTGATGTTGTAAAGGGCACATTCCTTCTTGGGTTCAAAGAAGACCAAATTCAGTTGTCCTCTATTTCAGTGATTGACTGTGTTTTTTCCACTTGAGCATTTTCTTTTTTTGGTTAAAACACAAATGCAACACCATGCCAACTGAAGAAATTGAGAAGAACATTGATGAGGAAGCACAAGACATTCAAGCAGAGGGTAAAACAAAGGAAGAATAGAAGGAAAAAGAGGAATTTTACATGACTGCTGAGCATGAGATAGAAAAGGAGACAATAGAAAAAACACAGAGGGTGAGAAAGGAAAAAGGTTGGGAAGAAAAAGGCCAAGAAATCCCAAATGAAAGTTGTCACAACGAAGGAAACCACACAAAGATTAAAAGGAAAGACACATCCAACCAAGCAGACCGAAACAGTTGGAACAGTTTCTACAGGAAGCATGAAAATAGTCGACACGGGACTTTCTACAGGAAGCATGGAAACAGAGCAACAAAAGGAGAAATCACCTGAGATTTTGGCCAGGGAGGCAGCAGCTATGCTGGCTACCTTAAGCACAACTCCAAAGCAAAAAGGGAAGTGAAAAAGGGAGACTTCCATGTATTTTAAGGCAAGAAGCAGCATGCAGATAAAAACTGGCAGACCCCAGCCACAATCAAAAGAGCCAATTACGATTGTGGACACCCCAGCTAAACAAAATGAAAGGTATCCTTCAAAGGCATCCATCACATATGAATGGAGAATCCCAAAAACGTCCATCTGGTTAAAATCTTGGACATAAAGACCTCTCTACAGGATCGTGAGACTATTCTACAAGAAACGCTGGCTAGGCTAAAGGAGACTGAAGAATTGGAAGGAAAGGCAGCTAAATCATCATAGGAGGAAGAAAAGGCTGAGAACATTGTGGAACCAATCCCCCAGCCCAGCTTGGGCTCCTACTATAACTTGTTAGAGGCCGGAAAGATCATTCAACACATATTTCATTAAATTTGGAATTAAATTGTGGATCTAGAATTTCAAAATAACCAAAAAAATCGATTCTAGCGATGTCCTTGTAATAAAAATTTTCCAATTTTAATGAAATGTGCGTTATTCCCCAAAAATTCACAGTGCCAATTTTCTTTGCATTAGTGGAAGAGAGAGTGAGGACCCACAGTTGGATGAAGATCACCAAGTCCAAGGGTGTGGCAGATATAGGTCCCCTAGAGGAACATCTCAAAGAGGCGAGAAAGGAATTGGCTATGGTACGGCATGTGGAAAGCAGCCAGTGGGCCAAGCTACAAGAAGAAAACGAGCTGCTTAAACAATAGCTACCACTACAGGGACAGTATAAGGAAGACAGGCCCCACATCTTTGGAGAACAACAGCAAAGGGAAAAGCCTCGAACAAACAAAGAAACCTTGGATGAATAGCAAAGGAAGGATGGGTTGCAGGTTGAGATCGAGGCACTAACAAAACAGTTACAAGAAAAGGAGCACAGGCAGTGGGAAGAAGTAGAGAGAAAAGCATGGTTTCATGACCGAGAACAGGATATCACTTTAGAAGCTTGGCATGACAAGGAGGCCACCAGGGTGATCAAAGATGGAGAGATAGATTAGTAGCTTACAGGATGAGCAACACTTTTAGTAGGGGGATGATGATGAGCCCCAAAAATGGATAATTATATGGGCTCATTTAGCCTCCTAATTTGACTTAATCCACCATTCTCATTAGTTTATTGCATTTTTTTTATTATATTTATGCTAATAGAGTGAATTGGGATAGTCATTATGCCAACAAGTCTAATGTGTGCTTTATGCAGTCTTTTTGGTCAATTTGGAGACAAAATCAAAGGTTTAAATGAGCACTTGGCAGCCAAATTCGTGGAGAGGATTTTTAGGAAGGTGTCCCCTTCATTTATGGGCCCTTACCTCGAATTCTCCACCATCAACTTGGAGTTCAAGGGCCACCCCATCAATTATCACAAGGGTAGCCGAGCAAGGGCTAGTAAACTTGTTGTTAACTACAAGTTTTGGCAGCCGAGTTCCTAAAATTTAGGAGGGTTGTTGGGGTCCTCAATTTGTATAAATAAGAAGGCTTAGGGCCTCATTTTACTTAGTCACTTTGTAGGCAGAAGTTAGCTAGTTGGCAGTTCGATTTTAGTCATTTTTTAGGCAGTAGGTTAGCTCTGCATTTCAACACATTTTCGAGCTTTTCCTTGTGGACAATTTTTGGAATGTAACTATTCTTTTGATCAATAAAGATCAATCTAGCTTTGCACCAGCTCTAATCTCTCTTAGGAAGCTGTAGCTCTTGGGGTTGGGCCCAACCCAAGTGCCCAATACTTTGTTTACTTTTATGTGTTTTTGCTGCATTCTTAGAATAAAATATGCTATTTAGATTTAAATATTGTTTTGTTGTTTAGGTTTCTTTTGATGATTAAAAATGATTTTCATGTTCAGATTGATTTGATAGGTTAATAAGAGAGAATATCTTCAAAAAAAGGCTATCAAGCACCTCTGATCTCACCTCCCCCTGACTGGGACCATGAGATGGGACCAAGGTGTCCTTGCTGCCACCAAAATCACTGTTTTTGCTTCATCATGCAATTATTAGTGTTAGATTCTCATTTGCAGAAGTTGATACTAGTTGTGATTACATGCTCAGGTTCATGATTACTTAGTTTGCATAGCTACTTCACATGATTTCGGTGCAAATAAATTGTTGTTCATTTTAGAGTTCAGGCTTCTGTGATCCATATCAATTTAGAAAGAATTCTTCGGCGAAAATCACAAGGAATATCATTTGTCGACGCGTTTCGAACCAACCAGTGTGGTTCATCGTCAGGACAAGTTGAAGAACAGATCCAGCTTAGCATGTTTAAATAGCTAGAGCAGAGACACCAACGGTTACCTGGGCAAGAGGTTGACTCAAGGAGCAAGGTCAAATATAGTTGAAATAGGTAAAAAATAAATAAATAAATAACCAAATATATAAATGATAAATTATAATATAATAATGAAAATATATAAAATATAAATTTAGTTACATTAGGTGTACGAAAAATAATAATAAATTATTTATTTAATATATAAATGAGGAATAATAATAAACTACTTATTTCTTAATTAAATTAATAAATAAAATAAAAATATATAAAATTTTTATATAAAAATATAAAATTTTAGTTATATTAGGTGTAAGAAAAATCATTAATTTATTTAATATATAAATGAGGAATAACAATAAACAACCTATTTATTAATTAGATAAATGAAAAAACATATAAATTTAAAAAATATAATAATAAAAGTAAATAAAAATATATAAAATTTATATAAAAAAATATAAATTTAGTTATATTAGGGGTAAGAAAAATAATAATAAATTATTTATTAATATAAAAATGAAGAATAATAATAAACTACTTATTTATTAAATAAATAAATAAATGAAAAAAAAAAAAAAATTAATAAATATAATAGCAAAAAATAAATTAATTATTTAATTTAAAGAAATGAAAGGTATCATTAGTAAGGTAAATACATTCATATTTAGTTATATTAAGTATAAGATAAATAACCAATTGAAGAATAATAAAACTAATAAATCATTAAATTTATTAAATAAATAAAAATATAAACGAAGAATTAAAATAATAATAAATTATTTATTTATTTATTAAAAAGGAATAAATATATAAATAAATGAAAAATGAAAAAATATAAATTAACAAATATAATAGTAAATAAATTATTTATTTAATTTTTATAAATGAAAAAATAGAAATGGTATCATTAGTAAGGTAAAAATTAAAGGGAGGAAGTTACGCACCGAGTTAATTAGTTAGGATCAAATAATCCAAAAAATAAAAATAGGAAGAGGAAATAAGGATTAGAAAATAAAATAAATTAATTATAGTTAGTTAAAGGTTAATACAACTAATACTAATAATAATAATAATAAAAATAAATAAATATTAATAATAAAGCAGTTAAAAATAAATAAATAAATAAATAATAATAATAATAATAATAATAATAATAAATAAATAAAAATATAATAATAATAATATTAATATAATAATTAATGAATAAATAGAAAATAATAATAATAATAATAATAATAATAATAATAATAATAATAATAATAATAAGTAAAATAATAATAATAATACTAATAAAATAAAACTAAATAATAAATAATAAAAGACAAAACTAAATCCTAAGGAGGAGGGAGGAAGCCAACTAGGAAGAGAGAGCAGGGACCCAACATCTACTAACTTTCCAGCCATCGTCTCTATTAAGATTGCTAGGCCTCTTTTCAATCTCAAGCGCTTCCCTAAACTTACGATGATGGAAATGCGAAACCCTAGCAATAACACTAGCCTCCTCAATACAAACATGATGACTGGTTTTTTCAGCATGTTCGGCTAAAGCAGAAGACTTAGCTCTCCTATGCTTAAGGTCCGCAGCGTGCTCGCTAATCCTTTGATTGATGGAGCGACCGGTCTCCCCAATATAGGGGGTCCCACAGGAACAAGGGATCAAATAAACACCTTTCATATCCTTAGGGTCGATCGGATCCTTTACAGATCTTAGGGACCCACGAATGGTGTTCAGGGGCCTGAAGGTCACAGGGATACTATGCTTCCTGAGAATCCTTCCAATTCTATCAGTGGTCCCCTGAACATACGGAAGAAGGACACCCGGAGTCTGCTCCTTCGGTTCCCTCTTAGTCAGAGAATTCTTAGAAGCCTTAAGAAAAGCCCTCTGACCCAAGAATCTACTATAACCATTCTCAACAAAGACATCAAGCAGATGGGATTTTTCTTCCTCAAAGCTCTTTTTGTCGGAGATTCTTAGGGCCCGAGTGGCAAGGGTATTGAGGACACCCAACTTTTGAGCCGGGAAATGGTGGGAATTGGCATGAAGATACTGCTCCGTATGAGTTTTCTTACGAAAAACCCGATGGGCGAGGGAACCATCACTATTCTTAGAAATAAGAATATCCAGGAATGGAAGACAACCATCAACTTCCTGCTCTTTAGTGAACTTAATGGCTGAGGATTGACTGTTGAGATGATCAAAGAAGAGATCAAGCTCAACCTGCCCATGAGGCCATATGACATTGGTGTCGTCCACATACCTTCTCCATAGCTTAGGCAAGAGCCGAGAAGAGCGAAGAGCCTTGGACTCAAAATCTTCCATAAACAGATTAGCAACAACAGGGGAAAGGGGGGAACCCATCGCAACCCCGCAGGTTTGCTCAAAGAACTCACCTTCAAAACAGAAAAAGGTGGAAGTGAGACAGATCTCAACCAACTTGGCCGTGTCAGGATCTGTTAGACGATGGATCACCTCCATGGCTTCATTAATAGGGATGCAAGTGAACAAGGAGACAACATCGAAACTCACCAGAATGTCCCCAGGATCAAGCTTAATGCCCTTGAGCTCCTCAATAAATGAAGCAGAGTCTTTTACGAAGGACTCCGTTTTACCAACCAAGGGTTTAAGCTTTAACGCAAGGAACTTAGCCAGAAGGTAGGTAGGACCCCCAATGGTGTTTACGATAGGCCTTAAGGGGGCACCTTCCTTATGAATCTTAGGGAGACCATAGATTCTCGGAGTAATAGGGTTGCTTTCAATGAGCTTATGGTGCAAGGAACTTAATGAGTCAATGGATTTAATGGCCAAAGCCACCTTTCTTGCAACCTTCTTCAAAGGATTTTTTGAAAGCTGCTTGTAGCTACCACTATTATGAAGATGATCCAACATCTTGCTGCGGTAATCCACTCTGTTAAGAATGACGGCAGCACCTCCCTTGTCTGCCTTAAGAACAACGATATCTTTGTTCTGGTTTAAGGATCTCAGCGCTAAAAATTCCTCCTTGAGTCAACCTCTTGCCCAGGTAACCGTTAAACATGCTAAGCTGGATCTGTTCTTCAACTTGTCCTGACGATGAACCACACTGGTTGGTTCGAAACGCGTCGACAAATGATATTGTTGTTCATTTTCTTTGCTGTTATTTAGGACAAATTAGGTTAAAGTAGCTAGGTCCTTGATTTTCCGAGCCTTTGTTTGTTCAGTTTGAGAAATAACTTGCATAGCACCTATATTACCTCTCTATCTACCTTTCCTCCATTAGATAATCTACTCCAACCCTTAATCCATGATTCCTACCCTTCATTTGCCATACTTTTCCCACCTTGGCCTAATTTCTACATTCTTGTGCATCATCGCTTCCTCCATCCTTGAACCAAATCCAATCACTCCTTAGCCTCATGCGCCAGGTCCTAAACCCATTAAAACCCTTATCCAACCTCCATGTCCACTTTACCACCATTTTTTCTCCATCAACCCTCCAAAATCCTCTTTTCGGAACATCCTGTAGAACCCATGCAGACTTCTTGTAGAAGCTTGCGAAAGTAGTTTCTTGATAGCCAAACTCTATGAGACTCTCTGGAAGGGTGCTAGGGACCGGTTAGGCCCTATTCTAACCCTCCCAACCACCTACAAACATTTCCTTTCTCCAATCCACCTCTACACAGTCAAAAACAGTTAAAGCACATGCACAATAATTCTGCCAACTCACTCAAAAATACAAAAAGATGTTTCTTTTTAGATTTCACTTCAGAAGTATCTTAGTCACATGAATTTTACCTTTCTAAGAGTCAATGGAATTCCTTTCTGTAGCTTTCATAATTTTTCTTGCACCAGTAGGGTTAGTCAGTAAAACTAGGATTTGCTAGGGTTTGCATTTCCTTTCCGCTTTCAGTTTCTTTCTGCAAGTAGATTAGCCTCGTTTGAGTTAGATTTCATCCATCAGTTAAAAAGATTCTTCTAAGAGCTCATAGAATTTGTCTTAAACTCCTAGCGGACTTGTGCCAACTGATCAAGTGACAGCCGAGGCAGAGCTAGTACTTGTGCATACAACACCATCGCTTCCAAGTTTGTTACGAACTACCGGGTTGATAAAATTAAAGAAGGGAGTTCCAGGAGTTGCAGCATTATTGCTGCAATACTTGGGCCCACCAGCAGTAGAGCAATGCTTGCGATTTCTAGGGAGTGTCTCCGCCAGGGTACTGTCCAGGATTGTTGCTAGTGGAGCAACACTAGATATATATAGCCACAATACTGAGGATATTTATGGCTCATATCATTATCGAAACCCCTATCTTGAGTCATCAGGAACATCTTTGGTCTATGTGGCTAAAAAGCTAATTCAAAGTAGTAGGGAGCTGCTGTTCAGTACAAAAGGTAACCTGGAGACTTCAATGGGACCCATGATCTTGGAATGAAATACTCACAAAGGTACACTAAATCCTAAATCAAGGGAAAGAAAAGATATTGAGGTTTTATCAGTGAATCACGAATTGTGGTAGCTGCTTCAAAAACCCTCCCAAAATTTCCGCCTGTTCAAAATTTTGGGAGCCCTACACCAAGTTTGTACTTTTTCACTTACTTCTAAAATCTTGCCTCAACATTTTGGCAGCAAGAGAAGTTTCTTGGGTCCCATCATAGATCCAATTTTCTGGGACTTAAGGTTCATCTTCTACTAAAGTCGTAGGTTGCACAAAACGAGCTTTCATGCACTAAAAAACCACGAACTGTGACCTCCCTTCACTTTAACCAAGTTAATTTGCAAGGTCGTGACTTAGAATTTTTTGACCTTTCATTACCTCACGACCATGCGACTACACGACTGGGTCATTAGGTCCTAACACATATTCTCACTTTGTCTTACGACTATGTGACCTCGTCCTTGGAGGTCGCTATGTGGCTATGTCGCTAAATCACAAAGAGACTGGGAGATACCCCCCATGAACTTGCAACCTGTGGGACACAACGACCTCCTTGGACCTCACACATACAACCTTTTCTATATAAATCACTCACTCTGCCAGTTCACTTGTCAATTTCATTGGAGTGCTCAAGAGACGGATAGGCTTGGTGAATTAGAGAAGCGCGCGACTCCCTCAAGATAGGCAACCTTTCCTCTCCCCTGTAATCATTATTCTTTTCCATTTGTCCCCGTTTGCCTTCTGACCCTGTGCTTTCCCTAATGGGATGGTTTTATTCGCCCTTTGATGCTCCTTCTTAGCTCATTTCTTCCCTACAACCCTTTAGTTAAGCATTTTTCCATATAAGCTCCTCTCTACCAAGGTATCCAGTCCCACCTCTCTCCTGTTCAGGTTTTCCCTCTTAGTAACTTAGGTTTTAGATCTAGTAAAATCCTAAGGCCACATTTTGAGCTTTGGTTTCTTCTTCGAGCCTCCCTAGCAAACAGGTCACACAAACAAAAGACACAATAAGTCAAACAATGTGACCTGGTGACACACCCAAACTTTCGACCTCCCTTATTGTGCGACCCAACAACCCATGTGACCATGTGACTTCTACGACTCCTGCAACCTACCCACCCTTGTGACTCCCACAACTTGTGACTCATGCGACTCACCTAAATATGCGACCTAGCCAACCGAAGTCACCAAGTTGAATATTTTATTCTCTCATTTCTTTTGACCCCTATCCTATGTGACCCAATGACCTCTTCTAAACATGACTCCCCTCCGAGACATTTCCTAGTACTTTGAACCCTTCATTAATGATTCAATTTTAGTTTTATATTATTCATGTTTTTTCTCTCACTGTGGGATTATTTGTTTGACATGTGATGCGACGTGGACAATGATTACATCTCTATTTCCTTTTTCTCTGGAGAAATGGCACCTTGGGTAGTTAAGCCTTCCCACAAGATCACCGAAAGCAGTTGCCAGGAAAGACACCAAGGCCCACCACCTCATATCTAGATGGATAATGTGTGTAACATCAATAATACTACCGAAATTGTCCTAGTTCAACATATATGCATAATTTTCTAAGGACATCCCTGAGGAGCAAGAAGACTTCAAAGTATACCTTAATGTCAAGAGGTCTGGGCTCCAAAAAGTGGCCTCGCATCCGCCTTTCTTCTCATGTGTAGAGACCATCTATTAGATTATACATAACACTGACATAGATCTGTGGGTAGTAAGGAATCATACAAGTGGAATCTTTGCATCCATCTCTTTGGCTGACGTTGCTTCTTATTATAGGTTGCAAGACAAGGAAGAAACACTTAATACCAAATGGCTGTTGTATTTCCTGACTCCAACATAGGACATTTTAAGGTCGTGGTGGCAAGACCCTTCTAAGTTTTGGGTGAAAAATGATCAAGTGTATAGGATGGAAGGCCTGAAGAAAGTTTACGAACTCATTTTTGTAGTGATGAATCAATTGTACGGGAGGCTTGACATTGATACCTTTCTCAGGTCATGGGTCCCTATCATGTACGCTGTCGCCACCATAGGTACAAAATTCAACTCGGTTAGCATCCTTACTTCCGTGTTGAAGACTATCATACATGCAACGAAGTATCCTGAGGAAGACCAACCATCGTAATTGTACATGGCCTCGTACCTATTAGATGCAATATGTGCAAGATTTCATTTCGAAAACTTGAGTTATAACTGGACAAAAGTTATGGCAAAACCCGTGCACCAATATTATAAGATCGTTTGGGACCCAAGTTATAAAAGTGTACATGAGTCCATTGTAGGTTTTAGCCCCATACAGAAATTACCTGCATACAAATTCTAAAACACAGAAAATAAACAATGTGAGATCATAACACACAAAACACATATACATCGATATTTTCCCCTGGATCCCAAAACCGGGACTACCAGCTTGATTTTTCATTATGCTCCTTTCAATGTTACGATACATATATACACATGTTGAAGCATCCAATACCATGGACCGAAAACCATTGTTCCAAAAACCATGTGCGGAAACCATGCACAAAACCATAGGTAGGTTTACCCACATAATATAGGGTCACAAAAAATTCCCTAGGGCACTACCCTAGACACCATAGAGGGGGGCTAACCGCCCCCTTCAAACCCCCTGTGAGGTGCCCGCTCTGCAATCAGCGCAACAAAGGGGGGGCTCCGCCACCCCTCTAACCCCCCGGTTCACTAGGAAAGCTAGTCGTGGAAAGAATATAACACAACCCAACATCCATCTCTGAGACATTAATTGCCCATTTGTACTAGTTTCTCTTCGGAGAAGATCCTCTTTGCATGTTGAAGAGAGCTATAGAGACTATTACTAAAGTAGTGTATTGGTTCCCCATTGAGGAGGGAATGTTGATTAGGGTATTTGGCTTGTATAAACCTCCTCACACACTTCCCAGCTTTGCCACAAACAAATTACTATTGTAGGAGGTATGTTATCATATGAATACAAGTTTTTAAAACATACCAAGTAAGGGGAAGAAAAAGCCTTGGCCTGCCTTCCCTCTCACTATTGGGGCATACACTGTTGAAAGTTTCATGGAAGTTGATGCAAATGTCAAGGATATCAAGGGTTTTCATTTTGTGACCTTAAGTCACCATACTTATGATCCCAAAAGGATGGTATCCATGCATTGTATGAACTTAAATTTTAACTGGTCATACCTGAATACCAAGCAGTGTCATGAAGCTAAGGTTAGAAAATGGTACAATGCGGCTAGATAATTCGGCCCAAGTGAGAAACAAGAATAGGAAGACGAGCAGGTTGAGAATTCTTAAGAGAACATAAGACTACAAACCAGTTGGGCCTTTCTCAAGAGAAAAGGGAAGCAACAAAAGGTAAGTGGTAAACTTAAAAAGAATAAAACTGAGGAACCAGAAGATCCTTCATGCAAGAAAAAGGAAAAGGAACATGGTGAAACTATGAAAGAAATAAATGAAACCCTAGATGGGAAAAAACAAAAGTTGAAAAGGAAAAGAGAAGAAGAGCTAAGGAATTCACAAAAAATTGTTCATCAACAGCTCAAGGACATTTAGGAGCAGCAACTTGAAGAAGAAGGAAAGAAGTATTAGCAAGAGGAAGAACGACTAAAAAGGGAGGAAGATGAATGATGGATCCAAGAAGAAGGGGAAAAGGTTAGGCGAGAGCAAGAAGAGATGGAGAATAAGGAGAAACAAGAATAAGAACTCAAGAGGAGGTGAGAGAAAGAAGAGAAGGAAAAGAAAAGGATAGAAAAGAAACATAAGAGAAACTATGATGAGGAAAAAAGGAGAAAGGAAGAATAGGAGCTGAAGAGAGAAAAGGAGGAGATCAATGAGAAAAACAAGCAAGATCTCTAACAACAGTAACAACAACAAGAGTCTGATGCACATGTTGAACTTCCTCCATTAGTTGTTCCTCCATCCACCCCCTTACCAAAGGGAACTTACCTCTTAAGTAATTGGGCATTCTTGATGAAGCAAAAGAGGAAGTATTGGATGTCACAAGACTTAGTTTTGACCAAGTCAATCATAATATTATGGAGAAAAGTAGAAAGTATTATGCTTTGAATCGCACAAGACCCCTATCCATTACCATAAAGAAAGACATTGTCCTAGATACTACAATAAATCCCGAGATGATTGATTCAGTTGGAACTTCCTTTATAGTCACGATTGAGATAAATGTAGGAAGAATGAGGAAGTAGATCATGGAACTCAAGGAAATCTCTACGCCTCTTAGCAAACAGCTACCAATGTAGAAAAAGACAGGAAAAGGCTCGAAGAAGAAAATAAATGCTTTCTCCTTGCTCACTCAAGCACAAAAGAACTACAACCATCAATCAAGGAAGAAGTTGAGACCCTGAGAGAAGCCATGGAAGTGGGCTATGGGGAGATGTCAAAGCTGCATCACACCATGTCCCTTATCCTAGTCATATAGGCCGACATGAAGGAAAAATCCGTCATTATAAAACAAGCTATCAAACCTCTAAAAAACGTTCATGAGTGGACAAATAACTATCCATATGCACTGGTAGTTCTCCCAAAGAAGGATTAGATAACCACCAAAAACGACAAAGTCCATATATGCATTAGGATCCAATCACAAGATAAGCTAGCTAGGGATGTTGATAGGGTTCTTGCCTCTTACAAACATTTGCTGAGTGGTTTGGATTTTGTGATTGAAGTTCATGGGATTCCTTCCATTGGAGCAGTTGGAGAATTAAAGAAGTAGGAGGAAATCCTACAGGAGGTTCAATCAATTCTCAACCTTTTAAGGAAGAGAAGCACTCTCATTCCAAGTTAGTAACTCTATCCAATCAAATCAAGGTCAAGAGAAGCACTCTCATTCCAAATTCCCTTGAATTCCTCCACATACACGATGAAGAGTAGCCGAAGGTGGCCACAATAGCTTTTGAGTACAAGCTCTAGCACCCCTACCCCATGAAACTGTTGCACATAGATGTACCATAATTGTCTATTACTAAATTGTTAGAATATAATAAATTTGTTTTGTTGTGAATAACAAGGTAGGATATAGTAGAAAATTGTAGGAATTCAAAAGGTCATGAGATAGTCCAAGAGTCACGGGTAGACTAAAATTCACACTCTTTTCTATAAATATACCCTCTGACACATTATAAAGGACTTTTAGCTTTGGACTTATTCTAGTACATTGTTTGAGAACTTATGATATTTTAGTAATTGCAAGGAGTAATAGTATATTTCCACTATTGGATTCGATGAAGACCTTGTATGTTGGTGCCATGAATATTATTAGGTTATTGAATTGAAACTTCCTATGCCCTTTGGTGTATTGTCTCCCCATGTGTCTCTTGGTGTTGTGCATTTTCCTTTGCAACACATGGATGGTATATGATATGCTAACCTTATTCTTATGTTGATAAATTGTTTTATTGGAATTGGCATAGTATCATTGTGGACTGAGCACTCATTTGTGGTTTCAATGGTTAACAATCACGAACTCATTTTTGGTTGCTAAACTTATTTCTTATTTATGTGTGATCTTATTTAAAGTCTTGCTAACTACGATTTTCTTAGGATTTATTCTTTGAAGTTATGTATTTTCTATTTCTGGTATCTTTTTTATCAGGCATTCATTAGTTACTTACTTGCATTTGCTGAAGTTTATACATTCGCCTTAACCGATACTCTCTTTGTCATTCGAAGAAAAATTCAACCAACGGGATGGCAGTTGGGCCTAAATACCAGATGGGATCCATAAACCAAATGGTGTAGAATTTGATATGGATTATGCATTAGGATGATCCCATACTATTTGTGATAAATTCAAGCCTATCGACATAACCTTGAATCCCACAATTTATGCAATGCTTCATAATAGAGGGATCTTTAATTTAGTGGCCCTGTAGTTTATGGCTATATATATTATAAGTTAACAAATATATATATATATATACTCATCGTAGCTATTGTATTAATTGAAATATTTCATGGTCAAAAGGTCATCAGTTTGAAACTCTCTCGACAAAAATCAACTCATGCTAAGGGTTTGGGTGGCCCAGGCACCGTACTCCCCTCATGATTTTGACAACTTAGATGCCCTTAACTCACTGCCATAAGTTAAGCGTCCCAATAATATCAAGATTCAAATTACCCAACCAACAAAAAAAATAATTATATATTATATTATATAATTAATTAGTTAA
The DNA here is from genome assembly GCA_031772625.1 of Pinus tabuliformis. Lineage (NCBI taxonomy): Eukaryota > Viridiplantae > Streptophyta > Pinopsida > Pinales > Pinaceae > Pinus > Pinus tabuliformis. The sequence continues at coordinate 897,085,841 of CM062816.1, read as the reverse complement.
TATTAACTACTGATATATAACTAATATATAATATTTTTCTAGTATTATATTAATTAAATATTATAATAATACATAATAATATTAATGAAAATTATTTAATTAATAATAAGGAAAAAAACGTAGAGAAAAGTTAAAACAAGTTTGGTATTTATTATTTTTTTGAGTCATAATCATTGCATGCATAAACCATAAAACACTATTATATAAGTTTTATAAAAATATAATATAATAACTCATAAAACACCATTATATAAGTTTTATAAAAATATTTTTAATAACTGAAATATTTTCAGAAAATTTAGAACCTAATTTGGTGAATCAAGTGATTTGTAAATAGTCTTAAAATCAATGTAAAAATAAACAATTTGTTTGTAAATAGCCTTCAAATCAATGTAAAACTAAACAATTTTAAAAATGATTATGAATCAATCTTTTATCTTTTAATTTTTTTGGTGTAAGAAATTTAATAGTAAAAATGTTTGAATATTATTTTTGAAAATAAAAATAAATTCACCACCAAAAAGTCAAAGATAACCAAAATCTCAAAAACTTAAAACACAGCCAAAATCTTAAAATTACAACTATACTTGAATTTCCAAAAACATTTACCATAATTTTCTGGACCAATTTACTCCTGGGGTCTCACTGCAAGGTCTTCTAACGCCCCTGACACTCTTACAAGGTCTCATGAGTGACTGTAGTCGTACTCTCAAGAGGTCTCAGTGTTACGATGTCTCACTACTGTCGATGCCCATGACATGTGTAAGCGCAGTCATCTGCATGAGACACCTCTATGCCCCTCCGCGTCCATAAGCTGGACCGACACCTCTCTGCTCTCTATGGATTCCTTTCTGCTTTACTCTGCATTACTCTGCAGTGACTTGTGATATGCTAGATATAAAGTTGTTTTTAGTATAAATTTTTGGATTTTTTTGGTGTTAGAGTTCGGTGGAAATATTTAAATTAGTGTTTTGACTATATATGGATTCAGCACTCTCAAAAACTTCCAGGGCACTTCAATTATGCAAAGATTACTTTTAATGCCCCTAACACTCTTACAGAGTCTCATGAATGACTATAGTCTCAAGAGGTCTCAGTGTAACCATGTCTCACTACTGTCGATGCCCATGACATGTGTAAGCGCAGTGATCTGCATGAGACACCTCTGTGCCCTTCTCCGCATCCATAAGCTGGACCGAAACATCTCTGCTCTTCATTGATTCGTTTCTCCTTTACTCTGCAGTGACATGTGACATGCTAGATATAAAGTTGTTTTTAGTATAATTTTTTGGAGCGTTGGAATTCGGTGGAAATATTTTCTGTGAAATTTTGTTTTGTATTATTTAAATTGGTGTTTTGACTATAATATATGGATTCAGCATTCTCAAAAATTTCGAGGCCACTTCAATTATGGAAAGATTACTCATTAAGTTTCTGATTTCAATAAATTCCTGCCCGATGTTAGAGAAATTAGACCGGAAAAACCGCCAAATATTTTTTAAAAAATCACACTAAAACAACTCCAAAAATTAAATTAATGTAGAAATAGACCCACTTCAATATAAAGGAATCAGTGCAACACCTGCAGTACTTAAGAATCAGCCAAGGACATACAGTTACCTCACTTCCAGGGATGGAATCTGACGAGTCATGGGCTGATTTGTCTAACCAATTTTGTTGACTGGTCAATATTTTTTTGGTTAAAATAAGGTAAAAACGCTTCAGATGTTTCAGATTTAAAATTCTTACCCTGCCAACTACCAGAGTGTGGTCTCCAATTTGACCAGACATTCAATTCCATCCTGTCAGAGAAGTTCTTGACTCCTACGAGTTCTTCTCTCTGTTCGATTTTTGAATCCTTAAGAAAGAGAACAATCTGAGAGAGGATGGCAACCTGAACACTTTGGGTATCGTCATTAAGAACAAAGCATCTAACCATGTTTATACCTCAACTTCTATTTTCCTCTTTGCGCTAAAGATGAAGGGCCTCTCCCCCTTGATTTAGAACTCAATCATTGAGCTATTTCTCCTGCTACGAGATTTTCCAGCTATTTCTCCTGCTAGGAGATTTTCCATATAGCACAGGGGAATATTCACTCGTCAAGATAATGCGAGAAAACTATACACTTAGCGGTCGCGTTCTTTATTCTATTAACTTCCCCATCTCTGAATAAGCCTGCAAATATGAGACTGGTGATGAGATTGTGTAAGTACCATTGTTTTTACTTCGATCGTAAACTTTGGAATATTCCGATGGATAGGAAGTTAAATTATTATTTTCTACAGCAGCTTTAAGAATATTTTGATTTTAAATTTTGGAATATTCGGATGGACATGAAGTTAAATTATTATATTCTATTGCAGCTTTAAGAACTTCCTGATCGACAGGAAGTAAAATTCCTATTCCCATTGCAGCTTTAAGAATATTTTGATGGACATAAGAAAATGTTTTATTTGATCTTAGCTTTAAAAATATTCTGATAAATAGAAAGTCAATTTTTTTTGGTTGATTTTAGATTTTAGATATAGAAAGACAAAAATGTTGATTTTGTTATTTTTTTAGATTTTTAAGAATATTTTAAAATCTGCTATCCAATTAATTTTTAGAATTAAAATAAAAACAAACTAACAATTTGAATTTCTATGTGATTTTGCTGAAATCTCTAACAATAAACTAATGGCTGCAGCTGCATAAAAAAATATCAAATTTATTTTACATACCATTCTAATAAATCCTTATAAAAATTTATGTGAAATTGAATAAAAAATATATAAAAAACCAAAATATAGAAAAAAAGAAAAAGTGAAAACTAAGCCCGGGGATGGAAGTAAAAGAGTTCATACAAAGAATGCAATGAAGGGTGTATATATAGAGCCAGACTCACTATAAATCAATTCTGTTTAGAAATATCTCTCACGCTGAACAACATGCAATTGATATTTTTTTATTTATAAGAATATTTTAGTTTCAATTACTAATTTTATATATATATATAAATATGATATTTTAATATTTTATTTAAAGTAAATATACTAATATTATATTTGAAATATTTTTAATTATTTATTTTAGTGTCATGTAGTATAGGTTAAATATTTTATAAACGAATCACATTTTTATTTTGGTTATTATTATGTTTTTAAATAATAAACTTCATTTTCATATTAAACACTAGAGTAAACAAAAAGACCTATTGTATCACAAGTGTGTGAGATGAACCATTTTCAAAATAAAAATGTTTAAATATATTCACAAATATATAAAGTAGAGGTAGAATCATCGCTCTCTATATATAAATAATATAGTTTAAATATAAGAAATTTAATTTAATAACACAAAAATAAAATATTTATTAGATTGTACGTATATTTGTTTTTATACATTTATTATTACTAATGGGAAGTTGTAAGAAAATGATGGCCTCTCCTAAAATGTTATTAACAATCTAAACTTAATTTTTTTTGGAGGGATAACTAAGTGTATTTCCATAATTAATTTGAAGTGTATTTCCATAATTAATTTGAAGATGGCGTAAAAAGATAAAATGTCAGAAAATTAGTTGGCTCTTAGGATATATAATTTGTATTTATAGAAATAGGTTTTTCTAAAATTGGTATGTTATTTTTCGTGCAAAATATAATACACATGTTTGGGTTATTGCAACTTTTGAGTACCTAAATGATAGAATCTTGCTACAAAAATTTATAGAGTTGTAGAAAATATATTGTTTGAGTGCACTACTATGTTTCCAAAATGTATAATCTCACTTTTATATTTTCTTAATATTATGAATGGCATTATATCATTTAAATTACAGGGTCTTTTGTTAGTGCAACCTAAAGCGGTCTTACCATTATCAAGAATTATAGATTGTAGGTCTCACTGCCCTTTATAGCACCATATAATTTTTTTCCGTATGGTTAAGACCCCAACAAGTTATACCTAGAGGGATGTATTTTATGATTTTTTTATAAGTCAAGAGAAAAAGGTATTAAAAATAGCTATATATATATATATATATATATATATATATATATATATATATATATATAATCCACTTTAAATGAGCATGTAGTTTCATGGACAATGGATTTGCATAACTTACAGAAAAATAATGATAAAGATGGAGATGTGTATGTGTTCCTAAAAAATTCATGTTTTTATGCATTTGTAGCCCAATCACTAGGTTCAGATCCTACACCTATATATGAATCAACCAAGTGATCCTACACCAATATCTGAAGCAACCAAGTCACTGAGCATATAGGATTCTCTCGAGGGAAAATTTAAATTCAAAAAAATGCATGCCTACTCCTAGCATGTGCACATTTATAGTGCTAGGAATGTGAACATATTTCTATAACTAATGACTTTGATGCATGGGAAACGATTGAGGTGGGTTTAGTGGGGGTGGGGAGGTTGAGATAATGGGGTTGGGGAGGGTGAGGGAGGGAAGGATAGCATGGCCAAAAGATATAAAGAGAGAGAAATAGAGAGAGAGTGGGGGGTGGGGAAGAATGATTTAGTGAGTGAGGGGAGACAGAGAGAGAGTGAGAGTTGAAAATGAGAGAGATAAGAAAAGAGGGTGGAGAAGGGAGAGGGAGGGAGGTATTTGTGGTTGAAATAGGGATGGAGAGAGAGACAAATTTGGATGGAAGTGTTGCAAAGGGGGGAGAGAGAGAGAGAGAGATAAAGTGGAGGGGGAAGAGAGAGGAAGTGTGAGATATAGAGAAATGGTGTAGAGGCAAAGAGAATGAGAAAGGGGGAGGGAGTGAGAGAGAGAGATTGATGGAAAGAGAGGGAGTGTGGGAGAGACAGAGAAAGATAAAGGGAGGTAGATAGAGATAGTGCTAGAGGGAATAAATAGATAAAGGCAAAGTTGGAGGGGGTTCATTGTTAAGAGAAAATTGAGTGAGGGAGGGAAGGATAAAGAAATAGAGGAAGAGGTAGGGAAGAAGGAGAGAGAGGAAAAGTGAGGGAAGGAGAGAAAGGGGGAGAGAGAGAGGGTGGAAGAGAGAGCGAGAGCGATATAGATAGACATGGGCAAGGGGAGAGAGAGAGAGAGAGAGGGAGAGGAAGAGGGAGGGAGATATAGATAGATATGGAGGATAGATAGAGTGGGAGGTGGGGGGTTGTTATGAAGCATGGACTAAGTGAGGGATGGAGCGGTATAGAAATAGAGGAAAGGGGAGGGAGGCAGGAGAGGGAGGGAGGGGTAGAGGAGAGAGAGAGAGAGGATAGATAGCGAGATGAAGAGGGAGTAAGATAGATATAGATAGATATGGGATTAGAGATAGAAAAGGGGGGAGGAGAGAGAGAAGGATAGATGCGGGAGATAGAAATAGAAGTGGAGGGGGGATGGAGAGGGAGAGAGGGAATAAGTGAGCATATGGAGAGAGAAGAAGAGAGAGAGAGATAGTAAGGGCACAAGGGAGTGAGGATAGAAGGAGAGAGAGAATGGGAGATAGCACAGGTTGAGGGAGAGACATAAAGAGTGAGAGAGGGAGAGGAGAGATTGAGGAGGAAAGAGGGGGGAAAGAGAGAGTCATACAAATAGTGGAAGAGAGAGAAAGAGACAGACAGGTGAATATTGAGAGAAAGGTAGGTATGTGTGTGTCTCCCTCTCTCTATCTCTCTCTCCATATATATATATATATATATATATATATATATATATATATATATATATATGGAGAGAGAGAGAGAGGGAGGGAGATAAAGACAAGGAGGGAAGAAGAGATAGAGATAGTGGGACACATTGAGGGAGTGTGGGAGATAGAGATAAAGAGGGAAGAATAGACAGAGAGACACAAAAAAATACAAAAATGAAAATATATCGATAGAGAGTATTGGTGTGAGAAAGAGAGAGGGAAGGAGACACAAAGATAGGAGAGAGAGGAGGAGGGGGAAGATAGAGGGGAGAGAGTGTAGAATTTTCTTATAGATTCAAACTGCAGTTTTGTTAAAACAATTAGCTTGAATCTACTCTACTCACCACCGAAAACAAAAATTGATCGATCAAATCATGAAGCAGAGAAGGAAGAATTTCAATCACACATAACATAATAATTTTATGGGGTAAGCCACAACTAAAAGCCCCTGCTATCTGTATATTGCATTATTCAGAAGATTTGGGAAGAAGCTATAATGCTTGTTTATCCAAAAAAGTATCTAAACAAGTTGAATGTATCTCACTGCTTCACAAACCAACTCAAGCCAATACTTAGCCAAATATGTTGCCTTGCAAGTTCCTACTTCCTTGTGTTGTTTTCTTGGGAATCATCCCATATTTAATTTGGAAATTCCTCACTCATAACTATGCAATCCATCCATAGGCCTTCCTCTGATTACATGCATCATAGATTTAATCTAGATGATTTTATAATTGATAGTACAGTGTCCCTAAACTCTAATATCAACTAGGCCTTTCTCAGAAATGACATGTATGAGTCATTTATGAGTGAATGATAAATTATTTGATTGAACAATGCAAATTAAATCCAACTTAATTCACTTGACCTCTCACACTTCTTCCATCAGCTAGAACTAGTTTAAACGAATTTAACTCAATTAAACTGAATTAAATAATTACAACTCAATAGGAACTAAACTTGGGCCCCTAAAATTTAGGGATCACTCTACATGAATCTGGATAGACGAACAAATTAAATTTTCTGAGCGAACTAAGTCAACTTAACTTATATAATTGTTACAAGTTACTATGAGAGTATAATTACAATTTAATTCCTAATTTAATTCAAGAACAAATTAAATTAGGATTTTTCTTGTTGCATTTTTTAAACACTCCCTCTCAATAAGAAAGGGATTATCTTCTACCTCGATCTCGCCTCTGTCAAAATCGAATTTGCATATTGATAATTCCTTTGTCAAAATATCTACATCCTTCTCCTCTGTACAAATGTACTGTAGCAACATGATTCTCCTCTGCACACAATCTTGTAGATGGTGATACCATATGTCAATATGCTTGGACCAGTAAGAAAAAAGTAGATTCTCAGAGAGATTGATACAACTCTAATTGTCACAGTAAATCACTCACTGTAGAATCCATCCGTTGACCAAACAACTCAACAAGGATCTTCCTCATCCAGATAGCCTCACAAGTTGCTTGACTAAAATCCATGTACTCTGCTTCTATTGAACTGAGTGCAACTGATATTTGCTTCTTGCTATACCAAGAAACTATTGTTGACCCAATACTAAAGATTCCCCCTGATGTGCTCTTCCTGTCGGATGGACTTCCTGCCCAATATGCATTTGTGAAGCCTTGAAGATTCACTCCACTGGTAGAAAATGGCTAATTAGTTACTAAAAAAATGACTAAAATTTGCATATAAATGACCATTTTTTAGTCAGTGACCAATAGTAGCTAATTTACAGTATCTTATAACGCGACCAACGTTTAGTCGTTTTTAGCTTAGTCATCAATTAATTGTCTCAATTTTATTGTCTAGTAGTATATTTAGTCATATATTTGGTCATTAATTTAATCATTGATTTAGTCATTGATTTCCACAATTAATGATCAAATATACAACAAAATATATTACTATATGAATGTAGGATAAAACCAATTAATGATCAAAGAAATATGACCAAAACATTAGTCATGTTATAAGATATTGTAAATTAGGTACTAATATTCATATATATGCAAATTTTAGTCACCATTTGAAACCAATTAATGACCAAAGAATATAACGATATTTTGGTCCTATTATAAGATATTGCAGATTAACCACTAATAATCATATTAATGCAAAATTTAGTCATCATTTATAATCACAATTTTATCATTTGTAGTAGTCATTTATTTATTTTTGGTAGTTTCGTATTCATTATATAAGCGACTAATTTAGTCATGTATTCATTTTATTTGTGTTCATCATTAATCAATATGAACTACTAATCTAGTAGTTTTATATTGATTTTATGTGCTCATTATTAATCAACACAAATTAATTAGTATGATTTTGCGACTAAATAAAAAAAATGTCATACAATATACATATTCATCTAATATGAAAACACAAAGTTACATATGTTAATTACAATCTAAATAATATCATGTGCAAATATAAATAATTTCAACCATAAATTATATTATATAAAATGTCAAGTATTACAATATGAGTGTGAAACTTAATATTGGTTGGACTACAATTTAAACATGCAATATTGTTTCATCACTTCAAAACATTATCACTATGTTTCCAAGACATTGCAAGTGAATTCACCAACTTTGAAGTCTTGAGCATCAATCTCTATCTAGACTATGTGAGATAATGACTCTAAGGATATCAATAGACTGGTTCTCTTCTTTCGCTTTTTGCAGTTGTCGCTCCAGTGTTATTGTTCTCCTATTTCTTTAATTCTTGCCTCTTACCATCAATATTAAGTTCCTCTCCTGAAAACGGAACAAGATACATTGTAGAGTATAAGACATGAATTACGATAAATATTTGAATATAAACTAAAGTAGACTATAAAATATTTATACAACATATACCTCGACATCAACAATGTCAATGCAATTTTTCTCCGTAAAAACTAGAAACTCGAACAATTTTTCAATTAGATAGTGGACACTATGTGGTTAAATGACCTATATAAACAATGAAATTAAAGTGTCACCATAGCAAAGAACAACTTAGTAACCTAGTATTCAAGTATGCACTTGGTCAAGTATAGAAATAACATGTGCTCAAATAACAACATGAAAGTAAACTTTTCTAATAGTCATGAAATTTTATTAACACAAAATGGCTAAAAGGATTTCAATTAATATCATGTAATACTAATCTCATAATCAAGATCTGGATGTTTAAATGGACATGATACCAAGTATTTTAAATTTCATGTTTAGACAACAAAACAAAATCAAAGGAAACGTTCAAAATACAATCAAACAATAAAGACGAGATATCATGGAATGCACACTGAAATTATAAAATATTTTCTTACCTATCCACCTATGTCTTGTCTAACATTCCTAAAACATATTTTTTTCGCAAAATAGCCAATAGGTGAAAGAATCAAAACATTAAAAATCATAGGAATCCTGTCTAGAAACATTTCCAAAGTTGATGACGCAAGTTCTTGAAGGATCTCAAACAACAACTGAATCATATCCAATACATACTCTACATTGTCTCCCCATCCTTTTTTTAATCTCATTTCCTATAACCTGCCCACATCAGAGTCAAGTAAAAATCAAACAAGGGCATTGACATTTGTTTTTATCTTTATATCTATAAACTTTGAATCTAATTTGTTTAAGCAACATATTAACTCATATTTAAAGTCTTCTTGTCATGAGAAGGTATCAATTAAGTAGGACAACAAAAAAATTGACCTTAATGAGGTAGGAAAAACAACATATATGCAAAATAAAAAACCATATATTACTTCTGTTCGAACTTTGTATATGGTGTATTCTCAGACAAACTTTTAAGATGTTCCTCTGCCTTTACAAAAGCAAATTATAGCTTGTTTAAATTCTATATCCTTTCATTCAACATCAATTTCTACAAAATAAATGTCACGTGTTATTCTTTCCCATTTCTCAACGTGCTACAAATGATAAATTGAAATTCACATAAAACCAAGAGAAAACCCTTTTCTAACCAAAACAAACAAACAATGCCTCTAATAAAACTTTACACCTCAGAAATTACTCTACCATGTACTTAGGCTAAAGGTGATATTCTTTGAATCATCTTTAGGTAATACTTAATGGGATATTCATATTTTTACTGCGATGTAAATTTGATGTTAAAAACAATATATAAATCCAAGTTATTATCATTTCCACTATTGATCCATTCTTAACTAGTTGTACCCCATAGTATCATTTTCGCATGTTATCTCCACATACCCACCAAAAATATCAAATATGGCAAACAAATGGAATTTTGGAATTGTTTCTAAAACTATGTTGTATACACACCCTTCCAATGTACCTGACCAAATGTACTCACTTGAATTTCTTCTTTCATATTTATTTACATCCTGAAAAATATCCATTTCAAAAACCAAGTGAACCCCAATATCTTCGGATCCTAACACTCATTGATATATGCTACAAACCATAGGAATTAGTAATCTCTTACAATCAAAATTCTTAAAGTATAATTGTTTGATGAAGAATAAAGAATGGTAGGAGAATGATAATTCTCTCACAAGTAATTACCAAGATGAGAAATTCAAATTGCAATCGAATTTCAACACTTATTTGGAACCAATGATATGATTTGTATATTCAAAATTCTTATATATAAATATTATTTATACGTAAATATTAGTTGTCCTATTATGGATATTACCATACTCCATATATTCTGAATATTTGTGAGTATACGAACCTTGTCTGTTATAGACTCACTGAAACCTACCAAATATTCAAGAGAATTAGCAACTCTTTGATGATAGCATCCAACTTTTTCATCATGGGGATACCAAAGAAATGTTGCTCTATTGGATTAATTATACAAGGATAGAGCATGATCTATCAAGGCTCTCAATTGCAACCTGACTTTATACATTTGTTCCAGGTTGGATGCATACAAATTCCAAGCTGAGTTTAAGCTTCATATTTCTCTCTTGCAATTTCCATTGAGTAAATTATTTGTCTTTTATTGGCCCGCAAGATTCTACAACCTTATCTATGGATTGTTACTTAAATGACTACTCTGAAATTTATTAGCTTTATTCAAGAAATATTACACCTATTCTTTAAATTCAAAATCTCTTCATCGATTAGTGTTAGTGAGGGTGTATTTGCATACAACTTACCACTACTCTTAACATTAGCTACAATCTGCAATATCTTTAACTCAATTATGTTAGATATTGTTTGGGTCAGATATAGTTTAAGTTTCTTCACAAGTTGTGTTTATAATCTTGCTCGACTTGGTTGTTTTAGGTCATAGACTGATTGTAATTGGTAGTAGAGGAATTAGCTTCAAGAGAAGAAACTCATATAAAGAAGAGACATTGAGTTTGAGAAGAAGTGACATGTGAAAGAAATCTTCACTTGTTTTATTCTCGAGGCAAATTTTTATTCAATCTCAATTTGCTAAGGAGAAACAACAAGATAAATTCATACTTGGAAACTAGTTCACATGAATTTCTTTAGTAGAATAAACTAATTCAACTATGCCTAGAAGGTAAATGGGATGATAAAATGAAGAATTTATTTATCTCTTTATATGCAAAGATATAAGATTGAACAGATATGAAGAAGACTTTCTTGACTTTCAGTCACATGCTAAAGATGAAAACAAATGAGAAAAGTGAGTTTAAGATGGACAAAATGGCTAAATCTGAACTATAAATTTCTACATAGTTAGTTTGAAGACATCCATACAAAATGTATATTCTTCATGTGAGAACACTGGCTTATAGGATGATTTTTTTAGTAGTTAGGCAATAAATATTCTGTCAAAGGTATAGGCAATGTTAAAGTTTAGGGAGCTCACAATTGTTTGTTTCCATCAACTCTATTGAAAGGAATATCATCCACCTGCACAAATAAGAGAAGGGATGCTACACCACACTACTTACCATCAATCTAATTAAATATCTTACAGTGGGACATGACTACTTTAATAACAATTTGTACATTCAACAATATCATGCTCCTCTCATTGTTCATGTAATTTTGTAGTTGTAAGGATGCAAAGAAAGGGTGGGATGGATCAAATCATGGAAAGAAAGGATGGGGATGGTATGGAAATCAAGTAGCCAAGAAGGGGAAAAAATGAAGGTAGAAGACAACATGGCTTGAGATGAATGGTGGAAAAATTATGAAATGGGAAACTGACAGCTAGGGGATAAGGAAAAAGGGAAAGAAAGGGGACATAATCTAATAATGTTAAGCAACATAAGTTGTTTATCCACAAATAAATAAACTTGAGAAAATATAAATGAGAGAGTCTCAATTATCACATGACAAAGATTAAGAAAATGAGTTTAGGATGGAGAAAATTCACCTAAGATTTGGCATTATGGATTGTATGTCCATGGATACCTTCTTGAAAAATTCTTCGTTGTTGAATTCATGAGAGCTTTTCACTGAAACATTTGATGCAAACCTATCAAGGCTTGGTAAAACTAATTCCAACCTCCATATCAAGGTTGTCATGGATGAACCTCGGAATCTTCTTCCTTATGTGTTTGATTCCCCAATGAAAGAGGGAGTTGGCTACTAAAATGGATAAGAATATTCTCGGGTTTCCATTAGGCAAGGGGAGATCATAATTTGTCAACAACCAATTGGGTTGCTAGGCTTTTTTGATTAACTTAGAAGTAGTGATGATAGAAAAATCACAATGAGTGGTTAGTTTTGACTCTCCTATGATGAGCAAAAATCAATCTTCTAAGGCACCTAGTTCTACTACAGAAAGGTGTATAGCAGTGGTAGGGGACTTTCATTTCATTGATCGTTGTCTACTTATCTCTTATAACCATGATTGGGTGTATGGCCATTTTATTTACACCTTCTATGACAACAACTGCCTCCCTTTTAAATGGATTAGAGTCATCAATAAGTTGTGTTGCACTCGCCCACGATTTGGTTTACTAATGAAAATATGCATTGAACAAATCGATGAACGTATTGAAATTCATCCGTGAAACCCTAACTGTCGGTGAATAACCATAAAACGTAGAACAAATATGTGGGAAAACGTAGAACAAATCTGCAGCTAAGGCATCATAGTTCAATGGATTTGAAGAACGGGCAGTAAAACGACTTTTGTTAAATTATAAATTTGACCAATACATTTCAATATGCCTCGTGGGTGATAAAATGATTATGATCATGCCTCTACATGAAAAATATTCTAATTTTCCCATAAACAACTAATATGCTAATTGAATTCTTGGACCCACTAACCTTGAAAACTAAAGTTCCATTCTTCACACCACTTAAATCCACTCTTTTCCACACAGCTTACCATACCATAACCAAACTTAAGTCATTTGGGCTGACGAATACATAGCTTGTATGTATGTAAATTTGATACACGTTGGAAGGGGAGGAGACTAGTTTCAAGAACTAGTATCATACACTCACATATTTCATTTTGGATAAGCCAGACTTGGGGTCATTTCCACTGCTTTTGAATGATGTCTGTGTGAGGCAAGATCGAGGTGTTGTCAAAAATCACAATATGAACATTGAGAAGCATTAGCATCACCCAAATCAACATCATTAAAAAGATGACCATCAACTTTTCTTTCATCAAATATGAAGCTTTATGAGAGAAAGTAATGCAACTCACCTTTAGGCAAGGAACCAACAACAGAACTATGATCTTCCTCTAACTCAGAGTTTGCAAGCCATGCTGGAACAAAAGCTCAGAGAGACGACTGTAAGATAATAATGCATTAGATCCCTTATTGCACTTACCCTTTCAGGGGTGATGGTACTGGACATTTTGTTTAGTATACTTACACATCTGGTTAGAAAGACAGGAAAGTCTCCAAAATGCTATTTCAAATTACTGATACACTAGCATTAGTTTTGTGAGCTCACAGGATAGTACAATTAATGAGAGATTATACTACAATGCTTAATCCTTATATATCTACATGGGGGGGATTAAAATTCAGGAGGGTAACGCTGCAAGGAAGGTCCCTTTAAATAGTAGCGATACTAGTATCACATACAATCTTATTATAATGAGCATGATTTTAAAACTAAATATGCATCCACTTACCTCTAACTTTCTCATTCTGTACTCCTGCAAAGCCATATCTTGTCTGATATGGAAATAGACTGCTCCTCATAAAATTGTCTTCCTTCTCTTCTATGTTAATGGCTTCAGAAACCACAGTTTACAACTAGAATTTAGGAACCTTTTCATTCCCTCAAGAGAAACCCCTTGGAATTGACGAGGAGAATTAGCAATCACCCTCCTAGTAACATAGCTATCAGAGCCCCCCATTATATGCCCATAATTTTCTCTATATTTTACCTCTCTAGAAAATGATGGAATTTTCAATGGACACAAATCACATGTGTTAAATCCTCTTTTTTCTTCACAGTCATAAGGTGTTGTATCTAAAGGGCATTTGGCATATGAGAAGTTCATTCTATTGTGCTTACCCATGCTATTCGTTTCTGCATCTATAACATCTGATGATTGAAAAATACTACCCTATTTGTCTACACTTTTATACCCCATGTTCTTTAGAGGAGAAACTTTAGCTTCAGTAGTTATAGGTCCAATGCTTAGTCCTGGTCCTCTACCTTTGGTGAGGAAAGGTATACTCTTAATAAATCTACCATTTTTGTTTGATTTGGAAGCCTTCAATAGGCCTAGTATACCTCTTTCATACCTTGGGTCTCACAAACTCTTCAATTCACTCACACTAGCACAGATTTTCATCATATCCTTGTTGCATCGTCTATTCTCATTCATACTGTTTACAGATAGAGGGTGGTTAACCTATACATAAGAAGAAAATTGATTGCAAATCTTTCTCTTATTTTGATGTTGTGCATAAGAAAAATATCTTGACTTTTGATAAACTGAAGTGAAGCAAAAACCAAATTTCCTCGGAGAGTGTTTGGTATTTTCCTTTTCATGATATGTAAAGCTGGGAACAAATCTAACTAAATGGTTTTTAGCCATACTAAATTGATTCCTTGGTAGGTTCTTAGAAGATGGAGGAGAAACCATCACAAGAGAAAATTTCTTGAATATAACTTTCTTACTCTGCTTGTTACCTTTTTGTTCCTTGAATATATCATCGGCTTCCTGTTCTCCTCCCTCAAATTTGCCTCTCATTTCAGCATGTATAGGTCATAGTGTTTCCCTCTCAATTCTTGCGAGAAAAACCCATCACCCAAACACACATATTTGTTCCTGTTTTCAATCATTTCTTCCAAAATATGTTGATTCAAATCCATGGAACTTTTTAACATTCTAGAATTATCATCTATTTCCTTCTATGTGGTTGGTTCTTTCAATGCCATACCTCTAGAATTTTCAAAGTTTATGTTCATTACTAGAGCATTAGGGCCATCATGGCTTTTTAATTTTCCAATGGAAGGTGCTTCAAGTCTTCTGGCCTTCTTCCTTATCTCTTCATTCAACTAAAGTTTGGTGTTTCAGTTTTCAACAAACTTCCTTGGAAATAGAATTGGTTCATCTACCTTCAACTGCAATTGCATCTTGGTGTTTTGGAGAACATAATTCTGTAGACAAATATGTTCTTCATTTTCATTGTTGGTGGATTGTTGCAATGATAAATCCATGCTCATGTCGCTACCTCCGTTCCATCTCCTTGAACCAATGTTTTAAAACTCTGACTCAGCCAAGGGTTGAATCTGACTCCAACTCCAACTCAGTATCAACTCGGCTTGCTCAATTTCAATGACTCGGTCGTTGTAAAAAATACATTAAATATTTTTTTTTATTACAAAAAACATAATTTTAAATATTTTCATTCATGTTTCCAAACACACAACATTAGAATATAGATAGATGACAACATATGATCAAAATAGGCTCACAAATATATCCATTATATCAAAATGGCACCTAGTGCACTCCCCAATACATACATGATGATGATATAGAGATAAAAAAAAAAACACATTACCAAGGAGGCTAGAAATGGCCTCTACAACAAACGTAAAATGTGACCAGTACTACTGGCTAGTGGCTATTGCTAGAGGAGCTAAGATCATCTGGATCAACCACTCGTAGCATATCTAAATGCTTCATAGTTTGTTACTCATTTTTAATCTTGTACCCTCATCAATCAGATTAAATCATCTCACCGAGATGGATGTTAATATATGTATTCATGAGAAGAACTACAAAATCAATTTGTATGTGACACAGATCAAGATATAGGATCCTTAACGCCAAAAATTTTGCATCCACATCTACATGAAGCCATGACAGACCCATCTACACCCCATAGAATATTTTGTGGCTATTCTCTAGTTTTAGGATCCCTTGGGGAAGCTTCAAGTTTGTTCCCATCAACTTTGTAATATGTATAAAGATAAATTGCCATCTTCCAAGAGAGAATTGCACCTATAAACATTCTAACTAGGATCAAATGTCTGATCAACATTTCAATTTCATGTGCCTAGATAGTATCATTGTTTACTTAGAAATTCATATTTTTCCTTGAGGAATTTTATACAATGAAGGAAACAGATGTCTTTCACCATTCTTATAGGACATTTCATGTTCTTGCCAAAAGTTTCACGACATTAGATCCTATCAAATTTCCAGCACCAAACTCATCACTTTCTATTTTCAAGCACTAAACGATTCATGCCACAAGAAGCTGTGTGAAGTGAACAAGTAAACAACCTATGAAAACAACCAGCTAATGTAGAATTCATGTGTCCACCAGCTTTTAACACAAATCTCTTCACCAAAAAGCAAGTAAAAAAAATCATTGTTTTTTTGAGCTTTCAAGCCAATGTTACCGAGCATTGGGTTTCTTTGTGACTTGATAATTTTCCATTCCCTTTCAAGCACAATCTTACCATAATCATTAAAGTTCTCAGTGTTAGCATTATCTTAGGATTGTTCATGTCTATTTGGTGCTCCTCACATCTAAGATGAGCCATGAGGTACAAGTAAATTCGGTCTCTTCCACTACCTGAATTCATTAAGGGAGAATGTCAGATCATGGTTATGTCGATTCTCAAAAAACTTGGGCCATGTTTATCATATATCCTTAGCCATAGTATGCCAAGACTCAAGGCAAGGAGATGAGTTTCAAGGATGTTCTGAGACAAAACTCAAGTCATCACACTCCCAAGAATATAACCTACAACTCATTGGGAATATATATCAAATTTGAAGACGAGATATAATCAATTAAATGCAAACATCATTCCTAGTACAAAATGGAGTTTGACAATTTTGGAAGCTTGGGGTAGGAGAATCAATGTAGTTTTCACAACAATACATAAATTTATTATCATAATCATGACATCATCACAATGATGACTATAGACTATAAATGAATTATCTTACAAGAAAGTATAGTGAAATCTGATACAACAAAAGGTCATATTCCATCGACTTGTTATATCCATTACTAACAACAAGTGTCAAGGAAAAAACCAACTTTCAGTGTTAGAAAACCACCGGTTTCATGGTAGCCCAACAGAGAACTGTTTGCACAATTGATAGTCATGTGAAGCTTTATTGTGCACCCTATTGTGATTTCCATGCAGAATGGGTAGAGGTTTTGGACATATCGGAAATGCTATACAACTATTTTTTGAGTGTTTAGTTTGGTGAATTTGAGTTAGGATTCACTGGAATCTCTCCTAGAGGACGATTTCTGTTGATGGCCTCTTTAGGGCTGTTAAAATTTCTAACTCAATGCAAGAGGCTTGATACATAAAAGTAATGAAGACTAGAAAAATGATTTTGAGGATGATCTAATGAAGATCTTTAGAGAACCCTCATAAGCACCCAATAAGAGAGTGTTGTGAAATCTGAACATTCTCTTTATCACACATGTATGCATTTCTGATCAAATCCCCTATTCTACACAGGTCTCTCTTTTTTATTGTCCATTCGAGAAAGATTTTCTCTGTTGGAATGATAGGCACCCCATGAAACAACTTGAGGGACCCTCTTTGTCTATTGTCCGTTCGAGAAAGATTTTCTCTGTTGGAATGATAGGCACCCCACGAAACAACTTGAGGGACATAAGCTTTCTTGTTTTTTTGGCTCAATGAATTGCAATATGTGATCAACATAACATTCCCATGGAATATGAATATGAAACCGCCTCAGCATGGATGCACAAGATTTAATTTAAAAAACCGAAAAACATGGATTCAGAGGATCTAAATTAAAAAATCAAGAAACCGCTCACCATGGATGCAGAGGATCATTATAAATTTGAATAATTTTACAAACATATCAATAAACATTTTATAGTTTGCATATTAGGGACTAATGAGATTTGCAATGTTTTTAAATTTCAAGATAATTTGTCATCCTTAAAATTTTCCCTAGCAAGGTGGTATTGAGTAGTAGCTACATGTCCCACAACCCTAGAAATGATATAGGGAAGAAGGCCATGCATAGGTCATGATGAAAGTTATGAGTCATCTGAAGTAGCCTTGGCCATGGTTGGGGGAGAAAAATCAATGGTGAAACCCTAAATTTCACTGTGATCCCTGGGTAGATCCACTAGGAGCAGATCCACACCTTCACCATTCTGTATAGGCTTCCACTATAACCGATAAACAAATAGCCATGGAGATCCAAGGTAGTGACATCAATGAATTTGACGGGACCATTGTGCCCCTCTATCATTACAATTCAACATATTTTGGTGTCGCCCGCTTCCCTTTTCCAAACCCTAATCGTCGTATCAGCCGAGCCACTGAGGAGAAAATCACCAATGGCCTCCAAACAGAGAACAAATTGAAGGTGGCCTCTAAGGTAACTGTAGTAACGTGATATTCGGTCTTCCTCCCAGTAATGAATATATCCATCGTAACATCCTTCTTACAAAATGCATGAATCATCCCGACTGAGGGTGAGTGCTTTCATGGGGATCGTTGCATGTTGAGAGTCATCATTAAGTTGTGTTTCACTCGTCCACGATTCCATTTATTCATGAAAATAGGGGCTAAACAAATCGATGAACTTTTCGAAATTCAACCCTGAAACCCTAACTGCGGGTGAATCACTAGAAAAAAGTAGAACAAATCAGTGTCAAAACGTAGAACAAATCTGCAGCTAAGGCATCAGAGTTCAATGGATTTGAACAACGAGAATCGATTTGGATATCCTAAAAAGGTTTCTAACTGTGGGTGAATCATTGGAAAAAGTAGAGAAAATTAGTGTGAAAATGTAGAACAAATCTGCAGCTAAGGCATCAAAGTTCAATGGATTTGAAGAACGAGAATCGATCTAGATATCCTAAAAATCGATCCAGTGACCAACACATGTTTCCATATATTCCTAGTGAAGATTAGAGATTCATATTTCCCTGCTGAACTATTGTTCTCGCCTTTGTCTTTTTGGTGGGAATTAGATCATGGTAAAATATGTTTAACCACACGCCCAATTTTGAGAAATATGTGCTATGTGTTAAATTACAGGATGGATAGATATATTTGAAAGCACTCAATTTTGAGCAATCTGTTTTAAATTTATTTGAAGATTTTTGACATTTTTTTTCTCAACATTTGTTTTTTTAAATGGTATGGAAAATAAAAACTTTTCTTCATTGTGAAATGTCACAAAAGTATGCATGTTAATCACTTTTGACGTCAAAAGTTTCTAGAGCTTAAATATTTGAGATGTAAGAGTGAGATAATTGACACACTAAGTTTTTACATCTTGGATAAGATTTTTGTTTCATTTTATATATTAGAATTTTTCGATGGGCACATTATGATGTTAGTAGTGTTTGGTAGCTTACAAAAACATATTTTTCATATTTTTTTTTTTTCATATCATAGGTTTTTTGATCTGCACATTGAGTAGGGTTGTATTCATATGCTCGTGCACATCATTGTAACCTTGCTCATCATATCATTTTTAGTAGTTCTTGCAAGTTTAGTGATAACCTATCTAGTTGGAATTTCACATTCATAGCTTCATCACTAAATTGAGAATAAAGTGGGGAAATATCCATCTAAGTTGGGAGGACCTAATATGACATAATAGGCCATGATCGTCAAGGAGCATCATCACTAGTAGTTCACCTCCCATGAAGGATCCCTTTCTAGATCTTAAATGCTAGTTTGTTGGTTAGTTGCATAGTTTGTTGTTTCATCTAGCCTTTAATTTGTATGCATGCAAAATTTAAGGATTGGCTCTTCGATGGGTGATCTCTTTCTAAAACTATAAAAATTCCATTGCCAAATTAATAAGAACCAATAATTTTTCTTTGGGATTCATTTATGGTTTATTTTCTCTATTCTCTGGGTTTTTTTTTTGCATATCTTTGTAGATGTTTGAGATAAATATCATTAAAACTCATAACTTATTCTTCTGCATGAAAATTTTCTAGGTTTTGACAACATACCAATAAGACAATGAGTGACATACCTAGACCCTTAGTGTAAGGCATGTTACCATAAATTCAACTTTAATACCATTTTGGAATAAATGAATGTACATTGTCTGACATATAGGTTCATGTGATTGTCCATGATTTTAAAATTCAAGAATGTAGATGAGTTAATCATCCACAACATAAATTGAATGTAACATTAAAGCATAACATTTATATATTAAATAACAAAGTGCTTGGAATATTTATCGTTTTAAATGTTTTACACAACTAGCCAATAGTACCAGGATTTGTTTGGCTAAATCACCTCTAAACTAGGGGCAGACCCTAATAACCCAACAAATGGTTCCATTGCTGGGACCGGGATCTACATAAGAGATGTATGATGCCATGTCATTGAAATCCGATAAAGAAAGAAATTGAAAAGTGGCTGGAAAGAAAGATTCACGAGTTTGCGGCGTAGGAAAATAGGAATCCCAAGTATCGAAGGAACAGTGGTTAGAGTGCAACGTGTATACGGAAACCCATGAAATTTTCTTTGCATCCTTCCCCTCTGAGCTGTATGAGTGGATCGTGAAGCTAGCGGACGACCATAGAAGGTGTAGCCTCAACAAACCAATCGTGTGGACTCCAAAGTTAGTGCACAAACTAGAAGCATTGGAAGATGAGATCGTGCATGCTGTGGACCATTGGCTTGATTGAATTATGGGAGGGTTTATCACTGAGTTCGCGGTAGATAAGTCAGTCAGCTACAGTGAGGCAGAATGATTCTTCCTCAAAGGACTATGAGGTAGTACATTAAATATTTGAAAACTTGGACTAAAATTCTATTGTGTGAAAAGCGGGTTATGCAAATAAATTGATGTTTGAGGCTACATGAAGTGGGAGGATCTATAGAAATGAAGGTATCACAAAGATAGAAAATAGCTCCTTGATTTCACCTTCACAGGAAAGTAAGGAAGAGCTCGTGAAAGTTTCACCAAGAAGTGCAATTAGTCTGGTAAGGCAGTGAATTCCATGCATACCACCTCCACCTACACCACCATCTATTTCACCATCTTCACCCCCATCTCTACCCACAACACCTCCGCCACCACCACAGTTCAATATAGCAAGCACAATAAAATTTCCTGTATTCAGAGGAGTAGGGAACGAAGATCTGGACCAAGTTTGGTTCATGGTAAAGGCTGTATGGGAAGTGCAAGGAGTCACGGATGACAAGATTAAGAAGGCAACACTGGTAAGCACGTTGCAGGATCGTGCACTGACATGGTACATTAAGCACTCCAGTGACAATCCAAATGTAGGGATCACAAATATCCAAGTTGCACTAAACAAGGAATTTAATAGGCCGAAATCAGAGACATAGTTGAGTTATTGGGTTTAAGGAAATCATGATGCTTCCAGGCAAGACCCCCCGGGAGTTGGATCAAAGACTGAAGGGTATGATTCGTGAAGCAAACATGACCTTAACAGATGGGCAGCACCGTGCATGGTTTGTAGCGTGACTAACGCCGCATTTAAGGATGGCGCAGTCGCAGCAGAAGTTATCCACCCAAGCCAAAGCTTTGGAGATTGCAATGAGACTACATGAGACCCCAATACAAGATCCTTGCCTGGGAGTCTAACAAATCCATGCGCAACTAAAAAATTTATGTCTAGAAATGCAGAGTTTGAAACATGACAGGACAACTCGCCTAGAGGCGTGCGAAGAGGTATGGTGCATAAAGTGCAAGGGACAGGGACACGACAAGGACCATTGTGCAGTCTTCGCGAACTACTTGGAGGGAGGAGGGCCGATGCCATTAAGACCAAAGGCACAAGAAGGACTGAGTGTTGCGCCTACATTATGGTGCGTGATTTTTCAGATAGGGGCAAACATGCTACACATAATTGCCATCTATTACAGAAGTATACGTAGACCTCCCAACAATTGTTCTATAATTTTTGTAGGTCGGTAGGCCACGATGAGTGCACCTGTAGAAGTTATGTACTGATGATGGATCGAAACCCTACTTATGGGGTGCAGATCAAAACATGGGCCCTCGTTCGAAATACAGGGATGTCACGCACTAGATTTCAGGCGTGTGGATGAGGTCAAGGTGGAATGGGAACAGGAAGGGGTCACAGACAGCTGATTTGTTACAATTGCGGAGGGCCTAGACATTATGCCCATGATTGTACAAATTCAACAAGAGAATCATGTTTATATTGTACTTAGTTTAATAATGAGACAGAGGACTACCATACACTGGTAGCAAGATTGCATGATAAAGGAATACTCTAGCCTCCACCGACTCAAAACCTACAAATGATGAGGTCTGAGTTGCGTGAAAAGGATCTGAATGTAAACATCGTGCTCCAAAGTAGTATCACAACAGGATATGACAAAGGTAAGCAGCCATAAGAGAGCGCGTGGGTTCGCAAGGCTCCAATAAAGGAACCAGAGTTCGATTTGGAGCACACAAAGGAGACATTCATGGAAGCTAAGAAGAGCTTCATGGAGGCCTCCACTTCAGGTAGTAAAGATCAACTAGAACCAGAGATGGATCCATCAATGCTCACTACCTAACTGGAGACATGCATGAAGTTGTTGCATGACAGCAAAGCAGTGAAGGGACTGCAAGAACTCATCACTAGATGTGCTGGATCAGGGGAACCACACGTAGTTGGAAGCTCAGAAAGCACACATCGCGAATAGGAAGGTAAATGAGATTAAATGCGCAAATCAAGGTGTATGAAATGGATCAAGTAATTATAGATCTAGGATCAAATGCGAATGTACTGCAAAAGCAAACATGTGGGCGCATGGGTAGGCCTGCATTGCAATGGTCCCCTATTCAATTGCGAATGGCGAACCAACAAAAGATCCTACCCATGGGAAGACTATAGGGAGTAACGATGGATATTGAAGGTGCAAGCACACTTGCAGACTTTGAAGTGATAGGGACTGTTGATGATAGAAACTAATAGGAATGGGGTGATAAATCTCAAGAAGCGCAAGATGATTTTTGAGAAAAAGTCACTACGCATAGTGGTACCTCTGGACCATGCGAAGGATTGCACTACACAGAACCGGTGTGCGATGATGATAGTGAGGATGATCTAGACTATATCTATAAGATAACCGTGAGGGAGCAGGACTGGGTGAATCCTACAGCAGATGGCAGGATTTTATGGGAGCACAAAAGCTCCTACGCTTTAGATTCAGATGAAGAAATAGAACGATGGCAGAACCCGTTACACGAGGTAACCACACTAAATTGCAACATGATGATAAGGTCACTACGGTATGTAGCAACAAATGCAAGGGATATTCTTATGTATGATAGGTTGACAATGGTAGATGATGTCCTATATAAATTTGAAAAAGAAGTATTGGAATAGTAGTGTTCTGATGCTCCGAAATGGGAACTATGCGCTATGCCTGCAAGGTAGTGGGGTATGCACCAGCAGAGTTTTGAGGACTGGCACGATATGCAGAAAGATGATGCACCTACGATTTCGGAAACCGCAGATGCGGCCAACAGAAAAATATCACGGATGCGATGATCCACGTGCACACCTCGCAAAATGGACCAAGGTCTACAAGGAAGAGCCACAACCTAAATGGGTCCATTTGTTCTGTCATACCCTGGATGTCATACCCGTGAATTGGTATAGTCAAATGGAGCTCCACCATGGTATGAACAAATGGGATATATTATGTGATGGATTTCTGTTAACTTTCATGTTTGAGGATCATTGGTGGGATACTATTGATGATGTGCTATAAGTAGTAAAAGCAGTTATCTTCAAAATACCCTAGGAGCCAATGGAAGTGCTTCAGCCGGAATGGGCGACCCAGCTGAACTGCACGCTAGAATGTTACAATGTAAATATCGAGGAGGATGATAAGGACCCACGAAAAATTAACATTCCAGAAACTAAAGGCTGTCACGAGGTTTGTGGACCATTGATTGAAGACCCTAATGTCACTGCGCTGCTAAAAATGAAGCAGGTAAACATTGGGATGGAGGTTGAACCAAAGTATGCAACACTCACTGACTATTGGGATGATCCCACAGTGGACAAGGTTGCTAAGTTACTCCCTGAGTACCAAGACTTATTCCCGACCAAGATTACAAACTTAAAGGGGATTGTTGGTGACTTAGGGATGATGAAGATCACCTTGAAACCAGATGGGAAGCCGGTTAACTAGAGGCCTTACCACTTGAATACGAAATATAAGGAAAAGGTCTACGTGGAACTAGACAAAATGTTCATAGCCGAAATTATTGAGCCAGTGGAAGAATCTGATTGGATGATTCCTATGCTAGTAAGCAATACAGAGAAATAAGAATATGCGTGGACCTCAGGAAGCTAAACAATGCCTATGTACATGACCCATTCCTGACATCATTCGTAGATGAAGTATTGGAAAATGTCAGCAGATAAGAAGCATACTTGTTCATGGATGGGTTCGCGAGGTACCACCAGATCAAGATCACACCGGAAGACAGAAGAAAAATGACCTTCACAATGGAATGGGGCTGATTTCAATACACCATTATGCCATTTGGATTGAAGAAAGCGCCAACCATATTTTCACGGATCATTATTGCCACATGCAAAGAATACATCCACAAGTTCCTAGAGGTCTATCTGGGTGATTAGACTATCTTCGGATTGGTTAACCACCACGTAACAAGCTTACACTTGATGCTGGATAGTTGCCAACAACACCAGATTGTGTCGAACCTTAAGAAGTTCACATTTACGGCTCCCTCTGGGACCATGTTGGGACATGTGGTCTGTAAATAGGCACTAATGGTGGACCCTGCGAAGATTGTCATTATTCTAAATTTGGAAGCACTGTGAAGTGTTAAATAGCTACGTGCTATATTGGGACTCACCTGGTACTACAGAAAGTTTATCAAAAGCAATGCCCAAATCACCGCAGGGATATAAAAACTATTGAAAAAGGATGTTACATTTTGCTGGAATGATGATTGCATGAAAAGTTTGGATGTCCTAAAGGGAAAATTGGCCTTCACTCCAATGTTGATCTTCCCAAAATGGGATGTGGAGTTCCATGTCCATGTTGATGCATCATGTATCATGCTGGGAGAAGTGCTCACACAAGAGGGCAGGGAAGGCTTGGATCACTCTATTACGTTTGCAAGTCGAAGATTGTCCAAAGCTGAGAAGAATTTTTCCACCATTGAGTGCAAGGGGTTAGCGATGGTGTATGCGCTCCAAAAATACCAGCACTATTTGCTAGGAGGACATTTCAAGATGTATACAAACCATTCCGCACTGAAATACCTGGTCAATAAGCCTGTGTTTGGGGGGCGCATATGCAGGTGGCTCTTATTGTTCTAGGAATATGACTTTGAGGTCGTAGTAAGGCAAGGATGCCTGAATGCAGGACGGGATCACTTGTCGCACATTGAGACGGGCGAGGAACCCACTAATTTGGAGGAGGGACTCCGTGACGCTCAGATTTTTGTTGTGCACATCACAGATGAACACTTCAAAGATATAATCCACTTTTTGACCACAGGGACCATGCCAAAGGAATACTCTGTCCAAGAGAAGAAGGAATTGGTGGGGCATGCAATAGATTTTTTTATCATTGTGGGGCACCTATATAAAATGGGAAATGATGAGATATTGCGAAGATACGTACCTAAATTTGAACGAAGTCAAATCCTCACGAAAGCACATGGGGGCTCTATAGGAGGACACTATGCAGGATGAGCGACCACACAAAAGATTCTCCACGCAGGGTTATGGTGGCTGAACCTGCACCAGGATTTGAAAGCACACTGTAAGGCCTGTGATATATGTCAAAGGAGAGAACCATCACGGAGGGATGAGATGCCATTAAATCCAAAAATGAGACTCCAGCCATTCAAGAAATGGGCAATCGACTTTGTGGGAAAAATCAAACCTTAGGGAAAGGCAAGCACGCGCTACATCTTCACCGCTAATATTGGATTTTCGTTGTTAGACTTGTTAGTCTATATAAAATATTTATCTTCCATTAAAAAGGAAAACAATGGAAATCCAATATTAGAAACATTTCCTATAAATCATTTGTAATAACTTGTCTACCCCAAAAAATTATGTTCCTCATGATGGGTACCATCAAAAGGTATATTATAAGGTCAATTTTCCACCCTCCTGCGCATATTTTTTCATTTACTCATATAAATTAACATCTTTTTTACCATAATGTGTTTAATAGGAAGACTAAAGGATGTGTTTTATGCTCCGTGGCCAAATTTGGTTAATGTGTAGGAAGAAGAGCAGTTTTAAATACATTTATGATGCAGAGGCATGTTGGAGGCATCTACAGGAAGTGTAGGAGGTTTTTCACGTACATTTACTCTCCTTTGACTTGAAGTGATCCTTAGAATAACTCATCTAGAACTCAAGGTCTACTAGAAGCCTATGAAATCAAGTGAAAGCAAGGATCTAAGGGAGCTAGATCCACTTTTCGCGATATTTTGGAGGGAAGAAATCCTATTTCCAAGGAGGCATCCCCTCAGTCATATTTTTATAAATCAATAATCCCAAGAGCTCATTAGGATTCAATTTTTTTGGAAGAAAGGAGGTCTACCAAGAGCCAAGTGTTCAACACTGTCACTTCTATTATTATTTGAATGATGTAACTGAACTTTATTTTCCATTAATGAATTTTCTATTGTTGCTTCACATCTGAGCTTGTTGCAGAGGGCTAGGTCCCCTTGCATTAGGGCCCAATCCATAGGCTCCAATCCCTCTTTATGTATCTTGTTTATGCATTATTTTACTAGTAGCACTTCCTTCCTTCTTTAAGTAGAAGTTTATTTTCTAGAAAAAATTATGGTTGTAGGACTCATCACCACCTCTCTTGTGGGACGTGTGGTTGAGGGGTCTATAATAATAAGAAAAAAATATGTGGTTACTTTCGTTTGCAATTTGCTAGGATTTAGCTCATTGTCTCTTGTATACATTGTTTCTATAATCCAAGAGTTAAAATAAACTTTATCAAGTTTTAATGTATGTAGGTTAGATTCATGTTGTAAGCTGAATTAGTTCTTATTTAAATAAGATCCTTATTTGTTTGATTTCATAAAATTTCACTCATCCTTTCTTTCTCAACTTATTTTGCTGAAATTTGATGATCATTTTTAGTGCAAGAAAAGCTATTTTTGTTGGTTTTTAGGTACTTTAAGTGGCTTGTAGAATTGGCACACTCATCCTACATTCCCCTTGTTGTCATCAACTCCTTCCTTTTAATCCCACACTACCCTCAAAATTTTTCCAAAGAGACCATATTTATATGTTAGTTGATCGACACCGTGTGATTTGTTTTTGTGAAAGATGGGCCTTTCAGAGGTATTAGGCTTGGAAGATCCTCACATAGCCATAAAATACCGTTACCAACCCCTTCCCACCTTCAAACCACCTCTTTGACACTTAGGATGTTCATGGAAACAATCACGTAGCAAAACGGGGAAATGTTGTAACATCATGTAACAATTCAGTAGCATCAGGTAGCAGTCCTATAAAAGTCCCTAAACTTGACCAGATTTCCTACAAAATATTGGTTTTTGTCTCTTAGGATTGAATAATGACCCCTAAGTTCTGAATACATTATTGAGGAGGACCCAAGACCACGTTGAACCCACCTTTTCCTCACTACAAATACAATTCTGCAATTAGGGTTGGTGACAGATTTCTAAATTGAATGGTAAAGATGGTTTTCTTATGAAATGAATATGAACTTTGTTACTCAATCTATGTCCCTTTGAGCATAATGATTAAGAGGGTTATTTTCCAATGCAAAGTAGATTAGACCTATTTCTATGAATTCATGCTGTTAGGATTTCGATTACGAAGTGTTGTTCTCGCATAGGATTACTTTCTTTTCAAAGACACTTTTCACATTCAGCAATTAGACTAATGATTCATATTGTTGCAAGTAGCACAAGGTTTACATTATACAAATAGACAAGTAATTTCATTCATGCAAATAGCATAGGCTTTACATTCTTACAACTAAAGTTAAAATTTACATTTGATGAATGGCACTTTCCATTTCTGCAAGTAGAGGAATTGTTTTTCATTCCTGTAATTAAAGTAGAGCTTTCCTTTTCATGCAATTCCCTTCCTTCTTCTAGATAAAAGAGTAGTATTTGTATGCCTTGATCTGGTCCATTGCTTGAAGGTGGCATGATTAGAAATTGACCTACTTTGCATAGATCAATTTCATCTCTTAAGTTTATATGAACCCTAGGTTGATAATTAAATTTGGTAGCATTGGGAGTCTCAATAATATTATTGTGATACTAAGGCTCATCACATTTTGGTGCCATTTCGAGGGAGGTTTCCAGGAAGGTTTTGTTTCTACATAGAGGTTACGTTTCTTTATTGTCCATCATTTTTTTTGCATCAAAATTTTTAATTTCAAAAAGATTAAAAAAGAAGAAGAAAACATAAAAAAAAAGGCTAGTTCTTTCATTCCTCGTAGGAGTAGGGATAATTGAGGGAAATTTCTACCGAAAGCCCCCACCCCGTCAAGCAGACAACCATCCTTCTTACATGGTGATTGTTAACTTCCTTCTCTAACCATAGGGGAGTTAGAAAATTTCAGGTTCGAAACTAAAATTTTTGAAGAACTCATTGGGGAGGAACAACTAATATCACCTATCCAAAACATGGTTGAAAATAGGGAAAAATTGTTCTTTTTTTTTTGAGAGGCCAGTGGAAATATTCATGATATTATGAATTTTTCGTTAGGTATAGTTTCCAATGCTCCAAACATGGATATGATACAAAACCCAAGTCTTAGGCTATAAGTGGAGATTATAAGAATTAAGGGAAAATAAAAATGCATGAGCTTTGAAAAGGATATCTAGTTTCCAAGTGGATATGTGCACCATTATAATTTTTTAGTAAAATTTATGGGCCAAGGGTTCCTAAAAAATTTAATAATTTTTTTATTAAATTGAGAATACTTGTGTTGTATAATTTTTTAATTAAATTGAGAACAATCATTTTGTATTTTTCACTCTATTCCTCCTGAAAACTTATTATTTAGTCCAAGTATTCTGATGGTTGCATACAGTAAATTAAGGCACAAAAGATATATAAGAATCCAAGATATATATTTTGTTCAAGTATTTTTAAGGTTATATATGTTGTTAGATAAATTTTTTTTTTTTGCTCAATTACCCTAATTACAATGTGCTAAGCATATTAAACATTCCAAAAGGGAGAGGGAGAAATGCATGAATTACAATAGAATTTTGAGGGAGAGATGCATGAAATAAACATGACTTAGTAGTGTGACCAAGCATGATCACAACCTTAGTGTAGGAATGACAACGAGGAGATGATGCAGGAGCATCAAATGAGATAAATTACCTTTCACCTAACCGGTCAAAATTATTTACTAAAGAGGGTTGGACCTCTTAAAAGTTCTTATTTATATTTGTTTGTAAAAGTTAAAAATGGAGTGCCCAGATTAGTAGTGAAGTGATAGAGTTTGTTGGAGTAGGTTTGTGTTAGGAAAATTAAATAGGGATTAGTTTGTTTAAAAAATTCGAATTTAGAGAGGAGCACTAAAAAAGAGAAAAAAACATTTTTTGAAAGAAGCTAAATGTAGATGAGGTCAGTAAGGGCAAGAACAATTTTTCTAATTATGATTTTTATTTTCATAATTGATTAAGTGGAGTTTCATGGTGTATCTGATATCATCTTATGTCAAGAAATTGTTTGCTTAAATTGATGAAAAATCATTCTGTTGTAGTTTAATGGTGGAATCATGTAGATTGATAACCAGTAAATTATGTATCTTTGGGAATTTTGTGTCCAAAAAAGATTGTTTTTTCTTGCTTGAAATCGCTCCGAGAAAACAAAAACCTTCAGTCACAGAAAGGTTGCATCGTGGGTTGCGCTTGGAACAGAAAGGTCACCCAGGAACAAAAAGGTCATAACGTGGGTCACGCCTCAGACAAAAAGTTCACATAGGAGCATATGGGTCGCATCGTGGGCCATGCCTGAGACAGATGCGTTGTGTGAGGTGACAGAAGGGTCACACTAGCTTGCAAAAAGCATCACGTCGGTTTGGGACTATTTTTAACCAACTTTTAGGAGTCCATTGCAAGCTTTGATTGCTCAGTCAAGTAACAACATGTGTCTACTTTCTATTGAGTCATAAAACTCAATAAAATACCTAAACAAACGCCTAAAAAAATGAATTTTCCAACCTCACTCAGAAGCACTATGTCTCGAAGAAAAAATTTGAGACAAAAGTTTGTAGGAATAGAGTATTGTTGGGCCAGTGTGCCATCATTTGGTATCAAAGCAAGATTTAGTGTATTGTTCTAAGAACTTCAAGAAATATGCCACCCAAGAGAGGAGGAGTTGGCATAGGTTGGGGAAGACCTGTAGCCAATGCAATACTGCTTGAAGAAATTAGGAATCTTCACACACGAATGGAGGTAATCGAAACTGCCTAGAGAAGAGTCCCTGATGAGGGAGATGCTAGTGCTAAAGAAGAATCTTCTGAGGAAGAAGACATGGAAGAAAGTGAAATAGGCAAATTTGTCAATATGTTGGCAAAATAAAGTGGAAGACCGAAGGTAGAAATACCTATGTATGAAGGAAACCTTAATGTGGAAGAGATGATGGATTGGATTAGTGCATTAGATAAGTATTTTGACTATGAAGGGGTCGAATATAAAAAGAAGGGCCATGCAACCATCTGGTGGGATGGGCTACAAATATCCAAATAAAGCAAGGGAAAACTCAATATTAAGTAGTGGGATAAAATGGTGAGCAAATTGAAAGGTAAATTTATGCCCAAGGATTACCAATTAAACCTTTTCAGATAGTTAGAAAACTTAAGGCACAAAGGGATGACTGTTGGAGAGTACACAGAGGAGTTTTATAAGTTCAACATCAGATCAGGACATGCTGAAGATGACATGGAAAAAGTAGCTAGATATATCAACGGGTTGAGATATGATATAGAAGATGAAATCAATATCATAAGTCTGAAGAAAATTGAAGGTTCCTATCAAGCAGCTTTGAAGGAAGAGGAGAAATCATTAAGGAAGCAAAGTCAGAAGAACAGAGGTAAAAATCCAGCAAGAGGAAGAGGAGCTTCCAGAATAAGATTCTAGAACTCTTAGAATGAAACAGGAGGGACCAATAATTGATCATCACAAAGAGGAGACTTTGGTAGAGGAATATTTGGATTGAGAGGTATGAGTCGAGGAAGGGAAATTTAGTGTTATACGTGTGGAGAATTAGGACATGGACCATGAGACTACCCTCAAAACAAACTAGAAAATCCAAGGAATATAAATATAGCTAAGATAAAAGAAGAAAGCCCTTAGGTCATGGGGAAAGAAGAGCAACCTGAGGTGGGAGAGTCTTTATTGTTAAAAAGAGTATTGCTAAAGGTAAGAAAAGAAGCCAATGAACGAGCTCAAAGGAAATTTATATTCAGGACTATGTTCAAGTCTAAAGAGAAATGTTGCAAGGTCGTGATTGATAGTCGGAGCACTCACAATCTTCTTTCTACAGAGATGGTGGAGAAATTTGGTTTTGTTAAGATGGTACATCCTACTCCCTATAAAGTGTCTTGATTGTGTAAAGGACATCAACTCTTGGTGACAGAAAAGTGTCGGGTAGATATACAGATTGGTACATATAAAGATGTGGTATTGTGTGATGTAATGCCAATGGATGTGTGCCATATATTGCTCAAGAGACCTTGGTAGTTTGATAGGAAATTTTTTCATGATTGTAGGAGGAACACATATACATTAGAGAAGGATTGGAAGAATCATATATTATTACCTTTGAATGATGGAGTGGACCAAAGAATGACTCGGAAAAAATGTTTTGATGATTAGTGGAACATAATTGTTGCGAGAAGTCAAGAAGGAGAAAGAAATGCATTTTTCTATTGTGGGTAAACCCAAGGTAATTTTTACTATTACTAAATTAGATAATTTTCCCATGGAAATTAAAAATATACTAAATGATTATGTCGAAATTATTGTTGATGAATTTCCAAGTGCATTTCCACCAATTAGAAGTATCAACCATCACATGGATTTAATAGCTGGCGTGAGTTTACCAAAAAAAGAAGCATATAGGCTAACTCCTGAGGAAAATGTAGAAGCTGGGAAACAGGCGCAGGAGTTGTTGGATAAAGGGCTTATAAAGGAGAGCCTAAGTCTGTGTGCAGTACCAGCAGTTCCTAGCCACAAGAAGGATGGTGAATGGCACATGTGCATTGGTTCAAGATAAATAAATAAGATTACTGTCAGGTATACATTTCCATTACCATGTATGGATGATTTGATGGATTTCTTGACTATATCAAATTATTTTTCTAACACAGATTTGAAGAGCGGATACCGTCAAATAAGGATTAGAGAGGGGGATGAATGGAACACTATGTTCCAGACTAATAGTGGGTTATATGAATGGTTAGTGATGCTTTTTGGACTCACTAATGCAGCAAGTACATTTGTGAGACAGATGAATGAGGTCTTAAAATAATATGTTGGAAAATTCGTGATAGTTATTCTTGATGATATCCTAATTTTCAGTTAGAATAAAGAACAACATTTGGAGCATCTTAATTTGGTTTTAAATACTTTACAAAAAGAGAAGTTGTTGATAAATTTGAGGAAGTGCAGTTTCATGAAGAAAGAGCTCATTTACCTGGGATTTATAGTCTCACAAGAAGGTTTGAAGATGGACCCAGAAAAGATACAAGCAATTTTGAATTGGCCAACTCTAAGGAGTGTATTTGAGGTAAGAAGCTTTCATGGTCTTGCAAGTTTTTATAGAAAGATTATAAGAAGATTTAGTCATATCTCTGCACCGATAGTTGAAACAATAAAGGAAAACAAACAACCATTCAAGCGGATAGAGGCAGCAGACCAAACCAGAACTTCATACTGTTGAAAAAGAAGATTATGAAAAACCTGTTTTAGCCTTAGCAAACTTTCATAAAACTTTCCAAGTTGATATTGATGATAGTTAGGTGGCAATTGGAGTTGTATTGAGTGAGGAGAAAAGACCTATAGCTTACTTATGTGAAAATATGAATGAGGCCAAGTGGAAGTACTCATCCTATGATAAATAATTCTATGTTGTTATTCAAGCTTTAAAGAAATGGAGGCATTACTTGTTGCCCAAAGAATTTATTTTTTATTATGATAATCATGCACTACAGTTCATAAATATTCAACCAAAGTTGATCCAAAAGCATGGTAAGTGGTTGGAGTACTTACAAAGTTTCACCTTTGTAATTAAGAACACAGGCGTTAAGTCAAGTAAAGTTGTTGATGCTTTGAGCCGAGTGAATTTGGTTATGCATGAGCTGAATATTGGTGTTTTGGGATTTGAAGAAATGATTAACATGTACAAGGAAGATAAAAATTTTAAAGAAATATATGCAGTTGTTTATAATCCCATGATTCATAATAGAAGCCAATGGTTAGACTACCTGATTCAAGGAGGTTTGTTGTTTAAAAGCAATAAATGGTGTATTCCTAAATGTTCCATGAGGGAAAATTTGATTAAAGAAAATCATAGTGGATGATTGTCTCGACACTTTGGGCAGGATAAGATGTTCGCTCAAGTGAATGCTTTTTATTATTGGCCAAAAATGCAAACTGATGTCAAAAAGTTTGTTGAGAAATGCAGGATTTGTGAACATGCCAAATAAAGGAGCCAAAATAAAATATCAGTCGTTGCCAATACTAAACAGGCTTTGGAATGTGGTGAGCATGGATTTTCATTTTTGGTTTCCAAAGACTCAAAGAGGATATGACTCTATCTATGTTGTTGTGGATATATTTTTGAAAATGGCCCATTTCATTGCTTGTAATAAAACTAGTGATGCGTCATATCGCTAATTTCCTTTTCTCAGAAATTATACGGTTACATGGGCTATAAGTATTGTTTCAGACATAACTCCTAGGACACTTTTGCAGGACTCTATGGAAGAATTTACTTACAAACATCAGTTTTAGTTGATCATGTTTTAGTTCATCCTATCACCCTGAAATGGATGGGCAAACTGAAGTGGTGAATAGGAGCTTAGAAAACATATTCAGAAGCTTCATTTACAAACATCCAAAATAGTGGGATTTAGCACTTGCTCTGAATTTTCTTACGATGATAAGGAATGACACCATTTCATATTGTTTCTGGAATGCATCCTACAGGAGTATATGAGCTTAGAGATTTGGGAAAACAAGGGATAAGGAGTGCAAATACTGAAGAATTTGTAGAAAAAGTGTAGAAATTGCATGAAGCTTTCAAGAAAAGGTTACAGGAAAGCAAGTAGTAGGACAAAGGGCTGATGTCAAGAGGATAAGAGGAGTTCCAAGTGGGTGATTTAGTTATGGTTTACCTTAGGAGAGAAATATTTTTTGTAAGGACTTATAACAAATTAAAAATGAAAAAATAGGAACCTACAGAATTTTCAGGAAGTTTTCGTCAAATGCTTATGAGATTGAACTTCCGGAAGGAATTGGAATATCTCCTATATTTAATGTTGCACATTTGTACCCATATAAGGAAATAGAGGCAGAATCACAAGATGAACCTGTAGATGAGGAAGTTTAGACTCTAAATTGGGAGGAGCAGATGCCAAGGACAATAAAGAGAGAAGTGGAATAAGTCTTGGAGAAGCTAGTAACAAAGAAAAATAGAGGACAAACATATTATAAATATCTAATCAAATGGAATAAATTACCTTTGGGATAAATTACCTTTGATAAATATGAACACTTAGGGGGGCATATAGGGGTAGTTTAGAGTAGATGAATAATAACAAAATCAATAGAAACACTTCATACATTAAGGTAGTTGGACTCTTGTTAGTGTACTTGGTGGTTTGAATTTACTAGTTAGAGGCCTTCTAGGAATGGAAGCAATATGAATTGGAAGGGGATCTAGAGCCCTCAATTGAATAGAAATGGGTGATTTCATGATAATATGGATGTTTGGGTTGTTGTGACACACTAGAGAAAAAAATAATTTGGGGTGTTCCACACTAACAACCATCATGGCATGTCATCTTAAACATGATAACATGCTAAGAGACCTTCCTAAGCATTAATTACATTGACAAGGCATGAGATAGGAGTGCACTCAAGACAAAAAGAGGAGTTGACAAAGAGTTCAATTGGGTTTACACGAGTACATTCAATCAGTTGATATGGCACATGCTAGACAAAATTTCATACAGAAATTTGAGATATCAAACTTATACACAAGAACTTAGTGTATAGGTCAACCTACTGCACATGAAATAGTGTGGAATAAGTTGAGTCCTACATATAGAATGATGTAATAAGAAAGAAACACAACACACTTTCATACATCAGAGAGAAATGGGTACCATAGGTTTAGGAAGGTGATGAAGGGTTGCACTATGATTTCACAAAGCAATGGGTACCATAGGTTACAAGAAGGTGTTGAAGGGTTGCACTAGGATTTCTCTCATAGTATGAGAGTGCCAAAATGGTTTTAGTGAAATTTGTTTACTTTGGTACAAGGGTGGCATGTAAAGTCTGAGTTTATAGCTGTATATGAAGGGCATCATATATAGCTATGAGGATCAATGCAATTTTTTTATGGGCTCTAAAATAATTGTAATCTATTCTATTTTAATTTGAGTTAGGTGTTGGACATGGTTGGTGTCATCTAAGTTTAGGAAAATCCTTCTTTTTAAGTTTATGTAATGTACATGTTGGGAACACTTGATTAAAAGTTGTGAATGTACATGAGATACATGTTTAAAGATGAATATTAATTAGAAGGAAGCTTGAGAGGCATAACTTAGGCTAACTACACTTAGTTTGGGAATAACTAATCTCAATTGTATAAAGAAAAATGAAAGGTAGGAAAGGAAATGGAATACATACAAAGAAAAACTTACTTTAAAGGATAATAATTTATTGAAAGTCATAATTCAATTAATAAATAAGATAGTATAATATTCTAGAACACTAAGATGGTGTTCTTGTATCTCAAAAGAGATAGTGATGGAAGTTATGCTTATTCCCAAAGCCTTTATAAGATGCCAAAAGAATTTCATTTTAACATAAATAAGGTGGCTACCCATTTTAGGTTTCCCATCCATAAGATGGTTAGCCAATGCATCAAATTCCTAGGGGTGCAACCTTCACATACAATATCAATTTTTGGCACATAGTAGCCAGCTGGAAAAAACTATTTAAGGATTACAACCTTAAATTGAGAAGCCTCATTTTGGATTTTTCAATATAGGTAGCCATCACTATCTCTAGATTGTCTCTTCTCTTTAGCTACTCAATTGTAATTCTGTATTAATGGAATCTCTTGAGAATGTTAGGGCTAAATTAATGGCACACAAGATATATAACACTCCAAGTTATATGTTGTTAGACAAAATTGTTTTTTGCTCAATTGCCCTAATTATAATATATGCTAAGGATGTTAAACATTTTAGAACCATTCCACTAATCCCTATAATAGTTAAAATTGCATGGCAAGAGAGATACATAATATATGCTAAGCATGTTAAACATTTTAGAACCATTCCGCTAATACTTATAATAGTTAAAATTGCATGGCAAGAGAGATACAAAAGAAAATATAAAAATCGGGCTAATAATTAAAATTGCAGGGAAAAAGAGATACAAGAGAAAATATAAAGATAATAACACTGACCTCCGTGAGAAATATTTATCGAACGAAGCTAATCTCCTTATGTATTGAACCTGGATTTCGATTGCTTGGCCTTTCCTTCACTAGAGGTAGACCACTGGATATGCTACTGCCTGACATTGATCTTGATCTTTGGCTGGATGAATAGCATCTAATATATCTATATAACCAGCGTATAACGAATAAATTAAAACAATTGTTCCCTTTCGGAGTTCTCAATTTTATTTATAAAAGTCATAGGTCACATAGGAATTCCAAAATTCTCCAATAATATAAAATGGAAAATTTTCAAGTAGGAATAACAAATAAGTCAAGCTTAAAAGTACAAATAAAATTGTAAAAATCCAAATAACAATAATAAACACGAAAAGAATCTCAAAATTCTGAAATATAAAGAAAAACTTCAACTAACAATAACAATATGGTGGTTAATCGGATGCATACATATTTCAAGCAACAATATCGATATGGTTGGATGGATGCAACAACCACAAACCAATATAAT
The DNA here is from genome assembly GCA_031772625.1 of Pinus tabuliformis. Classification (NCBI taxonomy): domain Eukaryota; kingdom Viridiplantae; phylum Streptophyta; class Pinopsida; order Pinales; family Pinaceae; genus Pinus; species Pinus tabuliformis. The sequence goes on along the minus strand of CM062816.1, from coordinate 897,048,555 downwards.
GAATTACAGTTCCCTTGTAATAATAATTCATGCCCTAAATGTCTTTCATACTCTAATTGCAAAGTATCACAAGACCAAAACTACAAAACAATCAAATCTAATATCAAGACTGAATGCTTCCTGACGCGCGCACGTCCTGAAAATTATTTGAAAAGAGCTAACACTCCCTTCTCTGCTGTTGGTTTTCGGTGGGCACCACTTGCACCTCTCGCTGTGTATTGTGTTTCATTTCAAGCTTTGAATTAATTATTATACCCCCACGTTTATAAACAGTATCCTTAGAAGATCCAGCCGCGCTGCCAGTAACGACATCCATTAGTGAGTTACAGTTAGGTTTCGCGGAAGGAAGCACGTCATCATCAGAATCCCACCACGTGATCAATAACCTCTCTTCATTTGGTACCTCTGGCTTTACCACTTCAGTAGTTTCGTTACCTCCTGTACGCCGACTCTCCTCACTCATGCCTGTTAATTCTTTCTTTATGGCAACCCATTTTTTGTGGTGAGCCGTAGTTTTATCCAATAATGAGTCCGAAGGCCTCTCTATATAACCAAAGTTAATTTTGTGAGCAGGTAAAAGCTGTATACAAGTATGTTCAAACGCCAAATGTCTGTTGTAGTGGCGAATGAATTGTAAATATCTTCTGTCCAGCTCACGAAAATCTCCCGTGGACATGGAGATGACTAGTCTGGAATCCACCATCCTGCGAATCCAAAGGTGGATTATCTCATACAATTCTAGGGCTTCCTTCACCAGCAACTCTAGGGCATAGTGAATGAGCGATGTCGTTGCCACGTGGCTTCCGGGAGGAAGGCAATCTATGATGAGCTTACCCATTAGTGTCTGCATCTTTCTCAAACCAGAAAAAATTGCTTGATCGTCTAAACCCTTCATTCTCTGACGGTTCCTTATAATGTCACATTTGAAAGTCTTGTTACAAACCAGCCTGTAATACAGATAGCTCGAGTACTTGCGAATCCACAGAGAGCAATCAATAGCGAGGGGGCTGGAGGTATCGTTGAAATCCGATTTCTTGAAAGAGATTTGTTTTTCAAGAGAGTAGTCATCTTTCTCATCTTCTTCAGCAAAAATGGAGGGAGGAGCATCTCTCATCAATCGGTGAATGAGTGTCAACGTCTTGACAGCGACCTTCCAGTCATTCGCCCAATTCAGACGACCTTCCACTGCACGTTTTATATGTTGTCGGCACTGAGACGACCCCGTTGCGGCCAAGATGGCGACGACATGTTCTTCCCCGGGAGGGATGTCGTTGTGCTCAGTGGCTTTAACGACAGCTATGTCAATGAAACTCATCGAGCTGCTCAGCTTCGCTAACCCTATGGACGCAGCGTCCTTAAGCGCTCCTAGTGTTTTTGACCACCGGGATTCCATATCCGGTCCTTCCAATTTATCGCTATCTCTGTGTGTACCGCAGCTGAAGATGTCTCCACTCGCAATCTCGTTGTATTATTTTATAGGCAGATTACAGATTCAGAGCATATGATTGACGCCCATACCCTACTTCGAATGTGCAAATGTTGAATGTAAATATGGTTGGAGTAAATATGGTTGGAGACACATCTAGATTCGGATTTATAGGTCAGTACCCAATGGTCGCTGAGTGAGTTAGTGGTCGGCTAGTTGCCTTGGTGGATCAGGTGTTTGTTGGTGCTTTTGTTGTTTATGGGCAAAATGGATATTTGCCACATTGCCTATTACGTTATTTAAATTTGAAATATGTCAATCCAAGAGAAGAGAGGGTTACACTTACGGCTGATTCTATTTTTAGCTTTAAGTTTACATATACATTAAATGATTATTTATTTTGGGTTTTTTTATGATTAGTTTACCATTTTTCAATAAAATGTTTTTTTTGTTTTTTTTAATGGCTGATCGAGCCATGAATTATGATTATATTGGGTAAATGGAATGGGAAGTATATGGGTTATGAGTTTAGTTATATATTTAATGAATTATTCGATAAGAGAATATAATATTAATGTTTCACTGAGTTATTAATTAGTATTAATATGGTCAAATATGATTTTATACTTAATATTGTTTATCATTATACCCAATAACAATTGATATACTAAATGGAGATTAAGGGTGGGTGAGTTAAACGGAAATAGTGGGTTGTGAGCTCTAGTAAATTAGATAGTTAGAATTTTAGATGCAAATTAAATGGTGGATTAATGTTTATTTGTTTATAGTGATATTTTAAGCAATATAAGTTATCAGGGTTTAGGAGTTGTGGGGGAGTGGATTATTACATAAACCTTGTTAAATGATGCTCAAACATACGTGATTATCACAACAATGGTTAGTATTAGTTAAGATAGTTCAACCATGGTCAATTGTGAGACCAATGTGCAATGAACATCAATATGGGTTAATGCAATTCGATAACACAATTCTTAGGTTACTCGACCACTATGCTATACAATGAATAAATTAGTCTAGACTCGATTAAAAGGGTGTGATATTAATGGATGATACACGTAAATGTTAATAAAATGAACCCTAGAAAATATGGTTTACAAAGTCACTATTGTCTCCTTAAGTTTGTCATTGTTACTCCAAGTTGATATGCTCAATGATGGTGAAGGGTTAATGAGTTAATGAGATTAGTGCCTTGGATGGTTATATTAGATTAGGTCCTTAATGGGCTAGTTGGTGCTTCATGAAAAGGTGGTTAGTTATGTTAGGAGATCTATTTAAACTAATATTAAGCTCATTAGCTAACATAGAACATTATGGCTATGAGGGTTATGTGTAAGTGGGTTACTAGATTAACTGTGGTGAATGATGGTCAACCATAAATTATTATAGCCCACCATGGTTACAAGGTTAATACTAGTCGTCAATCATAGCCAATGGTGGTTAATGGTGAGAGATGCTAGTCAATATGGTCATTGAGGGTTGAGGTTGATAAGTTATGACATTATTAGTTAGAAATTTTATGGTTTATGAGGATATTGGTAGGGTATTTTTTGATGATTCAAATATCATACCTAAGTATGGCATTTTATAAAATAATCTCTAATTAAAAATCCATTCATATGTACATGCAAGAAAATGTTCAATATAACACATATAATTTAGTATTAAAACATGTAAATCTTGCCAAAAAAATATCATTATAATGGCGGGGACAAGTGAATGATAATCTCTCATGAAACCCTACTAGCAATGTGAATATGGAAGATAACATTATGTCAATTTGCACGGATGATTAAATGAACTTTTATAATGAATTTGAATATGGTATAAAAAGATGAAATTTAACAAACTTGAAATTGCATTCTTAATATATATTTATAGAATCTTTGTGAAACTATATGAAATTTGAGTTTTTCTAATAACATGTTATTTTTCATCCAAAATATCATGTATATGTTCTCATTAATGTATTGGTTGAGTACCTAAATGGTGGAATTTCAAAATTGTAGATAGCACATTCTTCTTCTTCAAAACTATTTTTCAAAATTTATAATGTTTCTTTTAGATACTTTTGTAAATTAACAAATATTTTATATCCTTGAACTTACAAGGCCTTGAGTTAGTGAAAGGTATAAGGTTCTTAGAATGAATTTCCATTTTTATATTGTATATCATAATTTATACTATTGTATTGTAAAACTTATTCTAAAAATTGTTAAGGTGATAGAAAATTATAGTACGAATAAGAGATGTATATATTTTAATAATTTGATATATGTCAACAAAAAATATATTAAAAATAGTGTAAATGTATATGTATGTGCATATGTATGCATGTATGTATGTATGTATGTGTATATGTAAGTAAATTGTATATTTAAAACTAGCTTCGGAGTTTAACAGATGTTTTTAAATTTTATGAATGACTCTTTGAATTTATGGGATTCTTAGTAGAAGGTTTGAAAATTTAGATATTGAAGGTTTTGGCATAAAACCTTGGTAATATGGTCTAATGGTGGGTCATGACCAAGATTTTATTGAAAGGGATATTAATATCATTTTTGGGATTTCTCATGATTTGAGTAGTTCACTTAGCACTCATTGCATCGGGTGATGCTCACAGGGGTGAAGAAGTGGGATTGAAACTGGTGAAATAAATCACATAGCATCAATCATCACTTCTCGGGCTTGCACCCTGTAACCAGGACTTCCCGGGAGGTCACCCATCCCAGATCTCCTCTGGCTCAAGCGCGCTTAACTGTGGAGTTTTCCCCACAATCAAGACCACTTAGCTTGCTACCCCATTTGCGAAACCTTAGCAAGTATTGTGCCTCATGAACCATTCAAGTAGAGATCCCTTCAGTCTTTTGGAATTTAAGTATAGGGGGTTTACGTAGTGCATTATATTAGATATCATTTTTGGGATTCAACTGCGTTAAGTAAGTCATTCACATATGACCATTTCCATGAGAGGTAGTCGTAAGTGACTAATTTCTCATGATTTGAGTAGTTCACTTAGCACTCATTGCATCGGGTGATGCTCACAGGGGTGAAGAAGTGGGTTTGAAACTGGTGAAATAAATCACATAGCATCAATCATCACTTCCGGGGCTTGCACCCGGTAACCAGGACTTCCCGGAGGTCACCCATCCCAGATCTCCTCTAGCTCAAGCGCGTTTTCCCCACAATCAAGCCCGCTTAGCTTGCTACCCCATTTGCAAAACCTTAGCAAGTATTGTGCCTCATGAACCATTCAAGTAGAGATCCTGTCACTCTTTTGGAATTTAAGTATAGGGGGTTTACGCAGTGCATTATATTAGATATCATTTTTGGGATTCAACTGCGTTAAGTAAGTCATTCACATATGACCATTTCCATGAGAGGTAGTCGTAAGTGACTAATTTCTCATGGTTTGAGTAGTTCACTTAGCACTCATTGCATCGAGTGATGCTCACAGGGGTGAAGAAGTGGGATTGAAACTGGTGAAATAAATCACATAGCGTCAACCATCACTTCCGGGGCTTGCACCCGGTAACCAGGACTTCCCGGGAGGTCACCCATCCCAAATATCCACTGGCTCAAGCACGCTTAACTATGGAGTTTTCCCCACAATCAAGCCCACTTAGCTTGCTACCCCATTTGCAAAACCTTAGCAAGTATTGTGCCTCATGAACCATTCAAGTAGAGATCCCTTCACTCTTTTGGAATTTAAGTATAGTGGGTTTATGCAGTGCATTATATTAGATATCATTTTTGGGATTCAACTGCGTTAAGTAAGTTATTCACATATGACCATTTCCATGAGAGGTAGTCGTAAGTGACTAATTTCTCATGATTTGAGTAGTTCACTTAGCACTCATTGCATCGGGTGATGCTCACAGGGGTGAAGAAGTGGGATTGACACTGGTGAAATAAATCACATAGCATCAAGTCCTGGTTACCGGGTGCAAGTTCCGGTTACGCTATGTGATTTATTTCACCAGTTTCAATCCCACTTCTTCACCCTTGTGAGCATCACCCGATGCAATGAGTGCTAAGTGAACTACTCAAATCATGAGAAATTAGTCACTTACGACTACCTCTCATGGAAATGGTCATATGTGAATGACTTACTTAACGCAGTTGAATCCCAAAAATGATATCTAATATAATGCACTGCGTAAACCCCCTATACTTAAATTCTAAAAGAGTGAAGGGATCTCTACTTGAATGGTTCATGAGGCACAATACTTGCTAATGTTTTGCAAATGGGGTAGCAAGCTAAGTGGGCTTGATTGTGGGGAAAACTCCACAGTTAAGCGCGCTTGAGCCAGAGGAGATCTGGGATGGGTGACCTCCCGGGAAGTCCTGGTTACTGGGTGCAAGCCCTGGAAGTGATGATTGACGCTATGTGATTTATTTCACCAGTTTCAATCCCACTTCTTCACCCTTGTGAGCATCACCCGATGCAATGAGTGCTAAGTGAACTACTCAAATCATGAGAAATTAGTCACTTACGACTACCTCTCATGGAAATGGTCATATGTGAATGACTTACTTAACACAGTTGAATCCCAAAAATGATATCTAATATAATGCACTGCGTAAACCCCCTATACTTAAATTCCAAAAGAGTGAAGGGATCTCTACTTGAATGGTTCATGAGGCACAATACTTGCTAAGGTTTTGCAAATGGGGTAGCAAGCTAAGTGGGCTTGATTGTGGGGAAAACTCCACAGTTAAGCGCGCTTGAGCCAGAGGAGATCTGGGATGGGTGACCTCCCGAGAAGTCTTGGTTACCGGGTCCAAGCCCCGGAAGTGATGATTGATGCTATGTGATTTATTTCACCAGTTTTACTTGAATGGTCCATGAGGCACAATACTTGCTAAGGTTTTGCAAGTGGGGTAGCAAGCTAAGTGGGCTTGATTGTGGGGAAAACTCCACAGTTAAGCATGCTTGAGCCAGAGGAGATCTGGGATGGGTGACCTCCCGGGAAGTCCTGGTTACCGGGTGCAAGCCCTGGAAGTGATGATTGACGCTATGTGATTTATTTCACCAGTTTCAATCCCACTTCTTCACCTCTGTGAGCATCACCCGATGCAATGAGTGCTAAGTGAACTACTCAAATCATGAGAAATTAGTCACTTACGACTACCTCTCATGGAAATGGTCATATGTGAATGACTTACTTAACGCAGTTGAATCCCAAAAATGATATCTAATATAATGCACTGTGTAAACCCCCTATACTTAAATTCCAAAAGGGATATTAATTCTAAAGGATAGGATGTCATGATAGAGTATTGAGTTTTTGGGTGTCAATAACTCTTTGAACAAACTCCAAATGCAAACCACCATTACTGGTAAATTCTGAAAAACCTATGAACTATTGAGATTATTCCCATTTGTTGATGTCTACTCTTATATTAGATGAGTGTCAAGAGTGGATTGATATTTTTTTTGCTGGGTTGATGACCCAATGGATAGAAATGTAAGTTGAAGGAAAAAGTGGAGTTATGGTAGTTGATGGTCTATTAGATGGATCAGGTGAGATTCATTGAAGATTCTTTTAGTATTCCCTTGGTGACATGGTGGCTCAATTAATTAATTAATAGGAAAACCTATTAACTAATGGATATAGCTCAAGTCAATTGATATCCTTTATTAGATGATTGGGTATCATGAGGTCAAGATATTGGCCAGTCAGTATTCTATTGACTTTTACAATATCATATGATTAGGTATTAGAAGGTTACGATATAGGGTATCAAGACTTCACACTATCTACTTTTAGGGTATTAGGTGATATAGTATAAAGAGGTCAAGATATTGGATATAAAGATTTCACAGTATTGGGTTATTAGGTATGAGATGATTAGATATTAGGAGGTTGCGACACTCGCTATCAATTTTTCCTCCTTATACAAATGAAACTTGATAATGTTATGACATGGGATGCTCACATGGAAGGTTTATGTGGAATGTTGGGATAGTGATTTAGTATGGCATGGTGTTGTACAATAGGACATGGGGGGGCATAATTTCTATGTGGAAATGATACAAACACCGACGAGTACCTTAGAGGATATATTTTCAATTAAGCATACTTTTAATCTACAGCTTGGATTTGGATGAAATTTATTTCATTGAAAAAATATGGGTGAGAAAAAGAGGATGGTGGCATACAAGAAGAAGTCTAAGATGTGTGAAGGAAGTGGTAATTTGATAAATCTATTTCCATACATTAAGCTTTGAGGTTAGGTTTATATACCCCATATCATTATTCAACAATTAAGGGATTGGGTATGTGAGATGTATGCTTTATGTCCTATGGGGTCCTCTATGTCCTCCTATGTCCAACGAGGTCTTGATAGTTGGCATCAAAGATTTGATTCTTTCTTCACAAAATTTTGTAGAAATTGGTTTGTGGAGTGAAGGTATGATAATAGATATAATCTTGAGGTAGTATAGCAAATAAGGTGAGGTTTGTGTGGATTGGTTGGCTAGTTGGTGAGCATTCCTAGCTAGATTAAAGCACAAAGGTAGTGATATAGAAAGGGACCCAAAAAATCACAGGGTGAATGAATGACTAACTATGGTAGAGAATTTGGATTAATATCTAATAGAAAAATTATCTAAGCATGGTGAAAAGATAAAGAACATAGGGATCAAGATGTGATAGATGTGATAGATGTCATCGATGTTCAACTAGGCCATGAAGGAAGTTTAGAATGTTGTTGATGAAATCATGTAGATCAAAGAGGAGAAGATGGAATTTATGTTTAAGGCCATAGAATATTAATTTATGTTGGTTCTCTAGCAATTATTTGATCATGATGATATAATCACAATTTTAAAGAGGGAAGTTCGATAAGGTGGGTGTAATTCTCCCATGAGGATTAAAATGAAGGAGCCATATGATGGGACTTGAATTGACAAAGTACTCAAAGAAGTTATAACTTTGTTTTTGGTATTTATTAATGACATCTTAGTGTACTCAAGTACCAAGGAGGACTATGAAAACCACCTAAGGATGGTATTTGATGTGCTAAGGGAGAACTAACTTTATGCCAATTATAATAAGTGTGATTTATTTGAATCATGAGATCATTATCTGAGTCATTTGATTTAAAGAGTGACAATATATCCTCATAAGATTAAGGAAATTATGGAATGGTCTATCCCTAAAAGTGTATTAGTAACAAGATGATCGATGGGATTGGTAGGGTACAAGATTTTATTTCAAGAGTGACACAAAAGTTAATTTTCCTTTTAATTTAGAATAATGAACCCTACTCACACATCAATTGCCAATTCAGGTTGGCCATTTTGTTTCAAGGCTATTGTGCAAATACATGCAACAAAAAATTGAAACTAGTGCTAATAAAATCTCAAAACAAATCATTGTAAACATTACTCTCATCACTCCAAACACACATTTTTATACACTCCAAATCTTACTCAAACTTCATAAAGAAAAGATAGACATTGCAAAAAAAATAACACTCTATGATGCAATCACTCTTGTTTAAAATGAACTGCACTCCTCGAAACCATTTAACACTAAGTAATAACATAAAAATTGTTGTGATACCCATTCAATAAATTGAACAAACCAAAGAACTATAATAGTAATAATAAACCATCACATCTAAAAAAGGGACGAGTTCTAGACCTACATTATTACACAATGATAGAGGCTACAATCTTATAACTATTCAATAGGTGACCAAGATTCATAACAACAATAATAAGTCAAACATAACTCATAATTGAGAAGAAATAAATATATTGCTATGATACATCTCTAGCTAGTGATCCATGCTAACAAAGGAGGGCCCTTCCTCCATAGTAATGATTGGTGATTTACACAACATGAAAGTTAATCAAGAAAGAGATATGGAGCCAAGAATAGTAAAGATTTCTAGTAATGAAAGTTGCAATACAAGATTATAATGATGGTGATTCCCCCTCTAATCTCTATCTATGTATGCTCCACAAGTCATGTGTACATTCTCTTATAGTCAAATATTGCATTCTTACTTTTAAAAAGTATAATCATCATGAAAATCTCTCGATTCTCATTTGCTGCAAATTGAGATTATAAAAAACAATATTGTAGTAAATGATCTTAATTGAAATAGAACTATATGATCTTTCTAAATTACAATGTTTTGTAATTTATAAATCTCAACTATTCTAACTAAGTTTGTTGCATGGTCCATAAGTATCTCACTTCAATGATCAAACTAAATTTGACCGTAGAAAAATATGCTTAGTGTTGTAACAACAACATCAACATGGTCTTCATTCCATCTTTAGCAAGGCAAAATTGGGGAAATATCATCATGTAACAACATATCAATAATCCATACCACCTAAAACAACCCTTCATTAATTGACTAATAAAATATCCTAAATAGTTAGATTTTGTATCAAATTACAAGAAAAACTAGATAATAAGGGTGACATGGTAAGGGGACATACTTTGGGTTCTCCCATGATTATTATAGTTAGTATTCAATAAAGTGAAAAAAAATGATGGCTCATTGTTTTTTATCGAGCAATGAGTTATGACTATATTGGGTAAATGGAATGGCAAGTATATAGATTATGGGGTTAGTTATTTGTTTAATTAACTAGTGGATAATATTGGATAAGTTTTGAGGGTTACTTTAATTGGTCAAGTTCCCATTGCTAAAGCATTTCACTAATGGGAGTTCATTGTGACAATTCTCCTCGAAGCCCTCAAGGTTAGGTTCTACTAAATTTATACATCTTGAGTGGGCCTAATTGCTAAGAACATGTGTTTCCTCCTAAAGAGGTCACATGTTCAAAACTAGAGCGGGGTAGAATATGTATGCCTTCGTAGACTTAGCAGTGAAATCACTGTGTGGAAGTGGGTCCCTTGTCCCACAAACATGGGGGTCTCATACACTAGTGTAGTGTCTGGGTGGTCGTGACCATAAAATTGGATAATAATAATAATAATAATAAAAAAAAAAATAATAATAGTGTTTGAATGGGTTATTAATTAACATTAATATGGTCAAATATGATTTTATAATCAATATTGTCAATCAATCACACTTAATGGCAATCGATATCATTAATAAAGGTTAAGGGTAGGTGAATTAAAAGGAAATAATGTGTTGCTGGATCTAGTAAATGAGGTAGTGAGAACCTTAAATACAAATTAAATATCAGGTCAATGCTTGGTAGTTTAAATTTATTGTGAAACATTAGGAAACATAAGTTACCATGTGTTAGGAGTTGTGGGTGAGTGAATTGCTAGATAAACCTTATTAAGTGATGCTCAAGCATAAGTGATTATCATTAACAATTATTAACATTGATTAACATAGTTCAACCATGGTGGATTATGGGACCAATGGGCAATGACCATCGAAGTATAATTTAAATAGATAACACAAAATTTAGGTTATTGGATCACTAGCCTATACAATGAATAAATAAGTCGACTAAACTATGTGATGTTAGTGGTGTATAAAATGAAGTGTAAAAAATATGGTTTTCAAAGTCACTATTGTCTCCTTAAATTGATCATTGTTAGTGGAAGTTGATATGGCGAATGACGGTGAAGTAATAGTTAATGAGATTAGTTCCTTGGACAGTTATACTAGATTAAGTCCTTAGTGGGCTAGTTGGTGATTCATGAAAATGTGGTTAGTTATGTTTGAAGATCTGTTTAAACTAATATTAAGCTCATTAGCTAACATAAAACACTATGGCTAAGAGGGTTATTGTTACGCAACCAGCTCAAAAAATAGAAGAAAAGATAGATCAACGATTTCCAAATCAACCTCTTTGCGGGGGGAACCTCCTTTACATTACACCAATGAATAATTATTGGATGATACAAATGACAAGAGCTCCTTTCTATATATAGGATTCCATGGGGTCCCAATATAATTAGAGCCTACATAAAAATAATATTGTAGGGGCACAAAAATACAAGAAGGGGGTTTTACGAATAATAATAGGGGTCTACACTAGTAGTATAGGGACCTAAAATGCCCCTCTACTTCAAAAAAGTGTTGTCCTCAATGCTTGAATAGTTTTGGATTCTTCTATATAAAATTATCATCCTACCATGTGGAATCTTCAACTAGTAAGTTCTTCCACTTTATGAGATATTGTGAAATTGATCAATTTCGTAGTTGTCAGGTTCTTGTTTCCATGACTTCTTCAGGTTCCAGTATGATTTTTCCTTCCTCGTAAAGTTTCGGAAATATTGTTTGAACTGGGAGTTTGTCACCTATAACCTTATTTAAGCATGAAACATAGAAAATTGGGTGCACTCAGGAATACGCAGGGAGCTCCAATTTGTATGGCATAGTACCAATATTTTGCAACACCTTGTATGGACCATAGTATGTTGGTGATAATTTATTATCCTTCTTAGATTGTTTGAGGGACATTTTTTTGTATGGTTGTAGCCATAAAAATACCCATTCACCTACATCAAAACTTCTTTCACTGCGACGTTGATCTGCATGATGTTTCATTTGATTATGTGCCAAAGTGAGCTTATCCTTCAAAAGTTGGAGAACTTGTTGTTGATGCTTGATGTGATATTCCACTACTTGAATCTTAGAATTTTCTCTTAAAGATGATGTGATGGATGTGGATGATATCCATAAAGTTCCATAAATGGGGTCATTTTCGCTATCGTATTCAAGGAAGTGGTATACCACCATTCAACGAGAGGTAACCACTTGAACCATTGTGTTTTTTTATCCGATACAAAGCAAAAAAGATATCCTTCCAAACATTTTTTCACTATCTCCATTTGTCCATTAGATTGAGGATGACAAGATGAGCTATGAACTAATTGAGTACCCATACAAGAAAATATTTTTGTCCAAAATTTTCCACCGAAAATGGGATCTCTGTCGCTTACAATAATATTTGGGTTTCTATGTAGCTTTCGAACTATTTCCATAAATGTAGTAGCAATTGTATTGGCTTTAAATGGATGAGATAATGCACAAAAATGTGCATGCTTGGTAAGTCTATCAACTACCACCATGATGACTCTCTTTCCTTTGGACTTGGGTAAACCTGTGATAAAATCCATTAAAACCTCCTCCCATCATTGACATGGAATGGCTAAAGGTTGTAATAGACCTCGGGTCTTAATTGTCTCCACTTTATTTTTTTTTCAAACCAAACCTTCTGCCACAAACTTTTGAACATCAAATTTAAGGCCTTCCCAAAAAAATTCCTTCTTGACCCTGTGGTAAGTTTTCAAAAATCCTGAGTGTACTCCTAAGGGAGAGGAGATCAATTTCAAAAGAATCTTTTGTTTGATTTGGGAATTTTAAAAAATATATAAGTGATATTTGTACCATAAAAAATATTTTTTCCTGCTAAATGTATCAGATATACTGGGATATTGCTGCAACTTTTGAATGATTGCACACAACTCTTCATCATTCTTCCATTCATCCCCTACTTTGGTTATCCAAATTTGTTGGATAATATAAATGGCCCAAAGAAATCCTTCCACATCCTCATCCTTTCTTGAGAGTGCATCTGCAACAACATTTTGCTTCCCTTTCTTGTAGATGATTTCAAAATCATAACCCAACATCTTTGTGACCCATTTTTCCTTCTCTTCTAAAGATAATATTTGTTCCAAAAAGCATTTAAGACTATCATGATCTATTTTTACCATGAAGTGTCTTCCCATTAGGTAAGGTCACCATTGCTTTAGTGAATGTAGTATTGCCAACATTTTCTTCTCTTAAATACATTTGTGTAAATACTTTAAAAGTAATGGGTCTTCCTTCTTGCATTAAAAAAACACCAATTCCATTTCCTACGACATCATATTCAAAACTAAAGGATTTTGTGAAGTTTGGCATAGCTAAGTCGGCTGCTTGACACACTGCCTCTTTAAGACTTTCAAATTCCTTAGTTGCCTCTAGATTCCAAGAAAATACATCTTTCTTCATTAATGATGTTAAAGGTGTCACTATTCTCCCATAATTCTTGATAAACTTGTGATAATACCCTGTCAACCCAAGAAATCCTTGAAGATTCTTTATGGTTCTGGGGATTTTCCATTCCTTAATGGCTTTAATTTTGTTAGAGTCTACCTTAACACCCTCATGAGATACAATATGACCCAAATATTCCACCTCTTTTACTCAAAAGAAACATTTGGAGGTTTTTCCATATAATTATTTTTCCTCCAACAGTTTGAGCACCTTGTCAAGATGCTGAACATGATCCTTCCAAGACTTGTTGTAGATTAGTATATCATCAAAAAATACTAACACAAATTTTCTAAGGAAGGGTTTGAAATTGGAATTCATCAGACCTTGAAATGTTGAAGGCGCATTAGTAAGGACAAAAGGCATGACCAAAAATTTGTAATGATCCTCATGAATTATGAATGTTGTTTTCAAAATGTCTTCATTGTTCATTCTAATTTGATGATATCCTGAATGAAGATCCAACTTGGTGAAGTAAATTGCTCCATGTAATTCATCAAAGATTTCATCAATAACAGGAATAGGAAATTTATCTTTAATAGTGAGCTTATTGAGCTCCCTATAATCTGAACACATGCACCATGATCCATCCTTCTTTTGCACCAATACTACTGGAGCACAGAAAGAATTTTGACTAGGTTTAAGTGTACTAGCCTCTAGCATTTCTGTAACCATACATTCAATTTCACTCTTTTGGGCATACGAATATCTGCAAGGCCTCATGTTTGGATGAACATTTCCTCGAATCAAGTGAATCACATGATCTTGAACACGAATAGGTGGGAGGCCCTTGGGAGTCTTAAACACCTTGAAATGATTGTCTAAGACTTTTTGGAGATGTGGAGAAATAGACGATTTTGATGTTTGAACCCCTAGTGAGCATAATTGTGAAATTACTCCCTGTTGTTCTTCCTTAAAAAGCTTTATCATGCCATTATATCTAATTATCTTTCCTAGTTTCCCTGTGATACCCCTTAATTCAAATTCCTTTCTTTCCCAAAAAAATTTCAAGAAAAGTTCTTGAAAATTGAAAGTTATCATCCCCAAATATTGTAACCATTGGACTCCTAGTACAACATTAGCACCACCGATGGGAATGGAAAGCGTTGGACTATTCAAGACATATTCCCCCATGGTTAGCTTGATATTATGGCACTTTCGAGAGTAATCTATAGTTCCTCCATTCGCAACCATTACTTGACACTTTGGTTCTAGTTATATGATTTGATTTAGAATATTAGTTTGCAATGCTAAGATCTTCCTCACATTATAAACAAAATTATTTCACTGTACTTAAGGATTCATCAATTTTTGAAAGTGAAATGGAGATTTTTTATGTTAATTTTACGAGAAATTTAACATAAATTAGAAACTAAGCAACAACATAAACATATATAGAACATCATAAAAAACAAATTACAACCAACACATAATAAATGAGTTCACCTCTCCTGGGCTATGTCTCCTTGGTCTAGATTGCAATGGTTTGTGCCTCTCTATTATGATCAAAAGTGTAAATATCTATGTTTACAATGCTCAAATTCTTTTGAAACCTGCTCCAATGAGTCCAGAATACCCGAAAACGGCTATCTAGCCTCTTTTTTCAACCAATTTGGTGGAAAACTGAAGATGTTATCACTTTTCCTTGTTTTTCCCTTATTCGCTCCACAAATTGCTCCACATCCAATAGGAACCCACGATTTCACTCCAAAAATCTGCTAACTGAGGGAGAATTTTTCCACATGGTAGGCCATAATCCATCGGGACCAACTGTCCATCACAAATAGAAATTGGCATAGTTCTGCAGGCTTACAATCCGTGAACAAGGTGTGCAATTTAAGATTGTGATATCGACAGACCTGATAGGACATTAAACTGTATCCTATTGCATATGGGATATCGCGATCGGTGGAAAAACACGGCAGTCTTATACATATGCAGGACCTGTCCACCATGTTGCAATTTGCGATTGCAATATCACATCACAACCCAAACTTTTCGAGGCCAATTCGATAACGACGACCCACTTCATTGTTGCAATGTGTGATTTGCAATTTATTGCATTGCAACCCTGATCTTGTCAGGGGCCGATTCTGTAACACCTCCCTTCACCGATATGGAATTTTGCAAAATATAGGAACCAATGGCAGTCTGCCACTTGGCGCCTCTCGATTCGCTGATGGAGCCTAGCACATCATCCAAAATGATGAGCTCTTCAATCTGAAGCTAATTCTAATAAGATTTTGACATTTTGATTTTTGAGCCTAATTTTGAGCACCTAATCACTCCTCCCCACTAGAAGCCTTTTGGACCCCATAAGGATCACTTCAAATTCTTCATTAGGTGAGGGTATAGTTCCCTCACCTTTCCAATCTCTATCCATTTGGCTTTTGAATGAATTGTACCCTTGAGCCCCACTTCAATATAATCAATACTTCCCCTTTTTACTGTCCTTGATCTTCTGTCAAGTACAGTGTTGAAGTACATCAAGGAATTTTGGAGAAAAGTCCTCAATAGATGGAACTTGGATATTCTCTCCTTGATATTCAATGAGAGGAGGCTCATACAACCTTAAATTCTCAATATCAACAACAACATAAATATGCATATAGGAAGGCAAACCCAACCTGAAGGCATTGTTACCAATCTTTTCCAAAAAATTGAATGGACCATATCTAATTGGTTTTAGATTTTTACCTTGTCCTTGAAGCCTCTCTTTGCTAATGTGAAGCCAAAGTTCGTCACGAACTTGGAACTTATGATATTAATGATGCTTTTCATGCCTTTCTTTGTACTTTCCTTGGCTTTCCTCAAGCTGTTCTTGAAATTTTTGGTGTACTTGTATTTGTTCAATGAACTTTCTTGCTTTATCTATGTTTCTATGACCTTCCACATCAACATATTTTCCAAAAATAAAATCCAAAGGATATTTAAGCAAGTATCCCATGCATGCCTCAAATGGAAAAGTTTGAGTGGAAGAGTGCTTGGCTTGGTTGCAAGAATGCTGAATATAGTGAAACTGTTCATCCCACAACTTAGGATTCTTGCTACAATATCCACAAAGAAGATGTATCACTATTTTTTTCACTACCTCTATTTTACCATTTGTTTGTGGATGAGAGGATGTACTCTTTTTCAAGTTGGTGTTCATGAATTCCCACAAGTTTGACCAAAAATTCCCCACAAAGAAAAAATCTCGATCACTAACAATGGATGTGGGCAATCCAAAATGCACCCAAACATTTTGAAAGAATAATTGAGCAATTTTTTCAGTTGTAAATTTCCTTTTACCCGGCACCAAAATACACATTTTTCTAAACCTATCCAAAACTACATAGAAATAATCATTACCTCTTTTTTACAATGGAAGACCTCCTACAAAATCCATAGAAATACTCTTTCATGGTCGTGAAGGAACCGAAAGTAGTGGGTACAATCCTAACTTCCTATTGTTAGGATTACTGATTGCACCTAGTGAACATCCTTTAATAAAACAAGACACTTCCAATCATACGAGGCCAATAATTATACCTTTGTAGATGTGCCACTGTCCTACTTACACTGAAATGACAAGAAATAAGAGAAGTATGTACCTCTCTTATGATGTTAATTCTTTCTCCCTCCGGAATACCAAGCTTGCTAAGATGGTACAACAAGTTTTCATGCAAATGATAATCCAATTCCTCTACTTGGTTACCTTGACTCCAGCTTATATAAACATCTCAAAAGTCATTATCTAATGCATATTTCTCAATATAACTTTCATGTGAAACACAATTACTCTTGAGTAATGTAGCTACACTAACAATCAGCCTAGAAAGAATATCAACAAATTTATTGTAGATACCTTTCTTATACCTCGTTACCAAGTGGAATCGCTGAATGAAACCCATTCATCAGAAGTGTCTTGATTGCTGCAACTTTGATTGTGATTGCAAGTATTGCAACGGTTGATTATCACTGTGAATAATTTTTTCCTTACCCATCAAGTAGTGTTTCCATTTTTCACACTTTGCACCAATGCATACAATTCTTTGTCATATGTATGATATTTAATCACTGCACCATTAAAATTTTCTGAATGAAAATAGATAGGCTTACCAAACTGCATGAGGACTACACCCATAGTGTAGGCACTAGCATCTACTTGAATATCAAATGACTTTCTTAAGTCTGGAAGTGCGAGTACAGGAGCTGTATTGATCTCTTCTTTCAATGCATCAAAGGCCTTTTGTTGTTTTCCTCCCCACTGAAAATCCTTTTTTATGCTTGTCAAGGCATGCAAAGAAGCAGCTATAAGAGAAAAATTAGTAATGAATTTCCTCCAATATTGGGCTACTCCTAGAAAAATTCTTACCTCTGTAACTATTTTGGACCTTGTCCAATTCACAATGACATAAACATTGGAGGGGTCTATTTTCAGCTCACCTCCTCCAACAATATGACCGAAGTAAACTAAATAAGTCTTTCCAAACTCACACTTTAACATCTTTAGACACAACTATTCTTTTTTCAATACATCAAGTATTTTTCTTACATGCATGACATGTTCATCACGGGATTTACTAAAAATTAAAATTTCATCTAAATATGCTATGAAAAATTCATCAAGAAATGGCCTCAACACATCATTCATCACACACATGAATATAGCATGAGCATTACATAAACCAAATGACATAACTAGTCATTCAACTAAACCTTGTTTTGTTCTAAATGTTGTCTTCCAAATGTCTCCTTTGGCTATTCTAATTTGATGGTAGCCACTTCTTAAGTCCATCTTAGTAAAATATGTTCCATATTTCAATTGATCTAGTAAATCATCTATTCGAGGTAGTGGGTAATGGTTCTTTACTATAATTTTGTTCAATGCACGGAAGTCCAGACACATGTGTCATGTTCCATCCTTCTTTGGCACCAAGACAATAGGTGAACCACAAGGCGAGGAAGATTATCTAATGATATCTTTATTCAACAACTCTTGGATTTGTGTCTTAATTTTTGCACTTCCCATCACTGACATCCAATACATGCCAATGTAAGGAAGAGGAAAATATTGCTACAATTGTATCTCATTTTGAATTCCACTCTTGGGAGGTAATCCCTTTGGCTCCTAAAACATATCATCATATTGGTTAACTACCTCAACTAATTCAGATTTCAAATTTGAATCACAACCTCTAAAAGCTTCATTATTAACATCATTTTGGGTTTGGTCATGAGAAGAACAAAATTCATGCTTGAATTCACCAATCTTTTCGTTTGCCCTGCATTAACGAGTGAAAGATTTTTTTTCTTGTTGTGATATCTGAAAATATATTCTACTACATTTTTTAATAAATGATATTTATTTTCATGTTGATGGAAGATAGATTTTCTATGATAAAGGTGCGAGTTGCCTAAAGCCATGCCACATATATCTAACGACATAACATCAAACTCCAATTCATCTATGAAATTTACAACAATAGAGAATATGAGCTCACACTTTCTAGTAACCTGCAATTGTGCATTGTCACATAGCCGTCCAAGTGGATACAGTTTATGATGTGGAACAATTTCTAGATTTAAACTCTTGACATTTTTTTCAAAGATATGATTGGCTTGAGAGCTTCTATCAAACATCATATCAATCTTGTTATGTTTTGAGATCACCCTTATCTGAAACAATTCTATTCTCCTCTTCTCATTTGGAGCTTTGTTTTGTGAATTTGAAGAATTTGTGCTGGCAGCATATTCTTTTCCTTTTAACCCCATGGTTGTGATTTTGGTTTCATCACCCAAATCGGATCCCAAATGTTTTTGAGTGGTTGCAATTGTCTTATATTTTTCCTTGTTGCTGTTTCTTTTAGCTTTCATTTTGGGATGAAGCTTCCATCATTGAGTCTCATCGTGACTCTCTCTGGAATAGTCTTTGCATGTAATTTTCTCTCCTTCCTTTTTAATAGATGGATTTTTCTCTTCTTTCCCTTTGAAAGAATTTTCTTTTCCCTTACTCCTAAATGGCTTTTTAATACCTTCTTCTACTGTATTCTTCCCTCTTGCATCAAGATGAGTGGCTTGCACATGCACATCATCTAGATCATTAGGATTAAACATTAAGATATCATTCCTAAGGTAATTGTGTAAACCCCCTATGTACTTTAGGAAAGTGTCCTGTGACTACAAATCTACACCTAACATTAGAGACCTTTTTCTGAATTCTTGGGTGTAATATTGCACATTTTGACCCTTAAGTTGTCTAAAATTCTACTAATTCATGATGGCTTTTTGCATATAAGCTAGAGGGTAGAATTGTCTTTTGATTGAAACAATGAAATTATTCCAAGAAATAAAGATCTTACCGTGTTTTTTAATCTTCTATTAGGTCTTTCATTCCTACCATACTAGTGTTGCACCCTCCATTCTCAAGGAAGTTAAATGAATCTTTATGTCATGCTCTTGAAGGTTTTGAATCTTGCAATAGACCTCCAACTGACGAATCCAATTTTCAAGCTTCTCTACATTCACTTCACCATTATACATAGGCAGCTCCAATTTAACATCAAGTTTTAGAAAAGGTGATTTACCAGTTCCTTTTGGAGAATGATGTTGAATATGTGTAACAGTTGTATTAGTGGAAGAGTGTGAATATTCTTGTGAAGAAGACGATGTAGAGGATGGTGGATATGGTGGACGTTTGTCTCCATTCCTATTACCTCCGTGTCCATTACCTCCTCCTGAAGAGCCTTCTCCTTTGGGAGGTTTGGAACTTTCTCATTGCAAATTTCTATTTCTCTCTTCATTGAGGACCTTCACCATCTCTATCATATCAAAGAAATCCTTTTTGAAGGTCTTCTCATCTTTTGTCATGTTTGTAGGTTCTCCTTCATGAGACGTGATCTATAGAGTCTCAACTACAACTTGAGGCTGAATTGGTGTCGGAGGTTGTTGCAACCTTGCTCTTCTGCCCCTCAACCCAACTTCATGGCTTCCAACCAGCTTTTTTTCACCTCTTTTGAGTCTTAACTTGGTAAGCATGACATAAACTTGCAAACAATTAAATCCTTTTCTCACCAACGAAAACCTAGTGATCCGATACAAAAGTTGATTTGATTTAGAATATTAGTTAGCAATGGTAAGATATTCCTCATATTATAAACAAAATGTTTTCATTGTCCTTAAGGATTCATCAATTTTACAAGCGAAATGAAGAGTTTTCATGTTAATTTTATGAGAAATTTAACATAAATAAAAAACCAGACAACATCATAAACATATACTAAACATCATTGAAAACACATTACAACAAGCACATGATAAAGGAGTTCACCCCTCTCAGGCTACATCTCCTTGGTCCAGCTTCTAATGGCCTGGGCCTCGCTATTATTATCAAAAGTGTAAAAATATGTGTTTACAATACTCAAATGCTTTTGTAACCTTCTCCAATCAGTACAAAATACCAAAAAAATGGCTATCTAGCCTCTTTTTTCAACTAATTTGGTCGAAAACTGAAGAAGTTATGACTTTTCCTTGTTTTCCCATTATTCGATCCACAAATTGCTCAACATCCAACAAGAATCCACAAGTTCGCTCCCAAAATTTGTTAATCGAGCGAGAATTTTTCCATGCGGTGGGCCATAATCCTTTGACATTGATTTTCATTCGCAAATCACAATCGACAAAGTCCTACGACCTTATGGTCTGTGAACAAGGCAAGCAATGTGTGATTGTGATATCGGCAGACCTGACAGGACATTAAACTATAGCCTATAACCCTATCGCATCAAGACATCACGATCAATGGAAAAACTCAGCGGTCTTACACATATGTGGGACCTATCCACACGGTTGCGATTTGTGATTGTGATATCACATCACAAACCAAACCTCCCAATGCTAATTCTATAATGCTGACCCACTTCCATGTTGCGATGTGCAATATGTGATTTATTGCATCGCAACCCTAATCACGCGAGGGGTCGATTTTGTAACACCTCCCTTCTCTGATATGCGATTTTGTGAAATGCGGGAACAAATGGTAGCTTGCCACTTGGTGCCTCCTGATTCGCTAATGGAGCATGCCACATCATCCAATCCTACCATGTGAGCAAGTCAAACCTGAACTTTAACTTGCTATAACCCCTGCATATGAGCTCAGATTCGATTGTTCTTTGCACAGTTGGAATCAGATGAAGAGCTCTTCGACCTGAAGATAAATTTAACAAGATCCTGACACTATGATTTTTGAGCCTAATTTTGAGCACTTGTCAATATAGGACGCAATTCAATTCCTGGCTATCTTACAGTGAATAAAATTATGGGTACTACCTGAATCAATGAGGACTATTACCTATCTCTTCTTGATATATCCTTCCATCTTGAGAGTTTGAGGAGTGCTAATTCCTGCCAATGCATGACAAGATATGGTTAGATTTATTTCTTCTTTCTCTGGGGTTGGTTCCTGGTGTATATCCTCCTCTTTTGATGTTTCTTGTTCCTTTTATTTCTCCTTTTCACAATCAATGTAGAATATTTGTTTCTCAGCACACTTATGACCTTTAATGTATTTTCTATCACAACTATAACAAATCCGTTTTGTTCTTTTCTCGTCCAATTTTTGCGGTGTCAACCTTGTAGGTTGTGGAAGACTAGGAGCAACAACACTTCCATATGTATAGTTGTGAGTGGTAGGCTTCCTTGTTTCCATAATTTTGCTTTCAACTTTTCTTGTCACCGTGAATTCCTTCTCCAATGAATCAAGTTCCCAAAGGCAAACCTCATATTGGATGTTATCTTTTAAGGTCCCTATGAATACATCAATCCTACTCCCCTCTCAAATATCATTTACCCTAATATTCAACTTTTCGAAGTATTCAATGTGATCTGCCATTGAACCATTTTGTTTGAGATTTATGATTTGGCTAAATACGGTGTTTCTTTTTGTATATCCATAATATGCTATCATTTCCTCGATAAATATTGACCAGGTGACAACTAGTTTATGAGAGAAAATCCATCTATACCATACAAATTGATTGGGTTCTAGATATAAATATGCAATGCATAACTTTTGTGATGGTTGCACATAATGTAGATGAAAATATTGCTCCATTTGCAGTATCCAAGTTACCAAGTCCTTTCCATCAAACTTCCTCATCTATATCTTTTAGAATGTGGTGGTTCTTAAACCCCACATTGGATTCTTTAAAATAAAGATTGATATTTTTTTTGTCTTCATCATGATCTTCATGGATTTCCTTGTCACCACTAGGATGCCTTTCTTCTAGCAACTTTGGAAAACCTCCCTTCAACTCCCCTATCTTAACATTCATCATTTCTTCCATGTCTGATTTTAAACCATCATTCAAAACTACCACATTCCTTTTTATACCCTCTATCTTAGCTTCCATTCCATTCTTCAAGCCATCCATCTTAGCTTTTGTTACATTTTGTGACAGTGAAATTTGTTGCACTTGGCCATGTAATTTTGATATATCATGTTGCATGTCTTCCTCTTCTTCATGCGTCATAGTAGAGATTTTGGGCTACTTACTAGGTGTTTCCATTTTCTTTCTTCTGGTATAAATTAAGGATATTTATGCTTCTTTATTCCCTTTGAATCACTTCAAACTAATTTTTCAAACAAAAGTTAAGCAAATTTTAAAAAATACACACCTTTTTATTTCCTTGTAGGAGCTCGATATTGAATCTATTCCAGCTCTATAATTGTGGATCTCCATGGTATGAAATTTTGTACTATTCTAGCCGTTTGAGTCCCCTTTCTAATCCCATAGGTCTGATCAAGATTAGAGTCTTCAAGAAACCATTATGCCAAATCTCCCACGATGACCTGATTATAGACTCGTTCAGTAGAGAGAACTTGTACAAAGTGCCACATGTCACTGTTTCCACCTCTGGATCTGAAAACAATACAGATCTTGACTACATTCTGTCCTTGTTCTTTAACTTCTTACAAACTTTCAATCTTATACTCAAAAGAAAAGTTATGACTATTTTCCCACGGTCACCTATTTGGGATGTAATTTAGGATCTTGAAAAAACCCTAACTTCCTTGAATCATATTTTCACAAATATAGCAAGACAAGATTTGAAATTTAGACCCAAGGTTCAAAAAGATTCTAGCTCAAATGGTTTTTTTTTAGCTTCTGAAACTTTGTAGAAAACAAGTTATAGCGAAAATGTCACGATGACTTATTTGGATTAGCGAAACCCCAGAATCGAAAGCTCTGATACGAAATGTTATGCAACCAGCTCACAAAATAGAAGAAATAATATATCAATTTCTTTAAAATCAACCTCTGTGAGGAGGAAACCTCCTTTACATTACACCAATGAATAATTATTTGATGATACAAATGACAAGAGCTCCTTTGTATATATAGGAGTCCATGGGGTCTCAATATAATTAAAGCCTAAATAACCATAATATTGTAAGGGCACAACAATAACAATAGTGGGATTCTATGGGGCACAATAATAACAACATGAGGACTACATGGACACAACAATACAACAAGGGGGTTTGACTAATAACAATAATGGGTTACACTAGTAGTATAGGGATCGAACAATTATGGGTAAGTTGGTTCCTAAATTAATTACGGTAAATGATGTCAACCATGAATGATTATGGCAAACCATGGTTGATAAGGTCAATACTAGTCAATAGTAGTCAATCATAGGCAATGGTTAGTTATTTGTTTAATGAATTAGTGGATAGGACAACATAATACTAGCAGCCGCACCATATGTTGCAAAGGAAACTCCATAAGGTGGTAGCATAGGAAAGAGTATCATAGAAGAAAAATAGGTGATTTTATTCATTTTAATTGAATATTAAAATTATAAATAAGAATTAATTTATTTAAAAAAATTGGGTTTGGAAAATTTTTTGGATAAAGAAATTGGTTACTTATTTTTGTGTTACCTTATAGTTCGGGCTTTCTTTTTTTATGAAGTGAACAATTCAAAAAACAAGTTGCAATTTTGATTATATTGTATTTTAAAATAAAATGAATGCCCCATAAAAATTTTGGGGGAACATATTCAACCATATACAAACAACTTTTTTTTCCATTGATTTTATTTTTCCTTTGAAATTGCACGAGATGTTGCAAAGGAAACCTCGTAAGTGGATAACAAATGGAAGAAGAGTATAGATTAAGACATGTTTGATATCTTATGTGATATAATAGTAGTCCTTATGATAATCTTAGAATTAGACAAAATAAGAAGCAAAATACCAATGGATTAGTTTTTAAATCCAAAAAAATACATATTCAATGATGAAAATGAATGTTTAAAGGTACCTTAAATCATATAATAATGTAGGAATGACATCATATAGGTCGTGGGATGTACATTCCTATCACCCTGGAAGGTTGATGCCTTAGAGGCACAGAAGGAGCCATCGTGAAGGAATGAGAGTCAAAATCTACTTCCATGGAAGCAGGTCATGGATTTTTCAAAGATATTGATCATAAGAGTGATCAATAGGTAGACACTTGAGAAATTCTAGAAAGATGCAGAAAAGAGGTAGTTCCAAGGGATGATTGTTGAAGTAGTGCTGACAATTATGATGTTGAACAATGTTATATTTTTCATCCAATTCTTCATTAGAGAAGACTCCAATAAATATGTGTGACAAGACATCATGACATAATGAAACTATTCCATAACCTAATGTCTTATATATATTAACATATGGGATACACACCTCAAACTGGATATTCCTTACTATAATGCTAATCACAAGGTGAGTCCATGCACTTCTTCTACAGAAGTACTTTCTCTAATACCAGAAAGAAATTAATGTGGTAAAAGAATAAATTAACTAATGAGACACGCTGCCACATGAGACGTGCATATAAATGCAACAAAAGTAAATTGTGAATAAAACACAAGATATTTCTACAAAATATTATTGCTCCTTTATCTTACTATGTGTTGGGATTGGGTCCCCTAGGACAGTTTTAGGGTCAAAAACCCATGTTTTGGTGTAAATTTTGGTAAAATGATGTAAAGTATCCAAAATTTGTGGATGTGGAGTGCGTAGTCAATTAGGAGTCAAAAGGGGTTTTAACCCCTTGACTATGGAAAGTCGAGTCAGTTTTGAGATCCACCCATGGTTCACAGACCATGGGATTGTATGTAAAAAGCTATAAATAGGTGTGTCCTAAGAGATTCTAATGCATGTTTATGTCTACGTCTAAGGAAAAGTGAATGTAAAAAGCAGGTACATAGAAGGGAAAAGGCTTTGTAGCTAAGTGTGTGCAGGCCTACATTGGAGTTCATAACTAAGTGCGTGGACTGCTACTGCTGAGTGCGCAGGGCAGTTTTGAGTATGTAACCTCATATTAAATATCAATAAAGAATACTGTTGGAGAGATTCATGTGTTTATCTGTTTACTTTTGTTATTTATGTTTACAATATACGCTGTGATGGAATGATGTATTTATGAAAATGATGTATTGACATGGGACTCTATTGGATAAGTCTTATTAACTATACACAGTGCATGTTAAGTACTTACGTGAAGAATATAATACATTATGTTATGTTTATTGAATACTTAAGTAGTTCTGTGTGAACTCAGATCTAGGGTTTTTTGATGGTGTGCATAAGTCGATGATTCATTTGTTTCGGGTCTACAAAGACCTATCATAGACCTTCATGAAGGTCTAGAGGCTGTTTAAAATAAGTTGTAGTATCGAGCCCTAGGGGATAATAGATATGCATGAAGGAGGATCTAGGGAAATAAAAGGCATCACAGTAATCTCTTGATGCAGAAACATGGTTCAAGCATGCCCCCATACTTCTTCGGGTTAGAGTTCAGCCTGCGCTATGCGGCTTGATACTGGAAGGGCCAATATTATAGGGTTTTTTGGTGCAATTAACTCTGAACCTTGGTTAGGACCCACTAAGCAAACAAATGGTTTCGTTTTCAGGACTCGGATCTGCATAAGGAGATGTGTGATGTTGCATCACTAGAATCCCACCAAGAAGGAAGTTGAGAAGTGGCTGGATAGGAAGATTCGTGAATTCATAGTGCAAGAGAACAGGAATCTACACTTGTTGAAAGAACTATGTTTGGATAAATACTTATATACAAAAGTACATGAAATGTTCTTCTGCACATTCCTGATCAAACTATATCAGTGGACAACTAAGTTGGGAGAGGACCAAGGAAGGTGGATCCTTAATGGTCCAATAGTATGGACTCCAGAACTAGTACGAAGGTTGGAAGCATCTGAAGACAAGATCACGTGCACTGATGACCATTGGCTCGATCAAATTATATGAGGATTTGTTACAGAGTTCATGGTTAATACCTCAGCCAGCTACAATGAAGCAGAGCAACGCTTCTTTAAGGGATCGTGTAGTAAGTATCTAAGATCTTTGAATACCTTGATTAAGATTCTCTTGTGTAAGAAACGAGTTATGTTGTAGCCTTGATGTTTGGATCTACGTGAAGTGGAAATATCTTCAGAAATCAAGAGAAAGCAGGCCCTAAATATAGCCCCTTGATTGGACCTCCTTTGAGCAATGACGAGGGAATGGCACAGGCCTCACCGCAAAGTGTGGTCCAGATAATAAGAAAACGTTTTTCACAGATACATCATCCATCCACTCCAACTCCACCCTCACCTCCACGAAATACACCATCGCCTACATTGCCACCACCACCACTGCAGTTCAACATGTCAAACTCAATAAAATTGTCAATTTTCAAGGGTACAGGGAGTGAAGATACCAATCAGTTCTAGTTCTTTGCGAATGTTGTGTGGACCATGTAACATATCACTAATGAGAACATAAAGAAGGTACAATTGGTTACTTCTTTGCAGCATCGCGTGCTCACGTGGTATATTAAGTATTGTGCTGATCATCCTTTAACAATGCTAGCTGAAAATAAGGATGCTTTAAACAAGGAGTTTAGTACGCCTAAGTCTGACTCAAAGTCAATCGTTCAATTTAAGGAAATCATGATGAGAGATAGTGAGACACCTTGGGAGTTAGATCAAAGGATGAAATGTGTGATACGTGAAGCTAATAGGTAGCTCACTGTTGAGCCTCAAAATTACTCTTTCCCTAGCAACTCTTCTCATCCATTTTCTTTGTTTTTCCTTAAGAAAGATGCATCCTCATCACTAATAACTGGTATATACCGTCTTGAGGAGGACATTTAGTGATTTACATGTTATGCTTTTTATGTTTTGCTGTTTGAATAAATTTTTGTATATAGCTACGAAATGCAGCCTATTCTGCAGCTAACTGACTGTTTCGTAGCTACCTCCATGCTTCAACAGGTTCCAGGTGTCAGAAGGAGAAACTAGCCACATTGGAAACTTTGAAATCATTATGACATGGACCTTGTCCTATTCATTCAGCCCACATTGACAAAGAAGATGGCATAAGACTATGGTCAATGGATAAGTCAAACACAAAGAGACCGAAGGTAAGAAAACTCTGTTTCATGGTTAATTAATGTGTTTCACAGTGATGGGAAGCATTATTTGGAGCAACTACCTATACCTGCAAACTCCAACGGCCACCGGTATAAATGAATCCAACAACCACCATGTCTTGGATTTATTTCTCCAGCAGTCGAGGAAAAAATTCTGCGTATCTGTCTTCTACGTGTTTGGTTGTAGCATGCTTTTCTCCACAAACAGTTATATGATTTTCCTTATAAATACCTGTGTAAAGGACCAAAGAAAAAAAGTAATAGTTTCAATCTGAAATCGAAGTTCTAGACTTTGTAATTTTTGGGCGTTTTGTGTCCCTGTTTTAATATGAGAAGACTGCATGTTTTTATGAACATCTAAAGGAGTTTTCTTGGAGTTGATTGAGAAAGTGTAGCCTAATCAGTTGCATAGGGCCCCTGCACTAGAGAAGGTTTTATTTTATTTATTTGTCTTTTTTTTAACTGTAAATTCATCATTTTCCTTTCTAAAAGAGTGTTTATAATCATTTTCTTACTAACAGTGTTCATAATGCAATTTCTATCATTTTCTTACTAATAGTGTTTATAATTTAGAGCAGTTTCCATTAGATTGATTTCTTTTTAGTTCTTATCAGTAGTTTAGAAGATAGAACTCAACAGTGTAATCTTGTTTCTTCAATTAAAAACTGACCTTGTTTCAGGATGAGAGTAGGATTGAAGAATGATAAGGATACATTGTTGGATAGTTTACTTCATTTACTATTTTTCTAGTTTAAATTCTCAATTAAACTAATCAGTGTAATTTACTGTCTTTTCTATTTCATTTTTAGTTTAAAATACTAACTCACGGTGTTAATGAATGTTTATGGAAAAACCTTCAAGTTTATAATTCATCCTTAACTAACTGGTTGAACATTTCATCTATGGAATGAGTTATTTTTGCATCTTTGTGTTTGCTTTCTCTTAGATTAATGAAGTATAGAATTACTCAAATATCATCCCAACAAGACTTTCTCCCAAAATTGAGAGGAAGAGTAATAAAAGTATTTCATTTAGTTTTATTTCTGTAATTAGTTAGACATCAATTGCAAATTTCATTTTCGATTTTAATTCATGATTTGGAAATAATGGTAAAATAAGAAAAGAAACTTTGTTTTCATTTCTTTCTTATCTTTGTTTCCATATCTTTGTTAGCTCTGTTTTCATTTCTTTCTTAGCTCCGTTTTAGTTTCTAGATTTTAAGCAGTCTTCAAGAAAGCTCGATTTAGTTTTGATAATCTACATTGTAAATCATTAGGAATTAAAAGACCAAAAAAACCCCAAAACAACATAAAACATAAAAAAAATGAAGTAAGAAGGGTTAGCTAACACAAATAGTGCACTACACTTCATCAGATTACGATACCCGGATTGATAATTTATGTAGAGCAATTTATGACACTAAATTGACCAGACATTCTTGGTGTCATTGTCAGGGGAGTGTAACTAGGTAGCCTTATCACTTACTTTCAAAAAAAAATGATATGCATAAAGAAAGAGACTCTAGGGGTACATTTATAGCTAGATGCAGGAGTTCAATTCCTACAACTCCACCAAGAACAAGAAAACATACACCTCCATCCCAAACTCATACTCCCAGCCATAGAACTCCTAAAGTTCGAGGAGCAGAAATCCAATCAAAAGAATCTCCTACTTCATCTACCAAGTCAGTTCTAGGGGAGAAAAATCTTGAATCTCTAACAACAAGAGTAGACTTTTTCACCTCCACAAGGGAGCACACTTTAATTGAAGAATTAGGAATACCTGGTGAGGAAGAAGAAGTAGAACCTCTCTCCCATATTCCATTGATAGAAGAACTAGAGGAGGAGAAAGTAACCTTGCATGTTGAACCCTATAATGACCTTGAAGAAACTATAATGGCAGAAGAAGAACAAGATGGAAAATTCACACTGTTTGGAGGAGGGGTTAGAGGAATAGGTAGAGGAAATAATGTAGGAGGTAGAGGAAATAATGGAGGAGGTAGAGGAAACAGGGAAATATATAATTCTTTTGGATTCCCTATAGTGGATGAAGAAATAAATGCCACAATGAAAAATATCTCACCTTTTGTCCTCCCAAACTTCCATGGGTTAAAAGGTGAAGATCCTGAAACATTTTTATTTGAGTTTGAAGTCTTGTGCAAAACCTATGACTATCTAGAAGTCTCTCAAAAACTTAAGTTGTTCCCTTCAACACTGAAAGGAGTTTCTTTGAAGTGGTTCATGGGGTTAGTCACTTAGTGCATTAGAACATGGAATGACATGAAAAAAACATTTTTGGATAGGTATTTGGATTATTGCATGCCTACCAATCACAAAGACAAAGTGTTCAAAATGATGCAAAGAGAGGATGAAAAGTTAGAGGATTTGATTAAGAGATTCAACTATCATTTGAAGAGAGAAAAGATGGGAAACTTAGATGAAGACACCTTAAAAGTTATTTTACTAAAAGCCATTAGGGATGAGTGGATAGATATCCTTAACATGATGGGGAAGGGAGATATCTCTCAACTTCCATTAAGTGACATAGGAGAATTAAGTGTTC
This sequence comes from Pinus tabuliformis, assembly GCA_031772625.1. Classification (NCBI taxonomy): domain Eukaryota; kingdom Viridiplantae; phylum Streptophyta; class Pinopsida; order Pinales; family Pinaceae; genus Pinus; species Pinus tabuliformis. Next base: position 897,018,075 of record CM062816.1, on the reverse strand, counting down.
ATCTCTCAAGAGAGAAATCTAAAACTGGGATAGGTCCGAGAGATCCTTCTCTTGTTAGAGTAAACAAATATGCAACTAGATCTATAAGTAGGGCAGAAATTGGTAACATGCTTAATGAATTTAAAACTAACATTCTAGGGTGTCTTAGTGAGAAATTAGACACCCTTAATTACAAAACAAGCAGAAAACCGAGGCTGATGCTTTAGCCATTTTTTGTCGAAAATGCAGAAAAAAATGCTCTAAGAGAATGTCCTTTGGATGAAAAAGTTGTAGAAACTTGTATGATTTGCTCAAAAAGCCATGAGACCAAGGGTTTTCCTTCCAAGTCTTAAGGTTGTCATTCAAGAGGAAATAGTCCCAATTTCTACAGAACCTCTTTGTTTTGTTGCTAGAAGACCTTGGCAGGGGCAATAAAATCAGGGATTAAACAATCAAATGTATCTTCAGCCCCACCAAATTGGAATTCTTGGTAGCAAACTTGGCCTCAATCTCAATCTCAACCATTGCCTCACCCACAATCTCAATCTCAACTGTGGGCTCAAGGGGTACAAAATCCTTATGGGATATTTTCTCAATATTACCAATATCCTCCATCATATCAGAATTATCCTCCCCCACACATTCCACAACAAAATCAGCAGCCACAACTTCAAAATCAAAACCCTCAACTTTCATTACCATTTCCACAACAAATTCCACAATAAAACCAAAATCCTTAACTCTTACTACCATTTCAGTAGAAACAAAATCAGCTACCTGCCCAACCATTACCAAACCCCAAGAATAAAAATCCTCAGAATGCTTACATGGTAGAAGGACAACAATTTCCAACTTATATGATCACTCCTCTAGATCTTAATGATGTTCAACTGAGATCTGGTAGGATATTAAAAAAGGATAGACCTTTTGTAGTTATTCAAGAACAATATAATTCTAAGGAAGATTATCTAAAGGTCAATAAAATTTTTGAGGGAACATATCTCCAAAACCAAAACATTGAAAAAGGAAAAGAAAAAGAATCAGTGAACACAACTCCTATCATTGAGCAACCAACATCTACTTCTACACCTCCTTTTCCTGAAAGATTACAAATTGATAAAGGAGTAGATAAGCATATTATATTGCCCAATTATGATTTTCTAGGTGAATTAAAGAATGTCTGTATCAAAATCCCTTTGATACAAGCCATTAAATAAATTCCAATTCTAGCCAAAACAATAAAGGAATTCAACATAAAGAAAGCAGGAAGAAAAACAAAGGAAACAAAAATAATTCACCTGGTAGGAAAAATAGCAGACATAATGATGGGAAAAATTTCGATACAAAAATATGTGAATCCAGGAAGTCCAATTGTGAAAACACATATCAATGGAGTTGAAATTCCAAATACATTGATTGACTTAGGGGAAACAATAAACATCACGAGCAAACAAACTATGGAATAGCCCAAGCTTCCTAATCTTCTTTACACACCTACCTTACTGCAGCTAGAAGAGAGATCAATAATCAAACCAGATGGAGTGTTAGAAGATATTTCGGTATCCTTAGATTCTTGGGATTATCCTATTGATTTCATGATCTTAACTCCCAAGAACAATCTAGGAGGACATCCACCCATATTAGGAAGACCTTGGCTGGCCACAACTAATGTTTTTATTAGCTGTAGATCTAGTGACATGTATATTTCTGATTGTAATTCAACAAAAAAATTTACTCTATATCCTCCAACAAAAGCAATCATAGAAATAGATAAAAAAGAATGGATTGATGATGAAGATGATATTCAGCCTCTCTTTATTATTTCAGATCTTAGTGAAGATAGTCAAATTTTAGATACATTGGAAAATTTTGAATCATCTTCAGAATATGACCATGAGCAATTTCAAGAAAAATCTAATGTTGAATATTCGTCATCTAGGCAGATGTCTCTCTATTCTATGGAATAGTTTGGTAGCTCTACAATTGAAATTTTTCCAAGTAGAACATTTAACATAAACAAAAACTTGGAGAGACTACAATAAGAAGAGCTAATCAAAACATTACAACAACATTCTGCTGCATTTGCATGGGAATACACCAATATGAAAGGAATTAGTCCTAAGTCTTGTATTCATCACATCTACATTAGGAAAATTGTAGACCCGTCACACAACCTCAGAGAAGGATGAATCCAAATATTAGAGAGATTGTGAAAGAAGAGCTCCAAAAATTACTAAATGTAAACTTCATTTACCCAATTTCAAATAGCCAATGGGTTTCTCCTTTCGTAATTATCCCTAAAAAGAATGGTAAATGCAAGGTGTGCATTGATTACTGAGAATTGAATAAAGGAACCCTTAAAGATCATTTTCCTTTGCCCTTTATAGATAAAGTGTTAGATACATTAGCAGGTAAGAAGTATTTCTCATTCTTGGATGGTTTTAGTGGTTATAATCAAATTCAAGTAGCACCTGAAGATTAGGATAAAACCACGTTTACTTTTCCATGTGGAACTTACACCTACCGAGTACTTCCTTTTGGGTTATGTAATGCACCTGTGACATTCCAAAGAGAAGTACTAGGAATTTTTTCTTATCTAATACATGATTGTACAGAGATATATATTGATGATTTTACAATCTATGGGAATACATTTGAAGAAGCTTTGGAAAATTTGGAAAAAGTTCTTAAAAGATGTAAGGAGGAAACCTTTCACTAAGCCATGAAAAATGTTTTATTATGTTTACACAAGGTATTGTTTTAGGGCATCACATTTCAGGAGATGGGATTAAAGTTGACAAATCTAAAGTTGCAGTCATCTCTAAATAATGAATGCCAAATTTCCAAAAGGATGTTAGAAGTTTTCTAGGATTTACTGGATATTATAAAAGGTTTATAGAAAATTTCACAAAAATAGCATCCCCACTCTTCAAATTGTTGACCAAAGATTGTGAATTCAATTGAAATTTTGATTTCCAGTTGGAATTTGAAACCTTAAAAACAAAAATTTCTGAAGAACCCATTTTAAGAGGTCCAAATTGAAAACTCCCTTTCCATATTTCAATAGATGCTTCAGATATAGCTCTGGGAGCTATATTAGGACAAAAAGATTTGATTCCTTATGCCATTTACTATACAGGTAAGAATTTGACTCCCACTGAATTAAATTATACTATGACTGAAAAGAAATTTTTAGCTATTGTTCATGCAATTAACAAGTTTAGACACTATATAACAATATATGAAGCCTTTGTTCATATAGATCACTATGCAATTATATATTTAATGAATAAACCTATTACTAATGGCAGAGTTACAAGATGGCTTTTACTTTTGCAAGAATTCAACATTACTATGCTAGATAGACCTAGAAAACAAAACACAGTTGTTGACTTCTTGTCAAGGATTTAGAATATCAAAGAAGATTCTCTAGCTGAAGATAAGTTTCCTGATGAATATATTTTTGCAGTAACTACTCAAATTCCTTGGTTTACAGATATTGATAACTATTTAGTCATAGGAAAGTTACCTTCACATTTGTTTCCTAGAGAGAAAAGAAAAATTATTCAGGAAAGTGCAAGATATTCATGGATCACTAATGAATTGTATAAAACAAGCCCAGATCTTGTGATTAGAAGGTGTGTCACAGAAGATGAAATGCCCGAGATTCTCAAGGCATGTAATGATTAGGGATGTGGTGGAGACTTTGTTGACAAGAGGACAACCTATAAAATCCTTTCTTTAGGATATTATTGGCCATCTATCTTCAAAGATGCTAAATAATATGTCAGGAGATGTGACAACTGCCAAAGGGTAAGGAAACCTGCTCCCTCAAATGAAATGTCATTAAAAATTCAGGTACTCATTGAACCTTTTGAGAATTGGGCCTTAGATTTTGTTGGGCCAATTAATCCTCCAGCTAAGCAGAAGAAGTATATGTTGGTATGAACTAATTATGTCACTAAATGGGTAGAAGCTACATCATTACCTTTTGGTAATGGAAAATTTGTAGTGAATTTTCTTTTTGAGGACATCTTTACTCGTTTTGGTGTTCCAAGAGAAATTGTGACGGATCATGGATCTCAATTTACATCTAACATGGTGGAATGGCTTGTAGAAGAATACAAGATCAAACATCAGAAATCTACTTCTCATCATCCTTAAGCAAATGGTCAAGTGGAATATACAAATAAAGTGATTGAAGGAATCCTCACCAATATTGTGCATCTACATAGAAGAGATTGGGCAGAAAGGCTTCCTGAAGCCTTATGGTCCTATAGAACTACATGGAGGAACATAACGAGACATACACCCTATGAACTTGTTTATGGGAAACAAGTCTTGTTCCCTATAGAGTTTCAAATCAGAACTTTCAAGATGGTTGTCCAACTGGGACTATATTTATCAGAGGCACAAAATCATAGGTTGGAGCAATTAAATGAACTTGATGAAATAAGGCAATAGGTAGTTCAAAGGACTAGTATAGTCCAACAACAGAGGGATAAATGTCATGACAAATATATCAAGGACAAGAGATTTCAAGTGGGAGATTGGGTGCTAATGTTTGATTCAAAGTTTAAATATTTTCAAGGAAAGTTTCAGACTCATTGGCTTGGGCCATATAAGATTGAAAATGTCTTTAATAATGGAGCAGTGAGGATAAGAACAATAGATGAAAGTAAAACTCCTCTTCTTGTGAATGGTCATAGATTAAAGATATATCAGAAACCAATTTCAAAAGAGGAGTTCACCAATATTTTCTAAGGCAATTCTAAAAAGAAGCTAGTGAAGAAGAAATTTTCTTCTCCATTAACTTAGTCTTTATTTTTCCTAAAAAAAAAATCAAACAAATAAAAAAAAATTGTATAAGGTTGAAAACTAATCATTGATTAGCATACTTATACAAAAAATACATGATGAAAATCGGAGGTTTCTGACACCCTATATTTTCAATTTTATTTCTGAAATAAGTAGTGCAAAAAGCTACAGTCACTCTACAGTTTAGATTCTACAAATTTATCATCTCACCTCACTCTGTTTTATTTTTGCAATTTCACTTCATCTCATTATCATAGTTCATCAATAATTTTTTCAATTTTTCCTTTTACAGCTTTCATTCCATTTTCATTTCATCTTGTCTTACATCTCATTTAATTTCACTTACATAGCCACTTCCATTTCATTCATGATCCATAAGCCATATTTCACTTTCTTTTTCACGTTCTACTGTCGATTCTGTTTTGCAGCTAATGTGATTTTGCAGCCACAATTTGGTTATCAGTTGAGGCACAAGTGTACAGCTCATAATAAAATCATGTATGCAGAGAATTGAAATAAAAATCAATTTTTTAAGACCAACCATGCTCAAGGTACCTATGGATCAAAATCAAAAAAATTAGCAAGCAAAAGGTAAAGGTTCCAAAGGTAAATGCAAAGATTTATTTCAAAAATCAATTTGAAATCATAGGTTTGTATAGTATGTATAATCACTTGTCTCCTTGATCGACCATCATTTGATTTGACCGCCACTATATCTACGCCATATCTTCCATCTTTAATAACAAACAGTCTCAATGATTCTTTCATAACAAATATCCTCTTCAAAATCCATAACTTGTACTCAAATGGTCCTCCACAACTCCACCTATTAATGGTCAAGATGATAATGTGACCTACCTCTCTATGACTCTCTAAACCCTTACTGTCTATTTATTACACACAAACCCTTAAGTTTATCTCTCCTGTAACACGCAGTCATTTCATATACACAGTCATTCCATTTTTCATATACACACAGTCTTTCCATTTTCTAGATACACAGTCATTCCATTTTTCATATCCACGCAGTCTTTCCATTTTCTATATATGCAGTCATTCCATTTCCATACACACAGTCATTCCATTTATTAAATAGGACTCGTTTTATATATAGTAAGAGTAATTTTGAAGGTTAACCAAAAATAGGGGATATGGGGCTTATTGTCAGGACATAGCCCGTAGGGGTAAAGTATATGGATGGGCATTGACAACTAAAAGAGATGCTACAAAATGTCGGATGGTTAAATTTTATTGAGAAATTTGACGGCTATCACAAGGAAACTACCAAGTCTTTTGCAAGGTCATTTGATGGCACAAAAGTGGAGATAGGATATATTAAATTTGCAGTCACAAAATCCTTCATAGCAGAAGCAACAGAGCTGCTGAAACAAGGAGAAAGATGGTTTAGAAACAAGGAATTTCATGGTGAATCTTGGAAAGTGATCCTTAAAAACCAAAATATGGATGTTACAGTATTTGGAAGGGAATTCCTATTTCAGCACTCAAGAAAAAATGGGGTAATATGTTGTTGATACTGCAAAAATTTATTACATGTGAAGGAAGATTTGGGTCTATGTATGTTTACCATATAAGCTTATTAATGACTTTCTTAGAAAATGGAACCATCAACCTTCTCTTCTTCCTTCTAGATAGTCTAATAAGGATGGTTACAAATGTCCAAAAGAATATTGAATCCATAGAAACAACTATATATCATCATGGATTAGTGAAAATACTAGTTCAATTCCATTTGAAAAGTATAAGGGATACCTAGGAAGATTTCTTGGTAAGAAATTTTTTCCAGGATGCTCCAGAGTCACCTGAGGAGATGCATGTTAAGAAAAGTAGGAGGAGAAATATTAGTATTAACATTCAAAGAAAATTTGGAACCTCCTCACAAAAGAATGATGCAGAGACAACTTCTAAACTAGAGGTTAGGAATTAGACTAAACAAAAAGGAAAAATGAAAGAGAGAGCTAAATAAATCAATGAAGACATTCTTGAACGTTCATCACCACAAGAAGATGAATAGTTACTCTCTGAAAGATTGACCAAGATTAGGAAGAAAATCAAGAAAAAGAAGGAGACGGGGAAAAGGAAGAAGGACACAAGAGAAGAAACCATAAGCTTCCAAAACCTGAGAAGGAGCTCTAGACTTTAAGGTAAGGTGAGGAAGGTAAGATCAAAATTAGCCAAGTTCATAAACTTAGAGGAAGAAACCCTAGTTCAATCTCCTTACAGTATTCCACCTAAACACAGTCCACAAAACTCTCCTCCACAGAATTTTGAAGGTAGCCCAAGCAGAGCTTCCCCTGGCATAGATCCAGTACAGCAACAAGTCTATGACTACCTAGAGTCATTAGAGAGGAAGGATACCTCAATGGATCCAAGATTCTCAACCAATGTAGAGCAGCCTTTCAATCAACAAGAACCTATAACTAGCTCTCTCAAACAAGAAACCTTTGAGTTAGAGATTTTGAACAAACATATTCAAAAAGAAAATGAAACCTTGAGGAACAGAACAAGCTGGATAAAGCCATTCCTGACAACACAATGCTGCACCTACGATCATGGTATAAGAAAAATAGAAAGCTGAAGATGAAAAATAGGAATTTGAGTAGAACACTTATCAACCTCAAATACAAACTTTTTATGAAGAAGCCCAGGATGGCAGTCAGTGCAAGGAGAAGTAAGAAAAAGAAGTTGGATGTGCTGGGGGAAGTGTCAGAACAGAAGCAATAGGAGAAAGAAGTTCACATTTTTGAAAATTGCATGGGGACATGCAATGATTTTATAGTGGGGGTATGTTGAGCTTCAAAGTTATTGTTTCCCTAACAACTCTTCTCATCCCTTTTCTTTGATTTTCCATAAGAAAGATGCATTCTCATCCCATAAAGTGGGGTTACGGTTTTGTTTTTTGAATAAATTTTTGTATATTATTTATGGAACAAAGCCTATTTTGTAGCTAATTGGCTATTCCACAGCTACCTCCATGCTTTAATAGGTTCCTGGTGTCAGAAGGAGACACTGGCCACATGGGCAGCTTTGAAATCATCATGTCATGGACCCTGTCCTATTCATTCAGCCCAGATCGACAAAGAAGATGGCATAAGACTATGGTCAATGGATAATTCAAACACAAAGAGATCAAAGGTAATAGGACTTTGTTTTTTGGTTAATTAATGTGTTTCACAGTGATGGGAAGCATTATCCGGAGAAACTACCTGTACCTACGGACTCCATTAGCCACCTGTACGAACGAATCCAAAAACCACCATGTATTGGATTTATTTCTTCAACAGCTGAGGAAGAAATTCTGTGTATCTGTCTTCTAGGTGTTTGGCTATAGCATGCTTTTCTCCACAAACAATTATATGATTTTCCTTATAAATAGTTATGTAATGGACCAAAGAAAAGAAGTTATAGTTTTAATGTGAAATTGAAGTTCTAGACTCTGTAATTCTTGGGTGTTCTGTGTCCCTATTTTAATATGAGAAGACCGCATGTTTTTATAAACATGTGAAGGAGGTTTCTCGGATTTGATTGAGCAAGCGTAGCCTAATCAGTTGCGTAGGGCCCCTCCACTGAAGAAGGTTTTATTTTATTTATTTGTCGTTTTTCTTGTTAACTGTAAATTCATCATTTTCCTTTCTAAAACAGTGTTTATAATTGATGGGTTGTGTTATATTCTTTCCACGTAGTTAACAGGGGGTTTGAGGGGCACCCGTAACCCCACTTTATGGGGTCCAGGGCAGCGCCTAGAAAATTTTGGTTTTAGACCCTATGTTAGGTTGGGCAGACCTACCTATGGTTTTGTGCATGATTTTCACACATGTTTTTCTTTGGATGCGATGGTTTTCGGTCCATGGTATTGGACACGATGGTTTTCAGTCCATGGTATTGGATTCTTTGGCATGTATAATTATGTATTATAACATTGAAAGGAACATAATGAAAAATCAAGCTGGTAGTCCCGGTTTTGGGATCCAGGGGAAAATCTTTGTGTATATGTGTTTTATGTGTTCTACTCTCGCATTATTTATTTTCTTTGTTTTAGAATTCGTATGTAGGTAATTTTTGTACAGGGTTAAAACCTACATTTGGTATCAGAGTAAATTTGGCTTCAAAGGGACAAATTTTTTGCTGAGGGGTTTTTCTCGGGCCTGTGGTAGACCCTATTCAGTGGGAGATCTGTGAGATCAATTTTGGTGGTGAAAGAAGATGGCGAGCGGTGGAAAGATAGAGATCGAGAAATTTAATGGTCAGAGTTCTGAGTTGTGGAAACTCAAGATGGAGGATCTGTTGGTGGATAAAGATCAGTGGATCATGGTAGATCTGGGTACTAAGCCAACGGGAGTGTCCGATGAAGAATGGAAGAAGTTGGATCAGAAGGCAAGGAGCACAATACGATTGTGTGTCTTAGATTCAATATTGCTGAATGTATGAGGGGAAGCTACGATGAAGGCTTTGTGGGAAAAGTTAGGGACTTTCTACCAATCTAAGTCTCTATTGAATAAATTGTTCCCGTGGAAAAGGTTGTATAACCTGAGGATGAAAGATGGAGACTCAGTGACGGAGCATCTGAACGCATTTAATATGGTGGTAAGTCAGTTAGCATTTGTTGATATTAAAATTTCAAATGAAGATAAGTGCATCAATTTGTTGTGTTCTCTACTAGATTCGTGAGATAGTCTGGTTATTGCAATAGGCAGCAATGCAACTGTCTTGTAGTTTGATGAAATAGTCTCATCCTTCCTGACAGAGGAGATGAGACAAAAAAATATGGAGAGCCAGAATGGTGATGCCTCGTCTGTACGAGGATGGTCCTAGAACAGAAAAAAAATAAGTCATCGAGTGGGAGATCTAAATCTAGAGGGAGATCTAAATCTCTAGGAAAACTTGTAAAGGTGCTTTGCTGGAAATGCAGAAAGGAAGGCCACTTTAAAAGGGACTGTAAATCTAAAGCTCCTGACAAAGGAAAGGGATCTGATGAGGCTCCTTCTGTAGAGGCGAAAACCACCTCAGATGAAGGTGGTGATGTGTACTTGGCTTCTTCAAGTACACATTTAGACCATGAGACATGGTTGATTGACTCAGGTGCATCCTTTCACTTCACTCCCCATAGAGAGTGATTCTGCGAGTATGAGAAATATGATGGTGGTGATGTCTTCTTGGGGGATGATAGGAATGCTAGAATCATTGGTCATGGAAAAGTAAAGTTGAAGTTGCAAGGTGGAAGGGTTAGAATGCTTCCAGTTGTTCTACATATTCCTGCATTAGCCAAAAATCTAATTTCTGTAAGCAAGCTGGATGATGCAGGTGTAAAAACAGTGTTCGAGAAGGATACCTGCAAAATGGTTCGGGGAGCACTGGTATTGATGCGGGGAGTTCGGATTGGAACTCTGTACAAGCTGCAAGGTAGCACTGTTGTTGATGGGTCCAATAGTTCTATGGTTCCTGAAAGTGGAGCAAAAAATCTAGTGGTCTCTGGAGTGAAGACCATGTTGTGGCATCAAAGGCTTGGACATATTGGAGAGAAGGGCCTTCGAATACATCGTGGTAAAGGTATGGTAAAAGGTATGAGTAATAGCTCTCCAGATTTTGATTTCTATGAAAATTTTGTATATGGGAAGCAGAATCGGGTGAGTTTCCCCTCCGGTGGTAAGAGGGCGAAACAGATATTAGAGCTTGTGCACAGTCATGCATTTGGATCTATGACAGTTCCATCACTAGGTAAGTCTATGTACTATGTATCATTTATCGATGACTTCTCAAGGAATATATGGATATATTTCCTTAAGAATAAATCTGAATTCTTTGACAGGTTTAAAGAATTTAAGGCTTTGGTGGAAAACCAGAGAGAGAAGAAGATAAAGGTGTTGAGGACAGATAATGGTGGCGAGTTTTACAGTAAGGAATTTGAAGAATTTTGTAAGAAGTGTGGTATATCACGGTAGAAGACTACTCCATATACACCTCAGTAAAATGGAGTTGTAGAAAGAATGAACAAGATGTTAATGGAAAGGGAAAGAAGCATTCTCAGTGGTGTCGGGTTAGGATAGGAATTCTGGGTAGAGGCGGTGCATATTGCATGTTACCTGGTCAACAGGTCACCTTCATCAGCGTTGGAGGATAAGACTCCACAAGAGGTATGGACTGGTAAGAAACCCTCTCTTTCACATCTAAGGGTATTTGGATGTCATGCATATGTATGTGTTCCAAAGGAGAAATGAACCAAGTTGGATAGTAAATCTGAAAAGTGCATCTTTATTGGGTATACAGATGGTTTAAAGGGTTATAAGCTTTGGAACCCAGTAACAAGGAAGGTTGTGTATAGCCGAGATGTAGTGTTTAGAGAGGTGAAAGATGTTATTAAACATGAAGTCCAACCAAAGGAACCTGAGAAGATAGATTTTGAGCTGAAGGAGGAAGAATCAGACTCTATAGTAGAGGAGGAATTAGAAGATGAAGAGCCACAAACTCCGGCTATGAGAAGATCAGTTCGAGAAAGAAGGCAGCTAGAAAGGTATAGTCCATATTCCTTCTATTCAAATTTTACTTTGTCTGTTACTGAAGATGATCCCAGAACTGTGAAGGAAGCAGTGGATTCAGAGGATGGAAAACTCTTGAAAGAGGCCATTGTTGATGAAATGGCATCTTTGCACAAAAATGAGGCTTGGGATCTGGTGGATTTGTCAGCTGGAAGGAAACCCATTGGCAGCAAATGGGTGTTCAAGAAGAAGACAAATGCAGAAGGAAAGTGGACAAATACAAAGCTCAGTTGGTAGCAAAAGGTTATTCCCAGGTGCTAGGAATTGATTTTGGTGATATCTTTTCTCTTGTTGCCAAGGTAACTTCTATTAGATTACTTTTATCTATTGTTGATTCTTTTGATTTTGTGGTCGAACAGATGGATGTGAAGACAACATTTCTTCATGCGGATCTAAAAGAGGAGATCTACATGAGGCAACTTGAAGGCTTTGCAGAGAAGGGTAAGAAAGAACTAGTATGTAAGTTAAAGAAGTCTCTGTATGGGTTAAAACAGTCACCAAGGATGTGGTATCAGAAATTTGATACATTTATATGAGGACTTGACTTCACCAGAAGCAAAGCAGATCACTGTGTGTATTTTAAAATAATTGGTGACCGTGTTATTTATTTGGCCTTGTATGTGGATGATATGTTGTTGGTTGGAGATGACAAAGAAGTTATCTAAGATTTGAAGACCCAATTGTCCTCCAAATTCGACATGAAAGATCTTGGTGCTGCAAAATATATTTTGGGCGTGGAAATTAAAAGAGATCAAGCAAAGAGGAAGCTCTGGTTAAACTAGAGGAAGTGTGTTGAGACAATATTGCAGAGGTTTAATATGTAGGATAGTAAACCGGTGAAGGTTCCTATTCCTGTAGGTGTGAGGTTATCTGCTGAACTGTGTCCCAAGACACAAGAAGAGGAAGAGGACATGTCCCGTGTTCAATATGAAAGTGTAGTTGATAGCCTGATGTATGCAATGGTCTGTACTAGACCAGATATTGCACGTGCAGTGAGACTATTGAGCAGGTTTATGTCAAAACTAGGGAAGGAGCACTGGACAACAGTGAAGCGGGTTTTCAAGTATTTCTGGGAACTAGTGATTATGGTTTGTGCTACCAAGGAAGACCAAGGTTGGACAAAGTGTTGGATTTTCATGGCTTTGTTGATGTAGACTGGGTTGGAGATCTAGATCAAAGAAGATCTACAAGTGGGTATGTATTTAACCTATTTGGAGGTGCAGTCAGTTGGATGAGTAAGAAACAATCTATAGTGGCACTATCAACTACAGAGGCAGAATACATGGCAACCACTCATGCAAGTAAGGAAGAAGTTTGGTTGCAAAAATTGTGTTCAAGTATGGGGTTAGTAAAGGAAGCTATAAGGATAGACTGTGACAGCTAAAGTGCAATTTTCTTGGCAAAGAACCCTGCATTGCATTCAAAGACAAATCACATTGATGTTCACTATCACTTTGTGAGGGATAAGATAGAAGACAAAAAGGTGTTGCTAGTAAAGGCAAACACTTTGAAGAATGCTGCAGATGCATTGACAAAACTTGTGAGCTCTGAGAAGTTCTCTTGGTGTAGAGAGACAATGGGCATTTCAGGGCTAGAAAAATGACTAAGCTCTCTTATGGCCCCCTGTGGAAAGAAAACAACAAGTGGGAGAATGTTGGGTTGTGTTATATTCTTTCCATGTAGTTAACAAGGGGTTTAAGGGGCACCCGTAACCCCACTTTATGGGGTCCGGGGTAGCGCCCAGAAAATTTTGGTTTTAGACCCTATGTTAGGTTGGGCAGACCCACCTATGGTTTTGTGCATGATTTTTGCACATGTTTTTTTTTGGATGCAATGGTTTTCGGTCCATGGTATTGGACGAGATGGTTTTTGGTCCATGGTATTGGATGTTTCGGCATGTATAAATACGTATTATAACATTAAAAGGAACATAATGAAAAATCAAGCTGGTAGTCCCAGTTTTGGGACCCAGGGGAAAATCTCTGTGTATATGTGTTTTATGTGTTCTGCTCTCGCATTATTTATTTTCTGTGTTTTAGAATTCGTATGCAAGTAATTTCTGTATGGGGTTAAAACCTACAATAATCATTTTCTTACTAACAGTGTTCATAATGAAATTTCTATCATTTTCTTACTAACAATATTTATAATTTAGAGAAGTTTCATTAGCTTGATTTCTTTTTAGTTCTTATCAGTAGTTTAGAAAATAGAACTCAACAGTGTAATCTTGTTTCTTCAATTAAAAACCAACCTTGTTTCAGGATGAGAGTAGGATTGAGGAATGATAAGGATACATTGTTGGATAGTTTACTTCATTTACTATTTTGCTAGTTTAAATTCTCAATTAAACTGATTAATGTCATTTACTGTCTTTGCTATTTCAATTTTAGTTTAACATACTAACTCATGGCGTTAATCAATGTTTATGGAAAACCCTTCATGTTGATAATTCATCCTTAACTAAGTTGTTGAACATTTCATCTATGCAATGAGTTATTTCTGCATCTTTGTATTTGCTTTCTCTTAGATTAATGAAGTAAAAAATTACTCAAATGTCATCGCAAGGAGACTTTCTCCCAAAATTGAGAGGCATAGTAACCAAGTATTTCATTTATTTTTATTTCTATAATTAGTTAGACATCAATTGCAAATTCCATTTTCATTTTTAATTCATGATTTGGACATAATGGTAAAATAAGAATAGGAACTTTGTTTTCATTTCTTTCTTAGCTTCGTTTCCATATCTTTCTTATCTTTGTTTTCATTTCTTTCTAAGCTCTTTTTTCATTTCTATATTTTGAGTAGTCTTCAAGAAAGTTAGATTTAGTTTTGATAATCTACATTGTAAATCATTAGGAATTAAAAGACCAAAAAACCCCCCAAACAACATAAAACATAGAAACAATGAAGTAAGAAGGGTTAGCTAGCACAAACAATGCACTACATTTCATCAGTGTATGATACCTTGAAGGATAATTTATGTAGAGCAATTTAGGACACTAAATTGACCAGACTCTCACCGATGGTCAGCACCATGAGTGGTTTATAGCCTTGCTTCTGCCCCACCTAAGGATTTATTTGTCACAACTGAAGACAACATAAAACATAGAAACAATGAAGTAAGAAGGGTTAGCTAGCACAAACAGTGCACTACATTTCATTAGTTTACGATACCTTGAAGGATAATTTATGTAGAGCAATTTAGGACACTAAATTGACCAGACTCTCACCGATGGTCAGCACCATGAGTGGTTTATAGCCTTGCTTCTGCCCCACCTAAGGATTTATTTGTCACAACTGAAGATAGGAACTCAGGCAGAAGCCCAGGAAATCAAGATGAGACTGCATGAGATGCCTGTTCAGGATGTGAATTTTGGAGTTCAACAAATTCACTCGTAGCTGCAACAACTTCGCCTGGAATTGCAGACCTTGAAAAAGAGAAGGAGGTTATCCCAGAGGTGCACGAAGAAGTTTGGTGCCTCAAGTGTAAGATCCAGGGGCATGATAAAGGCCATTGCCCTATTTTCGTAAATTATATTACGGGGGTGGGGGGCGGGGGGCGATTCCTCTGAGGTGGGAAGCTCCAGTAGGACTGAGTGCATGGTCAGCACTATGGTGTGATATTTTTCAGGTTGCTGGAAAACATGCAACAAATAATTTCCATTTACTTTAAAAGTTCGTTCAGACACCGCAACAGTTGTTATTCAACTTCTGCAAATCAGTGCGCCATGATGAGTGCCATGGTCGTAACTATGAAGTAATGATGGAAATAATGATCCAAGTGGATGTTGGTGGCCACCCACCTATCCCACTTGGACCCCCACAACTGTCTCTTTCAGTGTTTCAGTTTCCATAATTATAGCACAATTTACTATTTTTAGTAGTTTTTGGGTCCTACACTTCCGGAGCCATTTTAAAGCCATAAACAACGTTTTTGGGAAATCTGGGAGGAATATGGGCCCATGAACCGATGTTTCTCTTCCAAAAGTTGTAGTTCTCAGATAGATATTTCTAACGAGCTATACGTTTCAAATGAAGGTCAGGTGCCAAAGTTACGACCCCGGGAAATTGATGTACCAACTTACTCAAAACAAGGCCGACAATTTGGCGTCTCATATTCTAGGGTTGGGTTTTGGGATCTTAAGGGTTTTCCATTGTTTCTCAAAAATAAATAGGCTTTTGAGACTCATTGTAACACAATTCAAAGGCATGTAGCCACCACATCTCTTCTCACAGATAAGCTACCATCGCCCTAGCTAGTTTATTTCCATTTTTGTTTGTAAGCATATTTCAGTATTTTATATTAATGAAATGAAATATTATTTCCGCTGCATCTGTATGTTTATGGTTATATCTATAATTTGTTGCACTCCTATTTAAATCCAGATCACTTGTATTAGAGTGGTTTGCTTTCTCTTTGTTTTTCTTTGCATGTCCCCAACGAGGTCGGGATATAGGGAGTTAGGGCTTGAACTGGTCGAACCTTTGCAAGACCAACCTTGCAAATCCCGATGGCCTCCCATTGTGGATGAAAAGAAATATGAGGGGGTAGGAGATCTTATCAAAATCATTCTCGAAGAATCCCTCAAGCAACAAAGGAATGCAATGATGGACAACTTTGCGCAGATCCTTCAGCGGCTACGCAGAGGCAACGCATCGGCTTCCAATAGCTACTCTGGAAACACCACACCATTTAAGGTACAAGTTAATTTTGAAATACCCATATTTGAGGGTCAAATTGATGCAAATGCCATAGATAAATGGTTGAATCTTCTAGAAGAATATTTTTCTATTCATGAATTCTTGAGTCAAGAAAAGATTGTTTTCACTTTTCTCAAAGCAACCTCCCATGTCAAGGATTGGTGGGAAACCTACTGCGAGCAGAAGGATGAAAGTACGGGCTTGTTATTTTCAGACACACCCATTTAGAATTCATTCTGAGATGCCATGAAGGAGTAGTGCTACCCTGTCAAAAGCTATGAGGACAAATACATAAAGTGGACCTCACTACGGCAAGGAAGGGACCAAGATGTGCCGAAGTTCACAAACATTTTTCATACCCTTCGCACACAGTTGGGTATCAAGGATTCTAAGCTGCATTTTGTACTCAAATACCATGGCTACCTACACAGGTACATCCAATAAGAGATGGAGTTCCTGAACATCTCCTCGCTCGGCACAACGTACTGATACGCTGTCAAAATCGAGTAGAAGTTTAAATAGAAGAAGCGAGACTTTGGATCTACGAATCCGAAGACCAAACGACAAAGCCAAGGCAGGGTGACCCAAGACAACCCATCGAGGCCGCGAGAGAAGAACAACACCATGAAGTCAAAGAAGGACACATTAAAGTGGTGTGAATTCCATAAGAGCCCCACTGACAACACAAGTGAGTGTCAGACCATGCAGTCACTGGTGGCCGAATTGAAGGCTTCAGAATCAGATGCATGTTCCGATCCTGAGTCAGAACCTAACAAGGGGAATGGAAATTGAAGCAGATCATTGATGCAGAGCCCAACACCATTGTTTCCACTGCCAAGATCCAGAAGAATGAGCCCGAAGATCCAGATGAGGGGGAGTGGTTTTTCCACTCACAGATGTTGGTGAAGGGTTCGCCACTGCAATTCATTGTTGATAGTGGTAGTCAAAAGAACCTCATTTTAGCAGAGTTCATGAAGCGGTTGGGCCTACTGACTACACCACACCCACAATCGTATAGTATCAGGTGGCTTCACCAAGGAGGAGATCTCTGAGTTCACCAACAGTGTCGCCTTCCTTACAGCATCAAACCCTTCACAGATGAGGTATTGTGTGATGTTACACCTCTAGATGTTTGTGATGCACTATTAGGTGAACCATACATGTTGAGGCGACATGCTGTGTATGAGCCAAGGGCTCGTGATGTCATTATTTCTTTGTGTAATTGATTATACAAGATACCGAAGGTAGCCCCACCTACCACCACCTCTTTGATCACTACCAAGAAAGGTAGCAAGCTCATCTCCCAGACTAGGAAATTCATTCTTTGTCTGGTTTGGTCCCAAAGTAAGGGGAAGATCATCACCACATCCATGACCCCTGTGAAGGGTTCGTCCACGCAGTAGTAGCAGCAAAGGGATACGGTCATGACAGAACATAGGAGGAACTTCTCCTCACCCATAGGGGTATCACACAAGCTTCAAGTGGGCAACAAAGTTTGGTTGCATCTGCAGAAAGAATACCTTACAAGATCCCAACAAAAGCTCCAACCACGCTGACATGGTCCTTACACCATTACCAAGGCTATGGGAAATAATGCTTTAGAGGACAACATTTCTCCATTCCTTCACCTGCACCAAGTGTTCAATGTGTACCACCCTCGACCATGCTTCCCACCATTATTGGACACATCTAAGATTGCAGAACAACTCACAAGGGACCAAGTTCAGCAGATGGAGGAACTCAACGCAATGGGGACCATGTTATGAAACCAGCTCAAAAGAAGATAGAAAAGATAGATCAACACCTTAGAATTCAGCCTCTTCGAGGGGGCAACCTCCTTTACATTACATAAATGAACAATTATTTGATGATTCAAATGACAAAACCTCCTTTATATATAGTTGTGTAAGGAGTCACAATATAATCTAGCCGACCTAACAATAATAATATACAGCCACAAAAAATAACAATAGAGGGATTCTATGGGGCACAGTAATAACAATATGGGGGCAATAGGGGCACAACAATATTAATAAGGGGTATAACTACAATAGTAATGGGGTAATCACTAGTACTATAGGGACCCAACATGCCCCTCTCCCTCAAAAAAGTGTTGTCCTCAATGCTTGAGTAGTTCTAGATACTTCTGCATAAAATTCTCATCCTCCCATGTGGAATCTTCAACAGATAAGTTCTTCCACTTGATAAGATACTTTGAAATTGATCGATTTCGTAGCTATCGAGATCTTGTTTCTGTGACTACTTCCAGTTCCAATATAATTTTTCCTTCCTCGTCAAGTTTTGGAAATATTGTTTGAACTAGGAGCTTGTCGCCTATAACCTTATTTAAACATGAAACATGGAAAACTGGGTGCAATCGAGAAGCTGCAGGAAGCTCCAATTTGTATGCCATAGTACCAATCTTTTGCAACACCTTGTATGGACCATAATACTTTGGTGATAATTTATTATCCTTCTTAGCTTGCTTGAGGGAAATTTGCTTATATGGTTGTAGCCATAGGAATACCCAATCACCTACATGAAAACTTCTTTCACTGTGATGTTGATATGCCTGTTGTTTCATTCTATTCTGTGCCAACACGAGGTTATCCTTTAAGAGTTGGAGGACTTGTTGTTGATGTTCGATGTGATGTTCCACTGCCTGGACCTTAGAATTTTCTCTTAATATGATGTGATGTGTTATCACAAAATCACTACTGAGGGCTGCAACCAAGCAAGATTTCATGTAACTCTTTCAAACCTAACTTTAGATCAAAGATTAGCCTCTTTGATCAGAGAGGGCTCTCTCACAAACTCTTGATAAAATCCTTCAAACACTAGATGGCTAACTCTTTATTCACTTATGAAAGCATAACTGGTTGGAAACACATCAAACTGGTTCTCATTGGGCTATGGAGTCTATAATATTAAGTAAACAAGGAAAACACAGTGATCTCATGGAAATCAAGGCTCTTAGCATTACATGTCAAACATACTCCACCAAAACATAGCTTGCTGAATACACAGGAAGTCAGAGCATATAATTATGAATTCTGAGTGATTGCATTACAACAAGACTATAAAAGAACATAAAGTATAAAACACCATCACTACATTTGAACATGACAATCCTTCGAGAATCTTGAGAAGAGAATAACTCTGTTTTACTATTACTGTCAAAAAAGGTCTTACAATGGCCCAAAACAACTCTGTTTTTCTATAAAGTATCCAACCTTTTTTACATAAAAGTTATTCCTATATATAGCCAATCAAACCACTACTGCATGAGACTCCTCAACAAGCATGAAGGGAGCTCGGAATTTTGACATTAATGACCTTAACTATATCATAAACAAACTAATTGGTTACAAGAGATATGGTGCTACGAAAACAGAGGACTCTATCACATTGGCACTTTAAGTCTTTCTCCTCGTATACTTTGCTGCGTTCTTGGAGCTTGCCACCTGTAGCATTACAATAATAACCAAACCAAATTGAAAGCAGATTCAATGTATGAACAGCTTCGGATGCCTGATGCAAAGATGATTCATCAACCAATAAGAAAATGAAGCCTATATTCACGGTTGCTGCCTCCCATCGGTGTTCATGTATTAATGATCCAGTTTCAAGCCATTTAATCCTTGGATAGTCCCGTGTGACTGAAGAAAACTCATGATCTGGCCATCCCATAACTAGACAAGTGTATCACTTAACACCTCAGCAGCTCTATCATAACCCTAAAAACTCGGACATAAAGTGAAACTTTCAACAAAAGATAAAACTTCACCTTTTCTTCGAATACTTACACCTGGCATCCTTTTTTAAACATCTGACTAACCTTCTATAACCTCCATGCTTCTTTAAGTATTTTTACACAAGGGAATGATGGTGGTTTGCAGCGCGAAAACAATCTTTAGCTGTAGAGAGCAGGCTCGCTTGCAGTAGTCCGTTTAAAACAAAGCTCAGGCTTTTCATATAGAAAAAACATTCATATGATATAAAGGACACACAACTATATGACTTCGGACCTTACGGCAAAATAATGGCTAATCATGACATAGAAAGGGTGTGAAAAGACAATCATGACCGAATTTGTGACTCACTACTCTCGGATTAGACATTCAGAGAAAAACGCTGCAAAAAACCCTGAAACTCCGATTTCGTAGCGCGGGCAGTTCAAATTTAAGAGGATGCGCTACGAAATTGCTGACAAACAGAGCGCTACGAAAACACGCAAACATTATTTCGCAGCAAAACTGACCAATCACACCCGCGCTGCGAAACTGCGCAAGTACCAATGACATGACATGACATAACTAAAAATGATGGAGGGTGTCTAATGATCTTGCCTTTACACGAATTCTCATCCACAACTCTTGAATTTCAAATTTGAAATTGACATCAACTAACAAACCTATTTACAAGACCTCAATACTTTATAAAAACTTATGGACAATCTTATATACATGAACTATAGTTCCTAGTGATAACATGATGGATGGTGGTTGATACCCATAAAGTGCCATAAATGGGGTCATTTTTGTTGTTGTATGGAAGGAAGTGTTATACCACCATTCAGCCAGCGGCAACCATTTGACCCATTGTGTCTGTTTATTAGATACAAAGAAATGAAGATATGCTTCCAAACATTTCTTTACTATCTCAATTTGCCCATCAGATTGAGGATGATACGATGAGCTATTAGCTAACTGAGTACCAAGACAAGAAAATAATTCTGTCCAAAAATTTCCAGTGAAAATGGGATCTCTGTCACTTACAATATTCTTTGGGTTTCCATGTAGCTTTTGAATTGTTTCCATAAATGCAGTATAAACTGTACTGGATTTAAATGGATGTGATAATGCACAAAAGTGTGCATACCTGTTAAGTCTATCAACTACCACCATGATGACACTCTTTCCCTGAGACTTGGGTAAACCTGTGATAAAATCCATTGAAACCTCCTCCCAATGTTGGCTTGGAATGGATAAAGGTTGTAATAGACCCGGTGTCTTAATTGTTTCAACTTTATTTTGTTGGAAAACCAAACATTCCGCCACAAACTTTTGAATATCTGATTTAAGGCCATCCCAAAAAAATTCCTTCTTAACATTGTGGTAAGTTTTTGAAAATCTTGAGAGCCCTCCTAAGGGAGAAGTGTGCAATTCCATAAGAATCTTTTGTTTTAGCTGGGAATTCTTACAGAGGTATAAGCGATATTTGTACCATAACAAATCATTTTTCCAGCTAAATGTATCAGATGTACTGGAATCTTGTTGTAACTTTCAAATAAGTGCCCACACTTCTTCATCATTCTTCCATTCCTCCCTTGCTTCGTTTATCCAATCTGGTTGGATAATAGAAATGGCGCACAACAATGCTTCCACATCCTCATCCTTTCTTAAGAGTGCATCTGCCACCATATTTTGCTTCCCTTTTTTGTAGATGATTTCAGAGTCATAACCCAACATCTTTGTGACCCACTTTTGTTGCTCTTCAGAGGATAATCTTTGTTCTAAAAAGTATTTAAGGCTATCATGATCCGTTTTTACCTTGAAGTGTCTTCCCATTAGGTAGGGTCACCATTTATTAAGTGCATGGAGTATTGGCAACATTTCCTTCTCATAAATAGCTTTGCTTAAAAACTTTCCCTTGATTGGACAACTTTCAAAAGCAATGGGTCTTTCATCTTGCATTATAACAGCACCAATTCTATTTCTTGAAGCATCACATTCCACAATAAAGGTTTTTGTGAAGTCCAGTGTAGCTAAGACCGGTGCTTGGCACATTGCCTCTTTAAGATGTTCAAAGGCCTTTGTTGCTTCCGGAGTCCATGAGAATGAATTTTTCTTCAATAATGTTGTTAGAGGTGCTGCTATTCTCCCATAATTCTTAACAAACTTGAGATAATACCCTGTCAACCAAAGAAATCATCGCAAATGCTTTATGGATGTGGGGATTTTCCATTCCTTAATGGCTTTAATTTTGCTAGGGTCTACCTTAACTCCTTCATGAGATACAATATGACCCAGATATTCCACCTCCTGGACTCCAAAGAAACATTTCGATCTTTTTGTATATAATTGTTTCTCCTCCAATAGTTGTAGCACCCTGTCAACATGTTCAACATGATCCTTCCAGGACTTGCTGTAGATTAGTATATCATTAGAAAATACTAACAAAAATTTTCTAAGGAATGGTTTGAAAATTGAATTCATCAAACCTTGAAATGTTGAAGGTCCATTGGTAAGGCCAGAAGGCATGACCAAAAATTCATAATGACCCTCATGAGTTCTAAATGTTGTTTTCGGAATGTCTTCAGTCTTCATTCTGATTTCATGATATCCTGAACGAAGATCAAACTTGGTGAAGTAAATTGATCCATGAAATTCATCCAGTAATTCATCAATGACAGGAATGGGGAACTTATCTTTAATAGTGAGCTTGTTGAGCTCCCTATAATCTGGACACATACGCCATGATCCATCCTTCTTGTGCACCAATACTACTGGAGCAGAGAAAGAACTTTGACTCGGTTGAATTATACCAGCCTCTAGCATTTCTGCAACCATACGTTCAATTTCACTCTTTTGGACATCGAGATATCTGTACGGCCTGATGTTTGGAGGAATACTTCCTGGAATCAGATGAATAGCATGATCATGATCACGCATAGGTGGGAGACCTTTGGGATTCTCAAATACCTTGGAATGATTGTCCAGGAGTTTTTGGAGATCTGGAGAAATAGATGATTCCGATGTGGAAACATCTAGCAAACATAATTGTGCAATTACACCTCTTTGCTCCTTTTTTAGAAGCTTTGTCATACCAATAGAGCTGATTATCTTTCCTGGTTTCCCTGCAATACCCCTTAATTCAACTTCCTTTCCTTCTGTAGAAAATTTGATGAAAAGATCTTGAAAATTAAAAGCTATTGTACCCAAGGATTGTAGCCATTGGACTCCTAGTACAACATCAACACCTCCCATTGGAATGGAAAGCATTGGGCTAGTCAATACATATTCTCCCACGGATAGCTTCATATTATGTCACTTTCCAGAGCAATTCATTGTTCCTCCATTTGCAATCATCACTTGACACTCTGGTGCTGGATATAGGAAGCAATTCAATTCTTTTGCTACCTTACAATGAATAAAATTGTGGGTGCTTCCTGAATCAATCAACACTATTACCTTTTTCTTCTTGATTTGTCCTTCTATCTTGATGGTTTGAGGAGTGGTAATTCCTGCCGATGCATTACAAGATATGGTCGGATTTATTTGTTCTTCATCTAGGCTTTGTTCCTAGAGTATATCCTCTTCTTTTGACCTTTCTTGCTCCTTTTCTTCTTCCTCTTCACAATCTATGTAGAATAATTTCTTCTCAGTACACTTATGACCTTTACTGTATTTTCTATCACAACTGTAACAAATCCCTTTTTCTCTTTTTTCTTCCAATTGTTGTGGTGTCAACCTTATAGGTTGTGGAAGACTAGGGGCAACAACACTTCCGTCTTTATAGTTGTGAGTGGTATGCTTCCTGGTTGCCATAATTTTTCTTTCCATTTTCTTGCTAACCTGAATGCCTTCTCTAATGAATCAGGTTCCCAAAGGCGAACATCATGTTGGATATTATCCTTTAAAGACCCTATGAACACATCAATCCTATGCTCCTCTGGAATATCTTTTACCTTTATGTTCAATTTTTGGGACTCCTCAATGTGCTCCATGATTGAACCCTTTTGTTTGAGACTTATCAATTGGCTAAAAAAAGTGTTGCTTTTTGTATCCTCATAATGTGCTATCAATTCTTCCGTAAAAATTGCCCAAGTGATAAATTGTTTACGAGAGCAAAGCCATTGATACCATAAAAACTGATTTGGTTCCAAATATAAAGTTTCCATACGTACCTTTTGTGTGTTTTGCACATTATTGAGATCGAATAATTGCTCCATCTGTAATATCCATGTGGCGGGATCCTTGCCGTCAAACTTCCTCATATCGATTTTTGGAACATGGTGAGTCTTCGATCCAACAATAGAGTCTATGGAATCATTATTAACATTTATTCTGTTCTCATTATGAGTTTCCTTTAGTACCCTTTCACCCTTAGTGACCATTTCTTGTAGCAACTTATTCATATTTATCTTCAATTCTTCCATCTTATCATCTATGCCATCAATTTTAGTGTCCGTGCCATTCACCTTAGCTTCCATGCCATCCATCTTAGCTTCTATGCCTTTCTTTAAACCATCCATCTTAGCTTCTACATCTTTCCTTAAACCATCCATCTTAGATTCTGTTGCTTTTTGTGCAAGTGACACTTGTTGCACTTGTTCTTGTAATTTTGATATATCATATAGCATTTCTTCTTCTTATTCACGAGTCATGCTAGAGGTTTTAGGTTCCTTACTAGGTGTTTGCATTTTCTTTCCTCGGGGCATTAGTTACCGATAATAATGCTCTATTATGCCCTTTTAATTCCTTCAAAATAAATTTTCAAACCAAGCTCAAGCAAAAATTTAAGAAAATCTACACACCTTTTCTCACTTTGTAGGAGCTCGATATTGCCTCTGATGTATCTCTGTAATTTTCGATCATCTAGTTCTGAATTTGTGAACTATAGTAGCCCTCTGTGTCCTCTTTCCAATGCCACAAGTCTGACCCAAATTGGATTCTCCAAGGAAGAGTTATGCGAAATCTCCCACATTGACTTGATTATAGACTAGTTCAGTAGAGAAAACTTGTACGACGTGCCACGAGTCAGTGTTTCGACCTTTGGATCTAAAAAATGCATACAAGAAGCTAAAGTACAGCCTCTTTCTTTACCTTCTTATGAAATTTCAATCTGATCCCCAGATAGAAAGTTATGACGATTTTCCCTAGGTCACCTTTTTGGAATGTAATTCAGGAGTCTGCCAAAAGACCAACTTCCTTAGATCATATCTCCGCAAATATAGTGTGGAAAGCTCTGAAATTTGGACCTGAGGTTCAATGCGATTTCTTCTAAAATGGGTTTTTTTTGCAACTTCTGAAATTTTGCAGAAAAATAGTTATAGTGATAATGCCATGATGACCTGTTTGGAGAAGCGAAACCCTAGAATCCAAAGCTCTGATACCAAATGTTACGAAACCAGCTCAAGAAAAGATAGAAAAGATAGATCAATGCCTTAGAATTCAGCGTCTTCGAGGGGGAAACCTCCTTTACATTACATAAATGAACAATTCTTTAATGATTCAAATGACAAAACCTCCTTTCTATATATAGGAGTCTAAGGAGTCACAATATAATCCAGCCGACCTAACAATAATAATATAAAGCCACAAAAGATAACAATAGAGGGATCTATGGGGCACAGTAATAATAATATGGGGGAAATAGGGCACAAAAATATTAATAAGGGGTATAACTACAATAGTAATGGGATAATCACTAGTATTATAAGGACCCAACAGACCATTGCTTCCAAAGGGAGGAGGAATGATCCAGGTGGATGTTGGTGTCCACCCGTCTATCCCACTTGGACCCCCACAACTGTCTCTTTCAGTTTTTCAGTTTCCATAATTGTAGCACAATTGACTACTTTTAGCATTTTTTCGGGTCCTAAACTTTCGGAGCCCTTTTGAGGCCCTAAGCGATGTTTTCTGGGAAATTTGGGAGCAACATGGGTCCATGGACTGATGTTGCTCTTCCAAAAGTTGTAGCAAAAAGTTGTAGTTCTTGGATAGATCCTTCTAATGAGATATTTTACGCAACAAATGAAGATCGGGTGCCAAGGTTACGACCCCGGGAAGTTGATGTACCAACTTACCCAAAAAGGGCCCCACAATTTGGTGTTTCATCTTCTAGGGTTAGGTTTTGGGATGTTAATGATTTTCCATTATTTGTCAACAATAAATAGGCCTTCGAGCCTCATTGTAACACAGTTCAAAGGCATGTAGCCGCCACATCTCTTCTTAGAGATAAGCTACCATCACCCTAGTTGGTTTATTTCCATTTATGTTTGTAAGCAAATTTCAATATTTTATATTAATGAAATGAAGTGTTATTTCTGTTGCATCTCTGTGTTTATGGTTATATCTGTAATTTTTTGCGTTCCTGTTTAAATCCAAATCAAAGAATTCCTACCTACTGAATGCAAGTAGAGAATCGGCCTTGAGATCTTGGTGCCAGAGGAGTGCACGTGGAATATCAAGGAGGAGGACGAGGAGGACCTGGGAGAGGTCACGATTAGGTTATTTTCTATAACTGTTGAACACTAGGGCACTATGTGTGGGAGTGTCCAAATCATACATGCCTGTCATTTCAATATTGCAGCCAGTTTGAGCACATTATAGAAGAATGTCGTGTGTTGATAGCTAAGATGCAAGAGAAGAAGGCAAAACCTCAACAACCTATGTAGAACTTACAAATGATGAGAGCTAAGCTCCCCGAGGAAGATCCGAATGTGAATATCATGTTGAGAAGCAAAATAACAACTAGGGATGATAAGGGAAAACATTCTGAAGAGGACGGATGGGTACATAAGGCCCCATAGAAGGAAGTTGGGTTCAATCTAGAGCACATGAAGGAAACGTTTATGGAATCCAAGAAAAGATTCATTGAGCCATCTACCATAGGAAGCCAGAGAAATGTACCAGAAACCAGGACGTCTATTGAGGTTGACCCCTTTGTACTCACCATGTTCTTGGAAACCTACATGAAACTTCTGCATGATAGCAAGGTTGTGAAAGGTCTACAGGAATTGATAAACAAGTGCCTTGGTAAAGAAAAATCTCCTAATGGATGCCGCGTAGTAAGAAAAATTGGAAAACATAAGGTAAGGACAGGGAACGAAATGAGGCTCACTGCACAGATAGGAGATAATGAGATGGAACAGGTTATTTTGGATCTGAGGTCTAACGTGAACATTTTTCCTAAACAAACATGGGAGAGAATGGGGAAACCTATGCTATAGTGGTCTCCGATCCAACTTAGAATGGAAAACCAACAAAATATTATCCCTATGGGATGACTACATGGAGTCACCATAGATATAGAAGGTGCGAGCGCACTCGCTAATTTTGAAGTAATCGAGATTGTTGACGACAACAACCCATACCCTGCACTACTTGGAATTGACTGGGCCATTGATATGAATGGAGTCATCAACTTAAAGAAGAGGATGATGTCATTTGAGAGGAAATCACTTCAGGTTTGATTACCATTAGACCCTATAGAGGGACCACATTATACTGAACCAGTTTGTGAATGCAAAGAAAGTGATGATGACTTGGATCAGATATACAAAATAGATATGCAAGATCAAGACTGGATTAATCCAACAACTGATGGACTCAGATGAAGAACTTGAGCATTGGTAGCATACGTTGCATGAAGTATCTATGCTACGCTACAACATGATGACTAAATCGTTGTGTTTTGTGTCATTGGAGGTAAGAAATTTATGCTATTATGATGGTTTAACTGACGTAGATAATTCTTTGGATGCATTTCGACGAGAGGTCCCTCAGGATAACTGCTTCCAAGCGTTAGATTTGGTGTTGTGCACTACGCTCGGACGATGGTGGGGCACGCACAAAGATAGGTTTGATGAATGGTGAGATTATAGAAGGATGATGAGGTTGTGGTTTGGTCATCCAAAAATTCAACTAACTGAGAAATATCACGGGAGAAGTGATGCATGAGATCATTTAGAAAAGTGAACTAAAGTTGATGGAACGGAGCCATAGCCATGGTGGGTGCACTTATTCTGTCATACTTTGGATACAATTCCTATGAATTAGTATCTGGAAATGGAGCTCCACCATGGCATCATGCAGTGGGATATATTAAGGGAAGGGTCCTTAATGACCTTCAGTTTTTAAGATGGGTTCGAATGCATTGATGAAGCTCTGCAAAAGGTTAAGGCAGTGATCTTCAAAATACTGCAAGATCCTTTGGAGTTGATTCAACAAGATTTGAGCACCTATTTGTTTCAGGCGTTGGAATGCTATAATGTGACTAGTGAGGGGGAGGATGTAGATCCACAAAATATCAATATTCCAGAGGTAGAATGTCATCACGATGTCAAAGGACCACAACTAGAAAACCCAGACATCAACGTGCCATTGAAAACCAAACAAGTAAACATTGGTACTGAAGCAGAGCCAAAATATATAAAGATTGGAGAATACTGGGATGATGCCACAATGGATAAAGTTGTTGGGCTACTCCACGAATACCAGGATATTTTTCCCACCAAGTTTTCAGACCTGAAGGGCATCATAGGTGACTTGGGTGTGATGAAACTCACTTTGAAACTAGACACAAATCCTATTAAGAAGAGGTCATATCACCTTTAGTGATGAGTTATTGGACAATGTTGGAGGGAAGGAGGCCTACTCATTCACTGATGGATTTTCGAGGTAACATCAGATTAAGATCATGCCAAAATATATGAGAAAAACAAACTTGGTGACTAAATGGGGTTGTTTTCAGTATATTGTCATGTTGTTTGGACTTAAGAATGCGCATGACATATTTTCTCACCTAGTTATAGAAGTGTTTAAGGAGTTTATCCATAAGTTATTGGAGGTGTATTTCTATGATTGGATGGTTTTCGGTCTAGTAAAGCGCCATGTACCAAGTTTGTGCCTGATGCTAGATACGTGTCACAGATACCAGATCGCGGTGAACTTGAAGAAGTGTCTATTCTGTGTCCCCTTTGGGATCTTGCTGGGTCATGTGGTGTGCAAGCAAGGGTTGATGCTGGACCCTGCCAAGATCAGAGTGATAGCAAATTTGGAGGCCCCAAGAAGTTTAAAACAGTTGCATGCAATGCTCAGACATATAGGATACTACAGAAAGCTCATTAAGGCTTACGCTCATATTACCGTGCCCATGGAGAAACTGCTGAAGAAGGACACTACATTCTACTGGGATGAAGAATATGAACGCAGTTTGGATGTATTACCCTATAGCCTTCACGAGTAGGAAAGTATCGAAGGCCGAGATGAATTAATAAATGACCGAGCACGAGGGATTGGCTATGGTATATGCGCTTCAAAATTTCAGGCACTACTTGTTGGTTGAACAATTCAAAATGTACACAAATCATTCTACCTTGAAATACCTAGTTAATAAGCTTGTGTTGGGGGGGAAGATCTGCTGATGGTTGCTTTTATTCTAGGAGTATGACTTTGAGATGATTGTGAAGCCAGCGAGGTTGAATGCAGGACCTGACAATCTATTGTGGATCGATAGAGGAGAGGAGCCTACCAATTTGGAGGAAGGGTTTCCCGATGCACAGCTCTTCACGATGCATGTAGAAGATAACCACTTTGCAGATATTGTCCACTTTTTTACTGCAGGGACGGTGCTAGAAGGATATAACAGTCAGCAGGAGAAGGAACTAGCCGTGCGCGCAGTGGATTTCTCGGTGATTGTAGGACATTTGTATAAGATGGGTGTAGACGAGATATTCTGACGATATGTGCTAGATTTTGAATAGAATAGCATCCTCACTGAAGCTTATGGAGGGGCTGCTGGAGGACATTATGCTTGAATGATGACAGCGCATAATATTTTTTGCACAGGCTTATAGTAGCCTACGCTACATAAACATTCTAAAGCATATTTTAGGGCATGTGATGCATGTCATAAAATGGGTATACCATCATAGAGGGACGAGCTGCCACTGAATATTCAAGTATCATTACTTCCATTTGAAAGATGGGAAAGTTATTTCGTTGGGCCCATTCAGCCCCCAAGAAGGAAGATAGGTGCATGGTATATCATCATCACAACAAAGTATCTAACCAGATGGGTGGAGGCACAACCGATGAAGGATTGTATAGGGGCTACATCATTGAAGTTCTTGTTTGAGTATGTGTTAACCAGATTGGGCTACCCAAAAGTGTTGACGAGTGATCAGATTACACACTTTATAAATGAAATGATCAATGTCTTAACTGAAAAATTCTAGGTTTATCATCAAAAGAGCACACTATATCATCCTCGGGCTAATGGAATAGTTGAGGCCTTTAATAAGATTTTCAAAAATGTGTTGATGAGGATTTGTAACACACAACATAGTGATTGGGACGTGCACGTACTTATAGTGCTATGGGCATACAAGACTATTTGCAAAAATATGACAGGAAAAACACCTTTCATATTGGTATATGGCATAGAAGCTGTGATGCCTTTGGAATATATCGTGCCTCGTCTACACATAGCAGTTTTCATAGGTATGATAGATCATGAAGCCTTGGAAGAACAAATCGTGTAGTTGATGGAGCTTGAAGAAGATAGATTCTTGACTAGATTCCATTAGTAAGTACAAAAGGAGCATGAAAATGCATGGCATGATCGGCACATCAAGCTGCGCATGTTCAAAGTAAATGATCTGGTTTTATTATATGATAGCAATTTCACTAAGTTTCTAGGGAGATTTTAGATGGATTGGCTTAGGCCATATGTTATCAAAGAGATTACGGATGGAGGCATGGTTCAACTCGTGAATCTGAATGGAGAACCTTTTATGGGAAGGGTGAATGGAGGCCGACTAAAACCATATATGGGGGATTCATATTAATGACTATATGATGGGATGATAGTCTTAGTGCTCGAGGTAGTTGTAAGGGAGAGTGGGACTATAAACTACATGACTAGGATTGAAGGACTCCATAGCAGGTGGGCTAGATGGAAAATGTTGAAGTTACAGTATAAGAAGCTACACAAAGGGAGCTTTTCTATGAAGGGAGTTGTTGCGTAGCACAGTAGGAAAGTGACCATTGGAGTCACTATTCATGATTTGACAGACAAAATACGATTAAGAGGAGTGGGCTAGTGGTATTTAAGGCCAAAAAATTTCAATATCTACTGCAAAAACAACATTAATGATCAAATTTTGGGGGGAACAAGCGGACTTGAATTCAAAAACCACTATAAATTATGCACCCCCACCCAACAGAGAACACTTTGCAACCTTAGAGTTTTTGAGCCATGCTGTTTGTTTCTTATGAAGCGCTCATTCTTTGAGAATTTGATCGCGAGCCCTGCATTTTCCAATTTACCAGAGTTGAATCAAAATTTCATCCTTGACACCATGTTAGGACCAAACCTTACATGGATTGTGAGCACTAGGGGAGATGTTGTGTCTGAACGAGATGCCCGAGAGGTGGTGAGTATGGAAGCTTTCGCTCCTGTGCCTATGGCGGCGCAGTCACCTAGGGCTAAGCCTACCCATGTTAGAGAAACCCACAAGCTGAAGAAGGATAAGCAGAAGAAGTCATTGCCAGTCCATGAAGGAAACATTCTACAACTCAAAAGTAGAATAAGGATAAGCAACCTGAGAAGGTTGTCGATTTGAAGTTGAGGAAGGACAGGGCACCAAGGATATAGAGGTTGAGGGAATGGAGCCCATTTCAAAGTCTTTGGACTATATCCCTCTGCACAAGTGGAAAACAAAGGTCACCAAGGACCCAAACTCAAATAAGTTTGTCATCTCTACGCCCATGCTGCCGGAGCAGGTCCCCTTTGAAGGTTCGCACCTTGCATGGATCCCCTTGCTGAACATGGAAGATTGGGAGCTAGAAGACCATGAATGGTTCCCTCACCTCGGGGCAACAAATTATATAAAGCGTTTCTGTTAACCATACTTAGGTGTCACTGAGTTAGAAACAATGGAATGGATCTGCAGAGTGGAGAACTCTGGGTTGTTGAACCTGTTGTGGGTACCCCACTATCATGGCACCACTATCAACATGACCTGTGTGCATTAGTTGCTTACTCTAGTACACGATGGTTGCTTATGGCTAGGAGGGCCTATACCAATCACTAACATGCTTATCCATAGGATCACATACCTGTCGCATGAGGGCTTGAATCTGACCAAGGAGTTTGGCGGAAAGACAGGAGGAAAAAAATTGGCAGATAAGATGAGAAAGGAGTTTACACTTGTGAAAAAGCCACGTGGATATTCAATCATGTCTATCAATGATCCATGGTGAACATTTCCACACAAATCCTGGCAAGAAAGGTAATGAGGAAGTGCCATGCAGATGAAGTTCCAACGCCCGTGGTTTCTTTAGTTGCACAATGCATAGAGGGTGTGCAGTTTAACTAGTCAAGGTACCTATGCAACAAATTCCTCACGAATTTCCATGAGCTTCAGGATGATACCAAGCCATTAGGCTATGTGTGGTTGCTGCTCTCCATCATGTTGGTCGCATGGGGGCTACCGAAGGATAACTAGTTTCCTCTATTGAAGGAAGGGTTACCGTAGGCCACGTAGTTCACATCCCTCTAGGCCACGAAGGACCCCATGCGAGTCATAGAGAAATAGATATTCTAGGTCCTGATGGAGATGAGTCTCCTGATGGCCATCAATTAGTGGCTAAGGTTATCCCTAACCTTGTATGAGCAGTTGTGAGCGTATGCCATGTTCAAAGCTAACTTCAAGCGCGTCAGCATTCAAGTGTGAAAGGACCTGCAACAGAAATGGTATGATTTTGGTCCAAATTTAAACAGGAAGGCAACAAATTAGAGAGATAACCGTAAACAAAGAGATGTAGCGAAAGTAATACTTCATTTCATTACTGTAAAATACTGAAATATGCTTACAATCACGAATGGAAATAAACTAGCTAGGGCAATGGTAGCTTATCTCTGAGAAGAGATGTGGTGGCTACATGCCTCTGAACTATCTTATAATGAGGCTCAAGGGCCTTTTTATTATTGAAAAATACGAGCAAACCCTAAAAAACCAAAACCCTAACCCAAGGAGATGTAACACCAAGAGTTTATGGGCCCCATTGGGGTGAGTCGGACAACCAACTTCCTGAAGTCACGACCTGGTCATATTATCTTTGTTTGACGTGCATGATATCCCATTGGAAATATCTCTCTGAGGACTACGATGGAAAAGAAAACTTTAGAGAATAAATCAGTGGTGGTAGATTTCCCAAAAAATGTCGTTTAGGGCCTCAAAATGGCTCTGGAAATTTAGGACCTGAAAAACTGCTAAAAATAGTAAACTATGCTATAATTAAGGAAAATGAAAAACTGAAAGAATAAATGGTGAGGATCAAAGTGGAATTAGTGGGTGGCCACCAATATCCACCTGGATCATTCCTCCCCCCTTAGGAAGCAATGGTCCCCATTGCGTTGAGTTCCTGCATGAGATGAGGGAACGTCCACTGAACTTGGTCCCTCGTGAGCTACTTGCCCTGGTGAAGGAGTTGGCCTGCTTTAAAAAATCGATAATGTTGGATATTCTGTTGGTGAGTGTGCTTGATATGTGTGTCCATGATCCACTGAGTTGCAGCTTGTTCCATGCAATCTAGATTTAACTCTGTGGGTGTGAGATATTCTGCAATGTCAGATGTGTCTAGTAATGGTGGAAAGTATGACCGAACGTGGTCCAAATTGAACACTGGGTGCAGACCAAGGAATGGGGGAATGCTTAGCTCAAATGCATTGTCTCCCACAGCCTTGGTAATGGTGTAGGGATGATATTAGAGTGGTTTGAGTTTCCGATAGGCTCCGGTAAGGCGTTCCTTTTGCAAATGCAACCAGACTTTTTCGCCCACCTGAAACTTGTGTGGCACCCAATGTTGATCATGTCACTGCTTGTACTTGGCATTTGATTTCTCCATAATGTCATGGAACTGCTGGTGAATATGTTGGATGTGCTCAATGAATCCATTTGCCTTATCTATTTTGGATTGGACATGAGCTGAATCTGTGTGAGTAGCTACAAATCGCATGGCCACATCAATGGGACATAGTGGCTGGAATCCCAAGCCCACCTAAAAAGGGTTGTGGCCAGTCGAGCTATAGAGAGCTCGGTTGTAGCTACGCTAAACATAGGGGAGGCTCTCGTCCCATGTGGGTGGATGCTTTGAGTTGTACATGCGCAGAATGTGTATGATCATCCTATTCAAAACCTCTGTCTGGCCTTTAGTTTGAGGACGGAAGGTTGTGGACTTAGTGAGTTTGGTGTCCAGCATCAACCAGAGACTGGACCAAAATGTACTGAGGAACCTACTGTCCCGATCTGAGATGATAGACTATGGAATCCCAAAGTGTACCCACACTCATTCAAAGAAGATTTTAGTAGTGGCTTCTGCTGTGATATTCTTCTTGCAGGCCGCCATAATGGCCATCTTCAAGAACCTGTTGACGACCACAAAAACGTAGTCATTTCCATGCTTAGTGGAAGGAAGACCTCACATGTAATCCATGGACATGTATTCCCAAGGTCGACTAGGAGTAGGTAATGGGGTATAGAGGCCTTGCTTCTTGATGATCAGTTTGGCAATGGTGTAGGAAGTGCATGATTTGATGTACTTCCCGACATCCTGTCGAAGATTTGGCCAATAGAAATACTTTTGCAATACTGCCACCATTTTTTTGACCCGGAAATGCCCAGCAGCCCGGCTGTAGTGTGCTTCCAAAATCATCCTGGCACGCTCACTTGAAGGAACACAAAGGTGACCCAGGTGGCATAACAAGTCATCCTCGAGGTGAAAATCTTGAACATGCTGACCCTCCAAGAGTGTCTAGTATGTGTGGATGAATTCTGGGTCACTTTTATAGAGTAGTGGCCAATCAGAGGTCTCGTGCCCACAAGAGTTGAGCACGGTGGTTAATGCCATGATCGTTGGTCGACTGAGGCAATCTACAAAATTATTGGTGCTTCCCTTCTTATACTTGATATTCAAATGGAACTGTTGCAGGTATGTGGACCACTTATGATGGCGATCATTCTACAATTTCCCTTGGGTCTGTATGAACTGCACGGGTCAATGGTCTATGTGGATGACCATTTCCTTCCCCAAAATGTAATGCTTCCATTGTGGGCAAGCCTACACAACGGAATACATCTCTTTGTCATAAGCGGGATACTTCCAGACTGTGTTTGAAAGTGTCTCACTATGATATGCCACTGAATGCCCATGTTGAGTAAGGACTGCCCCAATAGCATAGTCAAAGGCATATGTCTCAACCTCAAATGGTTGTTGCAATTCTAGTAATTCAAGAACTGGTGCCGAGAAGAGGTGATCTTTCAACTCTGTGAATGCATTCTGTTGAGATTCAGACCAAAATAATTTTTCTTTCGCTCCTCCCTTCGTGACTTGACTCAAGGGCCAAGTGATATGAGAAAATACCAACATGAACCCGTGGTAGAAGTTGGCAAGGCCTAGAAAGCTATGAAGCTATACATCAGAGTGGTTGGAGATGGCCAATCCCGAATGACTTGGATCTTGGCTGGACCCACATGCACCCCATGTTCATCAATAATGTATCCCTTGTACTGAACTTGGGTCATGCCAAAAGTGCATTTCTCCAAATTGGCACATAACTTGTGCTATCAAAGTGTTTGGAGAACCTGTCGGATGTGGTGGAGGTGCTCTTCCAAACTCTGGCTAAATATCAGGATGTCATCCAAGTATACCACTACAAATGAGTTGGTGAATGGCCGCAAGATGTCATCCATTAGCCTCATGAAGGTTGCAGGAGCATTCGTCAATCCGAAAGGCATAAACAACCATTTGAAAAGGCCCTCCTTAGATTTGAAGGCAGTCTTCCACATGTTAGTGTCAGTCTATGCAGCCTTCCTCCAATGATCAAACATGCTCTTACAAAGTGATTTTAAGGTGTCAAGGTCGAATTTGTCATTTTAGTGAGTCTTCAAGCAAAATTTGGTCACTAGGTATTAGGTCTAGGGTTTGCCTTTACTCCTTCCCAAGTTGTCCAAATGTTGGTTCATGCCACCATATAGCTAAGTGTACCATCATTCAAAGGTTTTTCTTCATCATGTCAAGTTCCACTGGGTCATTTTACACCTTGTTCATGCTTCAGTTGCACCTAGGTAAGGTTCATTTCCCTCTCCTAGGGTTTTGAACGTAATTTCTCTTGGATGCTCAAATCATGAGAAAAATTTGTATCCTAATGTTCATAAACCTTCCCATATCCTTAATCTACCTTATTAAACACTTCCCACTACTGAGATCCCCCAAATTCCTCATTTTCACACAAACCTTAGTTTCTTGCTACAACTTGGAAATTTTATAGGCTAGGCCTGTGTTTTGCCTTTTTGGCCCCCTTCCCCTCACTCAATATTTTAAATTCCACTTTCCCCTATTTCCTAACATCCCTCCCTACTTTTCAAAATTTCCTCAAGAATTTAAAAGCCCCTTATCCCCTTCATTACGCTTCATCTCGACAAATCCCCTGTTCCACACATCGGAATAGGTTTTACTCCAACGATGTTTCTGAGCAATAAAAGATGAGTTTGGGAAAACTGAGATATTTTTTTGTCCAAAATAGGCCAATAAATAAAAACCTCCTTCGATTTTTAAACAGGTGTCATGGTTTTAGAGAAATGTCAAAAATACATTTGCCTTGAGAGAATTGATGCACCTC
Organism: Pinus tabuliformis; assembly: GCA_031772625.1. Taxonomy (NCBI): domain Eukaryota; kingdom Viridiplantae; phylum Streptophyta; class Pinopsida; order Pinales; family Pinaceae; genus Pinus; species Pinus tabuliformis. The sequence continues at coordinate 896,981,611 of CM062816.1, read as the reverse complement.
TGAAGTGACCTTGGGAAAATCAAGTTTTAGCCTAGCTTGGTTGGGCAAATGACTTTCTTGATGAGTCAAATGATAACTATATGCAAAGAGATTTCCAATGAGCTATCATGAGCTCAATTTGGATTTTAGGAACACCTTCGAAATTTGACTGCAATAGCACTCTGCCTTGAGGCAGCCTCATTTGGCACATTTTGACTAGTCTTGGGATATTTGATTTTTGATAGGGAAAATAAAGTCCAAATTGAAGAATTATAGTTTATTTGGAAATTAGACTCAAATACCTTTCCAACGAGCTATCCCACGCCTAATTTGAATACAAGGAACGCCTCAAAGAGTCTCCTGAAAAATGCGTTATGCATAGGGTTTGGTGGCGTGGTGCATAGAGCTAGAAGCCTCATTTCACTCACAAACTCTCCAAAATTGCAAAATTTGTTCAATATTCTTGTGTTCAAGTAATTTAAAATTTCTACCATGACCAATGAATGAGTTACCTTGGTTTTTATGGTGATTTAGTAGGAAATTTTTCAAACCCTACCTCCTTGCAATTTTTCCTCAAAAACAATTGCTTAGGGTTTGTAGTTTGAGTTTTTGTTGTCAAGTCCAATTCATCACTCCCTCCCTGATTTATTCTCTAGTTTCATAAACCCATTCCCTAAATCCATATCCCTAATTCTCATTAACCCTATATCCCTAATTATCATTATCCCAAACCCTAGCTACATGTTCCTAAACCCTAATTGCTATCCCAAAGAGCCTAAATACTATTCCTTAAACCCCTTATTCCCCATATGCAAAAATGACATCAAGGTTGTCTTTGCCAATGAAGCAAGGAAATCAATTTTAATCAAACACCATCCTCTGTTCTTCAAGGCAATGATCCATTGTTGACAAAGGCACCTTCAGCCAGAATCAGTTGCATGTACAGCTAAGAAATCAGTTTGAGGCACAAAATCAAAGCTTGATGCAAACACAATGAGGCAATCAAATGCAATCTCCATCTCGTTCACATGTAGAGTTAGCTAGTCAGGGGCAGTCACAGAGTAATAACCAATTTCTTACTCAATTCACACAGTAGGCACACTCACCTTTCAAGGACAGCCTTCAGGCCAGGTAGAGTCTTCTGCCTCTAGTCAAATTTTGCCTCAGATATCGGGTTTGCATTCTCAGAATATTAATTACTTGGGCCAACAAATTTATGATCAAGGTATTCCAAAACAGATTAATTATCATCCTTCAAATCAAAGTGATATCTCAGTCAAGATCCTTGAATCAAAGGGGGCAGAAAAGTTTGTTGGGCACTCTACAAAGTGAGATGAGTGATATGAGGTCAAAGAGACTACTGGACAAGGCTGATAGGGACAAAGCATTGCTGAGACACATGGCTTTCCACTACATGGCACAGAACAGGGTTTGCAAGGCACGAATAAGGAATGTAAAGGAAAAACTAAGGCATAAAAACGAAAAGAGACAAAAAGAGCATGATCGACTCTGGATATCGACCGAGGCATCCTTGGCCCATCATAGCTATTGATGAAGAAGGTTCAGCCCAAATTTCAAGAAATTTGGAGCAATTTTTGCATTTTGAAAATTTTTTGCACTAAAAAACAGGGTTTTACTCCCTATGCGTCGCGGCACGTGGCGCGCGCTTTGCTAGGGAGATCCAAATTACAAAAGCTTTTCATTTCTAGATTTTGCATGAAAAATCATGGTTTCTTTTTCATGGCCAAGAAATTTGGGCAGGTTTTGGACCCACAAAGAGGTAAAAAACACTCAAACAATGACCTCACTGCCCTTATTTTGACACACAGGAAGCAATCTTAGGAGATTGAAGTTTTGGAGGGGAAAATGACATCTAAATTCATAAATTCCACTTGGGTTGGAAAGTAGACAGGCAAGGATTTCCAACAAGCTATCTTGGGCTCAATTTGGACTCCGGGAGTGGCCTCAAATGTATCTTCAAAGTGGCGTGATGCATAGAGAATCACGCGCGACGCATAGAGGATTTTTGCCTATTTTTCACTGTACAGCTCAGAAATTCGCCCAGTTTTGACTAGTTTCACTTTTTCATGTAACTCTTGATCCACCATGATGTAATTTCATAACCATGATGTAATATTGGCACATTTTTACTTGTTCTAGAGGATTCATTCACTAAAAAGTGAAAATTAAATGAATGAATCAATTTCCTAACATATAGAAGCAAGTTGTTTGATTGCCTAGATTTCAGTGCTTTGTTTAGAATTGGTTGAAAAAGCTCCTAGAATGATGAGCTTAAACCCTAGAGGCATGGGAAGGAGTTAGGCTTCTCTATATCATGTAATTTCTTAGTCATTTTCAGGGTTGGATACTTGGGATTGTTGGGCACTCCATTGTACATTTGATTTCTGCATTTTTGGCTAAGGAAAGACCAAGGTTTTGCAGCACTTGTTGGGATCCTTGTGGCTCTGTGTTTTGATGGTGTTTTTCTTCATGCAATTGTAAGTTCATTGATGTTTCATGTATGCCATTTCCTTTCTCTTTGCTTCTAAATTAAACAAGTTAAGTGACAAAGGTAGAATCCATGAGTTTATTATGCTCTGCTTGTAGTTTTGTTTAATTCTCAATGTTTTCTTCAATTTGAGGAGGATTCTTGATACCCTCACACCCTCTTCAGCTTCTCAGCGGTCTTTGCCATCCATTCATTTAATCTAAAGCATCAAAACTACTGCCTACCTTGCCCCAATCAGAACTCTGCAAAAATTTGGCCTTATACCCAGACCCAAATTTGCCTTTCCCTTTTTTCCAACAAAACCCTCGAAAACTCAAATAAAATCCTTGAACTTCATACGTAGCCTAAGACCAGTTGTTAAATCATTCATCTCAAGCCCCATAGATTATCTTTTGTTGAGATTGACCTGGAGAGAGCCCTCTCCTGTCCTTGTAGGGCTAGCTATGAGGCTGAGCATGGTTTGATGTGGACCTAGAACCTTGCCTTTTCAGCCTGAGGAAAATCTAGGCTCTAACACCACACATCAGAGGGTTTGATTGGTACCTAGTGATATCCTAACTTCAAATCGATCTTGCTGAAATATTTTGCCCCCTTTAGTTGTTCTAGGAGGTCATCAATCCGTGAGATTGGGTATCTATTACAGACAGTGATCTTGTTCAACGCCCAATAGTCAATACAGAGTCTCCAAGTCCCATCCTTCTTCTGTACCAACACGATCGAGCACCCACATGGCGATGAACTCAGACGGATGTGACCTTTTTGTAGCAGCTCCTAAATCTGCCTCTTGATTTCATCGTTCTCCAGAATGGATTGTCGATAGATTGGTCCATTGGGTAGCAGCGCACCTCGGGTTAGATCAATGCAGTGCTTGACCTAACAACATAGAGGAACCCTTGCGGGGGAGGTGAAGATGTCCTTGTAATCCTCCATGACCTTATCCATCTGTAGTTTTCGTGCAGAGGGGCCCTGTCTGGGGGTCGTCACCATTGTCTCCTTATTTTCTTGAGGGTGTATCATCAGGAAAACAGATTTCCCAGTTTTGGAAATGAGGTTACTACATTATTTTGCAGTAACTAAAGAGATGGCAGTAGGTGGTGCTACCTCTGGTATCTTGTACAACTTATTTCCCAAAGTAACAATAACATCACACGGCCTTGATTCATGTAGAGCATGTCGCTTCCACAAGTATGGTTGTCTTAATAATACATCACAAACTTCAAGGGGCGGAATGTCACATAATACCTCATCTGTGAAGGGCTTGATATTGTCTCGAAGGTGACACTGTTGGCTCATACGAAGATCCCAACCTTGGTAAAGCCACCCGATGGTGTATGGTTGTGGATGTGTTGTGGTCGGTAAACCCATCCGCTTCACAACCTCTGCCGAAATGAGGTTCTTTTGGCTCCCACTGTCGACAATGAACTATAGCAGGGAGCCCTTTACCCACATCTGGGAGTGGAAGAGACGCTCCTCCTCTGGATATTTGGGTTCCTTCTTATGGATCTTCGTGGTGGCAATGGTGGCATTGGGCTCCGCATCGATAATCTGCTTCCCTTTGTCATTCCCCTTATCGGGTTCTGACTCAGGGTCAGAAAATGCATCTGATTCTGAAACCTTAGGTCTGCCACCAGTGACTGCTTGGCCCGACACTCACTTCTGTTGTGAGTGAAGCTCTTATGGAACTCACACCGCTTTCCTATGACCTTTTTCAGCTTCACGGCATTATTCTTTTCTTGCAGCTTTGCCAGGTTGTCTTGGGTTGCCCTGCCTTGGCTTTGTCCTTTTTCCTGCAGTTTGGGGGCTCGTTTCCCTTGTTTCAGATTCGCAGATCCAAACTCTCGATTCTTATGTTTAAACTTTTGCTCAACCTTGACGACATATTGGTATGCTATGCTGAGTGAGGAGATGTTTAGGAATTCTATTTCTTCCTGGATGTACTTATGCAGGAAGCCATGATATTTGAGTACCAAATGCTTCTCTATATCCTTGATACCTAACTTTGTGCGAAGGGTATGGAAAATATTGGCAAACTCTGGTATGTCTTGGTCCCTTCCGTGCCGCAGCATGGTCCAATTTATGTATTCATCCTCATAGCTTCCGACAGGGTAGTACTGCTCCTTGATGGCATCCTGGAATGAATTCCAAGTGGGTGTGACTAAAAATAGTGAGCTTATACTTTCATCCTTCTACTCGTAGTAGGTTTCCCACCAATCATTGACGTGGGGGCTCCTTTGAGAAGAGCGAAATTAATCTCTTCCCGACTGGAAAAATCATTAATAGAAAAATAACCCTCTAGCACATTTAACCATTTATCGACGACATCTGCATCTATCTGACCCTCAAATATGGGGACTTCAAATTAACTTCTACCTTAAACGGTGTGACGTTCTAGAGTTGCTGATGGAAGCCGATGCATCACCCCTGGGTATCCGCTGAAGGATTTGGGCAAGGTTGTCCATCATCACGTTCCTTTGTCAATCGAGGGCTTCTTCGAACAAGATTTCGATAGGATCTCCTGCTGCCTCGTCTTTCTTTTCATCTGCCATGGAAGGTCGTCGGGATTTCCGAGGCTAGTCTTGTAAAGGTTCGACCAGTTCAAGCCCTAACTCCTTATATCATGACCTCATTGGGGACGTGAAAAGAAAAACAGAGAAGAAAAGTAGACCGCTCTGATACCACTGATCCAGATTTAAATAGGAATGAAAAAAATTATAGACATAATCATAAACACAGAGATGCAGCATAAATAATACTTCATTTCATTAATGTAAAATACTGAAATATGCTTACAATCAGGAATGGAAATAAACCAGCTAGGGCGATGGTAGCTTATTTCTGAGAAGAGATGTGGTGGCTACATGCCTCTGAGCTGTCTTACAATGAGGCTCAAGGGCCTTTTTATTATTGAACAATATGAGCAAACTGTGGAGCGATAAAAAGGTGTCTTTTGAACCCCTAATTACCTTCACATTAATTATCAACCCAGGGACGACTTTTTATTTCAAGAGTGTACTCTGTCTGAGGCGGCTATTTACTTAAGAGTAATGTTGTGCAGTATAGTGCTTAAAACCCAAAAGTAGATGAATGCTTAAAAAAGAAATTTAATTGAAAGAGCAAGAAACTGAAATGTTCTAAACTAAATCATTCATTCAAACAACCATCAATCGAGGATATGGTAGCAATAACTCAGTCCTCTAGAAATTGATGCAAGGAAAAAGGAATTAGAGTATGGATCATGGTTCTGGGAGCATAATAGCGTCTGCTATGTCTCACGACAGCCTTGATCCTCCTCCCACACCAAACCAATGAATGCAAGTAAAAAGGAACAACAAGAAAGCAGAATGGAATGGCAATTCAGAAATGGAACAGCAGTAAAAAAGGAACGGCAGGAAAGAAACTAAATCTCGCGAGTTCAACACTCTCAATTCTTGGCATCAACTTACACACAAAGAAAGAGCAATCTTTTGTACAAGTAGACAGTTTAATTAAATGGAACAGAAAATCATCATCCGTATGTACATGTTCTATACTACTATAGCAATCTGAGAATAACGAATGATATGATTACGTTTCTGAACAAAGTAATATTGTCTTCAAGCCTCGCAAATACTTATTTTATATGAATCCAATGATGATAACATTTATACAAATATCTTGCTATGGAAATAGATGCAATTCAAATAGATTCACTTTGCGTAATACAGAGACATGAGTTAAAGAACTTATTCAGATTCAGATATTAAGTATAAAGCATAGTCTATCATATGAAAGATATATCAGATTGCTGAAACAATAGAAATAAGCAAACCAAACACAATTTACCACATAACAATACAACGGCAAGTGTCCGTTGGAGCCGGGCCCGTAGCTTCCAATGGCACCGCCGTAACTTACTTCAGATGCAGGGACGAATTGAACACCAAATCCTTTATATTGATTGCATTAACAAAAGTATACAAAATCAGATCTCAACAAGACTCCATGATCAAAGTTGTTCTGAAACTTATAATTACAACAACAGTCGTTTTCCTCCCTCGCCCTCTGATCTTTGGTTTCATTAAATAGAGAAATATCAGAGCATAGATAATTACAATCATGATTTCTCTTACAAATTTAGGTTGATTCTAACCCATTGATCAACAAGAACAAGGCGGATTTGGGTTTGCAGCTAAGATTTGGAGGGCGGCCGCAACAGCAAATCTCAGAAAATCGTGCTCAAAGAACCCTGCGTTTCTCCCTGTACAAGCCGCATTTGGGCAAACTGTTCTTTAATAAGATAACTGGGCCCGTTATGGACAAAACCCATGTTCCGGATTTTCCATATTCGTCTTCATTTGCTCAGAATCTTAACCACAAAACTGTCACTCCTTAAACCAGCGAATTTCTGAGTTGGCTGATTTAAAAATCAAATCTTCAATCTGCAAGTTACTTTGGAGGCTAAAAATGTTGAATAGTGTTATAACCAACTTATTAGAACTATCATTGGTAAAATAATGCATAATCATCAATTTATTAGAAATAAAGGAGAATAAATAATATTTATTCATGAGAGCATAAATAATTAATAAAATGGATTTAAATGATAAATTATAATAAATGTCATGATGAAGAATGGTAGAAATGGGTGAAATAAACGTTCACAAGTGACAATAATAATGGCATATTATCGACTCTACACACCCCCACACTCAATATGTTGCATGTCCTCATGCAACGAAAACTGAATATATTGCATGTCCTCATGCAACCCAAAGACAAAAACCATTTGTTAACCAAGCAATAAAAATTTGAGAATAAATGAATGCTTCCTTAATTAATGAATATTCAATTTTAGTAATCTTGATGAAGGCATAACAATTTTTACATTGACATTCAATTATATGTATATATGAAGTTGCAACAAAATATGATATATGTAACAGCAAACTTCATGAACCATTTTCTCAAAAACTACAAACCAGCTTTTGTTGAAATTTGGCAAGTAAATTTATAATATATGAATGCCTTTATGATCCAAGAATCAGATTGTTTTGATGCATGGATCATGAGATATAAACAAAATGGCTGTAGGTGAGAGTGCATGATTTCCAAATTTTTATGAACTACTATTTCTTGAAATTGTGTGGGTTTGTATTAATGATAGGTATGTGTTTTCCAAAAATTACAAGAATTGGGTTCATAGTTTTAAAAATATGTGGAAATCAAAAAAATGAAATTGTATGCCTTAAGTAAGGAAGAAAGTAGAAAATATCCATCATGCATAGCAATTCAATCACCCCCACACTCAATATATTGCATGTCCTCATGCAACGAAAAACTGAATATATTGCATGTCCTCATGCAATGCTAGAAAACAAATAGAGGTGGTTGCTACCAGCTGTTGAATTCTATGCTTGGTGTAAAACAACATGGAATAAGGGAGGTGTTGAGAGTGAATAAGAATAGCAATGGATGATAAAGAATATAAATGGCGTGGTGATAAGAGAAAAAAATGAAGGAACACTCCCCCATACTCGGAAATGATATGCTGCTGAAAAAGGGAAAGTGGTAAAGATGTGGAATGAAAGATGACAAATAATGCTCAAAATAGATTTTGATGAAATTCTCCTAAATTCATAATAAATTAGAAAACTATGCGATTTTACCTCAAGTTTTACCTCCAAAAAAATGTGGAATGACATATATGGACTGGCAGTTGTTGAAGCTGATGTAGATAGAGTTGGTGCTAAAAGTGATTCAAAAGGTGGAATCCAGAGAAGCACATCATATCTGAAGAATTGTTCACGTTCACGAGCCTCTACTGTGAAGTGCAGTAGTGTGGTCATGCTACGAATAGAATTTCCCCTGCATACTTGTTGTTCTCCTGTAAACAAAGCACTATTTTGCATACAATGTTCTTGAATCCATAGTGTTAGCTTTGAATAGCAACAGATAAGATGCATGCAAAATTGCAATTAGAAAAACTCAAATCAACGAAGTATGGCAAAGTGCAGTAATCATATCGCATGCAATCCCATAATGCATACATTCCCCCCTCCAATTGGAAAATGGGTTCCATAACCATAAAGCATATGAAAGGGGTGGTGCTGACGGCAAGGCAATGGAATGAACAATATATCAGTAAGGGAAGCAGAGTACACTTATCAATGATAGGATGGTGAAAATTATGGTTATATTGAGAGCAAAGTGTGTAAGGATAGTTATGAATAAGAGATAGGACGCTTTGGATTGATGATAGTTTATACAAAACGAAAAAGGACAACAATATGCTAAAAAGATGCTTTGCTGATGGTATTCTAGCTGAAAATGATGCGATTGATCATAAAACAATTTCTCATGCATAAAGGTTCAAACAGGGAAAAAGTTAAGGACATAACTTCTCTGATAAAAAGAAAATAAGAAAAGGGGTATTATAATAATAATTGACGATAAGATATAACTTCAATACCATAAGCAGAGCCGCTGCTGCCAGCAGGCGTCCATAGCCTCGACAGGGTTGCTTTTTAACCCATATGAGCCAGGATCCTCAATTTATAACTAGAGAGCTTCAGTGTTGTTCTACAGAAGAGATCAGTGTGCTGGCGTGGTAACCAGATAACCACACTGCCATTCACTAGGAGGTAGCAAAAGTGATCAGGCCGGCTCGTGATGAGACCTCCTGTTCCAAGGATAATTTGTCTATCCAATGGATCATAACCCTGGTGTGGTGGCCATAATGGGAATGTCACTTTGTTACAGCCTTATGAACATGGTAAGCTGGCTCGTAATGAGACCCCCTATCCTCCATATGTGAACAAAATTTTGTTGTTATTACATATTTTTATGATAAAATGAGGGAGGCTCAATACTCCTTAAGAGCAGGGATGGCGGAAGAAGTTGAACATGTCAATATAAAAAAATATACCCATAATCTTATTTATTACAGACAGAGAAGATTATAACCAGGAAGGGTGGAACCAGCATGGTATTAAGATGATCAATCAATATCATGTACAACAAAAACAATGCAGTAAAGTAATATATAAATAATTGTGTCCATTTTTGAAAAGAATCTAACATCAAGGAGTTGTCCTGTTAAAGATCATAACGTAAATGATAATACTTGCTTCAAAAGAATTCATAATTCTTGTCCTCATAAAAATAGTATACTTCATGCCATGAAAGAGAATCAGGAGAATGTGGTTGAGTTGACTATGAATAATCCCACAAGAGAAAGGAAAGGGTTGCCCTCAAAAATATTCCCAAAGTGTTGCTCTTTTGAATGAACAACAAAAACACTCACAAAGCGGTGTTTCGTGTAAGGAACATCAAAGAAAATGCACACCAAAAAAACAAAAATACATACAAAAAACGTGAAAATGCAAATGTCGTTCGAAAAATCACAAATGTTGTTTCTTCTGAGAAAGGAACAACAGAGACACTCAAATGTTGTTCCTTTTCGCAAAGGATGAGCAAAAACACACAAGTGTTGTTCCTTTTCGCAAAGGAACAACAAAAACATGCACGTGCTGTTCCTTTTCGCAAAGGAACAACGAAAAACACGCAAGTGATGTTCCTTTTTGAAAAGGAACAGCAAAATCACACAAATGCTGTTCCATTTCGAAAAGGAACAGCAAAAACACACAAATGTTGTTCCATTTCGAAAAGGAACGGCAAAAACACACAAATGCTGTTCCATTTCGAAAAGGAACGGCAAAAACACACAAATGCTGTTCCATTTCGAAAAGGAACGGCAAAAACACACAAATGCTGTTCCATTTCGAAAAGGAACGGCAAAAACACACAAATGTTGTTCCATTTCGAAAAGGAACAGCAAAAACACCCAAATGCTGTTCCATTTCGTAAAGGAACGGCAAAAACACCCAAATGCTGTTCCATTTCGAAAAGGAACACCAAAAACATACAAATGCCGTTCCATTTCGAAAAGGAACAGCAAAAACACACAAATGCCGTTCCATTTCGAAAAGGAACAGCAAAAACACACAAATGCTATTCCATTTCGAAAAGGAACAGCAAAAACACACAAATGTTGTTCCATTTCGAAAAGGAACAGCAAAAACACGCAAGTGCTGTTCCATTTCGAAAAGGAACAGCAAAATCACACAAATGTTGTTCCATTTCGAAAAGGAACAGCAAAAATAGCAAAAACACGCAAAGAATGAATTAGCTGTTCACTGCATTGATGCTGAGGATGAGTTGCACTTTGGATGAAGCAACACCTGAAACAAAAAATATAAAAGAAATTAGAAAAAACAACATTTTATTTAAAAACAATATGTAAATTAAGTTACAACAGCTATGATATTATGTAAAAAAATGATTTTTTTGAAAAATGTTTTGGCAGCAGTGACAAGACATGAATCTTGAAATTGAAATCAATTCTTCATTTGTTCTATTATGAATCCGTTGGGTAATGATTTGGATAAAATTCCTTTGTTTTATAAAAATTTCTTTGAAAAATCACTCGTCCATAAATTGACCTTCTTTATTTTCCGAGGACCTGCAAAAAACGAGTGTCTACCTGCAATAAAACATTCAATCATAGAGAAAGAGAGGTGATCGGGCTCCCCTAATCCAAGAATTATGCAAAAAACAACAAGTAGTTACTCTGTTATAACAAATCCATAGAGAAAATAACAAAGTAAAATTTATTTGTTACCCGCGGGAGAGCAGTGGTCGACCATACTAACCAGCAGTGTTTTAATCACAACTTCTTTGTTTTTCGTCCAAATTGAGTGATTCCAAAGCCAAATGAGAGCTAAATCAAAGTTTTATCTCCAGTAGAAACAGGTTTTTAAAAATTCAATCATATGATATGTCAAATTTGTTTAGAACAACCTGCATAATAGAGTCATTTTCGATTACCCGGCTTAGACCAACAGTTGATATTTCAAGCATAACTTTTTTGTTTGATGTCGGATTCGAATGATTCAAATTGGAAATGAAAATAGATTCATTTATTGATCTCCAATAGAAACAGGTTTTGAATTCAAGAAGAATTGATAGGTCAAATACTTTAAGGAACAGCTGGAAAGACATAGTTTTAAGGGTGCTGATTTACGATAGACAGTCAGTATTTTGATCATAACTTCCCCATACGATATCAAAAATGAGTGATTCCAATTGCATTGTAAACTAGATTCATAGGGGAATTTACCGTAGAAACAAGTTTTAAAAATTCATTCATTTAGGCCTCCAAAAACTGACTGTCCCAACTCTGTTCCTGAGCTGCCCGCTAGACATCCAGTCAATGTTTTGGCTCTAACTTTTTCGTTTCAAATCCAAATTGAGTGATTCAAATTGGATTGGAAAGTAGACATCAAGGGCTACTTAGGGTAGAAACAGGTTTTAAAAATATTCACTTTTGGTCCCTCAAAACATGACTGTCCCGACTGTTTTTCCAGAAAGTTCATCAAGCCCGCAATGCCAAAAAAATGAAATTCAAGCATTTTTTCGAATTGGTGATAAAAATGAAAATGAGTGTTTGTAGAACTTATTATTTCCATTATGATTCATCTACATACACAAATTATAAAAAAATTATCACTGATGTTGATTTGCATAGCATGTTGCAACAAAAACCCTAGTTTTACATGGAAAAACAAAATGCATTTATTTATTCCCTTATTTATTTTATTTTCTTTTCTTCACTATCCTACTCTTCTTTGAGAATCGAATATGTTTATGTATAAGAATATTTCCAGTGGAACCATTTTAGAAATAAGGCCTCTAGTATGCACATACCCAAATTTGAAAAATACATGTTGATAAAAGTTAGGGTATGAGAAGGTGGCTTCCCTTGAAAAAATGATATCAAAATTTGTTGAAGCATAGAGTGATGTTGCAAACAAGTGATGGAGTGAAACCAATCTTCAATATTTCTTTTACTTTCTTGATTTCCCATCATACCATGAAGTTCTTGGTCTTTTAAAATAGCTTGTTGATGCATAGTAAAAGAAACCTCACTTTCTTCCATAGCTTCTACAATTTTTGCATTTGAAACATTCTGAATCTCATTGTAGGTTTTCTCTAATAACACATGTGAGATAGAATGGGTGGGAAGGGTGGGTAAATTTGCCAGCTCAACATTGTAAGCATGTTGTACTGGTTTATTATGGTGAGGGTGTGGAATTAGTTGAGCAGGAAAATGTGTATGGAATGGAGCATTTTGATGATGTGGCTGATTGGGTTGTGTGAATGGTTTTGAGGAGAAAACAAGGTGTTGTGAAAGAGCTGGTGGAGAATATGGAGAATGTGCTTGTGCTACAAGATGAGGGAGAGTAGTCATGCCATCATAAGATGAACCATGCCCAACTTGTAAACAAGATAGGTGGTTATATTGAAATTGACATGGCTGCCCTAACACATTAGCATTCCATAATGGATTATGCAAGTATGACAATGGAGAAAAAGTGTTTTGAACCATACCTGTAGGCCTTGTTGCAGCTTCCTCACCTCTTTGATATGCTACTTCCATCGTAGATAAGGAAGAGTGAGTATCTATGAAATGCTCCTTTCGGTCATGAGAACAAAACATTTCATCAAATTCTTCATTTTTATGAACCTGCAAAACATCCAATTTTTCATTTAGAGAGCTAATAAAATCAACTTTAAAATTTTCAAATAAAACATTGATTTCAGCTCTTATGTCTCCTGTTCTTGTAGCAGATTTGGAAAACAAAGAAAAAACATCTCTAGGATTCTTACCAGCCTTGGAGATTCCTCTTGAATACCTTATGCACAACTCACAAACATCATCATATGATAACTGAAAAACATCACCTTTTCCTATCAAATTTAAAAGTTCTAAAAATTCATCTTTGATTCCTTTAAGAAGGAGTGTTTTTAAGATCTTTTTTTCCAAATGCTTATGCTTTGATTTTTGAAGGTTGTAATGAAATCGATCTACATAGTCCTCCAAACTTTCATCTTCCCCTTGTATCATATCGAAAATATCTTCATTGGCTTTGCAATAGTCTTGGTACTTCTTCAAGAATATGTTCTTCATGTCCTCCCATGATTGGATGCAATTCCCACCTAGGCTCATGAACCATCGGAGAGCTGCTCCTTTTAGAGTAAGAGGAAACACTTTCAATTTTTGATCATTAGTACAATAATCATATCCTCTACAAAGTATTTCAAACTCAAACATAAATGTATGTGGATCTTCATTTGCTAAACCATGAAAATTTGGTAAAGATGGGGGAATTATGTGCATTTGTGTCACTCCTAGATCTTTGATAGGAAATTCAAAAGTAGCAACGTGAGCCATTTCTTACCATAGCTTAAGATGTTCTTCATGTGTTTCTTCGAGGCTCCTTCTTCAAATGTTCCTGTCAATCGGTTAGCGAAATGGGTGGTGCTTACATCACCACTTGCGTGAGATCATGTAATTCATTTTTTTTTTTAAATTTCTATTTTTCCTAATAATTCACACAAAAATTCAAACATCTATTTCTACTCTAGGTTCTTTAACAGTCCTGCTGGAAAGCGGACGGGGGAGCAGGGCTTTTACATGCTCCGTACGCAGGTTCTTACCTTCCGTTTTTAAGATCCAACTCTTCCCTAGCAGGCACTCATCAGATTCACACTACTCTTTAGAAATGGCTACACTCTCCCCGGCAACGGCGCCAAAATGTGGAGCGATAAAAAGGTGTCTTTTGAACCCCTAATTACCTTCACATTAATTATCAACCCAGGGACGACTTTTTATTTCAAGAGTGTACTCTGTCTGAGGCGGCTATTTACTTAAGAGTAATGTTGTGCAGTATAGTGCTTAAAACCCAAAAGTAGATGAATGCTTAAAAAAGAAATTTAATTGAAACAGCAAGAAACTGAAATGTTCTAAACTAAATCATTCATTCAAACAACCATCAATCGAGGATATGGTAGCAATAACTCAGTCCTCTAGAAATTGATGCAAGGAAAAAGGAATTAGAGTATGGATCATGGTTCTGGGAGCATAATAGCGTCTGCTGTGTCTCACGACAGCCTTGATCCTCCTCCCACACCAAACCAATGAATGCAAGTACAAAGGAACAACAAGAAAGCAGAATGGAATGGCAATTCAGAAATGGAACAGCAGTAAAAAAGGAACGGCAGGAAAGAAACTAAATCTCGCGAGTTCAACACTCTCAATTCTTGGCATCAACTTACACACAAACAAAGAGCAATCTTTTGTACAAGTAGACAATTTAATTAAATGGAACAGCAAATCATCATCCGTATGTACATGTTCTATACTACTATAGCAATCTGAGAATAACGAATGATATGATTACGTTTCTGAACAAAGTAATATTGTCTTCAAGCCTCGCAAATACTTATTTTATATGAATCCAATGATGATAACATTTATACAAATATCTTGCTATGGAAATAGATGCAATTCAAATAGATTCACTTTGCGTAATACAGAGACATGAGTTAAAGAACTTATTCAGATTCAGATATTAAGTATAAAGCATAGTCTATCATATGAAAGATATATCAGATTGCTGAAACAATAGAAATAAGCAAACCAAACACAATTTACCACATAACAATACAACGGCAAGTGTCCGTTGGAGCCGGGCCCGTAGCTTCCAATGGCACTGCCGTAACTTACTTCAGATGCAGGGACGAATTGAACACCAAATCCTTTATATTGATTGCATTAACAAAAGTATACAAAATCAGATCTCAACAAGACTCCATGATCAAAGTTGTTCTGAAACTTATAATTACAACAACAGTCGTTTTCCTCCCTCGCCCTCTGATCTTTGGTTTCATTAAATAGAGAAATATCAGAGCATAGATAATTACAATCATGATTTCTCTTACAAATTTAGGTTGATTCTAACCCATTGATCAACAAGAACAAGGCGGATTTGGGTTTGCAGCTAAGATTTGGAGGGCGGCCGCAACAGCAAATCTCAGAAAATCGTGCTCAAAGAACCCTGCATTTCTCCCTGTACAAGCCGAATTTGGGCAAACTATTCTTAACGAAGATAGTTGGGCCCGTTCTGGACAAAACCCATGTTCCGGATTTTCCAAATTCGTCTTCATTTGCTCAGAATCTTAACCGCAAAATTGTCACTCCTTAAACTAGCGAATTTCTGAGTTGGCTGATTTAAAAATCAAATCTTCAATCTGGAAGTTACTTTGGAGGCTAAAAATGGTGAATAGTGTTATAACCAACTTATTAGAACTATCATTGGTAAAATAATGCATAATCATCAATTTATTAGAAATAAAGGAGAATAAATAATATTTATTCATGAGAGCATAAATAATTAATAAAATGGATTTAAATGATAAATTATAATAAATGTCATGATGAAGAATGGTAGAAATGGGTGAAATAAACGTTCACAAGTGACAATAATAATGGCATATTATCGACTCTACACAAACCCTAACCCGAGGAGATTTAATTCCAGGAGTTTATGGGCCCTGTTGGGGTGAGTTAGAGAACCAACTTCCCGTGGGTCACAACTTGGTCATATTATCTCCGTTTGACACACATGATATCCCGTTGGAAATATCTCTCCAAGGACTATGATGGAAAAGACGCTTTTAAATAGAAAATCAGTGGGTAGATTTCCCAAAAAAACTCATTTAGGGCCTCAAAATGGCTCTCGAAGTTTAGGACCCAAAAAACTACTAGAAATAGTAAACTATGCTATAATTAAGGAAAATGAAAAAATGAAAGAAGCAATGGTTGGGATCCAAGTGGAATTAGGGGGTGGCCACCAATATCCACCTGGATCAGATTTACCATACTTGGTCATAGATCATGACATACAAGAGGTCATCAAGGGATGGCCAAAGAATGGCACACCCCATCAGATTTGGATGTCGGAACCAGTAAGGCCGCGGGTAGCTCGGCTGAAAAGAAAAGCAAGGATGCAGCAAAGCAGGCTGAGTAGAAGTTGGTCACATAGTAGAAGCCATAGAGAAGGCTCAGATAGAAAAGGAGTGTGCTGTTAAGGAGCACGCCGAGAAAGAGCAGCGTAAATCACAGAGAAGCGGTAAATCCTCTTCATCCATGACAAAAAAGGAAGAACAATCTAAACATAGTGGTGGAGATGAGGGGTGAAATTCCTCATTTCAGCTAAGGAATCGCATACAAGAGTAGTACCAGTGACCAAGCAAGAAGAAAAAGTTTGACAAAAGCGAGGTTGATCCCATGATCTTGACGGAGGGCGATCTCGATGAGATCAACGACAAAGTCCATGTTACTACAATTGAACTACTACAACAATTTGAGAAATAGTACATGGAGATGTTGGGGAGTGTTAAGAAGGATTTGTGTGATTTTCAGATCCTAGCTAGCAAAATATAGGTGGGAGTAGGTCAAGTGTACACAACACAAGTGTGTCTGGTACCGGGCACAAGTGAGGCTGCAGAATTGGTAAGGACATTGGACCTTCACACAGTTTCTTTACTAGAAGGGTCCCTACACGCAGAATTAGTTGATGACCAAATCATCTTAATTACCCTTAAATACATCACACCAAACATTGCAATGCTTCCCATAGAAATTCTTCATGCACTACAGGCAAGGGTGACAGAGGAATTGAGAGCTTGGGAGTAGCACACTCTCAATTTGATCATCAAATATAGGGTGAACAACAAACATATGTTCACCGAGAAAACACAAGCATTAAAGGAAAAAGAAACAATCCATGAACAGAGTTCCATGATGGAGGCCATAGTAGCATAGCCCTACAAAACAATGCCGATCTTGCACATCCTAGAGGATGCATAGCCAAAAGCTAAGACCTTGAAATTAGCTGGAGGAGTACACAAGGCGAAGGCAAAAGTTGGGTGATTTCAATTCAAACTCGATATGAAGATCACAGAGTTTCATCTCAAATTACGGCCTATGACTCTGCCCGAGGTGAGGGAGCAGTGTGGAGCTACCATCAAGGAAGGGATGACCACACTGGATGCCATAGTCACTAACTACACAACCTTGTTTGAATAGGCAATGGAGTTGGTCACTACTCTGTAGGAATATCCCAATCTGCAGATATTAAATATAGAGATTCATGAGCTTTAGAAGGAGTACGATGAGGTCAGGAAGACGATGCACTCAATTACTAGAGCACAGTGCCTCACCGAGTTGTAGGAGGGGAAGCAACTCCTCACACAGGTAGAAGGAACTCAAAAGAAGGAGGTCGTTCTTAAGGCTAGGTTGGGACCTTGGTTAAAATAAGCTTACCAAGTATCAACTAACGTTAAGGAGAAGCTGAGTTTCTTACAACAAACACAACAAATGATGAAGTTGATCACGGAAGGACCAACTACAGAGAATCTCATCGAAGAAGTCAAGCAGGAAGCTACATAGACTATTGCTGAGGCAGCAGTTGTGCAGTTGTCCCATGAGGTAGTTTTGGGGTTAAAAACCCATGTTTTGATGTAAATTTTGGTAAAAAGATGTAAAGTCTCCATAATTTGTGGATGTGAAGTGCGTAGTGAGTTAGGAGTTGAAACGGGTTTTAACCCCTTATCTATGGAAATTTGAGTCGGTTTTGAGGTCCACCCATGGTCCGTAGACCTTGGGATTGTATGTAAAAGGCTATAAATAGGTGTGTCTTAAGAGAGTCTGAGGCACGCTTATGTCTATCTCTAAGGAAAAGGGCAAGTAAATAGTGGGTAGATAGAAGGGAAAAGGCTCTACAGCTGAGTTCACGCATGCCTAGAGTAGAGTCTGCAACTAAGTGTGCCGAGCCCCGTAGCTGAGTGAGCAATGCAATTTTGAGTTTGTAACGTCGTATTGAAGATCAATAAAGAAGATTATTTGAGATATTGATGTGTTTATCTATTTACTTTTGTTATTTATGTTTGCGATATATGTTGTGATGGAATAATGTCTTTATGAAATAATGATTTATTAACATGTGACTCTATTAAATAAGTCTTATTAACTTTATGGAATGCATGTTAAGTAATTACGTGAAGATTATAATGCATTATGTTATGTTTATTGAATACTTAAGTAGCTTTGTGCAAACGCAGATCTAGGGTTGTGTTATGGTGCATGAAAGTGTATGATTCATCTGTTGAGGGTCTGTAGAGACCTATTATAAACCTTCGCGAATACCTAGAGTATGTTTAAAGGAAGTTGCAGTACCAAGCCCTAGGGGCTTATAGAACTTTGCGAAGGCAAATCTAGGGCAATAAAAGACATCACACTGATCTATAGATGTGAAAACTTGGTTCTAGCATCCCCGCATATTGCTTTTGGTGATACTTCAGCCTGCCTTATGGGGGTTAATGATGAAAGGTCCAATAGTGTAGGGTTTTGTTTGGTGCAATTAACTATGAACCTGGGTTAGGACCCTTTAAGCCTACACTAGGAAAATAGGTACAAGATCATAGATACATGAAAAGCAGAGCACTTCCATGAATATGTGATGTGTAAACAATGATATACCATTTTCTAGATCTTATGAAAGAGATTTACAATTCAAACATGATTGGTTTTGTCTCACAAATGAGAACCAAAATCAATGCTTGATGTCCCAATTGAGGTAGGAGAAACATAACTGAATTAATGACAATATTCTAGGAGGTTTGCACCTGATGTCCCAATTGATTTAGGAGAAATGAAACTAACTTAATGACAAGATGCTAAGACACCTGAAATTTTGTTGAAATCTAAAATACCAAAAAGATACTAAGTAAAATATGCATGTTATACACCGAGAACCTTTCCTACTTTAGTCATCATCTTCTACAAAATCTAAATCACTGATCTCAACTTCATCTTCATCTTCATCGCTGCTCTCACTCAAGGAATACTGCACAGGCACTGGAGTTTCTCTGTGTGGCCTACTTCACCCAACTATATTTCAATCTTCATTAACTTCTTCAGGATTTTTGGATGAAGATCTAGTAGAGCCATTTGCACCCGGAGGACTTGTATCACTCTTATGTGTCAAATTTTACATTACTGATCCAGTTTTCTTATTGAAATGAGATGGTCTCAATTTTCTCACTTTTTTCTTGTGGGATTTATTATAAGATGATGGTTGTACATTTGAAAAACATCAACAACATCGTCAACAAAAGTAGGCTTCAACATTTCATCAATCAACTCTTATCCCTCGATTGGCCTTTTGGGTCCTCCCTTTCTAGGTACACGGGCAGTAGTTGTAGAATTAGACTTTTTAGGGTTTGTTTTCGAGGGCTTGGAGGCCTTATAAGCAAGAGGATTCTTTGACCCCTTCCTAGGAATGGCTTCCTCATAATCAGTGTCGTCATCTTCATCAATTCCAAAATCAGAATCACCATCACTAGCAATAGTGGCCTTCTTTGTTCTCCCATTGGCAGTCTTCCCTTTTGCACCAGCCTTCCTTGGTTGTTTCTCTCCCTCCTCTTAATTTTCTTCTTCTTCTGGAATGGTTTCCATTGTATCATCTTCATCTGACATCTCAACATAGACAGGGGAAGCCTTTTTTGCCCGTCTAGTGGTCTCTTTCTGCTTTGGTTTAAAATCTTCAATTGGTGAATTATGTTTGCTTCCCTAATCCTCAACAACTACAAATTTCATAAACACAAGTACTCAGATTATGGAATGAAAATTTAAATTATAAGAGACTAAAGTGATCAAATCACAAAATTTCTCTCTTCAGTAAATATCAATTTCTACAAAAAAAGTATGATGAGGAACTTGATTGATCTGTTGATAAGCCATGGTTATAAGATGCCAAACGATCTTGGAGGATGGTATCTAATACATCATCCTCATCACTTTCCACTTCCTAAAAGGATCTAATCCACATCATCCATGTTAAACAAAAACATAAATTGGATCCTAGCGAAATAAATAGAAAGTAACTTAAACAAACATTTTGTTTTTTTGCAACCCCTTTCTTTCTGCCTCCATGCTTGGGTTTCACAATTTCTGTAGATAGTTTCCACACATACGTAAACAAAAATTCAACCACAGTGATGACATTTATAACAGTGAATTTGAATTGCATTTTATTAAAAATATCATTAGCATTATGTGCATTATTTGTAGTAAGAGAGGCAGTGAATGCCTAATTGTTGGTGGTTGATTGAGAATCAATTTTTTCAGTAGTTACAATTTTTTTGGTATTTTTTCTCTGGCTTTTTCCTACTTGTCCAAATATTATGGAATCATAATTTCCCATGTTACTCAATTCATATTCATCATCCTTGGCCTCCTGCAATTCTTAAGCCTACAAAATTTACAGATAAGTGAGAAAGCAAATATAGCAACTCATTTACCAGACATGAGGAATCACACAGATCTAGATCTACCAAAAGTGTCAAAATATGAGAAACATACATCAAAATCCTTTGTAAATGCATCCAAGTGTTTGGACCATAGATATTTGGGGGTTGCGTTGTTAAGCTCCTCAACATCACCCTCAAGCTTGTCTCACTCACCACATAATTGTTGTATTTTTCCTAAAGTCAATGTTCTTATTGCCATGGATAGAAGATACTCACAATATATAGCACTAATACCCTTTACGGTCTCAATGGTTTCTTCAAGAGACCCTTCATCATCTGCTACTTCCCTAGAAATAGCTTCCTCAACAGGTTTTCCCTTCTTCGGGAATGGAGTGAAACCTGTGTTCTTCAATTCAAGCAACAACTCTATGTTGGCATTATGATACATATGTTGTACTTGATGGCAACCCACTCATCTCAGATAATAAATTATAGTGTAGAGAAAAGTTCACGCACTTATATGCAGAGAAAAGTTTATTTCATGTAGAGAAAAGTTCACGCACTTTTATGCAGAGAAAAGTTTATTTCATGTAGAGAAAAGTTCATGCACTTTTATGCAGAGAAAAGTTTATTTCATGTAGAGAAAAAGTTCACGCACTTTCATGCAAGGAAAAGCGCGTATATGTTGGAGAACTTACCTTTGGTCCATGGTAGTTAGTCCTTGGTATTTGAACCTACGGTTTTGGACCATGGTATGCACTTTCATGCAAGGAAAAGCGCGTATATGTTGGAGAACTTACCTTTTGTCCATGGTAGTTAGTCCTTGGTATTTTAACCTATGGTTTTGGACCATGGTACCTCATCAAAAGTGTTGATCTCATGCACTTTCATGGTTGGTTCATGGTATTAGTCCAATAGTTTTTTGATCCTATGGTTTTGGCCCATGGTATTGTGAAAGGCCTAAGACTATAAAAGAGGAAGGAGATCATTTAGCAAAGCATCTTCTGAATTATCGAATATCTGATAAAGTGCTAGATCTGGAATATTGTGATTGGGTTTTGGTGCAGATCTGGATATGAATGAAGAAGGAACCTGAGCGTAAGGAGAATGATAAGTTCTATTGATGGGTCAAAATCTTAAGGCTGGAATAGTGGTATCTCTATATGATTTTGATCTCTGATATGTGGCATACGCTTGATCTATAAATCTAATAATCTGGGTCTGAATTATTGATGCATGTTTTATTTTACACATGTTATGATCTGGGTATGTCTGATGTAACAACTTCAAAGTTATAAGGAAATATTTGCAGATCTGTATGCGGGTTGGCTTTGGTGAAATCAGATATTGATGATGCAAGTGTAGTTGATGGGTTTTTGATGTTCTTGGATCCAGTTTGAAAATTTATGAAAAGTGGTCCTTGAAAGAAAGGAAGTATGGGGTTGTAGCTCCCTTCCAGGAGAGACTGGAAAACGAAAGAGAGAGTTGTAGCTCTCTGCAGGTTGTAGCCTGCGTACTGGTAAAGGACTGCACCAGTACAAAATCATTGTAAAAGGAGTTTATTATTAAAAGAAGATAGAGACATATTGCAGCAGGTGGTTTTCACCCACATTGGGTTTCCACCTTATATCTGGTGTTCTTTTGTGTGACTATTTGCTTTTCTTGTTCCTGCTCATTATTTCATGATTCTGACATACAAAGTAATGATCAATATTTGAAGAATTATTCAAAGTATAAATAAGGAAGATATATTGAAAAGAATTTGATAATACTGATTCACCCCCCCTCTCAGTATTATTTCCAACAATTGGTATCAGAGCAGGTCCTTCAGAGAAGCTTGATCGCTTGAAGGAAGATCACTCATCATGAGCAACTACGAGAGGGAAGCATCAATCAGGCCACCAATCTTTGATGGGACAAACTTCAATTATTGGAAGGTAAGAGTTACTGCCTATATTCAATCTCTTGGTACAGAAGTTTGGGATATCATAGATACAGGCTACACTTTTCCTTCAGCTACTCCTACAGATTCGGCTGAGAAGAAGAAATATGAAACAAATGCTAAAGCAGTCAATACTATGTTAGGATTCTTATCTCAAACAGAATTCGTAAAGGTTATGCAATATAAATCCGCAAAGGAAATATGGGACAAGATTGTCTTGAGCTATGAAGGAGATGAACAGGTAAAGCGTGCTAAACTTCAAACCCTCAGGATTCAGTATGAGAATCTCAGAATGTATAATGATGAAAGTGTGGCTAACTATTTTCTTCGGGTAGATGAGATTGTTAATTGCATGAAAAACTTGGGTGAAGAAATAAAAGAGGCTATTGTGGTTGAAAAAGTTCTAAGATCATTGTCCCCCAAGTTTGAATCTAAAGTGTCTGCAATAGAAGGAAAGGAAAATCTACGAATTCTTACTATGTCTCAGCTACACGGAATTCTAACTGCTTATGAAATGAGAAAGGGAGGTCCATCACACAGAAGAGAAGCTGCTTTCAAGGCTTCAGGCAAAGGAGACTATTATGAAGCAAGTCACGTGCCAGAAGAAGAAGAAGAAGAATCAAATTTTGTCAGAAATCTTCAAAGGGGTTCTGGAAGGTTCAGAGGTAAGTTACCTTTTAAATGCTTTGCTTGTGGAAGAGTAGGTCATTATGCTGCGAAATGTCCTTATAAGGATAAAGGAAAGGAACCTGCTAGATGGAACAAGAAACAGATTGCAAATAAGAAAAGCTACTACACTCATGAAGATAGTGATGGTCTATCAAATAGTGATGAAGATGAACGAGGTAATGACAATAAAATTTTAATGGCATTTGAAGATGATGATTGCATGGATGCTATAGATGTGGATAGCTTTTGTGAAGAAATTTCTAGACTCAAGACATGTATAGAAGAAAAGAATAGGATCATTGATGCTCTACAACTTCAAATTGATGAAAAAGAAAAATATCTTGAAAAGTTGGAAGGTGAAATTGTTGGTCTTAGAAAAGAGATTGAGAAAACAAAGGCTATTAATCTTAAGTTTGTCAAAGGATCTTAAACTCTGGATGAGATCATCAATGTACAACGTTCTCCTCTAAACAAGACAGGACTGGGCTATAATGGAGAAACTTCTCAAGCATCCACCTCAAAGAGTTATCTTGATGCAGCAAGAAGGAATGAGCAAAAGCACAATGGAGATCACCAGGTAAAGCAGGGACCAATTACAAACAAAGACTATCAGGCAAATCAGGGGCAATCCATCTTAAGGATGAACAAAAGCTACAACCAGCCACAGGTAAAATCCTCTCAATTTGCTTCAAGAATGAATGACAGTAGAAATTACAATCGTTTGGCCGGAAGATTTGATAACCGCAGAAGTTTCTTCAATGGACAATGCTTTTCTTGCCATAATTTTGGTCACAAAGCAGCTCAATGTGTTGCATATAAAACGATCATGACTAGAGAAGCTCAAAAACAAAGAAGTATGACCGGGATTACAAAAAGGACCTATAACAACTTTTCGGTTCTTGAAAATGAAGTTGAATGTTCTATTTGCAATAATTCTGGTCATGAAGATTCTGAATGCAGGAGCAGGTTTCAACAAACAAAGGAACAAGCCTCAAGCACCAAAACATGGAGAATAAAGGAACCACAAACAAAAAGATGTGGGATAGCATTTTATGCAGAGGGACAGGAAAATCTATGGTACATTGACAGTGGATGTTCGAAGCATATGACAGGTGATAAAGAAAAACTTGAATCAAATTTTGCTCTAGAAAAAGGAAAGAAAATTTCTTTTGGAAATGATACTCCTGCAACTATAAAAGGAAAAGGCAATGCTCAGTTAAAAGAAAAGGTCAAAGCTGGAAATGTTTTGTATGGTGATGGATTGAAGCATAATCTTCTAAGTGTCAGCCAGATGTGTGATCAAAGAACCGAGGTGATATTCAGATCAAATGGATGTCTTGTTCGTGATCTTGATATAGGTAAAACAGTGATCAAAGGTAAAAGAACTCCAAATAATCTATACATATTTGAAGAAGGACAACAACAATGCTATCTGAGCAAGGATGATGAGCACTGGTTATGGCACCGGAGGTTGGGGCATCTAAGATTTTCACAAATAAGGAAAGCATGCAAATATCAGGCAGTTCGTGGTATTCCAGATATCAAAATTCCAGACAACACCATATGCAAATCATGTCAGTTTGGAAAGCAAACCAGAACTACCTTTCCAGAGAAGGAAGGATCAGCTAGCATGCCTCTTGAGCTAGTACATACAGATACATGTGGTCCATTCAGGAAAAGGACACCTCGAGGAGAAGAATACTTGATATTATTCATTGACGATTTCTCCAGGTTTGTCTCGTTAGGACTTATGAAGCACAAAGATGAAGCATTCAAAAAATTCAAATCCTTTAAAGCCTTGGTTGAAAATGAATCAGGATACAAAATTAAGTGCCTTAGATCCGACAGAGGTGGGGAGTTTACCTCAAATGAATTTTTCGATTTCTGTGAAGAACATGGGATAAGAAGAGAATTCTCTACAGCTAGAACTCCTCAGCAAAATGGAGTGGTGGAAAGAATGAACAGAACTGTCCAACAAATGGCTGGTGCTATGCTTGATGAGTCTGGAACTCCCATAACTTTCTGGGGTGAAGCACCACATGCTGCGGTTATTATTCTCAACAAAACAAATGTCCGGGTGAACAGCACTCAAACCCCTCATGAGCTCTGGTATGGTGAGACTCCTTCGGTAAAGCACTTAAAAATCTTTGGGAGCAAATGCTATATTAAAAATACTGATGAGCAACTTGGCAAACTTGAACCTAGAGCAGATGAAGGCATTCTTTTTGGTTATTCTCCACACAGCAAAGCATACAAGTGCTACAATAAAAGACTTGGAAGAATTGTTGACAGCATTGATGTAGTGGTTGATGAGAAGGGATACATTCCTAGGCAAGTAAATCATGAAGATATCGAAGAAGATGAAGGCCATCCTCAAGGACAGAATGATGAAGAAGAAGAACCTTAAGAAGAACCAGAGGAGCAGATAAGGATAGAAGAGAAGACTCCATCCAGATATGTTCAGAAGAATCATCCAGAATCTCAGATTTTGGGACAGAAAGAAGCAGGTGTACAAACAAGAAGAACAATTGCAGAAGCTTCAAGCTATTTGGCATTACTCTCTTCCACTAAACCACAAAATGTGAAAGAGGCATGCAAAGATGAATGTTGGGTCAAAGCAATGGATGAAGAACTTGAGCAGATCGAAAAGAACAACACTTGGGAGCTGATTCCTAGACCAAAGGATAAGAATGCTATAGGGAAAAAATGGGTCTTCCAAAATAAATTGAATGAAAATGGAGAAGTAATTCGAAACAAGGCCAGACTTGTTTGTAAAGGGTATGCGCAGCAAGAAGGAATAGATTTTGAAGAAACCTTTGCTCCTGTTGCAAGACTTGAGGCCATCCGAATGTTCCTCGCTCTCTCAAGCTTTCAAAACTTCAAAGTATTTCAAATGGACGTAAAATCAGCCTTTCTGAATGGAGACTTGGAAGAAGAAGTATACATTGAGCAGCCAGATGGTTTCATTCTTGGAAATGATCCAAATCTTGTATGCAGATTGAAAAAGCATCTCTATGGTCTCAAACAAGCTCCAAGGGCTTGGTACTATCGTTTGGACAAATATCTTCATCAACAAGGTTTTTCAAAAGGATCAGTAGATAGCAATCTTTATATACAAATTGAAAATGACAAATTGCTAATACTTGTTGTGTATGTAGATGACATTATCTTTGGCAGCAATGAAGAATCTATGAGTCAAAGCTTTGCCTTTGTGATGCAGAAAGAATTCGAAATGTCCTTGCTTGGAGAATTGACATATTTTCTTGGTTTGCAAATCCAACAAAATGAAGGAGGGATCTTCTTGTCTCAAACCAAGTATCTCAAGCAGATTTTGAAGAAATATGGTATGGAAGAAGCAAAACCAGTATGTACACCCATGGTCACAGGATGTAACCTCAGTGCAAATGATGAATCAGCAACAGTGCATCAACCAACTTACAGATCTATGATTGGAAGTCTACTTTATTTGACAGGTACCCGACCAGACATCATGCATGCAGTGGGAATAGTTGGAAGATTTCAGGCAAATCCAAAGGAAACTCATCTTTAGGCAGTAAAGAGAATCTTCAAATATCTTCAAGGGACTCAAAACTATGGCTTATGGTATCCTAGAGATACAGATCTCACACTTCATGCTTATACAGATGCAGATTGGGCCGGAAGCGTGGATGACAGGAAAAGCACAAGTGGTGGTGCATTCTTTATGGGTTCCAGATTAGTATCTTAGTTCAGCAAGAAACAGATTTTGATTGCCTTGTCTACAGCTGAAGCAGAATATGTTGCTGCTGCATATTGCTACACTCAACTCCTTTGGATGATACAGACCTTGCAGGATTTTCAAATCACTTGTACACCACCCATCTCCATTTTATGTGATAATACAAGTGCAATCAGCATTTCAAAGAACCCAATCATGCATTCAAAAACCAAGCACATACCAATCAAGTATCACTTTCTCCGGGAACAATTGCTTGAACAAAAGGTCAAGTTGGAATATGTTCCTTCTAAGGAACAGGTTGCTGATATACTCACCAAACCATTGCCTAGGGAGACCTTTGAATACCTCAGGAAAAAGTTAGGGGTTGTTGATGCATCATCTTGTTGTTGAATCTTTTCTGATTGTTGGTTGTACGCAAGGTTCATCTAAAGTATATGCGTACATGTGCTGGGTTGCGGATTGGTCAAAGATCGAATGGCACAGGTTCAGGGGGAGCATATCATGCATTGTTGGCATTATGGAGGAAGTACATAAGGAGATCATGGATGCTGGTCTGAATATTGCTGCAATACGTCTCTATCTCTTTCATGGTCATGGATTATGGTTCTTCTTTGCAGATCTGGTTTATAGTTAGGGGGAGCATATTCTTAGGGGGAGCATAACCCTTTGCCCTTGATGTCAAGGGGGGAGAGTGATTGGTTGTTGTTGCCATCAAGTCCAAAGGGGGAGATTGTTGGCATTATGATACATATGTTGTACTTGATGGCAACCCACTCATCTCAGATAATAAATTATAGTGTAGAGAAAAGTTCACGCACTTATATGCAGAGAAAAGTTTATTTCATGTAGAGAAAAGTTCACGCACTTTTATGCAGAGAAAAGTTTATTTCATGTAGAGAAAAGTTAACGCACTTTTATGCAGAGAAAATGTTCACGCACTTTCATGCAAGGAAAAGCGCGTATATGTTGGAGAACTTACCTTTGGTCCATGGTAGTTAGTCCTTGGTATTTGAACCTATGGTTTTGGACCATGGTACGCACTTTCATGCAAGGAAAAGCGCGTATATGTTGGAGAACTTACCTTTGGTCCATGGTAGTTAATCCTTGGTATTTGAACCTATGGTTTTGGACCATGGTACCTCATCAAAAGTGTTGATCCCACGCACTTTCATGGTTGGTTCATGGTATTAGTCTAATAGTTTTTTGATCCTATGGTTTTGGCCCGTGGTATTATGAAAGGCATAAGACTATAAAAGAGGAAGGAGATCATTTGTCAAAGCATCTTCTGAATTATCGAATATCTGATAAAGTGCTAGATCTGGAATATTTTGATTGGGTTTTGGTGCAGATCTGGATCTGAATGAAGAAGGAACCTGAGCGTAAGGAGAAGGATAAGTTCTATTGATGGGTCAAAATCTTAAGGCTGGAATAGTGGTATCTCTATATGATTTTGATCTCTGATATGTGGCATACGCTTGATCTATAAATCTAATAATCTGGGTCTGAATTATTGATGCATGTTTTATTTTACACATGTTATGATCTGGGTATGTCTGATGTAACAACTTCAAAGTTATAAGGAAATATTTGCAGATTTGTATGTGGGTTGGCTTTGGTGAAATGAGAGATTGATGATGCAAGTGTAGTTGATGGGTTTTTAATGTTCTTGGATCCAGTTTGAAAATTTATGAAAAGTGGTCCTTGAAAGAAAAGAAGTAGGGGGTTGTAGCCCCCTTCCACGAGAGAATGGAAAACGAAAGAGAGAGTTGTAGCTCTTTGCAGGTTGTAGCCTACGTACTGGTAAAGGACTGCACCAGTACAAAATCATTGTAAAAGGAGTTTCTTACTAAAAGAAGATAGAGACATATTGCAGCAGGTGGTTTTCACCCACATTGGGTTTCCACCTTATATTTGGTGTTCTTTTGTGTGACTATTTGCTTTTCTTGTTCCTGCTCATTATTTCATGATTCTGACATACAAAGTAATGATCAATATTTGAAGAATTATTCAAAGTATAAATAAGGAAGATATATTGAAAAGAATTTGATAATACTGATTCACCCCCCCCTGAGTATTATTTCCAACACTCTACATGTTTCTTGTTGCTCACTATTATTTATCCATTTATAATCCCTAGTATGAATCTCACTTTGTTTTCTAATTATAGCAAATCAATTTGAAGGTTGTACAATTGGACTTTCTAAATTCACAATTTCAATTCAATGTTAAAAACATTCACCCAAAAATTTTGATGTTCATTGTATGAAACAAAAACACAGTTTGTTGGGGATTTCAAAACTTCAATCCAAGGCATCTTTTGAGGATGCATTTCCAAAATAACTTCTTGGAGTCAAAGTAATAAGCATTCAATAGAAACATATCGAAACATTATGAAGGCAACATAATCCTATAGGTAAAAGGGAAACAAGGAGGCAAACATAGAAATGGAAGAAAACAAAAGTGTTGATAATGGTAAGCCAAAAACATAGCCCTGACTACAGACGACAATGAAGAACAACCCTAGCTTTCTATTTTCATAGAATTCCAGTCAGATATGATATAAGTCATCCAAAAATAAAATTTTATGAGCTAATCCCATTTAGAACTATTCTTTAACTCATACTTTAAAATACAAGATTGGAACCTGGTAGAAAACTAAATAATGATGAATTCCAAGAATGTGCATTGCTCAGGGGTTTCATATTTATGAACAATTCCCTTTGAGTTAAAAAGATGCATGTTACCTATACTCGATGAGATATTTACTTCCACACTTTAAATCTCCATTCTATTTTTCCATCTTGAGATATTTACTCTCATAGAGAAAGAACAATATCATAGCATGGTCAAGTGTGGTTGGAATAGTGGTCTCCACTCTGTTAAATTGGCTCTTTTCCTTGAAGTGGAATATGGGCCTCAATGGGGCACTTGTCTCACTGGACATTGGGTGGTGGATACCTACTATTATCCAATTCGTGTATATACCTGTGGAGGGTCTCCACTCACATCGATTTGATTTTCAAGAGAAGATTTTTATTAAATTTGGCCATTTATAAAACTATCTGTTGCATTTGGTGTCATGATATGGCAAGAAATTTTGACCTTTTTGATGTTTTTTTCCTCAAAAGGAAAAAAAATCTTTCTTTCATTAAATAAAAAAATTACCATTCCATGGATTTCCCTTCTATTTCATTTTAACACTATCAACCATTCATTGGATCTAAGATTTTCCATTCTAGGATACTATCTCTATTTTGGATCCTATGCCTTTTTTTTAGAGAGGAAGGAACACACCATTTTATATAAAAAATAAAAGGATGGTTACAAAGCATGGACTATAGATCCAAAATAGCAGAGCTATTGTTTCAAAGTAAAACCAACTCCACATTGAAAATTCAAACAAGAAGGAACAAATTCAGTCGAAACATGAGGTAGAGAGCAATGGCAAGAGGCAGTCCCATCAAACCAAAAACATTGGGATTCATCCTCTATCTACCTTTCTCTTACATAAAATAACTCTCAATTTTACCATGTGGCTTCTATCTCTAGAGAAGGATAATGCGAGTCTGAGACAGTTCAACAAAAAAGCAAAATCATCACTTAGATAACATAAAGTTTCTATCCTTCATAGATTAATAGTCCCTTAATGAATGAATGAAGGATTTTCAAAAACTAAAAATTTCATCATTTCTAGATACATCCTACATCCCTCCTTTTATAGTATATCTACCACATATTTTTGTTCTCTTTAAATATATGTGTAGGATGTCCTCTTGAAAGTACTAATCAACAATATTATCTTCTTCGTCCAATTCTTCAGCATTGAAGACTCCAACAAATATTTCATGTCAACCCATTTAATCACTCGTGAGTCTTGAAAGATGACAATCTCATCAACAACAAACCTTAGCATAGAATAAATCTCCCCATAATGCTAATAAATCTTATTTTTTATTTGAACTCTCTCTATTGTACTAACATCAATGAAATATATCCAGCATCGCCATTATTCATTATGCATTGGGAATTCTGACGTTTTCCATTGTTTCCAACTGCTTGGAGATTTGGTACTACAAAATCTTACTTCTGTTGGTAGGACAACTAAAGAACTCGTATGTTATTGTTAATGCACTCACTACTTGGTAAGAAAATTGACTTTAGATATCTTTATTTCATTTTTTATATGATACATATAAAGCCATTCACCTTAACCATGAAAAAGGATGGAGGATTAATCTACACTATGAATCAAACCAGTGTCCACTATGAAATGGGCATGTAGATTAGTGTCAACAGATCACTCCACACATGAATCCAACTAGTTTTCAGTATGAGATAGGTATACAAAATGAGACAATGTTCTCTGGAAAGCCACAAATTGGCTTGAGAGGGGCTAAGAGTTCAGTTCCAATCATAGTTTTCTATCATTTTTCTATTCCAAGCCATACATCACTTGACAGGGGCGTCAGAACTCAATTCCAATCCTGTAGACTTTTTGACACAAGTAGTCGCTTTTCATGTTTTAATGAAAAGATAAAACAAACACAATTTTCCAAGCCAATTGAATTATAACGGTTAATTGATCTATTACAGAGTAGGAACTTGCATTCAAGTTAAATTATATGGTATATGAATACCTTACAGCTTGAACATCAACCACTGGGAATTGTCTATACCGTTTGGCTTTAATGTGGCAACTCGTTAATTCCTATAAACTTTAATTTCACATTTGTAGTCAAGACTTATACAATAGAAACTCCAACATCTCTTGAAGCACACATTTGCATTCCTTTCGACTGTTGGATGTAGTTTAAGGGTCGTAACCAACTTGGAGCCTAGAATCCCAGTGGAGCAAAATTATCTATACCTATCTCAATGACCTATTTCTCTATTATACGAATTATGTTTTTGGTGATTCTTCCGGTTTTCCACAGTGATTTGGGCCATTTGTTTACAAACAACACTACGGTACAAGAGGTTATTGCCAAATTGGCCATCTTGCTACCATGCACAATCATCCTCAACAATGTACAACTAGTTCTCGCTGGTAAACTCCTTATTATCATAAGCTATTCCAATTTCTATTTCTTAATTTGCATGTGAATATTTTGGAGATGTTACAAGATTTATAATCTTAGTTTTTTAATGAATTTATAGTATTAGGCTAGAGATGAATTTTTTTTCTTATTGATTTCTGAACTTGTATTTTTATTTCCAATCCCGCATGGAGGTTGGATTAGGAAAATGGTATATTTTTTATTATGTAAACATTATATGCTATTGTTTAATTGGTCTTCCATTTGGCCTGATATTAGGCTTAACCAATTCTTAGATCATGGAATGTAGACCAATTCTTAGAGTGTGGACTATGGTTCGTAGATTGGGATTTTTTTAATATTAACTATTAGTAAGGGTTGAAGGAAAAACTAATTACCTATGTAGTGATTTTGTGAGGCAAAAAAATATGTTGGAAACCCTCTTGGTAGTGATTTTCTTTGGAAACCCTAAAGGAGCTGACTAGAAATGACTCATGAATAAAGAGAGGAATAAATTAAAAAAAGAGTGGCATATGCATTTACAGAACAATAGTTAGGGTAAGATAACTTCTGAAAATTCAAGGACAATTAATAAAACCCTACTTATAATATAATATATTTGTATAATTTCCACCCTAGTTATAAGTGGAGGTGCAAGAACACACACATTTGCCTTTGAAAAATCTAGAAATTAGCAGAAGAAAATGAAGAAGAACTTAGAATGTTGACCGAGCTCCATGAAAAATCCTTGGTAAATGAATCGTTGTCACGAGACCACCTGAGAAAAGAAATGGTCAAACATGTAGACAACCAAAACAAGAATTCGTTAAAAGAAACTTACTAGAGTGGTTCTATGGTGAAAAATATAGCGGTAAGTTTTACCTATGTAAAATACTTGGAAGTTGTCATAAATCAGAAATGTTGCTCAAATATTAACCAATTCTTAGAGCGTGGACTGTGGAATTTAAATTGGGAAAAAAAATTAATAAATATTAGTAAAGGTTGAAGGCATATTAAATATACAATAATATCTTGGACAACTTACCAGTGACATTTAGTGGTGGAATTGTATCTACTCATGCAGGGCAGCATTGTTGGTGGTGTATGCTCTATCTTCCACCTTAGTTCTCTAAGGAAACCCCATATATTGCTCCTCTTCCCATCCAAATCTACAATTGTTCTGATAGCAACACCTCTAAAGAGGAGAGCATTGTGTTGTGTGAGGAGATCATGTTCTACACATCCATATTAGTGGGGGTGCTTTCGCAGAATCGTATATGCTTCAAACAGTATAAACTTCAGCCATAAATAAGCTTGCAAGTTTTTAAAATCTATTACATCTACGCCTCCCCTCGAGCCTCCTTTGTCTTTAGGATAGTTTCAAATATTAGTTTTCTTTAATCTAAGGACCTGAGTCTAGTCTAGAACTTAGAACTAGAGTTCCATTGGTTTCTCACCAGCTCAAGAACTCTAAAAGTAATTCATATTCCTCCTCACAACATCTTATTCAGGTCTTCAAATGCTCATCTCTATCCATCTGCTCTTGTCCTCTAACCTGTGATACTCATGATGGGTATAAAACTTCCATGCCTTTTTCATCTCTTTTGACTTTCTTGTAGCACTCTCTCTTCTCATGTAGAAAATTTGTCCCTTCTTGTAGCAGTTTTGTTTCTCTTGTAGAAGCCTTGTTTCTCCTATAACAACTTTTGTTTTTCTTGAGAGATTTATTTGATGCCACTGTTTTTTTGTCTTCTAATATCTAGAGGGATCTCCATAAGTCCCATTCTTTAGCATTTTGTGTTCCTTCTTCTTCTTCTTCCATATTTTCTCCTTCCTTTTTCTCTTCTACTACTTCTTCTTCTTCTTTCCTACCTCCATTTCTCGATTTTGGTGTCTCTTCTTGTTGTGTTGTGGTAAGGGCTTATTATTCAAACGAATGCCTCTTGTTAGTTAGAGAGGGAGAATAATGGTACCCCCTACCTTAGTGAAAAACCTCCTCCTCTCTTGTGTTTCCTTTCCTATGGGAGATAATAATTTTTTCAAAGGAATTTACTTTTACAAGGGTTTTCTATAGGATGTTTGTAACAAGAAAAATTATCTATGAAATTTATGGAAAGTGAGGAGGGGGAATTCCACTTACCCTTCTTAGGACGACTTCTTTATGTTCATGGGGGTTTGAGTAAATTCTCTATTGTTTGGACTCCTTTTTTCCTCTTTGCTCAATCCTATAGCTCATCCTCTACTTTCCTATAGAAATTCAGGAATTGTTTTAGCAGTGGTGTCCAATCATGTAGCACCTGAAAACTTAGCATGTAGATCTTCTATTGCAGCCCAAAGGACCATTAGTCATTGTTTTCTATACTCTCAATGTATTAGTGCGCTTCTCTTACTATTTTGTGAATGAGCATCGAAACAACAAAATTTGATCCTTTCTTTTATTTCTTTTTGTGGTAGTGTGCTCAGTGTGCTTGGTGATCTCGTCCTCATTCCTCATAATTATCACTTTTCCTACTTTTAATTTTCCAACTTGCATGGGTGTTTGAATAAACTGTAGTCTTACTAGTAGAGTGTGGCCAAGTTTACTGGTCACTTTCAACCTATAAAACCTTCTCTCGTGTGCATTGAAAACAATTTTTTGAACCATAATATGCTCAACAAGAGAGGTGAAGAAACATTCATACCTGTACCTCCGTGATGTCGAACTATGATATATGCATGCATGCTATTGTTGACCTAGTGATCAATCAAAATTTTCCTTAAAGGTTCTCTCCATCATTATTTTCTCGTGCACAAGTGTTTTTTGAGAAAACATGATGATCCCCTCTAATAGGTATTTAACTAATATAATTTCATTTTTCATCCAAGTCCCTCTAGTGCTCACTTTTCATCTCTTGGAGTGGATTTTCTTCCTCTTCAAGGATGGTATGGCTTCATCAAAATTCAAGGATGACCTTGTTAATCCTCACGGATGGTCAAGTCTTCACTATGACGCTGCAACAACCCACTTTTGTAGCAGTCACACAACTCCCTTCAAAACCTCATTCAAAACTTATATTGCTTCACGAAATACATTCAATGGTTTGGACGAATCATGTTGATCCTAGGGATAGGGACAAGTGCTCTAATGGTGGTGAAAGCTTGTGAAGAAGGGGCCAAAATGAGCTTTCTTCATGAATAGAGAGGAAATTTTGGACGAAAAAGTGACTAAATTGTGTGGAGCATGGATGATGGAGGTGAGGTAGACCAATATTTTCATTCCCCCTAGGAAAAAATAGTATTTTACCCCTCTCTCTATGCCAATTACAATCATGTAGCAATTCTGGTCAGTATTTCATGACAATCATGTAGCAGACTTGTTTTATCCATATCTCTCAAATGGTAGATTGGATGGACCTTAACTTTTTTGAGAATGTTTCCACATCATTATGCATCTTCCAATAAAAAACAAATTTCAATGGATGTATGAATCTGGAGAAAAATTAAAAATAACTGTAGGTGATGGTGGCCAATTTCTCACAAATTGTGCACTAGAATTTACTAAAATTTCTTGAGTATGTTAAAATAATCCTTATGCATCTACACATGAAATATTTTGGCCAATGG
Organism: Pinus tabuliformis; assembly: GCA_031772625.1. Lineage (NCBI taxonomy): Eukaryota > Viridiplantae > Streptophyta > Pinopsida > Pinales > Pinaceae > Pinus > Pinus tabuliformis. The sequence goes on along the minus strand of CM062816.1, from coordinate 896,945,960 downwards.
ATGCATGGATTTTGAGATATGGTAAAAATAATTTCCAAATTTACTTTGATAGCGTGTAGCAAAACAAATCTCTGGTGTTACAGTTCAGGACAACGAGGAAAATGAGTGGGAAAGGCTTGGTAGTAATGGGAAATGTCATGGAAATGGATGAGGGTGATGGATTGACATGGCCTAGGTCCTATTGGAGCATTTGGGAAAAGTAGGTAAAAGCTTAACTTTGACTTCCCTTGACTAGATTTGTTATTAGTTTTTTATCATGACTAACTCGTTCTCATTGCTTGTAGAGGTTGGAGAGAACCTTCCTTCATCAAGGAGAGATACCTATGGCAAAGAATCGTTTTTATTTTTATTTTCATTTTTCATTTTTTTTCTTAGGCCCAATAGCTACCTCAATGAGGTTTTCAATCAGTAGGTCTCCCTAGGCACCTAAGAAGAGGTTTTCAACTAGGATCTTATTTCCTTTCTTTTCTCATTTTTCCAACCCATTGAATGCCTCATGGAGATTTTCAATTAATGATTTAATATTACACACCTAAAAAGAGGTTTTCACCTAAGATTATATTATTTTCTTCATATTTTGTTTTTCCATTTTTTATTTATTTTTCTCTCCTACTTTACTTGAAAAAAAAAAAAAAAACTCTTTAAAGAGTAGGAATGATTCTAGTGGAGCCATATGCACATCAAGATGACAGATAAAATCATGTGTAGGCTCAAAATATATTCTTTGACATGTATTTGAATGTGAGAGGCCAACTGCTTTGACAGAGATGAGATGAGGTATTATTGAAGAAGAGTGTGTTTATGCAACTTAATGATTATATGGAACCAAATTGAAATATAGTTGTGATGCCCTTGGTTCACTTGCACATTTGGATCCCCTTTTGTGTCCTCTTCCACCATGACATTCAAATCTTCTTGTTTTTTATGATTATTCTCTTGAACACATGGAAAACTTGATGGAAAACATGAGGGAACTTTCTCAACCTTTGATTTGGATGTCTGCTCTTCATCAAGTACAACCCATGATTCCTTGGTCTCCTCATTTGAATATTTTTTATTTTTTATTTTATTTTTTATTTATTTTTTATTTTTTTTATTTTTATTTTTATTTTATTTTTTTTTTTTTTATTTTTTCTATTTTTTTCTATTTTCTATTTTTTATTTTATTTATTTATTTTATTTTATTTTTTATTTTTTTAATTAATTAATTTATTTTTATTTATTTTTTATTTATTTTTTTATTTTATTTTATTTTATTTATTTATTTATTTATTTTATTTTTATTTTATTTTTATTTTATTTTTTTTTCTGAATGTTCTCCTTCAATGAGATCAAGAGAATCTCTTTTTTTGCAATAATATTCTTGAGCTAAGATAAATAGAATTTAGATCAATGAGAGTTGTTTCAAATTGTTGTACCTCAGCATTGTAAGTGGGTTCAGTTACTTAGTTGTTTGGATTCAAAAATGCTGGTACACGTAGTTGAGAGGGAGTGGATCTTTGAGATGGATGTTCTTGGGGTTGTGGTTGGGGTGGAGGTGGATGGTGGGGATATCATGGAGGGTATGGAGGAAATTGAGGAAAATATTGAGGATATTGTGGATTTCTTCCATAACTTCCTTGTCGACCTTGTTGCCAAGATTGGTTTTAGGGTTGAGATGGCCAAGGTTACCAAGGAAAGGGTGTGCTATAGTTTATTTGAGATGGTTGTGCATAACCTTGAAACTGTGAATTAGTTTCTTGTAGCATACAGATTTGACTAGGCTACCATGGTCCTCTTAGAGCTACATAACAGAGCTTGTTTTCTTATTGACATGCTCCACTATCCTCCTAGTAAACTTCCTTCAACCTTTGTAATGATGGAAAACATTTAGTAGCATATGATTTTGCATGGATAACACAAATATCAATATACTCTTTTTTCTCATTTTTCATTCTTAACATTTCTACCTTTTCACTTAGATTAATAATAATTTCTATTTTAAATTTATCAAGCAAAATTCCAAGTTTAGCTTGACTTACCGATCTCAGTGTTGCTTGAATTACTCCTACCATTCCTCTTGATATGCACTTGCATATTTCACAAATTTCTTCAGATGATAATTGGTATACATTACCTCTACTCATAATATCAAGGAGATCAATCCACTCGTCTCTAATTTTTCTAAGTAAGAGGGTTTTTAGTGTGTTAAATCCTAAATGATGTAATTTTTCCCTGTTAACATTATACATGAATCTCTCTATTATATCCTTAAGCTTCTCAACTTCTTTTTGAGTCATTCTAAATACTTCTTCTTTAATATCATGATATTTATATTTTTCTAGAAATATCTTTTATATATCATTTGATGTTCTTATTGAATTATTCTCGAAAATCATGAACCATTTAAGATCTCTATCCTTCAATGTTGTCGGAAATAATCTCAATTTTTGAGTGTTTAATACGTAACCATAAGATCTACAAAGGATTTCAAATTCAAAGGGAAAGGTTTCTAGATACTCTAACCTCATACCATGGAAGTTGGGAAGGAAAGATATAGGGATGTTCTTCATATGAAGACTGATATCATTATCTTAAATGGGAAATCCAAGAGGGTCTTCTTCATTGTCATCATCTCCATCCATTTATTCTACTTTCTTTTCCACTTCTTCTTCTTCTACCTACAAAAATGGATGGTGATGTGGTTCTTACTAGACCACGTGATCAAATGGGGGGGTTTGTTGATGGAGAAGTATTTTTTTTATGTTTTTGTAAAAAAATTGTATAAGAATGTTAATGCAATGCAATTTTGTGCAATGAAATATGCCTAATGTAATTTTTGTTTTTGCAGAAATGGATCGACTAGGAAAGAAAACAATGTACACTTTGACACCTCCCTTGGAAACAATGCCAAAAATTGATGAGCCACGGTATTGAAACAAGAATGCTGCAAGCTGCAAGGATATTGACTTAAATTATCAACTTCGGGTTCATACAAAATTAAGAGGTGTCAACACTATATGTGCAACATGCAATGTGTCCTTTCATCATTGATATGATATAATGGAGTGAATTTCATGGAATCAAAGCCTAAACTAATTTATGAAATAAAAATGTTACTCTATTTACAAGAAATGGAAATGTTGCTTGCTCAAATATAAATTCTAATCCTAATTTTATAAATGTAAAGGCTATACTACTTTCCAAAATGCAAACATTAAGTTAGAAAAATGTAAATGTTGCATTGAAAGGAAACCTAGTATATGAAATGAACATAAGAATTCTTGAAATAGAAGCCATATATTAAGAATAAAGAAATAAAACTAATCTAACATTCATGAAGGAAAGAGAATGTAATCAATCACTACATTCAAATATTTTAGATCCATTTACAAAGCTCATTAGATATGGCGATAAAGAAAATCACTATTGTGCTATCTAATTCATAAATTTGTCCACTAACCGAAATTACAGAGGTGAAATGAAATGGATAAGAGACAAGGATTAAGATTTATTTGGTATTAACTAATCATGGATTAAGAGCCTAGGGGTCATCATTCAAGTGTTAGGGATAAAAACCATGATTTTGGAGCAAATCTGGTCAAATTTACACATGCTACAAGATTGTTACTCTTCGAGATAACTTGCTAAATTCCCAAGTAAATAAGATGAAAATGTGATGCGATAATTTTTATTAGAAATTAAGATGTCATAGGACTCCATTTGAATTGGAATCATTCAAAAATATGATAGTTAACATGTGCTAAAAAATAGCAGAAAATTAGTAATCTAAAACCAAAACTTCAAGAATTAGTGAGCTACTTAACCTACCAAATACCTAACCTAATCAAGTGAAAATTATATGGGATAAAATTTGTTATTAACATGAATGTTTTAGGACTTAATAAAAGTGTAATAAACTCAAAATAGGCTCATTAACATGTGCTAAAATATAACAAAAAGTTACTATTTTTCTATAGGAGACTTCCAGAAATTCTAGATTCATAATTAGAAAATAAATCCAAGTAGTTCAATATGAATATGAATTTGCAAAGTTGTTTAAGGATGAATCATTCTTGTGACTCTTTAAATAACCTTCAAAACAAATCACTTAAATCCTTTAACTAATATGACCTACAACAAAAGAAACATGAATAATAAATGCAAAAATAAGAGATGCAAGTGAAAATGATATTCAAAGAAAGTAAAGAAATTGTAAACAAGGGCTTTGAGGCTCCTGGTATGGCCAAGCCCAAGAATACTTAGAGTCATATGAATGAAACCAAGATTCACAATCTAAAAATGGCACCAAACTTGATTATTTGAATCTGTCCAAGTACATCCCTACCAGAAATGAAAGTGGAGTTGCTATACAACACGTTTTCTCCACAAAATGAATAATAAATACATGCTCCTAGATGAAAATATGAATTGGTACTTATACAAAGTGATGAGGAAGAATTCTCCTTGAAATGAGACATCTTCCCCTCCAAAATCCATCAAAAGGTTGATTTGGTTCTCAACACGAGGAATCTTCATTAAATGACACTGAACACATTGCTATATTTGCTTAATTAGTGGAGGTCGATAATTTGTAAATAATTTCATGATATTGAGTTGATTTATAATCCAATATTGGGTCGTCCTATATTAGGGATCAAGCCCCTATATTATCTATTCTTCCAAATCTTCATAATATGCCCAATATTCTCACAATATTCTACAAAAATATATAATATTAGGCATAAATATGCAATTATATCAAAACCTTATTAATGAACATATTAAAGCTAAAAATATGTCCTCTAATGAAAAATAAAGGTTTAATGTTCTGAAGGATGGTCAAATGGGCCTTAGTTTGTGTTTAATTTGGATGCTCATCACAAGGTTTATGCTCAATCCCCCAACACAGGTGCGACCTCATTTTGGCCAAAGGATTTGTCTTAGTGCTTAGTCTACTCAGATTCCTATACTTGTCTGCTTCAGAAACATTATCCTTTTGCCTCTCTATGTCCAACATCCCCATATCGACTTAATGGGTCGTCCCTCTTTAGAAAACCTGTGTCACTGCCTGCAAAACCGAGACACTGTTAAATAATGGTTTGGGTCAAAATAATAATTATGCATACATCCCACATCTCATAAAATGAACATCAACGAGCACATAATACTACAGGCCTAAGATCACATTAATTCTAGAATGAAATCAAATGTATATACAATTTGAACATTGAGATAACAACATAAAGAAATAACATAGAACTATGGAATGGATATGATGCACATTTATTTTTATTATTTCATAGGTACAAGCTCGAGGTAGGGGAAGAAGCACCTCTCCTCTCTAATTGATTCTCCTTTTTTGCACATCCTTAGCAACTGATTCGCTTCCCCTTCTCTCTAATTGAGGGAATTCAAAAATAGACAACAAAAATGACTCTTCATCTCCTAGACTCTACAACTTATTCAAATTATATACCTACATTATTCAAAATCTCATTAATGGAGACAAAATCAACTTTTCAAGTTCAACATGTGGCCAATCCACTACGTTTTTGAGCCCCCTTCGTTTTCCACCATGAACTTGGTCTAATGCTCCTGCATCAGACTCCCTAAGAAAGGAAAACTCATGACTTCTTGCTCATAAATTCCTCTAAAAATTAACCTTCCTTCTATAGAGATACAACACTCATCCATGTAAAATCTTCCATCAAATGGTACTTTCACTTCACCAAAAACTCCAGATACTATTTTCCCCTATTGTGCTTTGGAACTATGGTTTCCATGACTCTCTCAACCTCTGACCCTATGCCATGTCCATCTTCTTTATCAAACATTATTCATTGACCTCCCTACTTCTCCCATGGGGGCTTCACTCAATGATCGTCTTACATATCAGTGTGTTCATGACATACTAAACAATATGCTTAATTTGACTACATATTGGAAAATAACTCTAAAATTCACATTATTTAACCCCCTACAATTATGAACCCAGTACACCTTCATAATTTAAGAAACCCCTACTGATCTAAAAATGGGTTATTAAAGGCCTCTCGTCAGCTTACAAGAACCTCTCGCACTTCCAAAGCTTAAACATTTCCAAGACCTTATGATTAACCAATTGTGGAGTTAAAAAGTGCTTGAAAATAGGTATATGCTTGTGTTTGTTTTTGGATTGCTCAAGTGATTATGTTCATTTGCTGAAACTGATATGAAAAACATATAACAGTAAATAAATCAGCAAATACAATGCAGCAATAAGCAATCACACATGACAGCAATATATTATGGAGTTCACCCTAATATCTTGGGCTACGTCTCCTTGAGCTCTAGTTAACTCAACTAGGCTCTCTGGGATTATGGTTTAAATTATTTTACAAGCTCCAAGCTCAACTCCATTAGTTTACACAGAACCTATGGGTTTAGAAATACCATCTCATCCTGTTGGTTGTCCTCACTCTGCAGACAAATCTAGGCTTCTCTGGACTTCACTACCTCAATAAGCGCTCTGAGTGATCTTGATATAGCTGCACCAACTCCCTCAGAATTCTCTCACAATCTCTGGAATTCCTTCTTCTATCTTCAGCACACTCTGAACACCAACTACAACTTGATCATTCAGCCCTTCGTTGTTTTATAGCTTCACTATGGCTCCATAGCTCTTAGAAGTCTGTTGTGAGCTCTATGGCTCTGAGGCTCTGCCTCCGACCTCTGGTGGCTATGCCTCTGTCAAGTACTCTAGCTCTGTGGCTTTGATGCTTTGGCTCTTGGCTCTGGCTCTGGCTCTCACGAGCTTTTCTCAGCCTCTGCGTGCCTTGTAGTTTGCTTAACCTCCAAGAAACTCTCAGCAACCTTCCAGCGACCTTCAAAATGCTCTACGCTGCCTCTCAATTGTGCTCCCTGGCTTTTGTGAGGCATTCTTCTACTCTGTGGCTTCCACAGCCATTCCTCTGTCAATTGTGGTCATGAGGAATCATCCTTTTTTTGGCTCTACCTCTTTGCGCTTCAAAACACATCCTTGTTACAGAAACGCCCACCTACACTATGGCACAATGGATGATGAATGTTTCCAATTGGAAATGAACTGGCAGCATAGGAAACCAGGTCATTTTGGCCTTTCTCCTATAGAAATGCCACGTTTGAACACATAACGCAATACACAGGAAAAACTGGGGAAAACACATCATTAAGCTTTTAACTGGACTTCAAATAGTATATAATCGCCCCTATAAACCTATCGGGTCCATGTTCTTCATCGCTCATTACAAATGCCCTTATCGCATGTCCAAAACACAACTACATGGGAATACACATAAATCCCGAATTCCTAGATTTCAAAACTTATGAAATCTGGTCTATAAACCCATCGAGTCCGGCCCTTATCAGCATATCGCTATTGCGATAACATTTGCCTTGGCATTGGGGATCGCCGATCGCCGATCACTGATTAAATCTGGACCATTGATATTTTCCTTGATTAGATGGTAAATATTGCATATTGCTATCGCATATCACTGTTGCAATGGACCTTTGTATCGGGGATCATTGATCTCCCGACTGTCGATTAAATCTGGACCGTTGATCTCTTTTCTTGATCCTACAACTACCATGTAATTGCACATCAGCCCATCGCTTTATTGCATATTGCATTTGTAATAGCCCAGGGGTTCTTCCTTTGGCTATGGACTATGCTGAAGCCGATCCATTGATCCGATAATCGGCAATCGCAATGTCACATAGTCGGCGGTCCCGATATCGCATACAGCTTGCCTCCGATTGTGATATGTCAGGGATTGCTGATCAGGGGTCCCTTCTGTCTTAGCCTTAAGTCTACCCTTTGAACCTTTTGCGATGTGATTTCCCATATAAGGCCTTTTATGCCATTTTTAGAAGAATTTTGAAAGGACAAAGGCAATCTTCTTTCTATGATAACTTCTTCATCCGAAGTCCGTTTTAGCCCATTCAAATTGCAGTAGATTCAGAATGAAAATATCTATGTAATGTAAAAATTTCTAGGAGCAGCCCTTGGACTTTCATTTTCCTCTGTGAGGAACACATTAGACTTAAAAGTCTTTCTAAGATCCATTTTGGATCACACCATCCCACGAAAAGAACTTTTGTTCTACAAAATATTGACATACTGATCTGAGCAATAAATGAGACTGCCTCACCCTCTTCTTTCAGCCTCGATACACTTGCCTCTGCATAGTGCCTTTGAGCCAAAGTATCTAACCACTTTCCTTCCTGGATGTGTTGATCCTCCTGGGAAGAACTGTCTTCCTCCTTGACTTCATACAGAACTCCTACTGAGATGGTCACAAGGGGTAGTTTGAACTTCTCTACCTTGATCATTGATCCAAGGTGGCTCAAACAAATGTGAAGTTACATCTCGTTCACAAAATTTTCATTTGTACCTGTTTGACAAGATATCAACAACAACTGTTAACAACAACAGAATTACAAATAAAACCTGGATGGAGTTTAGGCCATCGAAGAAATAGATTTTCACATCTTGTGAATACCTCCATGTGTTACATCTGCATGCAAATGATGGACTAGATAACAATCCCACAAAACATGCATTTAAAACAAATCACCCTTCAGGTCGAGCATGTAAAAAAAGATCTCAAGTATTGTTTTGAAAAAGATGAAACACTTCATCATTATCTCCATCTTGGAGACCAAATCAAATTTTCCCAATTCAATATTAACATTACATGCATAACAAAGTAATCAACCCTTCAAGTTAATTACACATACATGTTCAAATACAAGGAAATCATCAACATCCCTGTGTTCATGCATATCAAGCTCATGCATTCATTTCATCCTTCAACTTTCGCTTAAGCACACTATACCTTCCAAGCTGAAATGAAATATAATGTTGCAACAATAAAGTGAGTCTCCTACTCAACTTTTCCATTAACCTTCTTGGCAAAATCTTGCAACTTGCATTCCATTAACAAAGAAATGAAAATAGATGCATTAAATCAAAAGACATGCAATCTTTAATTGGATAAGAAATCTAACCATTTCTTACCAATCCATTTCAAAGGTGCTACCTTTGTCTGCACATCAGCATCAACATGTGAATCATCCTGAAACATATCAATCATGGAAACTTCCTTTCCATTCCTACCATTTTCTCTTTCCACCTTCTTGAACTTTTGTGGAAGCATTGTTGGATTTAAATCCCAAAACGTTTCAGCACTGTGTCGTTGCTTATGGCAATAGCTGCAACACATGTGCATCCTCTTGATAGCATGATTTGCCTTGTCTAATGGACCTTTGGCTTCTTGCTTCCTTTCATTCAAAAGTTTCCTGTATGTGGCCATTATCTTCCAACATCAAGAAACATTATGGTTATCCAAACCACAAAAGGAACATGCAATTCTATTCCCATACTTATATGGAAATTTACCATGCGAAACATAATCAAAAGGAATATGTTTAGAACCAGATTTTTACCTTTCTCTTTCACCTTTATTACCTTCATGAGGAGGTGAATTGAATGAAGAAGTAGCTGCCTTTGGAACACCATCAACCTCTTCAACGGTTTTAGAGTTTCCACAACTCTCTGGTTCAAGTGCATGCTTATGAACATCTGCATCCTGCAAATGATGTTTAAAGCTATTGCATTCTCCATGAATACAATCTTCACACTCTTGAGGTAAAAGACCTGCAATGAAACTCCTTCTTGGAACTGTTTCAATGACCTTCATGGTAGCTTTGGAACTTTCCCCATAAGACTTTCCATAGCCAAGACCCAAATATTTAGGCCTTTCCTCAACCATTATTGGCTCAACAATACCCTGTGCATGTTTACCCAAGCCTTTTCCTTCATAGCCCATCTTGGACATTAACTTGGAACCTATGCCTCTATTATGTTTATGAGCCTCATAAATGGGTAATTATATGGGCTCATTTTACCTCCTAACCTAGTCAAATCAACCATTCTCTTAGCTTATTGTATTACTTTCTGATTATATTTATACTTATAGAGTGAATTGAGTTATTTATGATGCCATGTGGTCTAATATGTGTTTAATCCAGATTATTGATGAATTTTGTGGTCAATGTCAAGGATCCAGTGGAAAAACGGAAGCCATAAATTGAACTGGACAAACGAGACGACTTATAGGAGGGAATCCCCCTCATTAATTACTCCTCACTTCGAATTCCCCTTCATTCAGCTCAGATTACAAACAACCAAGTCATGCACTAGAAGGCAGCGGAGCAAGTGGAGGATGATTGATGATTATCTCAAGTTTTGGGAGCCAAGCCTCCCTGATTTTAAGGAAGTTGTTGGTAGCATCATTTTTATAGGTAGAGAGGCCTAGGGCCTCACTAGGGTAAGATTTTTGTCAGATTTTTGTTGGATTTTTGCTTCTGTAAACTCTGCTCAACTTCGAGCTTATTATTTTGTGACAGTTTCATGTAATCTTGTTATTGTTTTGGAAATAAAGATAGAATCCTTTTTGAGTTAGCACTAAGTTACCTCACAAGGGTGAAGCTCTTTGGTTAGGGCCTAATCCAAGCAACCAAGCTCCTCTTTACTTGTATTTGTATGTTTTATTTCAGTTGTAGATTAGATTGTTGTTAGATGTATTTCCTTTATGGTTAAGAATAGGTTGCTTTTGATGATTCAGTAGTTTTCTTTCATTTGTGCTTTATATAGCAGGTTAATCAGTGATAAAGAAAATACTCAAAAGGCTAGCAATGGTGCCTTTGCCTCTATTCCTTGCTTTAGGACCATAATCTGAGGCAAAGACCCTCTTGTTGCATGAAAAACACTGATTTTCCTCATTCATAGGACTTCTAGTGTTTGCAGTTTTGAGTTGGTTAATAGTCTAGTTTGTTTTTCTTCAAAACTTCTTCATCATGCTCACTTCTTGGTTCACAATAGTCTTATTTCATGCTTTCCTTTCTTGAAGCAGTTATCATCATTTCCTTTCATAGATCACAGTTTAGACCAGTTTGATGCAAAACTCTATTTTTCTAGATGCACTTATTTCATTACTTGCTTAATCTCATTGGTTGACTGTCGGTTGCTTATGCAATAGATATCCTCTAGGATATGGTTAGCCTATCAACAATCCCATCCTCCATCTGATCCATGCCCTACAGGTCGCCCAAGTCTCCCCTAAATTCTACCTTAGTTTCCTGCATTTTCCATAGAATTCCTTGTTGGGTGTGGAGCTTGATTATCTTTTGTATTCAAAGCTATCACCGCATTGGGCCCCAGTTCGAAATGGGGTGGCAATGTCACCCATAAAATATTCGCATTGGACCCCAGTTGTAGCCCATATAATTGTCTTGTAAAAGTATAGTAATTTATAGTCAATCTAGGCCATTCATTAGGCGGAGATCTGATGGTAAAAGTTATGTTTAATTTAGGGATTTTTTCCCTATAAGGCAACCCATCACTATATATGAGGGAATTGTATTGCATCTATGTATATCTGAATTCTGAGTGAGGAAGAGAGAGGGGATTGAGAGTGAAGAGGGAGTTACAACGGATCTGTTGTAGGTTGTATCTCTTCAGTTTGCTAGATAATATAATAAAATAAGGACTAGTTGTTTCTTCATGGATGTAGCCCAAACTCGGTGAACCATGTATATCTATGTCTCTCTTGTTTTATGCATTTTCTGTGTTTATATTTCTTCAATATTTTATGTGTTCCATTGCTCTGTAATATATAATTTTCTAACATTCGTTCCTCTCTCCTTGAGCAAAGCAATCATATTTCTCTCTCCTAATGATTCTTGGTAGACCCTAGGTGCCCTAAAGCTTCATTCCAACCTTCATCCACCTTTTCCACCCACTCTCACACCCTCAAAATAGCCAAAACGGCTCTCGGCCTCCCCCTGTAGGCCTCCTATAGAACATTGTTTTTACTCCTGTAGATTTTCCTGTAGGCTTTCTTTTGAAGGCCGAGTGTGGGAAAAGCCTCCAGAAGGCCTCCTGAGACCTCCTAGGACCCAACCACACCATCCTACATCCTCTCAAGTCCAAAAACCACCCTTCCACACCACCTATTTGCTGCCACATTCACAAACAATAAATTACATGCATGTCAAATTCATATAAAAATACATAAAAATCCAAAAAGATGTTTTTTGCTCATTTGCTTCCAGAATTAGCTTAGTTATATGTTGTTTGCTTCTTTGAATAGATAATGGCATTTTTTTCATGGTTTTCATAGTGCTTTCTGCAAAACTAGGGTTAGTTGGTTAATTAGGGTTTACTTGGTTTTCTTTACATTTCAGTCTTTCTCCTTTCTGCAATTAGAATAGCATCTATTTTTATTTCCTTCCATCACATATAGAGATTCTTTTGGAATCCATAGAAGTTGGCTTGAGCTCCTAGTGATCTTGTGCCAGCTGACCAAGCGAAAACTTGTAGTAAGAACTAGTGCTTGTGCATACAACACCATCACTTCCAAGTTTGTTACGAACTACCAGGTTGATAAGAGTAAAGTAGGTAGCCCAGAAGTTGCAACATTATTGCTGCAATACTGGTTCTCACCACTTTTTGGTGCTGTTTCCCCGTAGGCGTCAGAGTATTATGTGATTACTACTTTCTTCTATTTTTCTTCTTGCAAGATTATGCTAATAGTTTATTTCAGCAAAAGTAGACTAGTCCTTTCTTTTCCTTCAGTTCTGCATTTCCTTGATTTCCTTTTCAATTCTGCAAATTTCATTTCAGCAAAAGTAGACTAGTCCTTTCTTTTCCTTTAGTTCTGCATTTCCTTACTTTCCTTTTCAATTCTGCAAATTTCATTTCAGCAAGTTCATTTTGGTTAGTTGCAATTTGTTTTGTTCAATCAATTTCAGTTTTGGGGAAAAAGAAACAAAAACCAACCAAAAAGATTTCCTTTCATGCCTCGTAGGAATAGAGATAATTTAGAATTTTTTTTCCCAACACCCCCACTGCTTCACACAACTAACCTTATCTCTTCTTTAGTGGCTACGATCAAGAAGAACCCTTAGGTGAACAAAAAAAACATATTTGAAGAACCTATAGGGGAAGAAGAAGAAGAAAACATTCCTTTGGAGCCAATGGTTGAACACATAAATGCTAGGGGGAATGGATAAATAATAGAGGGTACCTTTCCCATTCGGGAGACCAATGGGGACACCAAAATGAAGAATATAAGCCCTTCTGCCCTACCTCATTTCCATGGTATTACTACAGAAGATCCTGACACCTTCTTATTTCAGTTTCTACTCTCAAGGATGTTGCATTGCGTTGGTTCATGGGATTACCTTGTAATAGCATCACAACTTGGGCTTAGATGCAACAACCCTTTAACAACAAGTATCGAGACTATTGTAGGTCAAAAGATACTAAAGAAGAATTTTTTTGAATGAGTATAGGAAGTGATGAGTCCCTAGAACACTATGAGGAGAGGTTCTAGCTCAGTTACAAAAAGGTCGGGTGTACACTTGACCCTGAGTCTCTAAAGTTGGTCTTGCTCAGGGGAATTCGGGAAGATCTTTTAGACACTCTCCATCTACTAGCTAGGGGAGACATCTACCAACTATCCTATGAGGACATAAAGACTATTTTTAGAAACCATTCTAGAGCAGCCCGAAAGAAAGGTATGGGGAGTCAACCCATAGCCAGTACCTCTTCTTCTAACTCATCCATTAAAGGAAAAATTGGAAACATGCTAGAAGCCTTCAAGAGTGAGATGCTACACACTCTTTCCATGCAAATGGATACCTTGCATATCAAAAGGAAACAATAGGAAGCAATGAGAGCTTTGGTGATTTTTTTCCCTAGGTGCACCAGGAGGCATCCTAGGAGTGAATACCCATTGAACTATATAGAAGTTTGTTTAGTAAAATCATTCTACAAAAAAGTGTCCTTCCTTACCGAAACTTAAAGCTGTATATCAAGGGGTTATGGGAGTCACTGAACAACTCTATTACATAAACCAAAGGAGGCTGAATGGACCTAGACCATACCAGCAGGGGATGCAAGGGATATCTCAGGCATAATACAACCCCAACCAAGTCACCTCCATACCTTCTTTTCCCCCCATGCTCATCCTCCCTAGTCCACACCTCCTCCTTGGTCCTTCACATCTCAATATCATGCCTAACCATCAACCCATTCATTTCAATCCTATGCTCAGCCATAGCCTAAATGGAGTGCATCTCATCAGGATTGGAGGCCCCAATACAACTCTCCTCCAACTCTTTTGCCTCCACCACCTGTCCAACCACAACCGTTACCTCTTGCTCCACCAAAGCAACCCCAAATGCCTACCCAGCCAAATCTGAACTCGAGAAACAAACAGGCTCAGCAAGTGTATAGTAGGGAACCATCATGCCCAACTTATGTTGTGGAGATTCGGGAAAATAACTTGCGATCTTGGAAATTTCTCCCAGATAGCTAGCCTCCACCCAAGGAGGTTGAGGAAGAGAAAGAGGAAAGTGAACCTAAAGCAATTCCACCCTTTCCTGAGAGACTATCCGTGACAGTCCAACCTACCCCAGAAGAAACTAAACTCCTGGGGGAATTGAAACATTTATGTGTGAAGATACTGCTTCTCCATGCAATAAAATATGTGCCTATCTACAATAGGTTGATCAAAGATAACTGCTTTAGGCATCCAAGAAGGCACAAGAGAGATGCCCCAACCATCAATGTGATAGGGCAACTTTCTGACCTGATTTTGGGGCAGGTAATTTGTCAAAAATATCTAGACCCTGGAAGCCCAGTTGTTGATGTCCACATCAATGGCACCATGATCCCACACACCCTAACTGATCTGGGAGCTACCATTAATGTGATGACAAAGGACAAAATGCTCAAACTCAACCTCCAAGGCTCCTTGAGGAAGACCATGACCGTGCTACAGTTAGTAGGCTACTCCACCGTGACCCTTGAGGGGATTGTGGAAGATGTGATGGTCTCCATCGATTCTTGGGAGTACCCTACTAATTTCTTAGTTCTCCAGCCAAAGGAAAAGCTCACTAGGTATCCTCTCATTATGGGAAGACCCTAGTTGGCTACTGTCGATGCCTACATCAGCTGTCGAGCTGGGAACATGACAATAAAGAACGGCCGTATGTCCAAGCAGTTAATCCTATATCCTCCTACTCAACCCTTGTTAGAACTTGATCTACCTCTCTAGTTGGAGGAGGATGATGAGGATGAAGTCTATTTTGCACTGCTTTGTGCGTTAGGAATTGCCATGGGGCAAAAACAACAAGATGAGGATGATATGATTGAAAATCTAATTCAGAATCCACTTCCTAGTGTATCACCATTAGAGGACATCGTAAGAGAAACCCAAAACAACCCCTCAACTGATCTCTGTGGCCAACTCCACCTCTCTCCGTGCTAATAATACAGAGTTTAGCCCAGAAAGAACCTTGAAAATCAATCCATCGCTATCCACTTCTTAGGAGAAGGAACTGTGTAGCTTGCTCAGAAAACACCTAGATGCATTCGCATGGAGTTATAAGGATATGAAGGGAGTGCACCCCTTAGCATGTACTCATCATATATACATCAAGGAGGATTGCAAGCCAGTCAGGTAGCCTCAAAGGGGGATGAACCCATCACTTAAAGATATTGTTAAGGAAGAACTACAGAAATTGCTTGATGCAGGATTCATCTATCCCATTTTCGACAGTGAATGGGTCTCTCCTTTGGTGCTAGTGCCAAAGAAAAATGGTAAGTGGAGAATCTGTGTCGACTATTGAGAGTTGAAAAAAGACACTAAAAAGGACCATTTTCCTTTACCTTTCATAGATCAAGTGTTAGACGGTCTGGCAGGGAATTTTTTTTTCTCTTTCCTAGATTAGTTTAGCGGGTACAATCAGATTCAAATCAGCACGAAAGACCAAGATAAGACCACTTTCACTTGCCCTTGGGGTACCTTTGCATATCGGGTCCTTCCTTTTGGTTTGTGTAATGCTCTCGCCACTTTCAAAAGAGTGGTATTGAGTGCGTTCTCTAAATCAATTCATCATGCTGTAGATATATACATGGATGACTTTACTCCTTATGGCTCTAACTTTCAAGAAGCCTTATCTAATCTAGGAAAAGTTCTAGACAAGTGTATTGAGATGAACCTATCCGTTGGTCCAGAAAAATGTGAATTTTTTATGACTGAAGGGACCATGCTAGGTCATGCAACATCTCAACAAGGACTATAGGTAGACCCCAACAAAACTGCCATCATCCAAAGGGTCCCACCTCCTCAGAAAGTGAGAGATGTTAGATGTTCCCTAGGCTTAGCTGGGTAATACCAGAGATTCATTAAAGATTTCAGCAAGTTATCCTCTCCTTTGTTTGGCCTTTTAGGTAAAGATGTCGAGTTTATATGGTCAGAAAATTGTTAAGAAGCTTTAGATACCTTGAAGAGCAAGCTGGTGACTGCCCCAATTTTGAGAGGCCCAAATCGAGCCCTACCTTTCCACATTCACATAGACACATCGAATAAAGAAATAGGAGCGGCCTTGGGAAAAATTGATGGAAATTTTCCTTATGCCATATACTTTATAAGCAAAAACTTGTCAAAGGCAGAGTTAAACTATATAGTGACCAAGAAGGAGCTCCTAGCTATTGTGCATTCCTTAAACAATTTTAGACATTATATCATAAGCTATCAAATCTTTGTTCACACTGATCATGCTGCCATTAGATATTTAATGAACAAACTAGATTTAAATGCTCGCATTATTAGATGGTTTCTTTTACTGCAACAGTTTGATTTGACCATTGCTGATAAGCCTGGTAACAAAAATGTTGTTGTTGAATTTTTATCTAGAGTAAATTTGTCTGCAGGTGAAGAAGGAATGGTTGATGATCAAATGCCAGATGAACACCTGTTTTCTATTTTAGTACTCTCTCCATGGTTTGCTAATATAGCAAACTACTTGGGTTCAGCACAATTTCCACCACACTTTTCCTCAAAAGAGAAGAGCAAGATCGTATGGAAAAGTGCCTCTGTCACACGGAATAAGTCGATCTTGCAGACAAGATAGACCTTCCTAAAATGTAAATAAGACCTAATGACAAGCAAACCAACCAGACACTATCTTTCTCTAAATATGCTTTGATTGACAATAGCAAACAAGTGTTTTTAGGGCCTACCTTAGGTCCAACGCAAGCTTGTGGATGTCCTCGCTTCTTCGATCCAAATGAGCTCCTTTGTCACGAATCTACAAACACAAACAAGGCAAACAAATTAAATAGCACCTGAAAAGCCAATTGCATAAAACATATTTAACATGAAAGTCAAGGAGTCCATGAAACAAATAACATAAGATACTTGTTGAGAAAAATGAGTTTGATTGTATTAATTCAAAAGAAGAAGAACTTTACAACCTTTGCCTTGATGCTGTACAAGCTCCTCCCAGGGTCTAGCAAGAAGTCTCCTCTACTTTGACAAGTTTCACTCACTCCCCAATGAAACCAAAAAGGTATGTGATCTCTCCTCTCAGGCTTAACTAGGAAGTCTTGATTTCACCAGCATTTACCCTCAAAAGTGTTCAGCTTCTAACCTCTCCAGCAACCAGCCCAATGCCTGTATTTATAGTGCAATGGAGGGAGGTTACTAGGTCCTCCTTCAAAGGGATAAAGCCCTCCTTCAAAGGGATAGCTCCTCTCATCAAGGGATTAGCTCCTTCTCTTTTGGGATGCATGAACCACCTCGTAGCGAACAATCCACGTCAAAATTCCTTCTAGAAACCTCTAGAATTAACCCAAAGTTAGTTTTTTAAGATAAAACTTGTGCCTTTTGACTTTCACAGGGGTCCGCACCTACACCATTAGGGACAGAGCGGGCAGGTCCGCAGTTTTTGTACACAGAAGGTGCGGGACCGCAGCTGACCATGAGAGAAAGTGCGGAAACAGAGTTACATTGATTTTTAATGTCTTCCTCTCATTTCTAAAGCTTGATTTGAAGAGATTAGGTCTGAGACTTGCTTAAGAGGACAGTACAAGTGATGATAGACCCATACTGACTGCAAATAATCATGGTGACGATATTTTTGTGTAACAGATTGCCCCCTAAAGTGTGAAGTCTATAGTAGATGAGGATTTCTTATCATTTAGGAAGAGTGAAGTACTTTATCATTTCGAGGATCATCTTGTGGAGAGCTCGGTTGGAACCTGTAAAAACATTCAATGCAAGATATATATATGAGATCATATCATCGCTGAGGTAGGCATTCCCATACTCAGATCAAAATTACTAGAAAAACTAACTACTGCTCTGATATAGGAATGATCTTGTAAAATATTACAAGTATAGACTCATGTGGACACAGTATGGACACAGCCATCTGTTTATGAATAGTCCATTATATAATGAATACAAAATTCCTCGCAGCCTGGATTTTGGAAACTAGATCCACGGTCTTCATTTCTACTTCCCGAAACAGTACGATTCTATCCATGCGAATGAATTTGTTGATGTCGAACATGGTAGAAACCACTTGATTACCAGTAAATGATGTAAACTATTAACAAGTGTGAGAGAAACCACCAGTGATGTCAATGGCTCTCAAAGCACCCAGTACAATCCATGAGATGCGAATAAATGTATTCATGTCGAACACATCACGGAATCCTTTGATCAAAAGTCAATGATGCAAACTGTCATCAAAGGCGAGAAACCTGCCATTGAGGCATGCAAATCTCAAGGTACTGACGATTTCTAGATCATCTTTCTAGATAATGAGCTGATGTCGATAGAAAGCGATCCGTCGTAGGCAAGTCCACAACACGAAATCATAGATCAAGTTGAAGAAATTTAGTTGCAAGGACTGACTCAGGGATGGTCAAGATGGATGACAGATATTTTGCAGATGAATGGCTTATTGGCAGTGACCTGTTGAACACATAACGACACGACAGATGGCTTGGTGACAATTGACCCAAAGTTAATACCCAAAAACCGGCTGAAGACTTTCAATGTGGTTTGATCAACTGTAAGGCAAAGGATTTCCCAACCCAGGTGAATGAAAGTGTCGTGTTCAAGAGCAGTTACAAAGTATGACAAACAGGCTCATTTTTCTCTCTTTTCCCCCACATTTCTGGCAAGTACCTCTTTATTTTTGACAAGCTTGAGGAGGATAACATTTGCTTGATTATAAGCTCATCCTTCGGATGAGTCCAACCTAGCTTAAATTCGAACCCTAAGAAGGAGTGGTTCGTTCCTGTTTGTAATTGAATAGGTCCTTTACTGTGAAATTTTAACGAGTCCAGTATAGGAGAAACTCGGCTTTTTTCAATTTTAGAGAGTCTGAAAAAACTTAAGAAGACTCCAGGGTTGACCTTTTTTGTAAATTTGTGTCTCCCAAGCCTGAAAAAAGTATAAAATAATACTTGAGAGAACCGCTTGATATTTTACGACCAAGGAGTACTTTTCGTCATTAGTGTCTTTTACCTGAAAAAGTAAAAAAGAGATCAATGACACGTCATTTTATGACCGATATCGAATTTGAAACGAAAAAAATCCGGCAATCTTTTCATGTTTTTTACGGTCGGAAAAGAGCTGTAAGTGGACCATCTTTTAATTCCATTTTAACGAGTCTAAAAGAAACACTCGGTAATCTTTTCATGTTTTAGGAGTCAGAAAAGAGCTTAAAGATGACTCTACATGTTTTTTCGTCAAAAATGATAGATTTCACCTGAATAATCCGTTATTCTGCACAAAAAAACAAACATTACTCATAACTGTTTGAAATGGATAAAAATGTCGCAAAATACC
This sequence comes from Pinus tabuliformis, assembly GCA_031772625.1. Taxonomy (NCBI): domain Eukaryota; kingdom Viridiplantae; phylum Streptophyta; class Pinopsida; order Pinales; family Pinaceae; genus Pinus; species Pinus tabuliformis. The sequence continues at coordinate 896,926,236 of CM062816.1, read as the reverse complement.
TTTTCAAAGTGAAACATAAACAAATTTGCAATTTATTTACTCACAAAACTTATAAAAAGGGCCTTTGTCAATTCATTTTTACCGTTTGAGTTTGGGCGAGAAAATAATGCTTTTGCTCAGAAAACTTCCCGTGAAGATTGCGGAAAATCCAACCGTCGAAATCGAACTCCGTCTTCTCCAGGTAATCCACATCATCCCACTCTTCATTTTTAACCGTTTAATTTTTTGTTTTAGTAATTTATTTCATTTTTGGGAGGGTTTTTAGGCACAAAACCCGTGCGCGGGGGCCCGCAGGTTTACCATTGCGGGCCTGCGGACCCTGACTTTTTCTCCATTGGGAAAAAGCTCGGGGTCCACACTTTCCATGTAGACAAAGTGCGGTCCCATTCACTGTGTCTAACGTGGAGGGTGCGGTCCCCGTCGCAAGGGTTTTTAACCCAAAAATTCTCAAAAATGGACCACACAAAATATTTTCTAGCATTTTAATTTGTCTTTATACTTGATGCAGAGAGTACATCATGCTAGATTGGCATGAATGAGAGCATGAGGACATGGATGTTGCCGCATGGAATCATCAGCCTTCACTTGATGCTTTGAGGGCGTGCGGTTTGTACAAATACTGGGCCATTCCTGGCATGAGGGCTCAGGTGGATTTCTTACAGTGGTTGGTTGACAGATGGAGCATACAGGACCAGTGCTTCTTCATTGGTGGCCCCCAGCTCAAAATGGAGCTGGCGGATATATATTTCTTGACTGGTTTGCCTAAGAGAGGTGAAGACTTGACTCTATTCGGGGCTAGGCCAGGTGGCCATTCTGTCGATAGCCTCAGGCTAGAGTACTGCAACAGCCAGGCTAGAGACAAAGGGATAGACATAAAGACCATATCCCGTCCTAAGCTCATGGTGATTGCGTTCACTGTCACTAGACTTTGCGGAGCTGCCCCATTACATATTGCCACCGGATCCCAAATGCGTATGGCAGTTGATTGCTTCTGAGGCACCATCTTCAACTGGTGCGATGCCGTGTTGGCTAATGTGAAAGGCCAACTGACCAGGGTGAAGAATGGATGACTAAAGACCTTTGGTTATGGGGCTTTGGTCATGAGTTTTGGCCTGGAGAGGGTTCCTATGCTGATCCCACAACACCTTACTATTGGAGCTGGGCTTTCTCGAGAGCCCAAACTGATGAGATGGGTCGCAGTTATGGCCCGTCACCTGGAGGAGAGGACAGAGGTTGCTCGATTCAAACCTGAGTATTTCCAATGGCTGGAAAACTAGGTCTTTTCTATTGAGGACTTCCCTTACTCTAGTATAGATTTTCGTGGTGACCCAGACATGGTTCTTCCACCAGGAGAGCAGTGGGACAAGTCAGGTAAAATCCTTTTCAACATTTTTTCTTTTTTTTTTTTTGGTTATTTTTCCATTGTCTCAAAATTGATAGTAAAATTTTCAAATGCAGATGTGGGTCCACAGCGACCAGCCACTCTCCGGCCTTTCGAGAGGAAACTGTTGGCATTATGATTCAAGTGTTGTCCTTGATGGCAACTCACTCAGAGGTTGGTACAAGTGCTCAGAGGTTGGTACAGGTGATGGCAACTTAATCAGAAGACAGATCTTAGTACAGCATGCCAAGGAAGTTCATATACGCAGGTTCGTTAAGCCCAAGTCGCGTGTACACGCTAGTTGGATTCAGAAAAAGCGCGTGTATGTGGAAAAGTACCTTTGGTCCATGGTGGTTAGTCCTTGGAAGTTGTGCCTATGATTTCAGACCATTGTGTCTCGACGGGCGTGTCGATCCCTAGTTTTGAAGTTGATGGTATTGTGTTACTATGGTTTTGGCTCTTGGTATTGAGCAAGGCCTAAGGCTATATAAGGAGAAGAAGATCATTAGGCAAAATAATCTTTTGACAAGGCTTGAATATCTAAGAGAGAAAGAGATCTGATATGCAGGGTCTGGGTTGCTTGATATGAGCTAAGGAGAAATCACATCGGTGGATGGAAGACTAGATCTAAGGATAAATCGGGATCTAATGGTTTGAAATGCACTATTATGATTGATTATGCGTATTTCTAAATCTGCATACTGTCGCAATATTATGTTCTGGATCTAACTGATGTCTGGTACAGCTGCAAGTTGAGAGAATCTATTTTTAGATCTGTACGCAGGTTGGCTTAGGTAAAAGCGCGTGTATACGCGGGTTTCGCTCATTGAAGTAGCGTATATCTCTTAAAGCTTGATTTTTGGGTTTGCAGTTGGATCTGACTGTTATTACAGAGTTCTGTAGACTGCTCTGTGTTCTGGTATCTGGTGATTGACAGGGTTCAGTGGTTCAGTGATTCAAAGTTTGATAATACTAGTATTGGTTGTTTTATGCTTCAATGATCTGTTGTGAAAGTTGAATGAATTGGGGTCCACAGATTGTAATGTTGTGCTTCAGGAATATCCAGTCTGAAAATGTATGAAAGGTGGTACCTGAAGGAAAGAAGATTGTAGGTCAGCACCTACGTACTAGTATCTTGGCTAGTACAAGAGCAAAGGGGGTTGGAGCTCCCTTCCAAGGAAGTTTGGAGAACGAGAGAAGGTTGTAGCCTTCTGCAGGTTGTAGCCTGCGTACTGGTATAAGGCTGCACCAGTACAAAAGATTGTAAACTGAAGTTTCATATTAAAGAAAGATAGAGACAACTTGCAGCAGGTGGTTTTCACCCACATTGGGTTTCCACCTTATATCTTGGTGTTCATGTGTGTGGCTTCTTGATCTGTTCTGTTATACTGCACCTGCTTACTGTTAATGTGCCGAATAATGTCCTGATGAACTTAACTGAAGAATAAGCTAACTAAATTATGAGTTTTCTTCTTATACGCTGTTTTATTTAGTCACAGTAGCGTGTACACGCTGGTTCACCTAACTGAAGTAGCGTATATGTTTCTGAGCATTGAAAAAGTTTGATTGATCTGATAATACTGATTCACCCCCCCTCTCAGTATTATTTCCAACAATTGGTATCAGAGCAGGTCCTTCAGAGAAGCTTGATCGCTTGAAGGTAGATCATTCATCATGAGCAACTACGAGAAAGAAGCATCAATCAGGCCACCGATTTTTGATGGGACAAATTTCAATTATTGGAAGGTAAGAGTTACTGCATATCTTCAATCTCTTGGTACAGAAGTTTGGAACATTGTAGAAACAGGCTATGCTTTTCCTTCAGCTACTCCTACAGATCCAGCTGAGAAAAAGAAGTATGAAACAAATGCAAAAGCAGTCAGTACTCTATTAGGAAGTATATCCCAAACAGAATTCATGAAGGTCATGCACTTCAAATCAGCAAAAGAGATATGGGACAAAATGATCACTAGCTATGAAGGAGATGAACAGGTAAAGCAAGCTAAACTTCAAACTCTCAGGATTCAATATGAGACTCTCAAGATGTATAATGATGAAAGTGTGGCTAATTATTTTCTTCGGGTAGATGAGATTGTTAATTGTATGAAAAATTTGGGTGAAGAAATAAAAGAGACTATAGTAGTTCAAAAGATTCTAAGATCATTATCCCCCAAGTTTGAATCTAAAGTATCTGCAATAGAAGAAAAAGAAAATCTCCGTGTTCTCACTATGTCTCAGCTACATGGAATTCTAACTGCTTATGAAATGAGAAAGGGAGGTCCATCTGACAGAAGGGAAGCTGCTTTTAAGGCATCAGGAAAAGAAGATTACTATGAAGCAAGCCATGTTCCAGAAGAAGAGGAAGAAGAATCAAATTTTGTCAGAAATCTTCAAAGGGGTTCTGGAAGGTTCAGAGGTAAGCTACCTTTCAAATGCTTTGCTTGTGGAAGAGTAGGTCATTATGCTGCAAAATGTCCTTATAAGGATAAAGGAAAAGAACCTGCTAGATGGAACAAGAAACAAAGTGCAAATAAGAAAAGCTACTACACCCATGAAGATAGTGATGGCTTATCAAACAGTGATGAAGATGAACAAGGTAATAAATATAAACTGTTAATGGCATTTGAAGATGATGATTATGAGGATGCTGTAGATGTGGATAATCTCTATAATGAAATTACTAGACTCAAGAGATGCATAGAAGAAAAGAGTGTGATCATTGATACTTTGCAATTTCAAATTGATGAAAAGGAAAAACATCTTGAAAAACTAGAAGGTGAAATTGTTGGTCTCAGAAAAGAAATTGAGAAAACAAAAGCTATTAATCTTAAGCTTGTCAAAGGATCTGAAACTTTGGATGAGATTATCAATGTGCAGCGGTCTCCTCTAAACAAGACAGGTTTGGGCTATAATGGAGAAACCTCTCAAGCATCCACCTCAAAAAGTTATCTTGATGCAGCAAGAAGAAATGAGCAAAAGAACAATGAAGATAATCAGGTAAAGCAGGGACGAATTACAAACAGAAACTATCAGGGACAATCCTTCTTAAGGGTGAACAAAAGCTACAACCAACCACAGGTAAAATCTTCTCAGTTTGGCTCAAGAATAGATGAAAATAGAAATTACAATCAGTTGGCTGGTAGATTCAATAACCGCAGAAGCTTCTTCAATGGACAATGCTTTTCTTGCCATAACTTTGGTCACAAAGCAGCTCAATGTGTTGCATATAAAACGATCATGACTAGGGAAGCTCAAAAACAAAGAAGTATGACAGGGATTACAAAAAGGACCTATAACAACTTTTCGGTTCTTGAAAATGAAGTTGAATGTTCTATTTGCAATAATTTTGGTCATAAAGACTCTGAATGCAGGAGCAGGTTTCAGGAGAAAAAGGAACAAGCCACGAGCACCAAAACATGGAGAATAAAGGAACCTCAAACAGAAAGATGTGGGATAGCATTTTATGCAGAAGGACAGGAAAATCTATGGTACATTGACAGTGGATGTTCAAAACATATGACAGGTGATAAAGAAAAACTTGAATCTTATTCTACTTTAGAAAAGGGAAAGAAAGTTTCTTTTGGAAATGATACTCCTGCAACTATAAAAGGAAAAGGTATTGCTCCTTTGAAAGAAAAGGTCAAGGCTGGAAATGTTTTGTATGTTGATGGATTGAAGCATAATCTACTAAGTGTCAGCCAGATGTGTGATCAAAAAACCGAAGTTATTTTCAGATCGAATGGATGTCTTGTTCGTGATCTTGATACAGGTAAAACAGTTCTCAAAGGCAAAAGAACTCCAAATAATCTGTACACATTTGAAGAAGGACAACAACAATGCTATCTTAGCAAGGATGAAGAGCACTGGTTATGGCATCGAAGGTTGGGACATCTAAGCTTCTCACAAATAAGGAAAGCATGCAAATATCAGGCAGTTCGCGATCTTCCAGATATCAAAATTCTAGACAACACCATATGCAAATCTTGTCAGTTTGGAAAGCAAACCAGAACTAACTTTCCAGAGAAGGAAGGATCAGCTAGCTTGCCTCTTGAGCTAGTCCATACAGATGTATGTGGTCCATTTAGGAAAAGGACACCTCGAGGAGAAGAATATCTGATCTTATTCATTGATGATTTCTCAAGGTTTGTTTGGTTAGGGCTTATGAAGCACAAAGATGAAGCATTCGAAAAATTCAAATCCTTCAAAGCATTGGCTGAAAATGAATCAGGACACAAAATTAAGTGCCTCAGATCTAACAGAGGTGGGGAGTTCACATCAAATGAATTTTTCGATTTCTGCGATGAACATGGGATAAGAAGAGAATTCTCTACAGCTAGAACTCCTCAGCAAAATGGGGTTGCGGAAAGAATGAACAGAACTATCCAACAAATGGCTCGTGCTATGCTCGATGAATCAGGTACTCCTGCAACCTTCTGGGGTGAAGCTGCACATGCTGCTGTTATTATTCTTAACAAAACAAATGTCCGAGTAAACAGCACTCAAACACCTCATGAGCTTTGGAGTGGTAAAACTCCTTCCGTGAAGCACTTCAAAATCTTTGGGAGCAAATGTTATATTAAGAACACTGATGAGCAACTTGGCAAACTTGAACCAAGAGCAGATGAGGGCATTCTTCTTGGTTATTCTCCACATAGCAAAGCATACAAGTGCTACAATAAAAGACTTGGCAGAATTGTTGACAGTATTGATATAGTGGTTGATGAGAAGGGATATATTCCTAGGCAAGTTCATCATGAAGACATTGAAGAAGATGAAGGTTACTCTCAAAGGCGAAATGATGAAGAAGAAGAACCTCAAGAAGAAGAAGAATCTCAAGAAGAACCAGAGGAGCAGACAAGAATAGAAGAGAAGACTCCATCCAGATATGTTCAAAAGAATCATCCAGAAACTCAGATTATGGGGCAGAAAGAAGCAGGAGTACAAACAAGAAGGACACTTGCAGAAGCTTCAAGCTACTTGGCATTACTCTCCTCCACTGAACCACAAAATGTGAAAGAGGCATGCAAAGATGAATGTTGGGTCAAAGCAATGGATGAAGAACTTGAGCAAATCGAAAGGAACAACACTTGGGAATTAGTTCCTAGACCAAAAGATAAGAATGTAATAGGAACAAAATGGGTCTTCAAGAATAAATTAAATGAAAATGGAGAAGTAATTACAAACAAGGCCAGACTTGTTTGTAAAGGGTATGCACAGCAAGAAGGAATAGATTTTGAAGAGACCTTTGCTCCTGTGGCAAGACTTGAGGCTATCCGAATGTTCCTTGCTCTCTCAAGCTTTCAAAACTTCAAGGTATTTCAAATGGACGTGAAATCAGCCTTCCTGAATGGAGACTTAGAAGAAGAAGTATATATTGAACAGCCAGATGGTTTCATTCTTGGGAATGATCCAAACTTTGTATGCAGATTGAAAAAGGCACTCTATGGACTCAAACAAGCTCCAAGGGCTTGGTACTATCGGTTGGACAAATATCTTCACCAACAAGGCTTTTCAAAAGGATCAGCAGATAGCAATCTCTATATAAAAGTTGAAAATAACAAATTGCTAATTCTTGTTGTTTATGTAGATGATATTATTTTTGGCAGCAATGAAGAGACTATGAGTCAAAACTTTGCCTTGGTTATGCAGAAAGAATTCGAAATGTCACTTCTTGGAGAATTGACATATTTTCTTGGATTGCAAATCCAACAAAATGAAGGAGGTATCTTCTTGTCTCAAACCAAATACCTCAAACAGATCTTGAAGAAGTATGGCATGGAAGAGTCAAAGCCAGTATGTACACCCATGGTTACAGGATGCAGCCTCAGTGCAAATGATGAATCAGCAGCAGTTCACCAACCCACTTATAGATCCATGATTGGGAGTTTGCTTTATTTGACAGGTACTCGACCAGATATTACACATGCAGTAGGAATGGTTGGAAGATTTCAAGCCAACCCAAAGGAAACTCATCTTCAGGCAGTCAAAAGAATCTTCAAATATCTTCAAGGGACCCAAAACTATGGCTTATGGTATCCTAGAAATACAGATCTCACTCTTCATGCTTACACAGATGCAGATTGGGCTGGAAGTGTGGATGATAGGAAAAGCACAAGTGGTGGTGCTTTCTTCATGGGTTCCAGATTAGTATCTTGGTTCAGCAAGAAACAGAGTTCGATTGCCTTATCTACAGCTGAAGCAGAATATGTGGCTGCAGCATCTTGTTGCACACAACTTCTTTGGATGATGCAGACCTTGCAGGACTTTCAAATCACTTGCACTCCACCCGTCTCTATCTTATGTGATAATACAAGTGCAATCAGCATTTCAAAGAATCCAGTCATGCACTCAAAGACCAAGCACATACCAATCAAGTACCATTTTCTTCGGGAACAAGTGCTTGAGCAGAAGGTCAAGTTGGAGTATGTTCCTTCTAAGGAACAAGTTGCTGATATTCTCACAAAACCACTGCCCAGGGAAACTTTTGAATATCTCAGACAAAAGCTGGGAGTAGTTGATGCTTCATCCTGCTGTTGAAGCTTGTCTGTTCTACACAAAAGTTGGTATACGCAAGTTACGAAAGGTATATACGCGTATACACGCGGATTTATGCTGGGAAAGTCGCGTGTATGGTGTACGCATGTTGCAGGATTATATCTGCGTCCATACGCTGTTTCATGCAGGAGAAATCGCGTATATGAAGTTTTGAACAGCAAGGGCAAACTCTGGAGTTCTGAACAGCAATGGGTATGTCAGAATTCTTCAGGCACGGTTTCAGGGGGTGCAGCAGGCACAGGTTCAGGGGGAGCAGCTTAAAAGTCTCATAAAGTATTGTTGGCATTCAGATGTTTTGGTTGTTGATTTCAGGAAAAGGAGCTCAGAAAGAAATCCTGGTTGCTGATCTAAAAAGATGTTTATCATATGCTGCTGGTGACTGTCATAAGTCTTGATCTAGATCTGTTGTCTCTATGTCATGTATCTCTCTTGTGATATCTCTTTTATGGTGTCAAGGTCATGTAACGGCCTATGTTGGTTTCCCCACTATGCCTGGGATGAATGCTGTAATATAATTGGTTGTTTCTGATATGTCCCCTCTTGGTAGGGAGTATGGATGTATGTATTGAGTCTTTTGGTGATAGGAAGGTCCCTTATGGTGTATAAGTCTTGGTTCTTGTTGAAGAACATCTTTTGCAGATCTGGCCTACTGTCAGGGGGAGCATGAGTCAGCACAGCCAAGCAGAGGTATCAGCATGTCCTCAGGGGGAGCACAGCCCTTTGCCCTTGATGTCAAAGGGGGAGAGTGACTTGGTGTGGTGGTTGCCATCAAGTCCAAAGGGGGAGATTGTTGGCATTATGATTCAAGTGTTGTCCTTGATGGCAACTCACTCAGAGGTTGGTACAGGTGCTCAGAGGTTGGTACAGGTGATGGCAACTTAATCAGAAGACAGATCTTAGTACAGCATGCCAAGGAAGTTCATATACGCAGGTTCGTTAAGCCCAAGTCGCGTGTACACGCTAGTTGGATTCAGAAAAAGCGCGTGTATGTGGAAAAGTACCTTTGGTCCATGGTGGTTAGTCCTTGGAAGTTGTGCCTATGATTTCAGACCATTGTGTCTCGACGGGCGTGTCGATCCCTAGTTTTGAAGTTGATGGTATTGTGTTACTATGGTTTTGGCTCTTGGTATTGAGCAAGGCCTAAGGCTATATAAGGAGAAGAAGATCATTAGGCAAAATAATCTTTCGACAAGGCTTGAATATCTAAGAGAGAAAGAGATCTGATATGCAGGGTCTGGGTTGCTTGATATGAGCTAAGGAGAAATCACATCGGTGGATGGAAGACTAGATCTAAGGATAAATCGGGATCTAATGGTTTGAAATGCACTATTATGATTGATTATGCGTATTTCTAAATCTGCATACTGTCGCAATATTATGTTCTGGATCTAACTGATGTCTGGTACAGCTGCAAGTTGAGAGAATCTATTTTTAGATCTGTACGCAGGTTGGCTTAGGTAAAAGCGCGTGTATACGCGGGTTTCGCTCATTGAAGTAGCGTATATCTCTTAAAGCTTGATTTTTGGGTTTGCAGTTGGATCTGACTGTTATTACAGAGTTCTGTAGACTGCTCTGTGTTCTGGTATCTGGTGATTGACAGGGTTCAGTGGTTCAGTGATTCAAAGTTTGATAATACTAGTATTGGTTGTTTTATGCTTCAATGATCTGTTGTGAAAGTTGAATGAATTGGGGTCCACAGATTGTAATGTTGTGCTTCAGGAATATCCAGTCTGAAAATGTATGAAAGGTGGTACCTGAAGGAAAGAAGATTGTAGGTCAGCACCTACGTACTAGTATCTTGGCTAGTACAAGAGCAAAGGGGGTTGGAGCTCCCTTCCAAGGAAGTTTGGAGAACGAGAGAAGGTTGTAGCCTTCTGCAGGTTGTAGCCTGCGTACTGGTATAAGGCTGCACCAGTACAAAAGATTGTAAACTGAAGTTTCATATTAAAGAAAGATAGAGACAACTTGCAGCAGGTGGTTTTCACCCACATTGGGTTTCCACCTTATATCTTGGTGTTCATGTGTGTGGCTTCTTGATCTGTTCTGTTATACTGCACCTGCTTACTGTTAATGTGCCGAATAATGTCCTGATGAACTTAACTGAAGAATAAGCTAACTAAATTATGAGTTTTCTTCTTATACGCTGTTTTATTTAGTCACAGTAGCGTGTACATGCTGGTTCACCTAACTGAAGTAGCGTATATGTTTCTGAGCATTGAAAAAGTTTGATTGATCTGATAATACTGATTCACCCCCCCTCTCAGTATTATTTCCAACAGAGGAAACAACCAGTTGCACCCGCGCTAGCCCCACAAGACGAATCAGCAGAGGTTTTGGTCGAGTTGGAGGGTCATCTCAAGCGCTTGATAGGAGATATTCCTGAGACCACTATAGACGACATTCCTCGTCGACTTCAGCACTATGTGATTGGGGTCCCGGGACCATTTAGGAGGTTCCTTTGCAAGGTGGCCCGTGCAGTGGTTTCTTATAGAGATCATCACCAATGATAGGATGATCGCCTATTGTGGGCACATGTGACATTTTTGTTTTTTTTACTTATCATTTTTGCTGATCATAAGGTGTTTTTCAACCAAAGATCGAGGACGATGTATTTTTTGACACACTCCTATATATATATCACTATTATCGGCTTATCTTGTAAATCATGTTATGGAATGGTTTTAAATTTACATGTATGATTATTGCAAATGTCTATTTAACATTCGAGAAGCAATTGCATCTGCTAATGTATTTAAAGACCTTGGAATATGCTGATATTAAATATAATCAAATTCACGTTCCAAGAGACGCACTCTCAAAAATAATCTTAATAACACTGGATTTCTAATGGCATACACTCTATTAAGCTGTAATACAACGAGTTCAGAATCTAACCTCACTATCAAACTCCGAATCCCAAATGAAATAGATTCAGATAATAACTCAATCACTACACTATACTCGGCAATGTTGTCCGTTGTTTGACCAAGGCTTACCCCATGCATAGATACTAACTCGTCAGAGGGCGAATAGATAACCCAAGTTGCGGAAGAGATGTTCCGTGTATTATGACAAGCACCATCAGTGAAACCAATGTATGTTTGGAGAGGCATCGACATCTGCAATATCAAGAGTAAAACCAAGATAAGTAGGAATACTGACGAAAAACACTCTCTAACCTAAGCACACTGTTTAAACTAAAACACACCAGCTAGAAAGAAAAACTATCTTAACTAAAAATCTCCATACCCATTATTTTAAGCATAATACCTCTTTTGGCTAGCTTTCGCTTGACAACATAGGGACCATGCCACATAGGAACGAATTTTCCAGCGCCTAATTTATCATTAGCTTGATCATAAACTAAGACTAGATCTCCTTCCAAAAAATTTCGAGGGGTCACATTTCGATCATACTGAGCTTTCATTCATTTTGCGTGAGTCTCGATCGCCAATGCAACATCACGTCGATTCTCATCTAATTGAGCCAAGTATAACAAATGCTTTTCCTCTTCGGAAGTGGCTGGAAGTAACTCGATGGCCATTTGCAGTGACGGGATTTGGCATTCAATGGGTAACACGACTTCCAAACCATAGACGAGTTGGAAAGGAGTGAACCCTGTTGATGTTTTTACTGAATTTCGGTACGCCCAAAGCGCTGAAAATAGCATGTTGTGCCAATTCAACCGATGAATCCCAATGATTCGTCAGATCATGATAACTAAAACTTTGTTGATGGATTCAACCAGACCATTCGCTTGTGGATAATAAGGGGTTGAACTATCGTGACGTAAACCAAGCTGGCCTGTAAGTTCGGTCATCATAACGTTTCGAAAATGACGCCCATGATCAGTGATTATTGCTTGCGGGACACCAAACCTAGCAATTATATGATTGAACACAAAAATTGCAGCTGTCTTGCCGTCTGCCTCAAATGTAGGCATCGCCTCGACCCACTTAGTAAAATAATCTACCGCAAGGATGATATACGCATGCCCCCCCGGCCGAGTGAGGGTTACATGTAATAAAATCGATACCCCATTAGGCAAAAGGACCAACGACAATTATAGGGTGGAGAGGAGCAGGTGGAGCGCGCATCTTACAATAAAAAATCTAGTAGTTGTGGCATTTTTAGACCGTCGTAATACAATCTTTAAATAAAGACGGCCAGAAGTAGCCAGCGCGCAATATCTTTTGGGCTGTGGCAAACCCAGACATATGACCGCCACATGCTCTAGAGTGACAGTAATTTAGAACCCTTTCAGCTTCCTTGTGAGTTAAGCAATGTCGAAAAACAGAATCTGCCCCACGGCGATAAAGAGTATCTCCAATAATCCTGAATTGTTAGGACTGGAGTAGAATTTTTTTACGTTCTGACCTTGAAATTTCTGGCCGAAAGGATTGGGTCTAGAGATAAACGATGATATCCCCATACCACGGATCTAAAGTGCTAATTAGAAACAAGGATTCGTCGGCAATGGGCTCCTCCACCACAGTTTATGTGTCAACATGCGGGAAATCACACATTAACTCCGCAAAAACTAAAGATTTCTTAGACTTAGATTTCTCAAATTCCAAGTCGAACTCCTGCAGGATAACGATCCATTTAGAGTACTTTCCCCCTAGCAATTTCTTGGTCAAAATCTAGATCATAGGGTTGCAATCCGAAATTACCGTAGTTTTATGTAGTAAAATGTAGTGACGAAAACGCTGGACAGCTTGCATGGCTGTAAATGCCAATTTCTCCACATGTGAGTATTTTAGCTCAGTTGGATTTAAAGTTTGACTAAGATAATATATCACATGTTCCGTTCCGAATTCATCTTCCTGAACTAAGACCATTCCAATGTTGGAATGAGAGGCGACGAGATACAAGAAGTAATCCTGGTTGTAGTTGGGAGGATGCAACAACGTTGCACGGGTCAACGCGTGTTTGAGTTCATCAAAAGATTTCCGAGCTATCTCATCCCAATAGAATAGAGTATTCTGCTTCAACAACCGGGTAAAACCCCTTGTAAGCTCGGCGTAGTTAGGAATGAATCGTCGTAAAAAGTTTGCTTTCCCCTGCAAACTTTGGAGTTGGCGAAGACTCGAAGGAGGAGGCAATTGGATGATAGCTTCGACCTTCGAGGGATCAACGCGAATGCCGGCTTTCGAAACTACAAACCCCAGCAATCGACCCATTTCTATATAGAAGACACATTTGTGTGGTTTCAACCGAATATGATAATGCCTACACCTCATAAAGATTGCTCGTAAATGGACGAGGTGATCAGCTCAATGTAATGAATGAGTAGGTAAGTCATCGAGATAGGGTTGCACAATGTGCTTGATGTCATGAAACGCATAAGACAACGCCCTTTGAAAAGTTTCTCCGGCATTCTTAAGCCCAAAAGGTAGCTTGTAATAAGCAAATGTCCCCCATGGACAAATGAAAGCTGTTTTTGGTTGATCGGCAGGTAGAATATTGATTTGATTGTATCCGGAAAAACCGTCCATGAAGGAAAATATTTCGCTGTTGGCACAATCGTCAATGATTTGATCGATATAGGGAGTTGGGTAATTGTCCTTTGGACAGGCTCGATTAATATCCATATAGTCGATACATATTCTTATTGTTCCCTACTTTTTGTTAACAGGAACAATATTCGATACCCAATCCGTTAACGGGATCGGATAAATGAAACCTGCTTTCAATAATTTTTCAACTTCTGCTTTAATTGTAGCAGCTTTTCGTGGGTGAATCTGACACAAACGTTGCCAGACGGGTTTAGCATCTGGGTAAGTCTTGATCTCATGAACAACAATCGCGGGATCAATTCCTGGAATTTCCTCATAGGACCAGGCAAACACGTCGCGGAATTCTTGAAATAGGGCCTTATATATTTTAATTTCGTTATCTGTACATGAGGCACCTATAGGAATGTTCTCAACAATTCCGGGCTTAACCGAAATGTCAATAGGAATAGTTCGAGAGATGTTTCCCAAATTTAACTCTGAATCGAGATGTTTCATTGGATTTTGAGGTTCCTTGACATATTCAGTTGTAAAAATTGATGAGAAATCATTTTCAGAACGATCATCCACAGGTAAAAACGAAGATCTATGGTGGAGATCTTCCCATGGTAAATCATCTACACATGGGATTTCACGAATTTGCTCATCAGAGTGAACAAGTTCAGAAAACGTGGTTAAATCCGAGGTTGATGTGAAAAGTGATTCCTCACGGACCACATTCATTAAGTCATTTTTGGTTGAACATGGGTCGGCAAACGACTGCACGGCTTCATAGGCAATTTCATATGGACTCAAAGGCATGGCATTACCAAATGAGTCTATCTCAGATTCAGAAGGAATGATCCAAGGATCATCATAAACAATGGTGTCTGATGTAATCATATGAATGGTTGCAAATGAAGATGATGCGTTGATCAGAGGAAAAAGAAAAGTTCTCAGTAAACTGGCATCTTTAACTAATCCTACTCCAACATCCTTATATGGGATAGTCATTTTACCAAAATGCTGAATACTCTCCGAAGAGGCTGGGTCAGATGAAAAGTAAGCCATCTGGTCTATTGTTATGATCTTCCCATTGTGTGGAAACTTTATTACTCGAAATACCGATGAAACGACCGCTGTCATAGCGTAAGACCAACTTCGACCCTAGCGAAGGTTGTAATCTAGAGGGGCATCAACCACCTCCACATCTAGACTAACGGTTTTTCCTTCAACCCCTATAGGCAAATCCTGTAGAATGCCAAAAGGATGAAACCCACGGCCATCAAAGGCCTTTAGAATTGTCAGGGATTGATTTAGCAAAGGAGAACCAAGTGATCTCCAACACTGTATCGACATAATACATGTTGAGGCTCCCTTAGCAATTACAGTCCAATGAATAGGCCTGTTTTTTACTATCACTGGAATCCAGAAAGCCATTTTATGAGGCAAACGCGGTGTACTATTTTCTAGATCGAAGATTATTAGGTTCAGGTCCTGAACATCAACAACTCCTATAGCCGACAAAAGTAATTTACGTTGTGCTGGACATGATTGCAGCACTTCCAAAGCCAACATTGCTGAGGGTGAAACAGCTAAATCCTCAACAATGTTATAATTATGAGCCACTCTCGCATGTGGATTGAAAGCTGACTTTTGAAGTATACCCTTAGCAGGCGGTTTGATTACCAAGTCTGGATTAGGTTTCTCGATCTGTAGTGGATCAAAACCGGGAGCTGAGGTTGATGGATTAGAATGAGAAGATTCTGCTTCTTTACCATCAACAAGACTTTTACTACCATAATCTTGCAATCGAGTCGCAATCCTAACATGGGACATAATCAGTATGGGTTCCTAATTGGCATTCGAGGATGAACCTATCATCTTACTGTCTTGAGCCGGAAAAGGATCCTTCAAAACAGCAGGAGTTTGGGAGCCCTTGACAATCTTCGCAACCTCTGCACGATGAGGGCAGTCTCTTGTAAAATGTTCATCATCACAAATGAGACAAGGATAACGAGGTTTGCGCTTTTCATCATTGGATTTCACCTTTTCAGGTTTCTCCCTTGAACTTTTGTCCGTTTTATTCTTCCTCTTTCCTTTCTTCTTCCCACCGGATTTTGATTTGGATGTAGATGACTCTACAACGTGAATATCGATGGAAATCTCTGCATAAGAATCTACTGTGGGGGAATCAGGCAAGGCTATGATAGGGGAAGAATTCTTGGAAGACTTCTTCTTACTTTTAGTGTTAACCGTGCCAATCATACCATTGGCAACATGAGATCCCGAAGGAGCTGCAGTGATTTGATTTTGCTTGGGAAGATCGGGGATTTTTTCGTGTAACGTACCTGACTGAGTATAGAACAAGTCAAGGTACTGTGCTTGAGCAATTACTTGCTCCTCAGTAACAACTCTGGCTTTAGCAACATCTTCAGTGATCTTTGGCAACAAAGATTTTACAAACCACTCAGCCAAGATCTGATCCGGAATAAATACCTTCACTAAACGTCGTCGACATCTCCACTCATGAATATGATCTGAAATGTAAGTGGATGTCGATTGTTTTAGCGAAGTTAACAATTCCGTGCCATTGTCATATCGGACTGGCAACTAAAAATGAGTTAAAAATTAGGTAGCTAACTGACTAAAATTATAAAAAGTGCCTCGCGGTAACTCAATGTACCACTTGGCCGCGAGACCAATTAGAGTGCGTTGGAAAAGTCTAAGACGGATTGAATCATCTGTGATGGAGTTAGACGCGCACCAGAGGTGGTAAGTCATCACATGGTTTGACGGGTCCTCTCCTAATTTACCTTCGAACTTGGGAATGTCACTGGGCAGCTTATTCAGCATTGGCGACCAAAACGGAAGATAATTAATGGGATCGTTCGTCAGGCGTGACAAGTCAGATAAGTCCAAAGTTGCGATAAACAATAACTGCCGATTATGATCCCTAAAACTCTGGGTCATGAGACCAGCTCCAGGAGGAGGATATCTAGGATAACTAGGAATAGGAATCACGTTCGGGATATTGTATCATCCAGGAAAACCAGGATTAACCAGACCATACTGGGGTTGTTGAGGTTGTTGATAAGTGTACCCAGGGTACGGTTGATACTGATAAACTGGCTGCTGCACAACAGGACCGAATTGGTACTATCCCTAGTACGGTTGATAAGTGAATTGTGATTGACTTGTGACAACCGTACTTAAACCAGGTTGTCCTACAGGCATCTGAATCAAAGTTTGAATCGTAGATCCAGACGGTGGTAAAGATGTCTGAGGAGTAGATACAGGAACAGTAGAAACCGGAGCTGTCGATACTCCAGAAGTAGGTGGGGTAGATTTAACAGATGTTGCGACAGTTGTAGCAGTCGTTTGAGGCGGAGTATGAGGTGTACTAGGCCCAGGCTGAGAAACTACCGAAGGTACAGAAGTTTGAATGTTAGACTGGACTGGTTGCTGGGGTGTACCAGTAACTAAGGGTTGTCCAGTTTGAGATGACAACTATAGACTTGGCTGCAACACCTCTTGGGTTTGCAATGGATCCCACACTATATTCATTCCGGGGCATTGACCCATAACAGGTTGAGAATACTGAGGACCATAACCGGGTTGAGGGTAGGATTGATAATTGAAAGGTACATTTCTCGTTCCTTGAATATACGTTTGACCTTCGGATGGTTGGAAACCTTGGTTCGAGTATTGACCTTGGGGTTGATACCCTTGAGGCACATACTAATACTGGGGTTGAGCTTGAGGTATAAATTGATACTGGGGTTGACCTTGGGGTACATATTGAGTCTGGGGTTGACCTTGGGGTACACATTGTCCCATAGGTATGTATTGTGAGGTTGCCCCCCAGATGCAAATTGTCTACCTTGAGGTTGCCCCCTAGGCATTAATTGAGGCTGCCCCCCAGGCGGTAACTGGCCACCTTGAGGTTGAGGATTGGGAATAGAACCTGACATCATAAGAATGTCTTCTACGCTCAACGACTTAGTACCATTGTTTCTAGTTAATAACCCTTGCTCAATGGGTTGAGGAGATGCTCCCGAAAAAGTACCAGAAAGTGACTAATACCCGGAGGGAACAGAAGGACCGCCGTAAAAAAAAGATTTGGGTTATTGAGTAAACATGGATGACTATCCTGCCATATTGACGGGAGTATAAAAACCTCTAGGTGTTGGGTGATAAGGAGCACGAGGTGCTGAAAAACTTAACCCTGAGTTTTCTAGAAAATTAGTCAAAGAAAGATACCAAGAACTACTCCTAGGTGGACTGTAAAAAATTGATTCACACTCCCTTAGTTCAATAATAGGTTGATTTTCAGGGATAGGGATGCCTACTTCTTCTTCCGGAGCAAGTTCTTCAATAGAAATAAGTCCAGAAGGAAGATCTTGGGTGATTACTCTTTCTACCCTAGGTGAACCAGGACCACTAGAAGTTGGAGAAACAAACCCCGATCTCAGAGTAGCAGAAAATTCACTTTCAGGCTCGGATATTTCAGGTTCCTCACCTATATCAGTAGTAGATGAAAAGCTACCAGCAATTTCAGAAATAGACACTGACTGTGGATTATAATCTGCTACTAACGATTGAAAATCAGGATGTACTATCAAAGAAGATTCTCCTTCCTCAGGTGACCTAACTCTACTGTCTCTAGGAGTTACGAGGATTTTCAAGCCTTCAAGTTGACGCGATACTTCCTCAGGAGGTTGGCCCTGAAGTCTACGGGACTTCCTCAGTAACTCAGCCACATTTACAAACTCAGGAGTCTAGCCCCGAAGTCTACGGGACTGTCTTGGTAATTCAGCCACAGTTGAAAACTTTTAACTACTTCACACGCAAACAAAGTAAACTCTCAAGGAAAAACACCTAAAGTCTCTAAAGAACCAAACAAATTTGAGTCACATGCCTAAAGAATCTAGGAGATCAAACACGCACAAACAGTAACTTTTCGTACCAAAAACACTAGTTGGTGATGAAATCCAACATCGCAAAGTTCAATACAGAAATGGCGGTTGGAACAGTTACCCTGGCAACCTGCTTAATGAATAGACTGGCACAAGTTCCTCCACTTAACCGTCTCGAGTGAAGAGAACCCCCCAGAAAATCCAAGTGAGTCTAGCCGACATCTGCTCCAGGTACAGTGGGATCTTCCCACCACTGTCACCTCAAGAAGAGTCCTAAAGAATATGGCCATTAAGGTTACCAACTGAGACAAATACACTTGGGGGAACAGTCTACGATCCGATACGCACGCAAGGGCAGAGTAGCAAGCTCAATCCCCTTGAAGGCTCCTTGACATAATCCAAGGTTTACCAACAAGTGACCCCGGGCTCCTCGACAATGGTTAATCTGAGGTTTACCGTTTTTAATACGTGAATATCTGGTGCCGTTCCCAATGAGGAAGGATTGATTCCCACACTGGTTCGGACACGATCTCATGCTTCTCCTTTAAGAGGAGCTTTCCCAGAGCATAAATGCAACAATTGGATTTCTTCCCTACCACAAGATATAGCTACTTGTTTGTTTTTACTGTCTTGGAGAGTTAATTACTCTCCTACTCCAAGACACTAGCCTAAGCTAAGTTGGTGTATCAGAGCCCTAGAAATAAAAATGTTACTAGGTGAATTTTACTTTAAGCATTAATTTTAGTGGTTTTTGTTTAAGTCCAAAGGTGTGGAGATGAAACTCGTGGTATGAAGACTCGACTCAAAATCACTAAAAATGCACCTAAGATGATCTAAACAATCTTTTTCTCTTCGATGAACTTCTAAACTAAGAAAGAGTTTGAGAATGCAAATACTTTGTAAACACAAATCTTTCTCAATCAAACAAATTAAAAGAAGAGCTTTTTCCTTTCCAAAGCACTCAAAACGAGACAACCATTTATTTCACAAAAATTTCCCTTTTCGTTTCAAAGCACTCAACCACTACAAAAAGCAAACTTTTTTCCAAAAGAGATTTTTATATTTTTTAATAAAACACTCAAAACTATGAAAAATGACTAACTTTGAGATCTACAAACTATAAAAACCTATTTGAAGTCAAAGCCTAGTAAAAGTCTTTTTTAAGGATGTTTTACCTAGCTAGATGTAAGCTAAGGACCAATTTATGCAGAATGACAAATAAATCAAGAACAACCAATTTTGTTTTCTTTTTGAAAATGAAAATCCAAACTTTCAAACACAAGCTTTTCGAAGTTTTGTAAAGAGAAAACTCAAAGCGGATTTCTCAAACAAGGGGAGATTTCATAAATGGTCAGACTCATAAGAAGGCTGGTAGACACTAAGGTGATCTGAAGTCCCTACAGCTTCTAAGCTCAGAGCCACTACACAACCACAATGAAAAACAAACCCAACAAGCAAAACTCCTAGGAATTTCACCTAAAGCCCTAACAGTAACGAAATCAATCCAAGGAAAGCTTCTGACAAGTTATATGCAGGTTTGGATAGTGGATAACAATTTCTAAACAAAAACTAGGCTGACTAACAGAGGAAATCTTAGGGTTTTTCAAAATTTTGACAGGGTCCGCAGGCCCACAGTTGGCACAGGTGCGGTCCCGCTCTGTGCTAAAATCCAAGCTGCGGGTAAGTACGCACTGTGTCAAATGGCTAGGGTGAGGTCCTCTCCCAAAGCTATGAAAAACGAAAAATAACCCTGGATCTACAAACTCTACCCAATTTTACACACAACAAGCCAAAAACAGAAAAAAAAATACAGTTTCTCAGGTCAAAGTATAAACAAGGAAAACAATCAAGTCCCCAGCGGAGTCACCATTTTGTCACATGGAATAAGTCGATCTTGCGGACAAGATAGACCTTCCTAGAATCTAAAGAAGACCTAATGACAAGCAAACCAACCAGACACTATCTTTCTCTAAATATGCTTTGATTGACAATAGCAAACAAGTGTTTTTAGGGCTTACCTTAGGTCCAACGCAAGCTTGTGGATGCCCTCGCTTCTTCGATCCAAATGAGCTGCTTTGTCGTGAATCTGCAAACACAAACAAGGCAAACAAATTAAATAGCACCTGAAAAGGCAATTGCATAAAACATATTTAACATGAAAGTCAAGGAGTCCATGAAACAAATAACATAAGATACTTGTTGAGAAAAATGAGTTTGATTGTATTAATTCAAAGGAAGAAGAACTTTACAACCTTTGCCTTGACGCTGTACAAGCTCCTCTCAGGTCCAGCAAGAAGTCTCCTTTACTTTGACAAGTTTCACTCACTCCCCAATGAAACCAAAAAGGTATGTGATCTCTCCTCTTAGGCTTAACTAGGAAGTCTTGATTTCACCACCATTTACCCTAAAAAATGTTCAGCTTCTAACCTCTCCAGCAACCAGCCCAATGCCTGTATTTATAGTGCAATGGAGGGAGGTTACTAGGTCCTCCTTCAAAGGGATAAAGCCCTCCTTCAAAGGGATAGCTCCTCTCATCAAGGAATTAGCTCCTTCTCTTTTGGGATGCATGAACCACCTCAGAGCGAATAATCCATGCCAAAATTCCTTCTAGAAACCTCTAGAATTAACCCAAAATGAGTTTTTTAAGATAAAACTTGCGCCTTTTGACTTGCACAGGGGTCCGCAACTACACCGTTAGGGAAAAAGTGGGCAGGTCCGAAGTTTTTGTACGAAAAAGGTGTGGGATCGCAGGTGACCATGAGAGAAAGTGCGGAACCATAGTTACATTGATTTTTAATGTCTTTCTCTCATTTCTAAAGCTTGATTTGAAGAGCTGAGGTCTGAGACTTGCTTAGGAGGACAGTACAAGTGATGATAGACCCATACTTACTACAAATAATCATGGTGACGATATTTTTCTGTGACAGTCCCTTTCACCTGGATTGGGGGCAATATCTTCAAACTTGGCCCAGATCAGATCTTAAGAAGATGTGTCAAGGAGGAGGAAGTCTTTGACATCCTTCTGACCTGTCATGATGGGCCTTGTGGAGGTAATTTTGTAGCAAAAAGAACTGCGTTCATGATACTGCAAGCATGCTACTACTGGCCCACTCTTCATCAATATCTGAGGAGATATACCAGCGAGTGTGATCAGTGTCAGAGGATGGGGAACCTACTCCAATGGATGAGATTCCCATGCAACTTCAAGTGACCTTTGAGCCATTTGAGAAGTGGGGCATGGACTTTGTGGGGCCTGTTAGCCCTCCTTCAAAGCAAAAGCAATACATCATTGTGTGCATCGATTACCTGACAAAGTGGGTAGAGACAAGAGCAATCAAAGCAATGATAGAGGAAAATGTAGCTGAATTTTTGAGAGAGAACATCTTCTACAAGTTCGAGTATCCAAGACAATTGGTCACAGATCAAGGTAGTCAGTTTACTTCCAATCTGATTGAAGACCTTCTCACACATCATAGAATTAAGCACAAGACTTAAACACCTTACCATTTACAAGGCAATGGGCAGGTGGAGGTAACTAACAAAACATTGGAAGGGATCCTGACAAAGGTAGTGAGTAGCAGCAGAAAAGACTGGGTAGACAGATTAGTTGAGGGCACTTGGGCCTGCAACACAACATGGAAAACCAATACAGGGTTCACACCCTACGAGTTGGTCTATGGGAAGAAGGCTTTGCTGTCAATAGAATTTGAATTCAATACCCTGAGGATGGCAGCTCAGCTGGCCCTAGACCTCAACCATGCACAAAAAGAAAGATTACTTCAGCTCAATGGATTGGATGAACATAGAGTGCAGGCCCTTCTCCATACACAGGTAGTTCAGCTTCAGAGAAAGATACGACATGACAAAAATGTGAAGGAGGAGTAATTCCAAGAGGGAGATTGGGCACTACTCTATTATTCAAGATACAAAGATTTTAAGGGCAAGCTAAGGACAATATGGCTGGGACCCTACACTATGGAGAAATGCAATGACAATGGTTTAGTTCTAATCAGAACCATTGATGATGAGGCCATCCCCATGCTTGTCAATGGACACTAGTTGAAAGTATATAAGAAACCCTTCTCCTAGTGAGAGTTCATTGAAGATTTGAATAAGAAAGTGATGGTAGTGGAGCATGGCTTAGCCTCCACTTCACCCACTCACTGAAGAAAAAGAAAAAAAACAATAAAAAATAAGGACTCAAGTGAAAACCTCAATGAGGCACTTGAGTCGCATCATTGGCTTGAAAACCTCTTCTGAGGCGGCCCAGTGATGTCAAAAAAAAAGAAGAGAGAAAGATAAGATCCCTGGGTGAAAACCTCCCTTGGAGGCACCCAGGGCAGGCAATTAGGGTGAAAACCTCCGTGAGGCACCCTAGTTGTTTTCAAAACAAGAAGAAGAGAAAAATGAATTTCCAGTGGCATTGCAGGTTTGTAAGAGGACTAAAGGAAGCAAAAGAAGGTTCCAAGGGAGCCCTAAAAATAACACCAGAACCTATCCTACCTTCCCACACCTTTCTTCATCATTCATGGCATTCTTTTCACCTCACTGTGCTTCTTTTTCAAAAGCTGTGTTTTCTGCAAGAGGCTCTGGTAGGAATTACAGAGAGCTAGAAATGGATATAAAATGCAGTTTGAGGGATAGGGAAGCTTCATAAAAGATCTAAAAATCCTCCTGCAATCTCCAAACCTCCTTGCCATCATTTCCAAGCCCTCATAACATCCCAAGCATCATTCTTCTTCCTATCCATGAAAAACACTGAAAAAACAGTTTTTTTAGGAAAAAGAAACAAAAAATAAGAAAGGAAACAGCACCATCCACCTCACCTAAAGCTTACCTATTACCTCTCTATCTCTATCTACATCTTTGGCATCATCCTCATAGCTCCAAGCATAGAAAGAAGTTGATGTTTCAAAGGGAGAAGCAACTATAACAACTCGTGTAGGAATTCCTCTAGCAGCTGATCTCATTAAAATCCAACATCAACAGCAAGAGGGTGCAAATATGAAGGTTGAAGAAGACACCTGAAGCTCAGATCCAGCCAAAGAGGAACCTACACAAAGTATAGCCACAAATCAACAAGTAGACAGCATGAATTAAAAGAAACAAAGGCATGCAACAGAGAGAGAGAGAGAGCCACAACACCTCATAGCAAATGCATTCGGATCCCAAGTAAGTAACTAACCCGCTCCTCTATTTGCATTTGTGTAATTAGAAGGCATGCAACAGCAACAAGATGGTTGAGGTTGGATGAGGGAATGATGTCCAATTAACTTTGCCACCTTCATCTAGTTGACTCCACTCATCCGAAGATGTCACCCATACGTGCGCACAGTCAACTCAATAAAGATGTCAAGGACAAGTAGTGGAGGAAGTGTGAACTTCGATGCAATCATGAGGGATGATTACAAGGAAAGGACCATGATGAAAAGGTAGGTGGGGACCAACGGTTCAAATATGGCCAACGTACACTTGGCCAGCTCACCCTCCATCACTGGAAATATCCATAAAAAGTAATAAATACTCCTCCCTGAGCACTCTCACCACATTTTTCCTTCATTCTCTCCTCAAAACTCCACTCCTGCAAATCTTCTCGAGCCCCCATAGCCTCGAAACCATTGTTCTCCATTAATCTCTCTGATATTCCTACTTTTGGTGTTCAATATAGGAGCACTTACAGGATCTACAGGAGAACCTACAGGAATTCTACAAGAGGGACAACAGTCTCCTACAGGAGGGCCAATGAGTTGTTTTGAAGGGAAAAAACATGGGTTTCGGCACAATTATCGGGCTAAGGATGTAGGTTCTATGCATAACCCCATTGAATATCCAAGTATCCAAGAAATGGTTTAATTTTGAGAAGGAAATAAATCCTTTAGGTGGAGGAAATAGAAAATAAAATTTCTACTTATTTCTTAGAAAAACACAGTCTCTCTGTTTCTCTGTTTTTCTTCCAAAATTGTTGTCTCCTTCTCCACATTTGGTTTGCCAAAGAATCATAAACAAAATGACAGGAGGTTTTATGAGGAAGGAGCCCACCAACTCCTCCAGGTTCCATGCACATGCCCAAGTAGTGTACATATTCACAAGAGCAAATTGGATGAACTTTTTTGAGAAATTTCGAGGGTTTAATGAGGAAATTGCTCAAGAATTTGCCCACTCTTTGGTCCCTCACACCAGAACACATGCCACTATAACCTTTAGAGGCATTTCCATGGGGATAACCCCTGAATTTATTGGTAGGGTCACTACCCTTCCTCTTGGGTCGCCTTTGAGTAAGGATGAAAAACCAATTGGCCAGGCTGCTAGGAGAAACTTCTTCCAAAACAATGAAACCCTTGTAGAAGATGAAAATGGCATAAGAAGGGCTAGCATACCATATCCTTGGGATGAGGTTAGCTACCAAATAATCAAGTATATTTCCTGTGAGGGGAGGTATAGCATTGTCTATGGTTACCACTTTAGAATCCTTCATGACTTAAGGTATGGCATGGACACTCCAGCCCCTCAGAAGCTCAGCATCCCCTACTTCCTCCTGCGGTCCCTCATTGAATCCAGTACTAAAGTAAAATAAAGAAATCTAGAACATCTAGGTCACCATGGATTAATCAAAATTTTAGTGGAAGAAGCCCTCCATACATTTACACTCCCTATAGAATGGGAAATCTTGCAAAACACAACTGGAGATGACATAAAGACCCTAACCTATGATATCAGTCCTACGGGCAGTGAGGAGGAAGAGCAACAAGGGGGAGAAGGTGAAGCAACTGGTGATTTAGAAGAACAAGAAGTGAAGAAGGAAGAAACCAAGATAGAGGAGGAAAAAGTTGAAGAAACAGAGAAGGGAGAAACAAAGAAAATAGAGGCAAAGAAAGAGACGGAATGAGGAGAAAAAGGGGCAGAAAAGATAGAAGTGTCCCTTGAGACTCTGGAAAGAGAGGAAACTGCTGCTCTCACTACCATCAACACACCAATTAAGCCAAAACAGAAGAGGAAGAGGTAGACCTCAATGTATTTAAGGGCTAGGAAGAGCACAAGAATCAAAACAAGAAAACCCAAGCCTTCTTCAAAAGTGCCAATTATTATTGAAGATTCACCCTCTGTCCAGGGAAAATAATCCCCTACCAAGGCACTTATCACATATGAAAGGGGGACTCCTAGATCTCCCACATGGAAAGAAAAGGTAGAACTACAGGACCCGCAAATAGTCCTATGAGAGGCACAGACAGTGCTATAGGAGACCCTGTCAAGAATACAGGAGATCCAACAACTTGAGAAAATGGTAGAAGGATAGCCACAGGGAAAGGAGGAAGAGACACAGCTACAAGAACCTGATCCCCAACCTAGTCTTGGTTCCTACTACAGTCTTCTTGAGGGGGGAAGAATAATTCCACAAAAATTTGAAATTCCGCTATTCTTTGAATTAGAGAAAGAGAGAATAAGAACACACAAGTGGATGCAAATAGCCAAATCCAAGGGAGTTGAGGATATTTTCCATATGGAGAGAAAACTTAGAAATATGGGTAGAGAGTTAAGTGTTGTTAGACACAGAGAAGTAATCACAAGAAGCAACCTTGAAACTGAAAATGAATTACTAAGAAGACTGCTGCAAGAGAAAGAGACCCAATTGGCATGCATGGCCAGTTGGTCCATGGAGGCATTGAAATGTAGGACACTAGCAAAATCTATGGCCTGTATCCCAAGGACCAATGGTTGCAATTTCAAATAAAGACTTTGGCACAAGAGGCACAATGCCTTTCCATGATTACAGATAGTTTATGGACCTGTGTGACCAAAGAACATCAGAAGATAAGGCAAAGATGGCAGAATTCTACATGCATAACATGCCCCTCACAGACATGAATGTATGGGACCCCAATTCTAGGCTAGGGGACCTGCAACCAATGGCGATGACCTCATGGATGAACCATGAAGAGTTAAGGGTAGCAGAAATAAGAAGGTTGATGATAAAGGAGCAGAATGAGCCATTAATGATCGAAGCTGAGCCATCAGACCCCATGGCACTCACCAACACACATAACATTCTTGTAAATAGTCCTTAGATTGCCCCTAGATATATAAGTGATCAGGAACAAGCCATTGCACATTTTGAGGATATGGAAAGGTTACTTGGGGATGACTGTGTGCATGCATGTATGAGGAGACAGAACACCTTACCACATAGTCTACGGATCAGGAAATATCATTCCCCAATGAGGATTAAGGATTTATTAAGGAGAAGGTCAAAGGCTGAAGGTCAATTGGATTGGCCTCAAATGAAGTCCCCCACTACTGCTAGGCATTCTGGAAGGTAGAAGAGAAGAAGAAGAGCAGGAGCATGTGAAGAGATAAACATGAAGGCATGATTCTATGAAAAGGAATAGGATACCACATCAGAAGCATGGGATGCTAGGGAGGCCAGCAAGGCCATAAAAGATGAAGAGATGGATTAAGTTGCTCAAAGGATGAGCAACACTTTCAGTACGGGGTGATGATGTGCCTCATAAATGGGTAATTATATGGGATCATTTTACCTCCTAACCTAGTCAAATCAACCATTCTCTTTGCTTATTGTATGAATTTTTTATTATATTTATGCTTATAGAGTGAGTTGAGTTAGTTATGATGCCATGTGGTCTAATATGTGTTTAATGCATATTATTGATGAACTCTGTGGTCAAAGTCAAGGATCCAGTAGACAAATCGCAGCCATGACTCGAAGTGGACAAAGGAGAGGACTTATAGGAGGGAATCCCCCTCATTTATTACTCCTCACTTTGAATTCCGCTTCATTCAGCTCGGAGTACAAGCAACCAAGTCATGCACTAGAAGGCAACCAAGCAAGTGGAGGATGACTGATGATTATCTCCAGTTTTGCGAGCCAAGCCTCCCTGATTTTAAGAAAGTTATTGGTAGCTTAATTTGTATAAGTAGAGAGGCCTAGGGCCTCACTAGGGTCATATTTTTGTCAGATTTTTGTTGGATTTTTGCTTATGTAAACTCTACTCAACTTCGAGCTTATTATTTTGTGACAGTTTCATGTAATATTGTTATTGTTTTGGAAATAAACATGGAATCCTTTTTGAGTTAGAACTGAGTTACCTGAGAGGGGTGAAGCTCTTGGGTTAGGTCCCAATCCAAGCAGCCAAGCTCCTCTTTACTTGTATTTGTATGTTTTACTTCAGTTGTAGATTAGATTGTTGTTAGATGTATTTCCTTTATGGTTAAGAATAGGTTGTTTTCATTTGTGCTTTATATAGCAAGTTAAGCAGTGATAAAGAAAAGATTCAAAAGGATAGAAACGATGCCTTTTCCTCTCTTCCTCCCTATGGGACCATGATCTGAGGCAAAGACCCTCTTGGTGCGCCAAAAACACAGATTTTCCTCATTCATAGGAGTTCTAGTGTTTGCAGTTTTTAGTTGGTTAATAATCTAGTTTTTTTTGCTTCAGAGATTGTTTATCATGCTCACTTCTTGGTTTACAATAGTCTTCTTTCATGATTTCCTTTCTTGAAGTAGTTATCAACATTTCCTTTCATAGATCACAGTTTAGACTAGTTTGATGCAAAACTCTATTTTTCTAGATGCACTTATTTCATTGCTTGCTTAGTATCATTGGTTGATTGTTAGTTGTTTATGCAGCAGATATCTTCTAGTAGTAGGCTAGCCTATCATCCATCCCATCCTCGTGATCCATTCCCTACAGGTTGCCCAATTCTCCCGTCAATTCTGCCTTAGTTTCCTGCATTTTCCATAGAATTCGTTCCACTCTCCTTGAGAAAATCCAATCATCTTTCTCTCTCCTAATGATTCTTGGTAGACCCTAGGCACCCTAATACTTCATTCCAACCTCCATCCACCTTTTCCTCCTACTCTCACACCCTCAAAATAGCCAAAAACTGCACTCGACCTGCTCTTGTAGGCCTCTTGTAGATCATTGTTTTTCCTCTTGTATATTTCCTGTGTCCTCCTGTAGATTTTCCTGTAGGCTTTCTTTTGAAGGCCGAGTGTGGGAAAAGCCTCTAGAAGGCCACCTGAGACCTCCTAGGACCCAACCACACCACTCTACATCCTCTCAAGTCCTAAAACCACCCTTTAACACAACCTATTCTCTGCCACATTCACAAACCATAAATTACATGCATGTCAAATTCACGTAAAAGTACATAAAAATCCAAAAAAAAGGTTTTTGGTCATTTTCTTCTAGAATTATCTTAGTTAGATGTTGTTTGCTTCTTTGAATAGATAATGGCATTCTTTTCATGGTTTTCATAGTGATTTCTGCAAAAGTAGGGTTAGCTGGTTAATTAGGGTTTACTTGGTTTGCTTTACATTTCAATATTTCTCCTTTGTGCAATTACAATAGCTTTATTTTGCTTTCCTTCCATCACATATAAATCTTCTTCTGGAATCCATATAATTTGGCTTGAGCACCTAGTGATCTTGCACTGGCTGACCAAGTGACAACCTGCAGTAAGAACTAGTACTTGTGCATACAACACCGTCGCTTCCAAGTTTGTTACGAACTACTGGGTTGATAAGAGTAAAGTAGGAAGCCTAGGAGTTGCAACATTATTGCTACAATACTGGTGCTCACCATATGTTTTTCAAAAGAACCAATATAAGAATTCTTAGAATAATTTGAAAACAAATAGGAATTGTTTACCTCTTCTTTAAGCTGATACTTTACCAAGGCTTCTTTGGCAACAAAGATTTGTGTCTCCAACTCACGCATCCTTTTCAGGTTCATATTTGCAATATGAATTTGCCTCTCCATTTCCTGCAATTTGTCAGAAAGAAACTGCTTCTCTTCCTCCATGGAATTGAACTGCTCTCTAAGTATGATGCTCTTCCTTCCATCCTCATACATTTCTCTCACCATATCCATCATGGTGAACAAATCTTACTTCTTGTCTTCATCAAAGAATCTTGTGAAGAAAGAAGAATTTGAGGACTCACTTGTAGAAGTTGTCATTATCAAAATGAACAAAAGAACTTCAAACAATATTAACAAAGAGCTTTATTCAAGTAACCTTTTGCAACAAACCTCTTCTACTTCAAGGATTACGTTGAGGTCCTTTGGGATAAGAAGAATGCATTCAGCCCTTCTTCCTTTTTGTCCTCTCCAAGACTGACATATCAATATCTTTCCCTTCACGTCTGCAAACTCAAACAATAGTCAGTCTGTAAACAAGCATACAATCAATCAGACAATCAGTCCTTGACTGCCCAAACACCTTTCCGACAAGTAATCCTTTGCTCTGTCAATCAAGCATTCTGATCTGATACCACTTGCTCTCATATAACTAGCTTTAATATCAACTTCTTTGGAGGTGGGGTTAATCAACAAGATCCGATACCACTTGATCTGAAAATGGGGCACTAAAGGCTTCTTGTCAGCTTACAAGAACCTCTCCCACTTCCAAAGCTTAAATATTTCCAAGACCTTATGATTAACTAATTGCGGAATTAAAAAGTGTTTGAAAATAGGTATATGGTTGTGTTTGTTTTTGGACTGTTCAAGTGCTTATGTTCATTTGCTTAAACTGATATGAAAAACATATAACAGTAAATAAAGCAGCAAATACAATGCAACAATAAGCAATCACACATGACAATAATATAATATGGAGTTCACCTTGATATCTTGGGCTACGTCTCCTTGAGCTCTAGTCAACTCGACTAGGCTCTTTGGGATTATAGTTTAAATTATTTTACAAGCTCGATGCTCAACTCCATTGTTTTACACATAACCTATGGGTTTAGAAATACCATCTCATCTTGATGGTTGTCCTTACTCTGCAGACAAATATAGGCTTCTATAGACTTGACTCCTAAAATCAGCACTCTGAGCGATCTTGCTCTCGATTGCACCAACTCCCTCAGAATCCTTTCACAGTCTCTGAATGCCTTCTCTTATCTTCACCACACTCTGAACACCATCAACAACTTGATAATTTTGACCCTTCACTATTCTGCAACTTCACTACAGTTCCATGACTTTTAGAAGTCTATTGTGAGCTCTCTGGCTCTGAGGCTCTACCTCCAACCTTTGGTGGCTACACCTCTGTCAAGAACTCTAGCTCTGTGGCTCTGGTGCTCTCACTCTCTGGCTCTGGCTCTAGCTCTTGGCTCTGGCTCTGGCTCTCACAAGCTTCTCTCTACCTTTGTGTGCCTCTGTAGTTCTCTTAACCTCCAAGCGACTCTAAGCAACCTTCAAAACTCTTTGCACTGCCTCTCAATCATGCTCCTTGGCTTTTGTGACACATTCTTTGACTCTACAACTTCCACATCCGTTCCTCTGTCAATTGGGATAATGAGGAATCATCCTTTTTCCGACTCTACCTCTTCGCACTTCAAAATGCATCCCTGTTACCGAAACGATCGCCTGCAGTGTGGCACAAGGAATGATGGTTGTTTCCAAATGGAAATGAACTGACATCATAGGAAACCTAGTCATTTTGGCCTTTCTCTTATAGAAATCCCGTGTTCGAACACATAACGCAATACATAGGAAAAACTAGCGAAAACACATCATTGAGCATTTAACCAAACTTTAAATAGTATTGAATCGCCCCTATAAACCTATCATGTCCATGTTATTCATTTCTCATTGAAAATTTCATTATCGCATGGCCAAAACCTAACTACACGAGAATACATAGAAATCCTAAATTCCTGGATTTCAAAACTTATGAAATCAGGTCTATAAACCCATCGGGTCCGGCCCTTATCACCATATCACTATCACAATCGCATTGGCCCTAACATCAGTGATTTCCGATCACCGATTAAATCTAGACTGTTGATCTGCTTCTTGATTGGATGGTCGATATCGCATATCACTATCGCATATCGCTATCACAATAGCCCTTTCTATTCGGGATCATTGATCTCCCGACCACCAATTAAATCTGGATCGTTGATCTCTTCTCCCGCTCTGATGGCTATCGTGCGATCGCACGTCAGTCCATCACTTTATCGCATATCGCATTTGTAATGGCCTAGGGATTATTCCTTTGGATATGGGCTACACCGACGTTGATATGATAATCAACAAACGCAATGTCACATAGTCTAGGGTCCCGAAATTGCATACAATCTACCTCTGGTTACGATATGTCAGGGATTATTGATCATGGGTCCCTTCTGCCTTGGCCTAAAGTCTGCCTTTGAACCTTTTACAATGCAATTTCCCATATAAGGCCTTTTATGCCATTTTTAGAAGAAATGCCTCCTTTTTGAAAGGACAAAGGCAATCTCCTTTCTGCGATAACTTCTTCATCTGAAGTCCATTTTAGCCCATTCAAATTGTAGTAGATTTAGAATGAAAAGATCTACGGAATGGGACTATTTCCAAGAGCAGCCTTGGAATTTAATTTTCCTCTGTGACAAACACTTTAGACTTAAAATTTTATCCAAGATCCATTTTGGATCACCTACTTTCAGTAGATATTGTAGGTATCAATTTTTTCATTAACATTTCTTATATCCCTTTATATTTTTCCATCAAAATTTACCCCCATTTTTTATATCTTCCAATATACAAATCCTTTGCCCCCTATTATATTCTCAATATATTATGTAAATCTTTTTCAATATAAATCCCCCAATATGAATGCATCTATTATGGTATTTCTCCCCTAGTGAAGCCCCGATGACTTCTCCCACTTCTTATAGTGGAGCTTTCATCACTAGTTTGTTAGGAATATAAGCCAGCCACATTGAAGATAGGTGAGATACCTAGGCCCATAGGTAGCTCCAATTCATAGAAATTTACAAAAAATGTTCTGAGTATCATGCAAGGACCTATTTTCTTCATTTTGAACTTGTTATAGGCCCCTCTTGGGAATCTTTCTATTCTCAAATGTGATAAGACCATGTCCCCTACCTCAATTTCTACCTCTATCCTTCTTTAATATGCTCTTTATTTTTATTTGTGGATGTTTTCCTGATGTAATTCACTCATTCCTATTAACAAATCCTCCACTTCTGCACTCCTCTTCTCAAGTTTTCCCAAATATCCTAGCTCACAAACTCCTCTAGGATGCATTCCATACAAGATCTAAAATATAATATTTCTAGTGCTTCTATTTCGTGAATCATTATATGAAAAATAAACTTGAGGTAATACACAATCCCAATGCTTGGGATGCTCTCCCCCAAGGCTCCTTAGTAAGTTTCTGAGATTTCTATTCATAACTTGAGTTTTCCCATCAAGTTGTGGGTGATAAGATGATATGAAGTTCATTTTTGTTCGAAGATTCTTCCTCAAAGTCCTCCAAAAATATCTGGTGAGCTTGGTGTCCCGGTTAGAAATTATACTCTTTGGAAAGCCATGCAATTGAACAATCTCATTGAAAAACAAATTAGCCACATGTGTAGCATTACTTGTCTTGCAACATGGGATAATGTAAGTCATCTTTTTAATTTTTATAGAACTACAATTATAGAATCATTACCTTTTTGTGTCCTTAACAAACCAAAAACAAAATCCATACTCATTGATTCCCAGGGTCTAATTGGAATGGATAGAGGAGTATTAAAGCCATCATTTTCACTCCTCCCTTTCACATTATGGCATGCCCTATATTTTCCTACATATTTCTGCACATTGGCACTTATCTTTGGCAAAAAGTAGAAGTGTTCGAGATGCCCAAGTGTCTTGTCCACACCAAAATGCCCTACCAGTCCTCCATTGTTTTTTTCGTTCATCATATTCTCCCTCATTGAACAATGAGGAAAACATAACTAGATATTTTTTAACAACAAACCATCCTACAACATAAACATCCTCCATGGGTTACTAACTCTACTCATGGGGTTCCTGCGTGCTTCGAAGGCCGCTCAGAAATCAAAATCATCCTCATATATGTTCTTGAGATAATCAAAGCCTAAAATCTTCACATGGAACTCCTACATGATCAAGGTCCTCTTGCTTAAAGCATAGACTACTTTGTTCTCTTGTGCACTCACATGTTCAAAATAAAGGTGAAACTTTGTAGGAATTCCACCCACTTGGAATGCTTATGGCTCAAACTGTGTCACTGCATGTTATATACTCTAATGTAGAATTGTCAGAGAACAAAACAAACTCCCTGGGCATCAAATAGTGCCTTCAATGCTTCAATGCTTGAAATACCACATAGAATTCCGTGTCATAAGAGGAGTATTTATTCTTTGATTCATTCAAATTTTACTAAAATATGAAAAAGTCCTAACTTCTTGACTCAATACTACTACAATGGTTGTACCAATAGCATCAAATATGACTTGGAAAAGTTGATTGAAGTAAGGTAAGTTCAACACTGGTTTCTTAGTGATATTTTTCTTCAAGAGCTCAAAACGTTTCTCTGTTTCTGTTGTCCAACAAAATTGTTGTCTATCCTTGTTGATTGGCTCAATGATAGGTGCACAAGTACCACTCAAATTCTTGATGAAATTCTAATATAATCTAGCTAAACCATGAAAAATCCTAACTTCAAAAATGTTCTTGAGTGAAGGCCAACTCACAATTGTCTTTATTTTCTCCGAATCCATTTTATGCACATCGTTTGAAATGAAAAATCCTAAGTATACCAACTCAGACCTCATGAAAGTACACTTCTTCAGGTATATAAACAGTTTCTCTTGTTGCAACATTTCTAGAACATACCTTACGTGCCTAAGGTGTTCTTCCTTTGTTCAAATGAAAATCAAAATAGCATCTAAATAAATAATAACAAACTTACCAATGAACTCCTTCAAGATCTTGTTCATCAACTACATGAAGGCGTCTGGTGCATTTGATAACCCAAATGGCATAACCATCCATTCATATAATCCAGTGTTGGTGTTCAAAGTTGTCTTCCACTCGTCCCCTTCTCTGATCCGGATAAGGGAGAATTTACAGGATGGAAAATAATATTGAAGTTTAAAAACATTGGTGAATCTCACTAGTCCATAATATGCAAACTATAAAATTTTTAGTGATATATTTGTAAAATTATTCAAATTTATAATGATTTTATATATAGTCTGTATATAATGTTGATGATTTTTAAGGTAAAATAATTTTATATTGTAAATTTTCATCAAAACATTTTTAGAAAAAAATGGAAATTGGTGAATATTGTTTTGGAAAAATCATGGATAATTAGCCTACTTGTGAATATTAGCCCCTAAAACTTTCCATCATTTGGATTTGATGGAAACCACTCTTCAAATAAACCTTTGAAAAGAAGGCTACCCCACTCAAATAGCCAAACATGTCATCCATATATGGTAATGTAAATCTATACCTGATTGTTATCTTGTTGACTGTTATGGAAACTGTACACATCCTCCATTATCCATCATTTCTTGTATTAAGTATCACAAGGAAAGCACACACACTCGAGATTTCCTTTCTCAATGATTTTTCCAACAATACTTGAAGTTACTCCTTTATCTCTTCATTCTCCTTGGTTTTCATTTGGTAAGCATATTTGTTTGGAAGGATTGCACCTCGTATAAGGTGTATGTGATGGTTTATACTTCTCTTAGGTGGACTCTCACTTGGTAAATCATCTACAATGATATCACTAAACTCATGCAACATCTCTCAAATCTCAATAAGGAAATCTATAATTTTAATGTGCATAAATATTATTTGTGGATTGTACACCACCGCATAGCTAACCTCTTCTTCCTCCATTTGTTGCGGAAATTCCTTTCCTCCCAACAATATTACTTTTGAGCTACTTGTCCTAGCTATACGTTATTGCTTCAATGGTACAAGGGTGTGCTTTATGCCGTCTTTTTCAAACTTATAAGTTATTTTCTCTCCATCATGCACCACTTTCCCATCAAATTTCTAGGGTCATCGCAAAAGAAGGTGGAAGACATCCATTGGCATGATGTCACAAAATACCTTATACTTATATCTACCTATCTAGAACTCTACTTCACTCTCCTCACTTACCAAAAATTGGTAACCTTTCTTCAACCATGATACTTTATATGGTGTTGGACACTAAATAATGCTTTCTTCTATGTCAGTTCAATAATCTCCTTGGCTGGTTTCAACAAGGCCTTATTCATCATTAAATCTTATCCCATCTCTGGTGCATTTTCTGACATAGGTTCCTATGCTTATGTTTCTTCTAGCTAAGCTACATATGCATCTCTCTATCCTCCATTTTCATTCTTAGGACACTCAAAATATTTGTGACCCTTCTTCTCACATTTATAGTACTGGTGGATAGTCTCCCTATCTCTTCCTTTACTTCCACCTCTCAAGTAAGGTCTTGCTCCTCCCGAGTCACCTTCTTTCTCTTATTGTCCTTGTTGTCTTAGGTTAAATGCATAATTATTTTTAGCTCGATCCTTCCCTCTTCTAGTTGTGAATAATTTTACCTTAGTAAAATCATGACCTCTTCTTGAATTATGCTTCCTCGTAATCTTTTCTTCCATTGTTAGGGAAAAATGGTATGCTTCTTCCATTGTTAAGGGAGACGTAACCTGCCCTCAAATTCACCCTGTAAAACTTCTTAGTATATTCTCTAACTATTAGCAACGTTTGTTTGAGGTTATGCACATATGTGTTGAGGGATAGCTAATAGTATTTTGGCAGAAACTTCCCCTTCATCTTTGATAGCATCCTGTCCCAAATTTTAATCAATGGTTTCCCCTTTTTCCTTCTTTCAACTTTCTCATTGTCCCAACACAATGTAGCATGACATTTCAACCTAGTTACCAAAAATTTTGCCTGCTTATCTTCTTCAATCTCCTCATACTCAAATAATTTTCTAGTTCACTAATATAATCCATCAAATTCTAGGCTACTAGGCTGCCATCATAGGTGGAAAACTCAGGTTTTGGTGAGGAACTTTAGCATAGCACCGACCTCAACAATTTAACTTCTTAAGCCTTATCCACAAGTGTTGTTATTTCTGTTGTAGCTTCTTTCCCCAATCCATTGTCATCTCTAGCCTCAAGGTCTCACTTCCTACTAGTCTTCATGGCCTCTAGATGAGCTTGCAACCTCTTTATCTATTCTTGGAGTTCTACATAAGATACAGGTCTTTCTCCATGACCTCGGGCTCTTCTTGCTCACATTGCCATCTCCCTTATCCATAGAAAACAACATCGATATTAAATGCATCTCTATTAGAAATGTAGATCTACTTCAAATTTTCTATGATACCAAAAATTGATTTTAGAAACTAGCATAGAAGGCAATCTAGGCATCACATAGTGAAAAACTAAACTGGTTGTAGGCACTACAAAATATTTTCATATCGAACGATGAAATGTTTTCTTAGCTCCTTTAGAAACTATGTTTCCGCTCTTGGGAATTTGAAGTGATTCAATCCTCTATCAAAATTATCTCTCACTGTCTTAATCATGCCTTCCATGCTTAGGTTTTGATCTCCCTTGTCTTAGCTACCATGGTTTATGCTCAAGATCCCAACAACATAGACCCAAAAATGTTCAGTCCAAAGGCTTTGCCTTAGTGGTAAACATACTTAGATTCCTATGCTTCTCTACTCCAAAAATGTTATACTTGAGCCTCTCTGCCTCTAACATCCCCTTATCAACTTAGTGGGTCATCCCTCTTTAGAAAACAAGTGTCACTCCGTGCAAAACAGAGGTGCTACAAACTAATGGTTTGGGTCACAATAACAAGTACGAACAACAACTCAGAAATCAAACACCCACTAGCACATAAAGTTACAGTCTTAGAGTCACACTAATTCTAGAATGAACTCAAATTTATATACAGTTTTAACACGGAGATAACAAGACAGAGAAATAACATAAAGCTATGGAATGAATATGCTGCACATTTATGTTATTTATTTCATAGCTACAAGTTCTTTGAAGGAGAAGAAGCTCCTCTCCTCTCCAATAGTTGCTCCTTTTATGCACAAATGGTTACTCATTTCATAGACTCTATAACATATTCAAATTTTGTATTTACATTATTCAAAATCTCATTAAAGGAGACAAAATCAATATTTCCAACTCAACATGTAGCCAATCCACCATAGTGTCAAGCCCCCTTAGTTTTCCACCACAAACGTCGTCTAATGCTCTGCATCCCAATCCATATGATAAAACACCTAATAGTTATCAACCACAATGTAGTTTGCCTAGTTATCAAATATTTCAATATTACAAATTCTGTAATATAAAATATGAATTGTATTTCCATATTACTTCATTCCCTTGCATCAAGATAAAGCTATGATCTTACATTACACCAATAATCAATCTCTTATTTTTAATTTAATCAAATAGAAAATGTATAATTCATAAATTCAATATGTGTTCAATATGAACATTGATATGCGAGTACCTATATAGCATGAATGGGATTGGATTTTTGGTCATGTGAACAAAACTAATTTCCTTATGTATTGAATCTGCATTTGGATTGATTGGCCTTTCCTTGACTAGAGAGGTAGAATATTGGATATGCTACTGTTAGCTATGGATCTGGATCTGGATCTTAAGTTTATTTATAAATTTCCTAAGTCACATAGGAATTCCAAAATTTTCCAATAAAATAAAATACAAAATTTTCAAGTAGGAATAACAATTAATTCAAGCCTAAAAATACAAATAAAATTGAAAAAATCCAAATAACAATAACAATTAATCCCAAAAAAATCATCCTCTTTGAAAATTAAATTTTATTTATAAATAATTCAAACATACAAAAAATATCAAAACTTTAAAATGAAAATAAAATCTTCAACAAACAATATAAATATGTTGGTTAATGGGATGCATACATATTCCAAGGAACAATATCAATATGGTTGAATGGATTCCACATGAGCCATCACTGTCCCATCAACCATCTTTTCTTCTACCATATCAATTGACTCTACTACATCATCCATCCTTGCCATGTCAACATTAAAAATGTGTTACGTTGAACCTTCCACATGTTTTAATTATACCATTTCAACCATCTCTACTTTTTCCACACCCTAGATATTATGCCATATTCACCACATCAAAAGGGTATTAGATACATTGTAGGGTTACATTGGCGCATATAAACTCCCACACCACATGGGTATCAGTCAAGAATAATCATTTATTTATTTACAAATAATGATAATAGTACAAATAAATACATGAGGAAGTTTCTCTCAAGATAGTACATCTATCTTGGACACTATGGTTGAGAAAATATGTCAACAACACACTAATCTAGGAGCCTAACAAGTTGGAGAGAATCTCTCAACCAACTAGGCCTAAACTAACTCCTAACCATGAGGAACAAACTCAATCTAGAAAGGTAGGACTAAATCCTAACCTTCATGACTTTAATTAATTTAGTTATTTGGACTTAGAATTGTTTTAACATATGAGAGTGTGGCTAACAATCAGATACCTTGTAGGGTTATGTTGGTCACATATAAACCATGCCAACACATATTTGTTTTTTCATGTGGGATGGGTTTGAACCCTTCTTAATTCTCATGTGGAACTGTGACACCATCCAAAATAACCTACTATTAAACATGGAAACTTGTCTATCCACAATCATTTATTTATCGAGTTAATAATTGAACAACTAATCCACTATTAGAGATGTACATTGTTAAACAAATCTGGGGTTTTACACATTTTATTCCATTGAAAACATGTTTAACTTAAAATTAGTGTTTCTCCTTATATTGTAGCATTTTGACCAAGTGTCATACATCAACAAAAATTTCTTAGAGAGCACTATCCAACAAATTGTTTTAAGATTTTGTTTCATCAAAATAATTTTTACAAATGCTCAATAAACTTTAGGATATGATTTTTTGGGTGTCATGTTAAAACTGGCCTTTCTTCTTGTTCTAGAGGAGTTTGATCAAGTGTAGCATATCATTGAAAATATATTAGCTAGGACTATTCAACTAGAATGTTTACATACCTATTTGATTGTTGTAACTTCAACAAAAAATTGTTAATCTTGGATACATCTTTTTCGTTAGTAATGTGTGATCTTTCAAGTCATTGTACCTTCAAGACATCATACCTCCTTTGACATCAATGAAATAATGACACTATGTCTAGCAATTCCCTTCTTCTGACATATCATCTGGCATCATTGGCATTTGTTTTCAACAACTAACACACTATGCCCAACACCAACTTCCAATAGTTGTGAGAAGAATGGGTGGGAGTGTTATGAAATTCCTATAGGAGTATGGGCTATGTACCCATTCTTGAAAATTTTGGTTGACCATGCAACATAAGGAGGGAGCTTGAATTATCGCACTAGGGAGTTCATGCTTAGGTGAATATAGGTAGAAAGAGAAAAAGAATGACAAAGATAAATAATAGGGAGGAACACTAGAGAGACAGAGTTGAGGAGAGAGAAGCCAAGAAATGTAAAAATGGTGTGAGAAGACTAGTGAATGTGTGCTAATGAACCAATACAATCCATGAGAGGAAAATAAACTTCACATGAGTTTGTGAGTGTGACTTTTAAAAGAGAATGAAATAATAGATTGAGTCACAAAATACTTGCATGGAGTTGTGATTTTAGTTAAAATTATTACGAAAATCAATGATGAATTGTTTTACCAAAGTCAAAGGATGGGAGGAATTTTTGAATTCTTATTCTTATTTAACCACGTAAATCACTAAGAAAGAGTGAAGCCATCAAGGAATACTAGAAGAAAAAATGGGTCCCTTTTAGGTTGTACTAGCACACAGTAGTCATAGTTCTCTATGTTAATAAGACTAGGTTGAGTAATTGAAATGTAGATCCTAATTCTTGTATGTGAAGGAGGTTACCTTTCATTTCATCTACCCTGATTTGAAATATTTAAATGATTGAGAAAAGGTTTCTATTAAATAATCATATATGGTGTGGGGTTGGTTGGTTGTAAGATATATATAGAGTAGATGAATGTATAGTTGGGTGGAGAGTGGCTCTCCATTCATCAATTTCAAGTAGGTTTAATTGATGTAGATAAGTGTATCCTTTTCTATACTAACAAAATTGTTTCTCATTACTTTATGATTATTGCTATATTGGTTATTGTGTATGTCTGTAATGATAATCTTAAAGTTCTTATGTTTTCTTACCAAATATACATGAGTGGTGAGATTAATCTATTATAGTGTTTTTCTTGGGTGCTAACTCTTTCTTCTTTCATGAATACTATGTATAAAGGTTTTATCTAAAACAAGTCATTTGTGATGAATATGTGATGTGTGGTTTGGTAAGGGTAATGTATGAGATAACTTA
Organism: Pinus tabuliformis; assembly: GCA_031772625.1. Classification (NCBI taxonomy): domain Eukaryota; kingdom Viridiplantae; phylum Streptophyta; class Pinopsida; order Pinales; family Pinaceae; genus Pinus; species Pinus tabuliformis. The sequence goes on along the minus strand of CM062816.1, from coordinate 896,885,658 downwards.
AGATATGAGACTCTTTATGTATTTTGTAATGTGAATGGATTTTAGGTGGCTAGTTGTGGGAGGAAACAACTGTGATAATATCTATATTTTGAATGAAAACACTGGGCAGTGCTTGAGTGTTGGGAGACCATGTTTCCTCCAAAGATAAGATAGAACATTGGCCCCTCAGTCTGTAAGAGTTGGATTTTGTAGTGTGATGTTAGCATTTTAAATTCGAAAGGAGTGAGTGTATCTGATATTAGCTGGGATAAGATGAGAAGAGTTGGCAATTGACCATTTATGCATTTATTTCGTGGGGATTCTAAATTGAAGTGAGTATTTGAGATACCTTCAGGCTAAAGAATATTTTTCAGAATTAAAAATTATATGGGAAATGTTTATACCATATTATAGTTTATTTCAATTTTGTGAAACTAGCTTGGAAGCTTAGGATAAGTTTCATAATTTTACAAATTACACTTTGAGTTTTTTGGGTTGTCAAAAAAAGGCTTGGGAATTTGGAGATTAGAGGCCTTGGCCCTAACCCATGGTCATATATTCTTATGGGGATTCATGACTTAGATATTATATAAAATGTTGTTAACTCCAAAGTATATGATGCTAGGTTGTTGGAGTATCGATACTTGGAGTGTTCATAATACATTAAATAAACTCACAACGAAAACCCCCAATATCGATAGATTTTGAAATGTATGCCAAATAATGGAGATTATTCCCATTAGTTGTTCTTTATTGTCAGATTAGGTGAGCACCATGTGTGGATTTTTATTTTTCTTAGTGACTCTATGGCATAGTGGATAAAAATGGAAGTTGAAGGAAAAAGGTGGAATTATGGTAGTTGACGGTCCATTATTTGTATCAAGTGAGAGTTGTTAAAAACAATTTTATTCTTCCCTTGGTGGCAAGGTGGACTAGTCAATTGATTAATAGAAAAAAATATTGACTAACAGAAATTATTCTCGCCAATTAATGTATTTTATCAATGATTGGGTATCTAGAGGTTCAAATATTGGCTATTGGGTTTGCATGCTATCAACTTTCGGGATATTAGATGATTATATATTGGGAGGTTAGGATATTGGTTATCAAAACTTTATGCTATCAAAGTTTAGGATATTAGATGATAGATTATCGATTGGTCAAGATATTGTATATCATGACTTCACATTATTGGGTTATCAAATATTATATGATTAAGTATCCGAGAGTTGGGACACTACCTATGAGGTTTTCCTATTTATACTCATGAAACTTGATAATGTTCTTACATGGGTTATTCACATGGTAGGTTTAATTAGCATGTTATCATAGTGATTTAGTGTGCCTTGGTGTTCTATTGATTCAAATTTAAACAGGAACGCAATAAATTACAGATAGAACCATAAATACAGAGATGTAGCAGAAATAATACTTCATTTCATTACTATAAAATACGGAAATATGCTTACAAACACAAATGGAAATAAACCAAATAGGGTGATGTTAGCTTATCTCTGAGAAGAGATGTGGTGCCTACATGCCTCTGAATTGTGTTACAATGAGGCTCGAAGGCCTATTTATTATTGAAAAACAATGGAAAACCCTAAACATCCAAAAACCTAACCCTAGGAGATGAAACACCAAATTATGGGCCTTGTTTCAGGTAAATTGGTACATCAAATTCCCTAGGTCGTAACTTTGACATACGATCTCTGTTTGATGCGCACAATAGCTCGTTAGAAATATCTATCCGAGGAATACAACTTTGGGAAGAGAAACATTTGTCCATAGAGATGTGTTGCTACAATATTTCCCAGAAAATGTCGTTTAGGGCCTCAAAACGGCTCCGGAAGTTCAGCACCCAAAGAAATGATAAAAATAGTAAATGGTGCTACAATTAAGGAAACTAAAAAAAATGAAAGAGACGGTTGTGGGGGTCCAAGTGGGATAGGTTGGTGGCCACCAAAATCTACCTGGATCATTCCTCCCCCCCTAGGAAGCAATAGTCCCCATTGCGTTGAGTTCCTCCATGAGATGAGGAAGCTTTTGCTGAACTTGGTCCCTAATGCACTATTCTGCAACCTCTGATGTGTCCAGTAATTGTGGGAAGCATGGTTGAGGGTGGTCCACATTGAACATTCGGTTCAAGTGAAGGAATGGGGGAATGTTGTGCTGCAAAGCATTGTTTCCCACAGCCTTGGTACTGGTGTAAGGACCATATCAAAGCGGTCTAAGCTTCTGATGGGCTCTCGTAAGTTGTTCTTTCTCTAGATACAACCAGACTTTGTTTCCCACCTGAAACTTGTGTGGCACTTGATATTAATCATGTCGCTACTTGTGCTTGGAATTTTCTAGAATTGAGTGGTGATAGATCGGCCCATTGGGTAGAGGTGCTCTGGAAGTCATATTGGTCAAGTGCTTGACGTGACAGCTCAATGGTACCCTTGTGGGTGAGAAGAAGATGACCGTATCCCTCTATTGTTCCTACTGTGTGGAGGAACCCTTCACGAGGGCCATGGATGTGGTGACGTTCTTCCCCTTACTTTGGGAGTGAACTAGACAGAAAATGAATTTCCTGGTCTGGGAGATGAGCTTGCTGCATTTCTTAGGAGTGATCAAAGAGGTGGCAGTAGGTGGGGCTACCTCCGGTATCCTGTATAATGAATTACCCAAAGTAATAATAACAATGTAAGGCCTTGACTCATACATAGCATGTCGCCTCCATAAGTATGGTTGGCCTAACAGTACATCACAAACATCAATAGGTGCAACATCATGCAATAACTCACCTATAAAGGGCTTGATGCTGTAGGGAAGGTGACACTGTTAGCGAACTCAGAGATCTTGTCCTTGGTGAAGCCACTTGATACTGTACGGTTGCGGATGTGGTGTAATCAGTAGTCCCAATCACTTCATGACCTCTGCTAAAATGAGGTTCTTTTGGCTACCACTATTGATAATGAATTGTAGCTATGAACCCTTCACCCACATTTGTGAGTGGAAAAGTCGCTCCCCCTCCTTTGGATCTTCAGGCTCATTCTTCTAGATCTTGGCAGTGGCAACAGTGGTGCAGAGCTCCACGTCAATGATCTACTTCCCTTTGTCATTCCGCTTTTCAGGTTCTGACTCAGGGTTGGAACATTCATCTCATTCTAAAACCTTCAACTTAGCCACCAGCAACTACTTGGTCTGACACTCACTTGTGTTGTCAGTGGGGCTCTAGCGGAACTCACACCACTTTCTTGTGTCCTTCTTTGGCTTCATGGTGTTGTTCTTTTCTTGTGGCTTCAATGGGTTTTCTTGGCTCACTCTGCCTTGGCTTTTTCCTTTGTTCTTCGCATTCATAGATCCAAAATCTTGCTTGTTTTGTTTAAAATTTTGCTTGATTTTGACAGAGTATCGGTATTTCACACCGAGTGAGGAGATGTTCAGGAACTTCATCTCATCCTGGATGTATCTGTGTAGGCAGTCATAGTATTTGAGTACCAAATGTAGCTGAGAATCCTTGATACCCAACTGCGTGCGAAGGGTATGAAAAATGTTTGTGAACTCTGGCACATCATGGTCCCTTCCGTGCTGCAGCATGGTCCACTTTATGTATTTTTCCTCATAGCTCTTGACAAGGTAGTACTGCTCCTTGATGGCATCCCAGAATGAATTCCAAGTGTGTGTGGTTGAAAATACTGAGCCCGTATTTTCATCCTTCTGCTCGAAGTAGGTTTCCCACGAGTCCTTGATGTGGGGGGCTACTTTGAGAAGAGCGTAAATAATCATTTTTCGACTGGAAAAATCATGAATAGAAAAATACCCTTCTAGCAAATTTAATCATTTATCTACGACATCTGCATCTATTTGACCCTCAAATATCGGCATTTCAAAATTAACTTGTACCTTAAAAGGTGTGGGATTTCCAAAGTAGTTTTTGGAAGCCGATGTGTTGCCTCTAGGTAGTCGCTGAAGGATCTAGGCAAAGTTTTACATCATCACATTCCTTTATTGCTCGAGGGCTTCTTCGAGTAAGATTTTGATAGGATCTCATGCCACCTTGTCTTTCTTCTCATTCGCTAATGGAGGCTGTAAGGATTTTTGAGGCTCATCTTGCAAAGGTTCAACTAGTTCAAGCTCGAACTCCTTATATCCTGACCTCATTAGCGACATGTAAAGAAAAATAGAGAAAAAGCAGACCACTCTAATACCACTGATCTAGATTTAAATAGGAACACAATAAAATACAGATATAACCATAAATACGAAGACACAACGGAAATTACTTCATTTCATTACTGTAAAATACTGAAATATGCTTACAAACATAAATGGAAATAAGCCATCTAAGGCGATGGTAGCTTATCTCTGAGAAGATATGTGGTGGCTACATGTCTTTGAACTGTATTAAAATGAGTCTCAAAGGCCTATTTATTGTTGAGAAACAATGGAAAACCCTAAACAACAAAAATCCTAACCCTAGCAGATGAAACGTCAAACTATGGGCCCCGTTTCGAGTAAATTAGTACGTCAGCTTCCTAGGTCGTAACTTTGGCATACGATCTCCCAATGACACACACAATAGCTCGTTAGAAAGATCTATCCAAGGACTACAACTTTTTTGAGAGAAACATCATTTCATTACTATAAAATACTGAAATATGCTTACAAACAGAAATGATAATAAACCAGCTAGGGCGATGGTAGCTTATCTCTAAGAAGATATGTGGCGGCTACATGTCTTTGAATTATGTTAAAATGAGTCTCAAAGGCATATTTATTGTTGAGAAACAATGGAAAACCCTAAGCATTCAAAAACCTAACCCTAGTAGATGAAACGTCAAACTATGGGCTCCGTTTCGGGTAAATTAGTATGTCAACTTCTTGGGTCGTAACTTTGGCATACGATCTCCCCTTGACACACACAATAGCTCCTTAGAGAGTTCTATCCAAGGAATACAACTTTGAGGAGAGAAACATGAGTCCATGGACCCATGTTGCTCCCAAATTTCCCAAAAACATCATTTAGGGCCTCAAAACGGCTCTGGAAGTTTAAGACCTGAAAAAATGCTAAAAATAGTAAATTGTGCTACAGTTAAGGAAACTGAAATACTAAAAGAGACAGTTGTGGGGGTCCAAGTGGGATAGGTGGGTGGCCACCAACATCCAATAGGATCATGTATAAGGGTACATGGGAAAAAGGATTGCCATGTGGCAATGGTACAAATGCTCAAGAAGCACCTAGAGGACATATTTTCATATAATCTTAACTTTCTATATGGAGCTTGATTTGGATGAAATTTATATCATTGGAAAACTATTGGTGAAAAAAAAATAATAGTGGTGTCTTAGAAAAAATTTAAGCTATATAAAGGAATTAGGAATTTGAAGATAGAGAACAGAGGGATGATGATGTGAGGATGACATGGATGTTCAACTTGCCCATGAAGGACGTTTAGGATGTTGTTGATGAAATCATATAGGTCAAGGTAGAGAACATGGTATTCAAGTTGAAGGCTACAAAATATGACTTTACATGGGTTCTCCAACAATTATTTTATTAGGATGATCAATACAATCATAATTTTTAAGTGGGTAGATAGATAAGGAAACTCTAATTCTCACATGAGGATTAAAATCAAGGAGCCATATTATGGCACTTGAAGGGATAATCTACTTGGGATTTTGTTTTGGGATATGAATCGACATTTGGATCAAATAAATGGGATTTTAGACAATCCCGAGTTGAATTTTGTAGTTATTATTTTGATGGGAACCACTAAGTTGTGATGGAGAAACAAAGTGGAGGACTTGGAAATCAGGACCATGACAAACATGGTTGACACTTGGCTATAATTAAAGGCTTCCTTATATATGTATTTTAGATCTAGTAACAAAACATGGATTGGGTAGAACCAACTATTGTCCTTGAGGCATACTTGGAAGGTCCAAACAAATAGCAAGGAGTTTTCCAGGATCATGATTGAGATAAAAAAGATGCTGAAAGTGGACAGGTTGTTCCACTTCATGAATGGACTAAAATCATGGACGCACAGTGACTTGTGATGAAAAAAGTGTTGAACCTTGTAGTATTTATAATTACAATAAATAAGTTATTGGACTATTAGAAAGGTGAGATCATGGATTTTTTTAAAAATAGTGAGGATGATCATGGTGTAAATCCTAGCAAGGAAAGGAAAGATAAAGGAAAAATGAAGGTGGAAAAGGGAGAATAATCCATGCAAATGGATTCCAAAAAAGGAAAGAATCTAGTAATAATTTGGATTTGTGTGAAGGAGTTTTATGTGAAGAATTATCCATTTATGTAGAAATTGAGTGCTTTCAAGTAGATAGAAAAGCCAATAGTTAGGGTTTTGTAGGTTTTGGGTGTGATCATGGAGGCATCTTCTAGGCTAACTCAAGACCAAAAGGAACAAAACTTAGTTACGTTCTAGTAGAAATTATTGGGATATAATTTATGGTGATGGTTGATAGTGGATCAACTCATAAATTCATATGAGGAGATGCAATTTGATAGCTTGGGTTAAAGCTTAAGCTAGTGCACACCTCCTTCAAGACATTCAACCATAGAGAGAAGAGGGTCATTCGTATAGTAAGGGATGTCCTAGTTAGCCTTGGATATTGGTAGGGGAGGAAAATTCTCACCATTGTTCAAATAGATGATTATGGTTTCATTTTGGGGAAAGGATTCTAAGAGTAAGGACAAGTCTCACCATTGTTCAATTAAATGATTATGATGTCATTTTGGGGAAATGATTCCAAGAGTATGGAAGGTCATTTTGATTCCACAATTGGATAGTATGTCTATATTTTATAGATTAAACCTAATAGTATTATCGACTAAGAAAAGGGGAATACTATTACTAATGTATGTAACTTCTGTGTGCTTGAATCGAGGACAAAATTAACACCTTGATGAAGGTTCCACTCGATAGAGAAGGAATATGGTTGAACATGGAAACATGATTTATTACTTAAAGAAGAAGGTTGGAAGGATAGAACATATCTTGGTGGATCATATAAATATTATGATAATATTGACAAATAATATTTTGGGGATATTTTAGAACAACAAAAAATGGAGGTTGAGGGGATGAGGCCACAATGACATTTTGAGGGAGAGATGCAATAATTGCACATGATTTAGGAGTGTGACCAACGGTCATCACAACCATAGTGCTAGGATGCAAATGAGGAGATTGGATTGATCACGGGGACACATGAAGGTAGTGAATGTCCATAAAATCTAAGGTTGGATTCAGCCAGACTGAAAAATCAAATCCCATGTAATGCATAAATGCTAGGGGATTTATTGCTTGCAATAGGAAAAATTCAAATTGAGATAGAGGAGGTATCCAAGATGGTTGCTCCACTTCACTTTTACATTGAGACATGAAATGGTGTTCATTATCAAAGTGGTGGGATAGAAAGTCCTAATTGGGTGCCAAAAGGTACCATGATGAGGTTGAGATTTGGTAATTGAGGAATTGTGTGGGTATGGCACTAACATATTAAATTAGTGCAATCGACACCGAAATAGATAGAGGCACAAGGGTACCCAACATATAGAGGAATATAGTGGTAGTTTAGAGTAGATAGACAATAACAAAATCAAGAGCAACACTCAAGACATTAAGGTAGTGAGTCTCTATTTAGTGAACTTGATGGTTTGACTTTACTTGTTGGAGGCCTTCTAGGAATGGAAACAGTTTGAATTGGGAGCGATATAGAGCCCTCAATTAAATAGGAATGAGTGACTTCATGACAAGATGGATGTTTGGGTTGTCGTGACAAATGTGGGAAACAAATAATTTTAGGTGCTCCACACTAAAAAACAGCACGGAATGTCATCTTAAATATGATAACATGCCAAGCGAATTTCCTAAGAATTAATTACATTAGCAATGCATGAGATGGGCAAAGCACATTTCAGTTGTACAAATCATTTAAGTGGAGTTGGTGAGTGAATGGGAATTTGGATGCACACATGGAAAGACTTTGAAATATTAAGGGATGTGTGCATGATGGTAGTGTGTAGTACGCCATCACACAAAGAGAGGGTTGATATCACACCACATCAATAGGAGGGAAGAAAAAGAGTTTATGAAGAGTTCAATTAGGTGTGCATGAGTGTTGAGCCTAGGTATTGCAACAATAATGCTGCAACTCCTAGGGCTACCAGATTTACTTATCAACCTGGGGTTCGTACAAACTTGGAGGTGACAATGTTGTATGCACAAGTAGAAGTGAAGGTATTACCTGTTGTCATTGCTCATCTGGCAAGAGACCCCAAGGGTTCCAAGCCAGACTTCTATAGGGTCAAAATAAGCTTAACTCTTTAATGAAAGAAGAGCAAATCTATCCTAAGGGAGATCTAATTCTACTGCAATATTGAAGAAATCACCATGTAATTATAAACCATACAATAACCTAACTAACCAACCAAACAACTATGCTAAGAAGAATTGCTAAATTAACACTAATCTAGTGTTGCTATCTAAGTTGCAGAGGTAAGGAGCATCAAAACCAGATCAAGGTGTAAGAAAAGGAAACTAGGCTAAATCAGTTTTGAAGTGGAAGAGAAATCTGATGTCGAAATCAATGAAAGGAGTACGTAAGGATGTAGTAGTGCATAGGGATCGTTGGATTGATCAAAGAACAAAAGATGGATGGTGGAGATCTTATGGCAGGGTCTTAAGCGAATAAATGGATGAACAAGGTTAATGAAGCGATGAATGGTGGGGATCGTATCACAAGATCTTAAGCAAATTAATGGATGGACATGTTTAATGAAGCGATGAACGACAAAGTTCGTATCGCGAGGGATTAAGTGAGTGGATGGATGAACGAGGTTAACACGAGATGAATGGCCGAGATATAATCACGAAGATTAAGTCAAGAGATGGACAAATGAGGTTAAGAGGAGGGATGAATGGTTGAGATCTTATCACGCAAATGAATTCAAGAGATGGATGACAAAGATCATGTCACGAGGAAAAGAAACATGCAGAAATGATGGAGCGGGTTTCTAAGGGAGTAAGTAGTTTCTTACTCGCCCTCAAGGCAGTGAAGGAAATTCTAAAATTTCACACAATTAGCCTTACTATGTGACATGTAGCACACAAAAACCACTTTTCTCGCATGCTCTTGGGCAGATAATGGATGTGCACTAATCCGCGTAGATTGCATGATTGCTGTTGGATCAAGCAGGCCTCATGAACGGTGGAGATCGGCCAAGGTAGTTGGCAATCAGGTGAAGCCACAGTCGTCAGATGAGACGGGGCTGATTAATAGTGGACATCGGCGAAACTAGTTGGCAATCGGGTGAAGCAACAACCATAAGATGAGGCGAGGCAAATCGACGGTGGGGACTTTAAGCACATAAAGTATGTGGTGGACTCCATGTGAGGCAGGAGTTGGAGAAAATAGTGAATGAGAGGGTGATTGTGAAGGTTTACGGTGGGGACTTTAAGCACATAAAGTATGTGGTGGACTCCATGTGAGGCAGCAGTTGGAGAAAATAGTGAATGAGAGGGTGATTGTGAAGGTTTGTTTGAGATCAGATGACGAGGAAGAGATGGATGAGGAACATGTTGAAGGCAGCTTTAAACTAAAACAATAGAGAAAACTAGTGTGGGTGAGCAAATAACTGCATCAAACACTCAACTACATAACCCATGCCAGAACCAGAAACCTGGGTTTTTTGGGCTCGTGAAGGGTCCCTTCCTCAAATCATGGTCCCAGAGGGAGGAGATGAGGCCAAGACACCTACGCACAACCTGATAGTGATCATTTTCTCCTATCTAACCTGTGAACTGAAATAAGGCATAAATGTAAGTAAATTACAACAAATGCAACTACTAAAGCAATTGAATAGGAAAACCATGAATAATTTACGCTACATTGATGCAATGAAAGTGCAACTACTTAAGAAAATAAAAAGTGAAAACCATAAGGCTACTTAAACAAATGAACAAAAGATAAATCTATGGTAGCATACATGTACATTAAAAAGGATCTTTGGTTGCTTGGGTCACGCCGTAACCCAAGAGCTTCAGCACTCGACCTTAACCCAGAACTCATTCTTATTATAAAAACCATGGATTACACAACAAGCTGTCACAAGTCTTGCACCTCAGAAATAAAATAGAGTTTTATAATGAAAGTCTGAATCCTAATCTCTCTACTTGAATATTTGATAAACTGGTTTCTTCCCTTTTCACTTGTTCATCTTCTAGTCTTCAAAGTGATGGGAATATTCGAATGGAGGGGTAGTAAATGAGGAGCATTTACCTCCTATAATTACTCTCCCTTGTCCCATTCGAGTTTTTACCAAGTTCTTTGCCATAGTTGCCTGCTTTTATCCTTTATTAATGCATTATATGCACATTAGACCACAAAGCAAAATATCAAACTCTAACTCACCTCATAAACAAAATATAATCAAAAGTATGCGATAAGATGTGAGAATAGTTGGTTTGACTAAGCTAGGAGTTCAATTGAGGCCAGTTAAAGCCCATATAATTACCCAGTGATGAGGATCATCAATGAGTACATTCAATCAATTGATATCGTACATGCATAAAGAAGGAGACATTGACTTTCTACATCATGCAAAAATTTGAATTGTAAAACTTATACACAAGCAAGCTATGGATAGGTCAACATGGGCAACATGAAATTGTGTGGAATAAGAAGAATCCTACATATATAACAATGTAATAAGGAAGAAACACAACCCAATTTCATAAATCGTAGAGCGATAAGTACCATAGGTTACAAGAAGGTGATGAAGGGTTGCACAAAGATTTCTTTCATAGTATAAGAGTAGCATGACTGGTTTAATTAAATTTGTTTACTTTGGTACAAGGGCTGCATGTATAGCTTGAGTTGGGTAACGAGATGGTGTATATCAGGGGAGGATCCTTGCATATGTTATCATTGTTAATTTTGTGATGGCTTGTTTCCCACTATTGTTCTAAAACAATTGTAATCTATTCTATTATAATTGTTGGAGTTAGGTACTGGATATGGTTGGTGTGATCTATTTCTAGGAAAGAAAAGTTTTTTACATTTATGTAATGTGCATATTTGGAACACTTGGTGAATGTACATGAGATACATGTTTAAAGACAAGTATTACTAAGGAAGCTTAGGCTAAGTACACTTACTTTGGTAACAACTAATCTTAGTCTATAAGTGGAGGTTATAAGAATTAACCTTGACCTTTGAAAAGGATATCCAGTTTCCAAGTCCATATGTGCACCATTATAATTTTGTAGTAAAATTTATGGATCAAGGGTTCTTCAAATACTTAATATTTTTTTATTAAATTGAGAATACTTATTTTGTATAATTTTTTAATTAAAATGAGAAGTCTCATTTTGTATTTTTCACTATAAGTAGCCATCACTATCTCTAGATTGTCTTTTCTCTTTAACTACTCAATGATAATTCTGTATTAATGGAATCTCTTATGAATATTAGGGCTAAATTAAGGCACAAAAGATATGTAACAATGAAGATATATATTTTGTTAAAGTATTTTTAAGATTATATATGATGTTAGACAGAATTGTTTTTCTCTCAATTGCCCTAATTACACTATATTCTAATAACGTTAAATATTTTAGAACAATTCTAGTCATCTTTGATAATAATTAAAATTGCATGGGAAAAGAGATAAAAGAGAAAATATAAAAATAATGACATTTACCTCCGTGAGGAATAATAACCTTCTCATTTTAGAGCTATTCCAGTAATTTTGATAATAACTAAAATTGCATAACAAGAAAGGCACAGGAGAAAATACATAAATAATAACACATCCGTGAGGAAGGAGAACCTTCTGCATTTAATAAAAAGAATTCATTAAACATTTTGGAATCATTCCAATAATCCTCATAATAATTAAATCTACATGATAAGAAAGACGCATGAGAAAATATCGTCTCAATTCAACTAAAAATTCATTAAATGTAATGTCAAGATAAAGGCACGGAGAAAATATATAGATAGTGACACTGATGGCAGTGATGAAGGGCAGGCTTCCCAATTCAATTAAAAATTCATTAAATGTAATGTCTTTGTAATGTCTAATCAAAAGTTCACTAAACGTAATGTCTAAATAAAAGCAACGAAGCTAATCTCCGTATTTATTGAAACTGGATTCCGATTGCTTGGCCTTTCCTTGACTAGAAAGGTAGACCACTGGATATGCTACTGCCTGATATGGATCTTGATATTTGGCTGGATGAATAGCATCTTATATATCTATATAAGCAGCGTATAACGCATAAATTAAAACAATGTTCCCTTTCAGAGTTCTCAATTTTATTTATAAAAGTCCTAAGTCAGATAGGAATTCCAAAATTTTCCAATAAAATAAAATGGAAAATTTTCAAGTAGGAATAACAAATAAGTAAGGCATAAAAGTACAAATAAAATTGAAAAAATCCGAATAACAATAACAATTAACCGAAAAAAAATTCAAATCACATAAGAATCTCAAAATTTTGAAATATAAAGAAAAACATGAACCAACAATAACAATATGGTGATTAATGGGATGCATACATATTTCAAGCAACAATATCGATATGGTTGGATCGATGCAACAACCACAAACCAATATAATGAATTACAGTTCCCTTGCAATAAAAATTCATGCCCTAAATAATAGTTCATACTCTAATTGCAAAATATCACAAGACCAAAACTACAAAACTATCAAATCGAATATCAAGACTGAATACTTCATGGCGCGCGCACGTCCTGAAAATTATTTGAAAAGAGCTAGCACCACTTGCACCTCTTTGCTTGGTTTTCAGTGGGCACCACTTGCACCTCTCGCTGTGTATTGTGTTTCATTTCAAGATTTGAATTAATTATGATACTCCACGTTTATAACCAGTATCCTTAGAAGATCCAGCCGCGTTGCCAGTAACTAAATCCATTAATGAGTTACAGTTAGGTTTCACGGAAGGAAACACGTCATTATCAGAATCCCACCACGTGATCAATAACCTCCCTTCATTTGATACCTCTTGCTTTACCACTTCAGTAGTTTCCTTACCTCCTGTACGCCCACTCTCCTCACACTTGCCTGTTAACTCTTTCTTTATGGCAACCCATTTTCTGTGGGGAGCCGAAGTTTTATCCAATAATGCGTCCGAAGGCCTCTCTATATAACCAAAGTTAATTTTGTGAGCAGGTAAAAGCTGTATACAAGTCCGGTCAAACGCCAAATGTCTGATGTAGTGGCGGATGAATTGTAAATGTCTTCCGTCCAGCTCATGAAAATCTCCCATGGACATGGAGATGACTAGTCTGGAATCCACCATCCTGCGAATCCAATGGTGGATTATTCAATACAATTCTAGGGCTTCCTTCGCCAGCAACTCTAGGGCGTAGTGAATAAGGGATCTAGTTGCCACGTGGCTTCCCGGAGGAAGGCAATCTATGATGAGCTTACCCATGAGTGTCTGCATATTTCTCAAACCAGAAAGAATTGCTTCATCGTCTAAATCCTTCATTCTCTGACTGTTCCTTATAATGTCACATTTGAAACTCTTGTTACAAAACAGCCTGTAATACAGATAGCTCGAGTACTTGCGAATCCACAAAGAGCAATCACTAGCGAGGGTGCTGCAGGTATCGTTGAAATCCGATTCCTTGAAAGAGATTTGTTTTTCAAGAGAGTAGCCATCTTTCTCATCTTCTTCAGCAAAAATGGAGGGAGGAGCATCTCTCATCAATAGGTGAATGACTGTCAACGTCTTGACAGCTACCTTCCAGTCATTTGTCCAATTCAGACGACCTTCCACTGCACGTTTTATATGTTGTCCGCACTAAGAAGACCCCGTTGCGGCCAAGATGGCCGCGACATGTTCTTCCCCGGGAGGGATGTCGTTGTGCTCAGTGGCTTTAACGACAGCTATGTCAATGAAACTCATCGAGCTACTCAGCTTCGCTAACCCTATTGACGCAGCGTCGTTAAGCGCCCCTAGTGTTTTTGACCACCGGGAATCCATATCCGGTCCTTTCAATTTATCGCTATCTCTGTGTGTACCGCAGCTGAATATATCTCGACTCGCAATCTCGTTGTATTATTTTACAGGTAGATTACAGATTCAGAGCATATGAGCATATGATTGACGCTCATGCCCTAGTTCGAATGTGCAAAGGTTGAATGTAAATATCGTTCGAGGCCAAGACAAGAACATCTAGATTAGGATTTATAGGTACCCAATGGTCCTTGAGTGAGTTAGTGGTCGGCGAGTTGCCTTAGTGGGTCAGGTGTTTGTTGGTGCTATGGTTGTTTATGGGCAAGATGGATATTTGCCACATTGCCTATTACATTATCTAAATTTTAAATATGTCAATCTAAGAAAATAGAGGGTTACCGCTGATTTTATTTTTAGCTTTACGTTTAATATTAAATCATTATTTATTTTGGGTTCTTTTAGGATTGGTTTATTATTTTTCAATAAAGTGAAAAAAAAATAATTATGGCTCATTGTTGTTTATTCACAATGAGTTAAATGGAATGGGAAGTATATGGGTTATGCGTTTGGTCATATATTTAATGAATTAGTGGATAGGAGAATATAATATTAATGTGTAAATAGCCACTTTTTCAAACATTCTTTCAATTCCCCTATCTTAAGATTCATCATTTCTTCCATGTCTTCTTTTAAACCATGATTCAAAACTACCACATCCCTTTTTATACCTTCTATCTTAGCTTCCATGTCATTCTTCAAACCATCCATCTTATCTACTATTACCTTTTGTGAGAGTGAAATTTGTTGCACTTGGCCATGTGATTTTGATATATCATGTTGCATTTCTTCCTCTTCTTCATGTGTCATAGTAGAGATTTCATATTGCTTACTAGGTGTTTCCATTTTCTTTCTTCCGGTCATAAATTAAGGATATTTATGCTTTTCTAATCCCTTTGAATCACTTCAAACTAATTTTTCAAACAAAACTTAAGAAAATTTTAAAAAATACACACCTTTTTCTTGCCTTGTAGGAGCTCGATATTGAACCTATTCTATCTCTGTAATTGTAGATATCCAAGGTATGAAATTTTGTACTATTGTATCCCTTTGAGTCCTCTTTCCAACCCCATAGGCCTGATCAATATTGGAGTCTTTAAGAAAGCATTAGACCAATTCTCCCATGATGACCTCATTATAGACTAGTTCAGTAGCGCAAACTTGTACAAAGTGCCATGTGTCATTGTTGCTACCTCCATCACTGAAAACAATACATAGAAAACTACATTTGCATCCTCGCCCTTTAACTTCTTACGAAATTTCAATCTGATACTGAGAGAAAGTTATGACTATTTTCCCATGATCACCTATTTGAGAAGTAATTCAAGATGTGACAAAAACCCTAACTTCCTTGGATCATATCTCCGCAAATATAGCAAGACAAGATATGAAATTTAGACCCAAGGTTCAGAAAGATTTATGCTCAAATGGGTTCTTTTCTAGCTTCTTAAACTTCGTAGGAAATAAGGTATAGTGAAAATGTCACGATGACCTATTTGGATTTGTGAAACCCTACAATCCAAATCTCTAATACCAAATGTTATGCAACCAACTCACAAAATAGAAGAAAAGATAGATCATTGACTTTAAAATCAACCTCTTTGAGGGGAAACCTCCTTTACATTACACCGATGAATAATTCTTTGATTATACAAATTACAAGAGCTCCTTTCGATATATAGGAGTCCATGGTGTCCTAATATAATTACAATGTACATAACAATAATATTATAGGGGCTCAACAATAACAATACTGGGATTCTATGGGGCATGATAATAAAAACATGAGGACTACATGGGCACAACAATACAATAAGGGGGTTTCACTAATAACAATAAGGGGTAAGACTAATAGTACAGGGACCTAACAGTTATGGGTAAGTTGGTTCCTAAATTAATTGTGGTAAATGATGGTCAACCATGAATGATTATGGCAAACCATGGTTGACAAGGCCAATACTAGTCAATAGTAGTCAATCATAGGCAATGATTGGTTATTTGTTTAATGAATTAGTTGATAAGAGAGCATAATACTAACAATTGCACCATATGTTGCAAAGGAAACTCAGTAAGACAGTAGCATAGGAAAGAGTATCATAGAAGAAAAAAGAGGTGATATGTTATGCATTTTAATTGAATATTTAAAGTATAAATATGAATTAATTCATTTAAAAGGAAATTTTAGGTTTGGAAAATTATTTGGATAAAAAGATTGGTTATTTATTTTTGTCTTACCTTATAGTTCAGGCTTTCTTTTTTTTATCAAGTGCACAATTCAAACAACAAAGTGTACTGTTGATTATCTTGTATTTTAAAATAAAAGGCAAGTTCCATAAAAATTGCGAGAGAATATATTCTACCATATACAAGCAACTTTTGTTTACATTGATTTTATTTTGCCTTTGCAATTGCACCAGAGTTTTCAAAGGAAACCTTGTAAGTGGATAACATATGGAACAAGAGCATAGATGAAGACATGTTTGATATGTTATGTGATATAATAGTAGTCCATATGATAATCTTAGAATTAAATGAAATAAGAAGAAAAATACAAATGTATTGTGAATATTACATAAGAGTTTTATCAACCTTCGACAATTAGTTTTCAAATCCAAAAACATACATCTTTAATGATGAGAATGAGTGATTAAAAGTACCTTACATCATATAATAATGTAGGAATGTCATTAGATAGGTCATGGGATGTACATTCCTGTCACCTTGGAAGGTCGATTCCTTAGAGGCACAAAATGAGCCACCGTGAAGGAATGGGAGGAAAAATCTACTTCCATGGAACCGGGTCATGGAGTTTTCAAGGATATTGATAATAAGAGTGATCAATAGGAAGACACTCGAGAAAAGCTAGAAAGATGCAGAAAAGAGGTAGTTCAAAGGGATGATTGTCGAAGTAGTGCTGACAGTTACGATGTTGAACAATCTTATCATTTTCATCCAATTCTTCATCATTGAAGACTCCAATAAATATGTGTGAGGAGACATCATGACATCATGAGACCATTCCATAACTAAACGTCTTATCTCTATTAACATAAGAGATGCACACCTCAAACTAGATAATCCTTATTATAATGTTGATCACAAGGTGAGTCCATGCACTTCTTCTACCAAAGTACTTTCTCCAATACCAAAAATACATTTATGTGGTAAAAGGATCAATTAACTAATGAGATGCACTACCACATGAGACATGCATATAAATGCAACAAGGGTAAATTGTGAAATAAAACAAAATATATTTCTACACACTATTATTTCTCCTTTATCTAACTAGGTGTTGGGATGGGGTCCCCTAGGGTAGTTTCAGGGTTAAAACCCCAAGTTTTGATGTAAATTTTGGTAAAAAGATGTAAAATCTCTGCAATTTGTGGATGCGGAGCGCGTAGTCAGTTATGAGTCAAAAGGGGTTTTAGCCCCTTATCTATGGAAAGTCAAGTCGATTTTGAGATCCACACATGATCCGTGGATCATGGGATTGTATGTAAAAATCTATAAATATATGTGTCTTAAGAGAGTCTAAAGCATGCTTATGTCTACATCTGACAAAAAGGGAAAGTAAAAAGTGGGTAGATAGAAGGGAAAATGCTCTGCAACTAAGTGCACGCAGGCCTAGATTAGAGTCTGTAGCTGAGTGCACAGACCCCTGCAGCTGAGTGTGCAGGGTAGTTTTGAGTTTGTAACCTCATATTGAAGATCAATAAAGAAGACTGTTGGAGAGATTCATGTGTTTATCTGTTTATTTCTATTATTTATGTTTGTGATATATGTTGTGATCGAATAATGCATTTATGAAATAATGATGTATTTACACACGACTATATTGGATAAGTCTTATTAACTGTACGCAATGCATGTTAGGTACTTACGCAAATTTTATAATACATTATGTTATGTTTATTGAATACTAAAGTAGGTATGTGCAAACTCAGATCTAGGGTTGCTTTATGGTACGCATAAGTGGATGATTCATTTGTGAAGGGTCTGCAAAGACCTATCATAGAGCTTCACAAAGGTCTAGAGGCTGTTTAAGTGAAGTTGGAGTACCAAGTCCTAGGGGCTAATAGATTTGCGTGAAGGAAGATCTATGGAAATAAAAGACATCACACTAATCTCTAGATGCGGAAACTTGGTTCAAGAATTCCCCCATACTACCTTGGGTGAGACTTCAACATGTGCTATGCAGGTTGATACCGAAAGGGCGAGTAGTGTAGGGTTTTGTTTGGCACAATTGACTTTGAGCCTGCATTAGGATCCAGACTAAGCCAACAAATGTTTTCGTTGTCGGGACCAGGATCTTCATAAGGAGATGTGTGATATTGCATCACTAGAATCTCACAAAGAAGGAAATTGAGAAGTGGTTGGATAGGAATATTCATGAATTTGTGGTGCAAGAGAACACAAATCTGCACCTGTCGAAAGAATAGTGGTTGGACAAATACTTATATACAAAAATACACAAAATCTTCTTTTGCACCTTCCCGGTCGAACTATATGACCGGATAGCTGAGTTGGCAAATAGCTAAGGAAGGTGGATGCTTGACGGTCCAATAGTGTGGACTCCGAAGCTACTGTGAATGTTGGAAGCATATAAAGACAAGATAGCGAATGCTGGTGACCATGGCTCGATCGAATTATAGGAGGATTTGTTACAGAGTTCGTGGTTAATACCTCATTCAGCTATAATGAAGCAGAGCGACGCTTCTTTAAGGGATCATGTGGTAAGTATCTAAGATCTTTGAATACCTAGATTAAGATGGTCTTGTGTGAGAAAGGAGTTATCTTGTTGCCTTAATGTTCAGATCTATGTGAAGTGGACAAATCTTCAGAAATCAAGGGAAAGCAGGTCCTGAATATAGCCGGTTGATTGGACGTCCTTCAAGCGAGGATGAGGGAATGACACAACCTCACCGTAGAGTGCGGTCCAGCTGATAAGATGGGGTTTTCCGTGGATACATCATCCATCCACTCTACCTCCACCATTTCCTCCACATCATACACCTTTTCCCACACCGTCGCCACCACCACCGTAGTTCAACTTGTCAAACTCAATAAAGCTATCAATTTTCAAGGATATAGGGAGCGAAGATGCCGATCAGTTCTGGTTTGTTATGAATGCCCTGTGGACTACACAACAGATCACTAATGACAACATAAAGAAGGCGAAGTTGGTTACTTCTCTACAATATCGCATGAGGATGTGGTATATTAAGTACTGTGCTGATCATCCTTTAGCAATGCTGAGGATGCTTTAAACAAGGAGTTGAGTAAGCCTAAGTCTGAGTCATAGTTAGTCGTTGGATTTAGGGAAATCTCAATGAGGGTTGGTGAGACACCTTAGGAGTTATATCAAAGGTTGAAATGTGTGATCCGTGAAGCTAATAGGTAGCTCACCAATGATTAGTACTGCAAGTGGTTTATAGCCTTGCTTCTGCCCCATCTGAGGATTGCTTTGTCACAACAAAAGATAGGAACTCAGGAAGAAGCATTGGAAATCATGATGAGACTACATGAGATGCCTATTGAGGACGTGACTTTGCAAGTTCAAAAAATTCACTCATAGTTGCAGAACCTCTTCTTGGAATTGCAGAGCTTGAAAAAGAGAAGGAGGCTATGCCAGAGGTGCGTGAGGATGTTTGGTGCCTCAAGTGTAAGAGCCAGGGGCATGATGAAGACCACTACCCTGTTTTTGAAAATTATATTATAGAGGGGTGACCGATTCTTTTGAGGTAGGAAGCTCTAACAGGACCAAGTGCGTGGTCAGCACTATCATGCACTATTTGTCAGGTGGCTCAAAAACATGCAACAAATAATTTCCATTTACTTCAAAAGTTTGTTCAGACACTGCAACTATTGTTATGCATCTTTTGCAAATCAGTGGGCTATGATGGGCGTCATTGTCGTAGCTATGAACTAATGATGGAAAGAACACCTACCTACCAAATGAAATTAGAGACTCGGCCTCTAGATCAGTGCATCAGAGGAGCACACGGAGGATATCAGGGATGAGGACGAGGCTGAGGAGGAGGAGGACCTACGAGAGGTCATGGTCGGTTTATTTCTTATAACTATGGAACTCTAGGGCACTACGCGCAAGAGCGTCAAAATCACACACGCCCGTCATGTCAATATTGCAACCAGTTTGACCACATTATAGAAGAATTCCCTATGCTAATAGCTAAGATGTAGGAGAAGAAGGCGCAGCCTTAGCAACCTATAGAGAACTTACAAATGATGAGAGTTGAGCCCTGCGAGGAAGATCCAAATGTGAATATCGTGCTCAGAAGCGGAATAAAAACTAGGTGATAAGGCAAAACAACCTGAAGTGGACAGATGGGTCTGTAAGGCCCCAGAGAAGGAAGTTGAGTTATATCTATAGCATGCAAAGGAAATGTTTATGGAAGCCAAGAAAAGCTTCGCTGAGGCATCTACCTCAGGAATCGAGAGAAAAGTACTAGAAACTAGCACACCTATAGTGGTTGACCCCTCTGTACTCATGATATTCGATACCAAGGCCGTGAAACGTCTGCGAGAATTGATAAACAAGTGTGCTAGTAAAGAAAATGCTCCTGATGGACACCGCGCAGTAAGAAAAAATGGAAAACATAAGGCAAGAAAAGTGTGCAAAATGAGTCTCACTACATAGATAGGAGATTATGAGATGGGCCAAGTTGTTTTGGATTTGGGGTCTGACGCGAACGTTTTTCCTAAACAAACATGAGTGAGAATGGGGAAAAATGCAACACAGTGGTATTTGATCCAGCTTAGAATGGCAAACCAACATAATATTATCACTATGGGACGACTACATGGAGTCACCATAGATATAGAAGGTACGAGCATGCTCACTGATTTTGAAGTAATCGAGATTCTCAATGACAATAACCCATACTCGCGCTCCTTGGAATTGACTGGGCCATTGATATGAATGGAGTCATCAACATAAAGAAGAGGACGATGTCATTTGAGAGGAAATCTCTTTGGGTTATAGTACCATTAGACCCTACAGAAGGACCATGTTATACTGAACCGGTCCATAACTAGGAAGAAAGTGATGATGACTTGGATCAAATCTACAAAATAACTACATGAGATCAAGACTGGATTAATCCAACAACTGATGGACTCGGATGAAGAAGTTGAGCATTGGTAGAATAGGCTCGATGAAGTATCTACGCTACACTACAACATGATAACTAAATCATTGCACTGTGTGTCATCGGAGGTAAGAAATTTACCCTATTATGATGGTTTAACTCACGTACATAAGTTTTTGGATGTGCTTGAACGAGAGGTCCCTGAGGATCACTTCTTCCAAGCGTTATATTTGGTGTTGTGCGCTACACCTACACGATGGTGGGGTATGAACAAAGATAGCTTTGATAAATGGCGTGATTACAGGAGGATGATGAGGTTGTTATTTGGTCATCCAAAAATTCAACTCACCGAGAAATATGACGGGAGAAATGATCCGTGCGATCATTTAGCAAAGTGGACTAAAGTTTATGGAATGGAGCCATAGTCGGAGTGGGTGCACTTACCCTATCATACTTTGGATAAAATTCCTATGAATTGGTATCTTGAAATGGAGCTCCGCCATGGCACCATGGAGTGGGATATATTAAGGGAAGGATTCTTAATGACCTTTAGCTTTGAAGATGGGTTCGAATGCATTGATGGTGCGATACAAGAGATTAAGGCAGTGATCTTCAGAATACTGAAAGATCCTTTGGAGTTGATTCGGCAAGATATGAGAACCTAGTTGCACCATGCACTCGAATGTGATAATGTGACTGCTGAGGGGGAGGATGAAGATCTAAGAAATATAAATATTCCAGTGGTAGAAGGCCATCATGAGGTCGAACGACCGCAACTATAAAACACAGAAATCAACGTGTCGTTGGAAACCAAACAAGTAAACATTGATACTGAAGGAAAGCCAAAATTTGTAAAGATTGGAGATTATTGGGATGATGCCACAGTGGATAATGTTGTTGAGCTACTTCATGAATACCAAGATCATTTTCCCACCATGTTTTCGGACCTAAAGGGCATCATAAGTGACTTGGGTGTGTTGAAAATCACTTTGAAACCAGACGTTGTATCACCTTAATCCCAAATACAAGGAAAAGGCCTGCTTCGAGTTGGATAAGATGTTAGAAGCACACATCATCGCACCGGTGGAAGAATCTAATTGGGTGAGCACAATGGTGGTTCAAGAGAAGAAATAGAAGGGAGAGATAAGGATTTTCATAGATCTAAGGAATCTTAATGATGCCTGCATCCATGATCCTTTTCCAACAACGTTTACTGATGAGTCATTGGAAAACGTTGCATGGCAGTAGGCCTACTCGTTGACTAATGGCTTTTTGAGGTACCATCAAATTAAGATCACGCTAGAAGATAGGAGCAAAACAAACTTCATGACTGAATGGGGTTGTTTTCAATATACTTTCATGCCATTTAGACTTAAGAAGGTGTATGTCATATTTCCTCACATAGTTATAACAACATTTAAGGAGTTTATTCATAAGTTATTGGAGGTGTATTTTGATGATTGGCTGGTGTTTGGTCTAGTAAAATTCCATGTAGCAAGTTTGCGCTTGATGTTGGATATGTACCACAAGTACCAAATCACGTTGAACCTAAAGAAGTCTCTATTCTATGTCCCCTTAGGGATTTTTTTGGGTCATGTGGTGTGCAAGCAAGGGTTGACGGTGGACCTTGCTAAGATCATGGTGATAGTAAATTTGGAGGCCCCAAGAAGTTTCAAACAGTTGCATGCAACTCTCAAACACATAAGATACTACAGAAAGTTCATCAAGGCTTATGCTCAGATTACCGTGCCCAAGGAGAAGCTACTTAAGGAGGATGCTACATTCTATTGCGATGAAGATTGTTAGCCCAGTTTGGATGTATTGAAGGAGAAGATGGTTACCGCACTAATTTTGGTCTTCCCGAATTGGAAAAAGGAATTCCATGTGCATGTTGATGCCTCTTGCATTGTGTTGGAAGCAATAATAACACAATCCGGTGAGGGTGAGATGAACCACCCTATAGCCTTCGTGAGGAGGAAAGGCAGAGATTAATTACTCAACAACGAAGCACAAAGGATTATCTATGGTATACGTGCTTCAAAAGTTTAGGCATTGCTTCTTCGGAGGACATTTCGAAATGTACACAGATCATTCTACCTTGAAATACCTGGTCAATAAGCTTGTGTTGTTAGGCAAGATCCATTGATGGTTGCTGCTATTCCAGGAGTATGACTTTGAGGTGATTATGAAGCTAGGGAGGTTGAATGCAGGACTTGATCATCTTTCATGGATTGAGGTAGGAGAGGAGCCTATCAATTTAGAGGAAGGGTTGCCCAATGCACAAATCCTCACAGTGCACGTATCAGATAACCACTTTACAGATATTGTACACTTTTTGACTATAGGGATGGCACTAGAATGATATAATAGTCAACAAAAGAAGGAACTAGTAGTGCGCATGGTGGATTTCTTGATTATTGTAGGACATTTGTTTAAGATGGGTGCAGACGAAATATTGTGACGATATGTGCCTGATTTTGAATGGATTATCATCATCACTAAAGCTCATGGAGGGGCGACAGGAAGACATTATGCAGGAACAATGACAATGCCGAAGATTTTACGTGCATAATTATGGTGGCCTACGTTGCATAAGATTCTAAAGCATATTGTAGGGCATGATATGCATGTCAATGAATGGGCAAACCATCACAGAGGGACAAGCTACCACTCAATCCTTAAGTATCATCACAGCCATTTGAAAAATGGGCAATTTATTTTGTTGGTCCCATTTAAGCCCCATGAAAGTAGGTGCATGCTATATCATCGCTGCAACTAAGCATCTAACTAGATGGGTGCAGACACAACTAATGAGGGATTGTAAAGGGGCTACATCAACAAAGTTGTTGTTTGAGTATGTGTTAACCAGATTTGGTTGCCCAAAAACATTGATAAGTGATCAGGGTACACACTTCGTAAACGAAATGATTAGTGCGTTGAATGAAGAATTCCAGGTTTATGATCAGAAGAGCACACTGTATCATCCTCAAGCTAATGGAATATTTGAGGCCTTTAATAATATTTTGGAAAATGCGCTGATGAAGATTTCTAATGCACAACGAATGATTGGGATGTGCGCATACCTGTAGTGCTATGGGCATACGAGACTACTTGAAAAAAGATGACATGACAAACAGCTTTTATATTGGTATATGGTGTAGAAGTTGTGATGCCTCTAGAATATATCATGCCTAGGCTACGCATAGCGGCTTTCATAGGTATGGCAGATCATGAAGCCTTGGAAGAATGGCTCGCACAAATGATGGAGCTTGAAGAAGATATATTCTTGACTGGATTCCATTAGGAAGTACAAAAGGAGTGTGAAAAAGCATGGCATGGTTGACACATCACGTTGCATACGTTCAAAGTAAATGATCTAGCTTTATTATATGATAGAAAGTTCACTAAGTTTCTAGGAAAATTTTAGATGGATTGGCTTCGCACATATGTTATCAAAGAGGTTATGGATGGAGGTACAGTTCATCTCGTGAAGCCAAATTGATAACCTTTTACGGGAAGGGTGAGTGTGTTAAGAAATTTACTGCATAACATAAATAGTTACTGAGAGGAATAAATATAAAAATAACAAGCAACAACCATAAACACATAAACACAAATGTTTATCCAGGAAAACCCAAAATTGGGGAAAAACCCAACTTAATAAGATCTTATTAGCGTTGGCCAAAACCCTGGCCAATCTGACCAAGTGAGCCTTCACCGCTCACCTCCAGGTCTTGCATTACTATGAAGTCCTTCAAGCCTTTTATAAGCTCAATTACATATAATACCATGAGCAGAATACTATGGGTGCACGATACCATGTGCCCCAAAACCATCACTGTTTAACCTGGTCAACTTTGACTCTATCCTGAGTCAAGTTTACCTAACAATTCCCCCCTTAAACTTGAATTGGGGTTCCTTGACTAACTCCAGCCAAACCTGCTAAGTGAGACAATCCCGCTCACTCTAGCCCTTACCCCCCTTAGAGTTTTTACCCGGGGTATTGTTAACCCAACATCCCCCCTATCACCTAGGTCTAACCAGATTTTACTGGTGATCACTGAGGGGTACACATGCCTTACCAGGTCTTACAGTAGTATGCCCATTCATTAAATTTTTTTGTTTATTACTGCTACGATTCTGATCCATCCTCTCTCAATTTCATTTGCTCAAAAACTTCTACAAAACCGCCCCAACTGCGAGCCCAAAGAGAACCTCATAGATTCTAGCATCGGTGGCCTCACGTAGCAGAAAACGAACAATTTTCGAAGCCGCATGAACAATTTTCTTCTGCTGACCTACATGCAGCCCACACCTACTCCATCTTTCAACATGGCATAAAATACACAGGAAATATCCCTTATCGATTCCCTATGAAAAAAGCTCCGAACAAAATCAGCCTTGAATTTTAATATTACCAAAGGTATCTCTCAACCTTCTTTAAATAGCCGCATGAATCCCGAACAATTCGTCAACATGTTCCAAACCAGTAAGTATCGCAAATGCACTGCGATCCATAGCAGTTACGGCACTATCTTCCGCACATTCTCCTCGAGGTTCTTCCGCATACGATTGTTCCACCATTAATTTCCAGACCCAGATCTGTAAAAAAAAAAAAGGCTGCATTGATCTCATCAGGCACTATAAACCCCTGACATCAAAGAATCCCTTTGAAGCCAATATTTGGCTCTAATATGAGTTGTTAAGAAATTCACTGCATAACATAAATAATTACTGAGAGGAATAAATATAAAAATAACTAGCAACAACA
The DNA here is from genome assembly GCA_031772625.1 of Pinus tabuliformis. Taxonomy (NCBI): domain Eukaryota; kingdom Viridiplantae; phylum Streptophyta; class Pinopsida; order Pinales; family Pinaceae; genus Pinus; species Pinus tabuliformis. The sequence continues at coordinate 896,859,727 of CM062816.1, read as the reverse complement.
ATAAACACATAAACACGAATGTTTATCCAGGAAAACCCCAAATCTGGGGAAAAACCCAACTTAATAAGATCTTATTAGCGTTGGCCAAAACCCTGGCCAATCCGACCAAGTGAGCCTTCACCGCTCACCTCCAGGTCTTGCATTACAATGAAGTCCTTCCAGCCTTTTATAAGCTCCATTACATATAATACCACGGACAGAATACTATGGGTGGACAATACCATGTGCCCCAAAACCATCACTGTTTAACCTGGTCAACTTTGACTCTATCCTGAGTCAAGTTTACCTAACAGAATGGAAGCAGATTAAAACCATCTACGAGGGATCGTGCCAATGACTATATGATAGCATGATAATCTTAGTGCTCCAGTAGTTTTGAGGTACCGTAGGACTATAAACTACACTGCCAGGATTGGAGGACTCCACGATAGGGAGGCTGTGTAGAAAATGGTGAAGTTACAGTATAAGAAGCTGCGTGAAGGGTGTTGCGCTATGAAGGGAGTTTTCGTGTAGCACATCAGAAAAGTGACCATTCGAGTCACTATTTATGATTTGACAGACATAATATGGTTAAGAGGAGCGGGCTAGCGATATTTAAGGCCAAACATCTTTGAAGATCTACCACTAAAAAATAATATTAATGATCGAATTTTGGGGGGAATGGTCAGATTTGAATTCAAAAACCCTTATAAATTATGGGTGTTGTCACAACAGAGAACACTTTGCACCATTAGAGTTTTTGAGTTGTCCAGTCTGTTGCTTATGAGCCACTTTTTCTTTGAGTTTTTGGTCATGAGCCCTGCATTTTCCAATTTACCAGAGTTGAATCAGAAGTTCATCCTTGACACCATGTTAGGACCAAGCTCTACTGAGATTGTGAGCATTGGGAGAGATGTCGCATCTGAAGGAGCTTCTCTAGAGGTGGTGAATATGGAAGCTCTGGCTCCTCTGCCTATGACACCACAGTCATTTAGGTCGAAGCTTACCCCTCGTAGAGAAACCCAAAAGCCGAAGAAGGATAAGTAGAAGAACCTTGTTCCAGTCCACGAATCTCCCAGGAAACATTCTATAACTCAAAAGAAGAAGAAACATTAGCAGCTCAAGAAGGTTGTCGATTTGGAAGTCAAGGAATGACAGGGCACCAAGGATATAGACATTGAGGGAATGGAGCCCATTTCAAAGTTTCCAAACTATATCCCTCCATGCAAGGGGAAAACAAAGGTCACCAAGGACCTAGACTCAGATAAGTTTGTCATCTCTACACCCCTGTTGCCAGAGCAGGTCCCCTTTGAACATTCATGCCTTGCGCGGATCCCCCTGGTGAATATGGAAGAGTGGGACCTGGCATACCATGAATGGTTTCGTTACCTCATGAGAACAAATTATATGAAGTCTGTCTATCACCCAGACTCAGGTGTCACTTAGTTAGAAACAATGGAATGGATTTACGGAGTGGAGAATTTTATGTTGCTGAACCTCTTGTGGGTACCCCACTTTCACCATACCACTATCAACATGACCTGTGTGCGTCAGGTACTTACTCTAGTAAATGATGGGTGCTTATGGCTAGGAGGGCCTATAACCATCACTGACATGCTCATGCATAGGATCAGGCACCTCCCACATGAGGGTTTGAATTAGGCCAAGGAGTTTGGCAGAAAGGTAGGAGAAAAATATTTGGAAGATAAGATGAAAAAGGAGTTTATGCTTGTAAAAGAGCACGTAGATATTCAATGATGTCTATCAACAATCCCACAGTGTAGATTTCCACACAAATCCTAGTAGGAAAGGTAATGAGGATTGTTGCGCGGACGAAGTTCTAGCACCCGTGGTCTCTTTAGCTACACAATGTGCGAAGGGTGTGCAATTTAACTGGTCAAGGTACATATGCAACAAATTCCTCGCAAATTTCCACGAGGTTCAGGATGAGACCAATCCGTTCCACTATGTGTGGCTTTTGCTGTCCATTGTGTCGGTCACATGGCAGCTGCGGGAGGACAACTAGTTTCCTTTGCTAAAGGAAGGAATGCCAGACACCACATAGTTCCCATCACTCTGGGCCACAAAGGACCCTACACAGCTAACAGTGATGAAGATCTTTTGGGTCCTGATGGAGTTGAGCGTTTGCATGGCCATTAATCAATGGCTTAGGTTGTCCCCAGCCTTGTATGAGAAGTTGTCAGTGTATGTCGCATTCAAAGCTAACTTCCGCCACATCTACATTGAGGTGCAAAAGGACCTACATCAAAAATTCTATGATTTACCATACTTGGCCACAGATCATGAGATATAGGAGGTCATCAAGCGATGGCTAATAGAATGGCACACCCCAGCAGATCTAGATGCCGAAACTAATAAGGGCATGGGTAGCTCGGCTGAAAAGAAAAGGAAGGATGCAACAAAGTAGGCTACACAGAAGTTGGTCACCCAGTAGAATAAAGAAGCCACAGAGAAGGCTCATATGGAAAAGGAGTGTGCTACTAAGGAGTAGGCCAAGGAAGAGCAGCGCGAATCATAGAGAAACGGTAAATCCCCTTCACCCATGACAAAGGATGAAGAACAATCTGAATAGGGTGGCAGAGGAGATGAGCACTATATCACCCCATTTCAGCTGAGGAAGCACATACAGGAGCAACGTGAGGGTCCACACAAGAAGAAAAAGTCAGACAAAACATAGGTTAATCCCATGATTTGACGGAGGGCGATCTCGATGGGATCAACAAAAAAGTTTGGGATACTACAACTGAGTTACTACAACAATTCAAGAAATAGTACATGCAGATGCTGGGGAGCATCCAGAAGGATTTGCATGAGCTACAGATCTAAACTAGCAAAATACAGGTGGGTGTAGGTCAAGCGAGCGGAGCATAAGTGCACCTACCACCAGGGACAAGTCAGGTTGTAAAATTGGTAAGGACATTGGACCTTCACACAATTTCTTTACCAAAAGGGTCCTTATGCATAGAATTGGCAGATGACCGAGTCATCTTAAGTACTCTTAAGGACATCACGCTAAAAATTGCAACACTTCGCAATGAAATTCTTCATGCGCTGCAGGTAGGGGTGACAAAGGAATTAAGAGATCGGGAGTAGCGTGCTCTCAATTTGATCAGCGAATACAGGGTGAAAAACAAACATATGTTCACCGAGAAAACACATTCATTAAAAGAAAAAGAAACAATGTAGGCACAGAGTTCCATAATGGAGGTTGCGATACAAGAGGCACGTAAAACAATGTCAGAGATGTACATCCCAAAGGATGCAGAACCAAAAGCTAAGATCTGGAAATTAGCTGGAGGAGTACATATGGCTAAGGCAGAAGGTGGGTGAGTTGAATTCAAAGATAATATGAATATCATAGAACTACAACTCAAATTACAGCCTACAACTCTGCTTGAGGTCAGGGAGAACTGCAGAGCTGCCATCAAGGAAGGGATGACCACTTTGGATGCTGTAGTCGTTGACTGCATGGCCTCGTTTGAACAGGAAATGGAGTTGGTCATGACTCTACAGGAAGAACCAAATCTACAGATATTGAATATAGAGATTCATGAGCTCCAGAAGTAGTACGATGAGGTCAGGGAAATGGCGCAGTCAATTACTACAACAAAGTGCCTCACCAAGTTGCAGGAGGGGAAGAAACTCCTCACACAGGTAGAAAAAACTCAGAAGAAGGAAGTTGTTCTTAAGGCTAGATTGGGACCTTGGTTAGAAGAATCTTACCAAGTATCAACTAACATTCAGGAGAAGTTGATGGGCTTACAACAAAAAAAACAAATGATGAAGCTGGCCATGGAAGGACCAACTACAGAGTAACTCATCGAAGAAGTCAAGCAAGTAGTTACATATAATGCTGCCAAGGTAGCAGTTGTGCAGGTGGAGCTTAGGAATGTCTACAACAAGATCATCATGCTAGGCAAGTGACTCGACGGTGATTCATGACCTTTGTGTTGGGGTCCTATTGGGATGGGGTCCATTGGGGTAGTTTTGGGGTTAAAAACCCAAGTTTTAATGTAAATTTTGGAAAAAAGATATAAATTCTTTGCAATTTGTGTATGAGGAGTGCATCGTGAGTTAGGAGTCAAAAGGTGTTTTAACCCATTGTCTATGGAAAGTCGAGTTGGTTTTGAGATGTACGCATGGTCCGCAGACCATGGGATTGTATGTAACAAGCTATAAATAGGTGTGTCTTAAGAAATTCCAAGGCATGCTTATGTCTATGTCTAAGGAAAAGGGCAAGTAAATAGCAGGTAGATAGAAGGGAAAATGGTCCGTAGCTGAGTGTGCGCGGGCATAGAGTAGATTCTGCAGTTGAGTGCACGGACCCCTGCAGCTGAGTGCGCAGGGCAGTTTTGAGTCTCTAAACTCATATTGAAGATCAATAAAGAAGATTGTTGGAGAGATTCACATGTTTATATGTTCAGTTTTGCTATTTATGTATGTGATATATGATGTGATTGAATAATGTATTTATGAAATAATGATGTATTGACACACGACTCTATTGGATAATTCTTATTAACAGTGTGCAATGCATGTTAAGTAATTACGCGAAGATTATACTACATTATGTTATGTTTACTCAATACTTATGTAGGTCTGTGTGAAATCAGATATAGTGTTTTTTATGGTGTGTGTAAGTGGATGATTCATCTGTTAAGGGTCCATAAAGACCTATCGTAGACCTTCACAAACATTTAGAGGACGCTTAAAGGAAGTTTCAATGCCGAGCCCTAGTGGCTTATAGATCTGCGTGAAGGTAGATCTAGGGCAATAAAAGACATCACACTAATCTCTGGATGTGGAAACACGGTTCCAACATCCCCCCATACTACTCCGGGTGAGACTTTAGCCTGCACTACGCGGGTCGATGCCGAAAGGTCCAATAGTGTAGGGTTTTTTTGGGCACAATTAACTATGAACTTGGGTCAGGACCCACTAAGCCAACACTAGGAAAATAGTTACAAGATCATAGATACATGAAAAGCATAGTGCTTCTATGAATATGTGATGTGTAAACAATGATATACCGTTTTCTAGATCTTATGCAAGAGATTTACAATTCAAACATGACTGGTTTTGTCTCACAAATGAGATCCAAAATCCACACTTGATGTTCCAATTGAGGTAGTAGAAGCATAACCAAATTAATGACAAGATTATAAGAGGTCTGCACCTAATGTCCCAATTGATGTAGGAGAAACTAAACCAAAATAATGACAAGATGCTAAGATGCCTGAAACTTTCTCTAGATCTAAAATACCAAAAAGATACTAAGTAAAATATGCACATTCTACATTGAGCACCTTTCCTACTTTAGTCATCATCTTATACAAAATTTGAATCACCGATCTTAACTTCATCATCACCTTCATCATTGCTCTCACTCAAGGAATACTGCACACGCGTTGGAGTCGCTTTATGCGGCCTATTTCAGCCAACTATATTTCGAGCTTCGTTAACTTCTTCAGGATTGTTGGGTGAAGATGTAGCAGAGCCATTTGCACCAAGAGGAATTGTATCACTCTCATGCGTCAAATTTGACATTACTGATCTGTTTTTCTTTTTGAAAGGAGATGGTCTCATTTTTCTCACTTTTTTCTCAAGGGATTTATTGTAAGATGATGGTTGTACATTTGCACAACATCAACAAACTCGTCAACAAAAGTAGGCTTCAACATTTCATCAATCAACTTTTGTCCCTGGGTTGGCCTTTTGGGTCCTCTCTTTCTAGTTACAGGGAAAGTAGTTGTAGAATTAGATTTTTTAGGCTTTGTTTTCGTGGGCTTGGAGGCCTTATCAGCAACAGGATTCTTTGACCCCTGCCTAGGAATTGTAGGTTTTAACCCTGTACATAAATTACCTGCATACAAATTATAAAACACAGAAAATAAACAATGTGAGAGCATAACACATAAAACACATATACAAAGAGATTTTCCCCTTATTCCCAAAATCAGGACTACCAGCTTGATTTTTCATTATATTCCTTTCAATGTTACAATACATATATATACACGTTGAAGCATCCAATACCGTGGACCAAAAACCATCGCATCCAAAACCATGGACCAAAAAACCATAGGTAGGTTTGTCCAACCTAATATAGGGTCCAAAAATAAATTTTCTCAGGGTGCTGCCCTAGACCCCGTAGAGGGGGGCTACCCACCCCCCTCAAACCCCCTATGACCCGCCTGTTGCACAACAAAGGAGGGGTTCTAGCCCCCCTCTAACACCCCAGTTCACTACGTAGGTTAGTCGTGGAAGGAATATAACACAACCCAACATTCTCCCACTTGTTGTTTTCTTTCCACAGGGGGCCACAGGAGAGCTTAGTCATTTTTACAGCCCTAAAATGCCCATTATTTCTCTACACCAAGAGAACTTCTTAGAGATCATAGATTTTGTGAATGCATCTACAGTATTCTTCAAAGTGTCCACCTTTACCAGCAACACATTTTTGTCTTCTATCATATCCCTCAAAAAGTGATACTGAACATCAATGTTCTTTGTCTTTGAATGGTAAGCACAGTTCTTCGCCAAGAAAATTGAACTTTGGCTGTCATAGTCTATCCTTATAGCCCCCTGTATTAACCCCGTACCTGAACACAATCTCTACAACCAAACTGCTTCCTTTCTTGCATGAGTGGCTTCAATGTATTCTACCTATGTAGTTGATAGTGCCACTACAGATTGTTTCTTACTCATCCAACTGACTGCACCTCCAAATAGGTTAAACACATACCCACTTGTAGATCTTCTCTGATCCAAATCTCTAGCCCAGCCTACATCAACAAAGCCATGAATATCCAACACTATGTCCAATCCTGGTCTTCCTTGGTAGCAAAAACCATAATCACTACTGCCACGAAAATACCTTAAAATGCGCTTTACTACTGTCGAGTGCTCCTTCCCTAGTTTTGACGTAAACCTACTCAATACTGGTAGTGCATGTGCAATGTTTGGTCTAGTATAGACCATTGCATACATCAAGCTACTGACTGCACTTGCATATGGAACACAAGACATATTCTCTTCCTCTTCTTGAGTCTTAGGACACTGTTCAACATATAACTTTACACCTACAGGAATAGGAACCTTCACCATTTTACTATCCTGCATACTAAACCTCTACAGTATTCTCTCGGCATACTTCCTCTGGTTTAACCAAAGCTTCCTCTTTTCCTGATCTCTTTTAATTTTCATGCCCAAAATATAGTTTGCAGCACCAAGATCTTTCATGTCAAATTTGGACGACAATTGGGTCTTCAAATCCTCGATAATTTCTTTGTCATTTCCAACTAGCAACATATCATCCACATACAAGACCAGATAAATAACACAGTCACAAATTAATTTAAAATACACACAGTGATCTACTTTGATTTTGGTGAAGCCAAGTCCCCGTATAAATGTATCAAATTTCTGATACCACTAAAAAAGGTGATTGTTTTAATCCATACAGAGACTTCTTTAACTTGCATACTAGTTCTTTCTTACCCATCACCGCAAAGCCTTTAGATTGCTTCATGTTGATCTCCTCTTCCAAATCCTCGTGAAGAAATGATGTCTTCACATCCACCTGTTCTACCTCAAAATCAAAAGCAATAGAAATAGATAAAAGTAACCTAATAGAAGTTACCTTGGCAACAAGAGAAAAAATATCACCAAAATCAATTCCTGGCACCTGGAAATAACCTTTTGCTACCAAACGAGCTTTGTATTTCTCCACCTTTCCTTCTGCATTTGTCTTCTTCTTGAACACCCATTTACTGCCAATGGGTTTCCTTCCAGTCAGCAACTCCACCAGATCCCAAACCTCATTTTTGCGCAAAGATGCCATTTCATCAACCATGGCCTCTTTCCAGAGTTTTCCATCCTCCAAATATATTGCTTCTTTCACAGCTCTGGGATCATCATCAGTAATAGATAAGGCTAAATTTGAATATAAAGAAAATGGACTATTCCTTTCTGGTTTCCTTCTTTCTCGAACTGATCTTCTCACACACGGAGTTTGGGGCTCTTCATCTTCTGATTCCTTATCTGTTGTAGAGTCTGATTCCTCCTCCTTTAGCTCAAACTCTATCTTCTCAGGTTCCTTTGGTTGGACTTCATGTTTAATAACATCTTTCACCTCTCTGAACACCACATCTTGGCTTTACACAACCTTCCTTGTTGCTGGGTTCCAAAACTTATAACCCTTTAAACCATCCTTATACCCAATAAAGATGCACTTTTTAGATTTACTATCCAACTTGGTTCGCTTCTCCTTTGGAACATGTACATATGCATCACATCCAAATACCCTCAGATGTGAAATAGAGGATTTCTTATACCTCTTGTGGTGTCCTATCCTCCAACTGTGATGAAGGTGATCTATTGACCAGGTAATTGCTGTCTCCACCGCCTCTACCCAAAATTCCTATCCTAACTTGGTAGCACCGAGCATGCTTCTTGCCCTGTCCATCAATGTCTTGTTCATTCTTTCTACAACTCCATTTTGCTGAGGTGTATATGGAGTAGTCTTTTTCCATGATATACCATACTTCTTACAGAATTCTTCAAATTCCTTATTGCAAAACTCTCCACCATTATCTATCCTCAACACCTTTATCTTCTTCTCTATCTGGTTTTCCACCAGAGCCTTAAATTCTTTAAACCTAACAAAGACTTCAGATTTGTTCTTAAGGAAATATACCCACGTATTCCTTGAGAAGTCATCTATAAATGATACATAGTACACAAACTTACCCAGTGATGGAACCTTCACAGGTCCAAACACATCACTGTGCACAAGCTCTAATATATGTTTCACCCTCTTACCACCAAAGGGGAAACTCACCTGATCTTGCTTCCCATATACACAATTTTCATAAAAATCAAAATCCAGAGAGCTATTACTCATACCTTCTACCAAAACTTTACCATGAAGTATTCGAAGGCCCTTCTCTCCTATATGTCTAAGCCTTTGATGCCACAACATGGTCTTCTCTCCAAAGACTACTATATTTTCTGCTTCACTTTCAGGAACCACAGAATTGTTGCACCCATCAACAACAGTGCTACCTTGTAGCTTATACAGAGTTCTAGTCCAAACTCCTTGCATCAATACCAGTTCTCCCTGAACCATCTTGCAGGTATCCTTCTCAAACACTGTTTTTACACCTGCATGATCCACCTTGCTTACAGAAATCATATTTCTGGATAACGCAGGAATATGCAGAACACTCGGAAGTGTTTTAACCCTTCCACCTTACAACTTAAATTTTACTTTTCTGCGACCACCAATTCTAGCCTTCCTATCATCCCCTAAGAAGACATCACCACCATCGTATTTATCATACTCAAAAAATCACTCTTTATGGGGAGTGAAGTGAAAGGATGCACCTGAGTCAATCAACCATGCCTCATGATCTACATGTGTACCTGAAGAAGCCAAGTACACATCCCCACCTTCATCTAAGGCAATTTTCACCTCTGTAGAAGAAGCATCATCAGATCCCTTTCCTTTTTCAGGAGCTTTAGATTTATAATCCCTTTTGTAGTGCCCTTCCTTTCTGCATTTCCAACACACTACCTTTACAAGTTTTTTGGGAGTTTTAGATCTCCCACTCAATGACTTATTTTTGTTTCTATTCTAGGACCGTCCTCATACAGACAAGGCATCACCATTCTGGCTCTCCATACTTTTTCGTCTCATCTCCTGCATTAGCAAGGATGAGATTATTTCATCAAACTACAATGCAGTTGCATTGCCACCTATTGCAATAACCAGACTATCCCACAAATCTGGTAGAGAACACAAAAAACTAATGCACTTATCTTCATCTTAAATTTTGATATCAATAGACGCTAACTAACTTACCACCGTATTAAATGCATTCAGATGCTTTGTCATCGAGTCTCCATCTTTCATCCTTAGGTTATACAAATTTTTTCATAGGAAAAATTTATTCACTAGAGACTTAGATTGGTACAAAGTCCCTAACTTGTCCCACAAAGCCTTCATTGTAGCTTCCCCTAATACATCCAGAAATACTTAATCTGAGACACACAATCGTATTGTGCTCTTTGCCTTCCGATCCAACTTCTTCCATTCCTCATCGGACACTCCCGTTGGTTTAGAACCTAGGTCTACCACGATCCACTGATCTTTATCCACCAACAGATCCTCCATCTTGAGTTTCCATAACTCAAAAATCTAACCATTAAATTTAGCGATCTCTATCTTTCCACTGCTCGCCATCTTCTTTCACCACCAGAATCCATCCCGCAAATCTCCGACTGAACAGGGTCTCCCACATGCCCGAGCGAAACCCCTCAGCAACAAAGGTGTCTCCTTGAAGCCAAAAAAGCTTTCATACCAAATGTATGCTTTAACCCGATACAAAAAAAATTACCTGCATATGAATTCTAAAACGCAGAAAATAAACAATGCGAGACCATAACACATAAAACACATATACACAGAGATTTTCCCCTGGATCCCAAAATTGGGACTACCAGCTTGATTTTTCATTATATTCCTTTCAATGTTACAATACATACTTATACATGCCGAAGCATCCAATATCATGGACCGAAAACCATCACATCCAAAACCATGGACCAAAAAACCATATGTAGGTTTTCCCAACCTAATATAGGGTCAAAAAAAAAAAATCTTGGGTCGCTACCCCGAACCCTGTAGAGGGGGGCTACCCGCCCCCCTCACACCCCCCTATGACTCCCCAATGCGCAATCGGTGCAACGAAGGGGAGGCTCTGCCCCCCCTATAACACAACCCAACAAGGAATGGATTCCTCATACTGAGTGTCATCATCTTCATCAATGCCAAAAGCAAAATCACCATCACTAGAAATAGTGGTCTTCTTTGTTCTCACATTGCGAGTCTTCCCTTTTTCACTAGCCTTCCTTGATTGTTTCTCTCCCTTCTCTTCATTTTATTCTTCTTTGGTAATGGTTTCCAGTGTATCATATTCATCTGACATCTCAACTTAGATAATGGAATCATTTTTTTCTGTCTAGTGGTCTCTTTATTCTTTGGTTTAGAATCTTCAGTTGGTGAAATTTTTTTGCTTCCCTGACCCTCAACAACTACAAATTTCAAAAACACAAGCACTCAGATTATGGAATGAAAATTTATTTTATAATATACTGAAGTGATCAAATAACAAAAGTTCTCTCTTCAGTAAATAACAATTGCTACAGAAAAAATATGATGAGGAACCTCATTGATTTGCTGATAAGCCATGGTTATAAGATGCCAACCGATCCTGCAGGCTGGTATCTAATTCATCATCCTCATCGCTTTCCACTTCCTGAAAAGATCCAATTCACATCATCCATGTTAAACAACAACATAAATTGGATCCTAGGGAAATAAATAGAAAGTAACTTAAACAAACCATTTGTTTTTTCGCAGCCCCTTTCTTGCCGCCTCCACGCTTGGGTTTCGCAATTTCTGCAGATAGATGCCAGGCATACGTAAAAAAAATTCAACCACAGGGATGACATTTATAACAGTGAATTTCAATCGCAGTTGATTAAAAACAGCATTACCATTCTGTGCATTAGTTGTAGTAAGAGAGGCAGTGGATGCCTGATTGTTGGTGGTTGATTGAGAATCAATATGTTTAGTACTTACAAATTTTTTTGGTATATTTTCTCTAGTATTTTCCTACTTGTCCGAAGATTATGAAAGCATAATTTCCCATGTTACTGAATTCATATTGATTATCCTTGGCCTCTTGCAGTTCTTAAGCCTACAAAATTTACGAACAAGTGAGAAACCAAATATAACAACTCATTTATCAGACATGAGGAATCACATAGATTTGGAACTACCAAAAGTGTCAAAATATGGGGAACATACATCAAAATTATTTGTAAAGGCATCCAAGCCTTTGGATCATAGATATTTGGGTGTTTCCTTTTTAATCTCCTCAACACCACCCTCAAGCTTGTCTCACTCACCACATAATTGTTGTATTTTTTATAAAGTCAGTGTTCCTATTTCCATGGAAAGAAGATACTCATATTATCTAGCATGGACACCCTTTATTGTCTCAATGTTGTCTTCAAGAGACTCTTCATCATCTTCTATTGCTCCAACAATAGCTACCTCAACAGGTTTCCCCTTCTTTGGGAATGGAGTGAAACCTATGTTCTTCAATTCAAGCAACAACTCTACATGTTTCTTGTTGCTCACTATGATTTATCCATTTACAGCCCCTAGTATGAATCTAAATTTGTTTTGTAATTTTAAGAAATCAATATGAAGGTTGTCTAATTGGACTTTCTAAATTCACAATTTCAATTCAATGTTAAAAGCGTTCATCCCAAAATTTTGATGTTCATTATATGAAACAAAAACACAATTTGTTGGGCTTTCAAAATTTCAATCGAAGTCATATTTTGAATATTCATTTACAAAACAACTTCTTGGACTCAAATTACTAAGCATTTAATACAAACATATAGCAAAAATAGCAAGGCAACAAAATCCAATTGGTAAAAGGGAAACAAAGAGGTAGATAGAGAAATGGCAGAAAACAAAAGTGTTGGTAATGGTAAGCCAGAAAGATGGCCCTGGCTAAAGAGGATAGTAAAGAAAAACCCTACCTTTCTATTTTCATAGAATTCCAGTCGGATATGATAGAAGTCCTCCAGAACTACAAGTTTATGAGGTAATCCCATTTAGAACTATTCTTTAACTCATACATTTAAATACAAGATTGAAACCTGCCAAAAAACTAAATAATGATGAATTTTAGGAATGTATCTTGTTTAGGGGTTTGATATTTATGAATGTATCCCTTTCAGTCAAAAGGATGCATGTTACTTGAACTGATTGAGGTATTTACTTCCACACTTTTCATTTCCATTCTATTTTTCCATTATGAGATATTTACTCTCACAAAGAAATAAAAATATCATAGCATGGTCATCTACAGTTGGAATAGTGGTCTCCACTCCATTAAATTGGCTATTTTCCTTGAAGTGGAATATGGGCTTCACAATGGCACTAATCTCACTAGACATTGGGTGGTGGATACGTGATATTATCCAATTCCTCGATATTACCTATGGAGGGTGTCCACTCACATGGATTAGATTTTCATGGGAAACATTTTGTGAAATTTGGCCATTTATAAAACTATTTGGTGCATCTAGTGTCATGATATGGTAAGCGATTTTGACCTTTTGATTTTTTGTTTTTTCAAAAAGAAAAAAACACTTGCTTTCATTAAATAAAAAATTACCATTCCACGGATTTCTCTTCTATTTCATTTTATCACTACTAACCATTCATTAGATCTAACATTTTCCATTCTAGGATCCTATCTCTATTTTGGATCCTCTGCCTTTTTTCAAGAGGAAAAACACACCATCTTATATAAAAAATAAAAGGATGGTTACAAGGCATGGATTTATATTACATTGAAAAGATTTTGTGGCAAAGAGATTTCCTAAGGCAGTTAGCAGAAACTCCCAAAAACAAACTGCTATATAGCAAAAAGTAAAACAAAGATAGAATATAGATCGAACATAGTAGAGCTATTGTATCAAAGTAAAACCAGATCCACGTCCAAAATTCAAACAAGAAGAAATCTAGTCGAAAGCATGAGGCAGAGAGTAGCAACAAGAGACAACCCCATCAAACCAAAAACATTGGGGGTCATCCTCTCTCTATCTTGCTCTTACATAAAATAACTCTCAATTTTACTATGTGGCTTCTATCTCTCCAGAAGGATCCTGCAAGTCTTAGACACTTCGAAAAAAAACTAAACCATCACTTAGATAACATAAAGTTTCTATCCTTCATATCTTAATAGTCCCTTAATGAAGGAATGAACCATTTTCAAAAACTAAAAATTTGATCATTTTTGGATGGATCCTACATCCCTCCTTTGATAGTCTATCTGCCACATAGTTTTGTTCTCTATAGATATGTGTGAAGGATGTCCGATTGAAAGTACTAATCAACAATATTATCTTCTTCATCCAATTCTTTAGCATTGAAGAGATTTAATCACTTGTGAGTCTTCAAACATGACAATCTCATCGATAACAAACTTTAGCATAGAATAAATCTCCCCATAAAGTTAATAACTTTTCTTTGTTATTTGAACCCTATCTACTATACTAACAAAAATCAAATATCTCTAGCTTCACCATTATTCATTATGCATTGGGAATTCTAACGTTTTCCATTGTTTCCAATAGCTTGGAGATTTTCTATTACAAAATGTTACTTCTCCTGGTACCACAAATAAAGAACACATATGTTATTTTTAATGCACTCACTACTTGGTAAGAAAAATGACTTTAGATATCTTTATTTCATTTTTGATATGATACATAGAAAACCATTAACCTTAACTATGAAAAAATATGGAGGATTAATATACACTATGAATCAAATCAGTGTCCATTATGAAATGGGCATGTAGATTAGTGTCAACAGATCAAAACTCCACACATGAATCCAACTACTTTTTAGTATGATATCAGTATACAAAATGAAACAATCTTCTCTGGAAAACAACAAGTTCGCTTGAGAGGGGCTGAGATTTCAATTCCAATCATAGTTTTCTATTAGTTTTGTATTCCAAGCCACACATTGCTTGATAGGGGCATTAGAGCTCCATCCCAATCCTATAAAGTTTTTGACACAAGTAGTCACTTTTCATGTTTTAAGGAAAATATAAAACAAACACAATTTTCCAATCCAATTGAATTATAGTGGTTGATTTATGAATTACGGAGTAGGAACTTTCATTCGAGTTAAATTATATGGTATATGAATACCTTTCAACTTGAACACCAACCACCGGGAGTTGTGTATACCATTTGACTTTGATTTGGCAACCAGGTAATTCCTATAAACATTAAATTGCACATTTGTAGTCAAGAGTGATACAATAGAAACACCAACATGTCTTGAACCACACATTTGCATTCCTTTCGACTTTTCGATGCAGTCTAAGGGTCGCAACCAACTTGGAGCATAGAGTCCCAGTGGAGCCAAATTTTCTATACTTATCTCAATGACATATTCCTCTATTTACAAATTATGATTTTGGTGCTTCTTTTGGTTTTCCATAGTGATTTGGGTTATTTGTTTACAAACAACACTACAGTACAAGAGGTTATTGCCAAACTGGCCATATTGTTATCATGCACAATCATCCTCAACAATGTACAACCTGTTCTCACTAGTAAACTCCTTATTATCATAAGCTATTCCAATTTCTATTTCTTAATTTCCATGTGAATATTTTGGAGATGTTACGAAATTTAAAATTTTAGTTTTTTAATGAATTTATAGTCTTAGGCTAGAGATGAAATTATTTTCTTATTGATTTCTAAACTTGTATTTTTATTTCCAAACAGGTGTCGTAGTTGGATTAGGAAAATGGCATGTTGTTTCTTATGTAAAAATTATATTGTATTCTTTAATTGGTCTTCCATTTGGCCCCATATTAATCTTAACTAATTCTTAGAGCATGGAATGGAAACCAATTCTTAGAGCATGGACTGTGGTAGGTAGATTGGGGTTTTTTTATTATTAGATATCAGTAAGGGTTGAAGGTAGAACTAATTATAGATGTAGTGATTCCGTGAGCCAAAAAAATATCTTGGAAACCCTTTTGGCAGTGATTTTCTCTGAAAACCTTAGAGGAGTCGACTAGAAATCACTCATGAATGAAGAGAGGAATAACTTAACAAAAAGAGTGGCATATGCATTTACAAAAAAATAGTTAGGGTAAGATCAATTCTGGAAATTCAAGGACGATTAATAAAACCATACGTATAATATAATATATTTATATAATTTCTACCCTAGTTATAGGTGGAGGTGCAAGAATACACACATTTTCCTTTGACAAAATCTAGAAATTAGCAGAAGAAACTGACTAAGGACCTGGAATGTTGACCAAGCTCCAAGAAAAATCCTTGCTAAATGAACCCTTGTCATGAGAACACCTCAAAAGAAAAATGGTCAATCCTGTAGACAACCAAAACAAAAATTCGCTAAAAGAAACTCACTAGAGTGGTTCTATGGTGAAAAATATAGCGGTAAGTTTTACCTGTGTAAAATACCTGGAAGTTGTCATAACTCTGAAATGTTGCCCAAATATTAACCAATTCTTAGAGAGTGGAATATGGAATGTAAATTGGGAAACAAAATTAATAAATATTAGTAATGGTTGAAGGCATATTAACTATACACTGATATCGTGGACAGCTTACCAGCGACATTTAGTGGTGGAACTGTATCTAATCGTGTAGGGCAGCCTACTTGGTGGTGTAAACTCTGTCTTCCACCTTACTTCTACAAGGAAAGACCATATACTATTACTCTTCCCATCCAAATTTGTAGGTTAGTGACACCTCTAAAGAGTAGAGCATTGTGTTGTGTGAGGAGATTGTGTTCCGAGATAGCCATATTAAGTGAGGTGCTTTTGTAGCACTGTATATGCTTCACATAGAATAATCTTTAGCCATAACTAAGCTTTCAAGTTTTCCAAATCTATTACATCCACGTCTCCCCCTGAGCCTCCTTTGTTTTCAAGATAGTTTCAAATATTAGTTTTCTGTAATATTAGGACCTGAGTCTAGTCCAGAACTTGTAACTAGAGTTCCATTGGGTTCTCACTAGGTCATGAACTCTAAATGTAATTCATATTCGTGATCACAACATCTTATTCAGGTCTTCAAATTCTCGTCTCTCTCCAGCCACTCTTGTCCTCTGATCTGTGATACTCATGATGGGTGTAAAAGCATCTCTTTTGACTTTCTTGTAGCACTCTCTATTCTCATGTAGAAAATTTGTCGTCTCTTGTAGAAGCTTTGCTTCTCTTGTAGAAGCCATGTTTCTCTTATAGCATCTTTTCTTTCTATTGAGAGGCTACTTTTTTTTTGTCATTTAAGATCTAGAGGGATCTCCATAGGTCCCATTCTTTAGTGTTTTGCGTTCCTTCTTCTTCTTCTTCCATATTTTCTCCTTCCTTTTCCTCTTCTACTACTACTTCTTCTTCTTTCCTACCTCCATCACTCAATTCTGGTGTCTCTTCTTGTTGTGTTGTTTTAAGGGCTTTTGTTTCAACGAATGCCTCTTTTTAGTGAGAGAGGGAGAATAATGGTACCCCCTACCTTAGTGAAAGACTTCCTCTTCTCTTGTGTTTCCTTTCTTATGTGAGATAATAATTTTTTCGAAGGAATTTACTTTTATAGGGGTTTTCTACAGGATGTTTGTAACAAGAAAAATTATCTATGCAATTGTATGGAAAGTGAGGAGGGATAATACCACTTACCCTTCTCAAGATGACTTATTTATGTTAATGGGGGTCTGAGGAGATTCTCGGTCGTTTGGATTCCTTTTCTCCTGTTAGTTCAATCCTATAGCATATCCTTTGTGTTCTAGTATAAATTGAAGTATTATTTTACCATGGTGTCCAATCATGTAGCACCGGAAAACTTAGCATATAGTTCTTCTATTGTAGCCCACGGGGCCCCTAGTCATTGTTTTCTATACTGTCAATGTCTTAGTTGACTTCTCTTACTATTTTTCGAATGAGCATTGATACAACTGAAGTTGATTCATTCTTCTATTCTTTTTGTGGTAGTGGACTCGATGCGCTTGGTGATCTCATCCTCATTCCTCATAATTATCACTTTCCCCACTTTTAATTTTCCAAGTTGCATGGGTTTTTGAATAAACTGTAGTCTTACTAGTCGAGTGTGGCCAAGTTTACTAGTCATTTTCAACCTATAAAACCCTCTCTCTTGTGCATTGAAAACTATTTTTCGAACCATAATATGCTCAACAAGAGAGGTGAAGAAAAATTCTTATATGTACCTACCTGATGTCAAGCTATGATATATGCATGCATGCTGCTACCGAACTAGTGATCAATCAAATTTTTCCTTGAAGGTGCTCTCCATCATTATTTTCTCATGCACAAGTGTTTATTTGAGAAAACTTGATGATCCTCTCTCATGGGTATTTAGCTGATATAATTTCATTTTTCATGCAAGTCCCTCTAGTGCTCAATTTGCCTCTCTTGGAGTGGATTTTTTTCCTCTTCAAGGATGGTGTGGATTCATCAAAAGTCAAGGATGACCTTGTTAATGCTCAGGGATGGTCAGGTATTCACTATGATGCTACAAAAACCCTATCTTATAGCATTCACACAACTCCCTTCTAAACCTCATTAAAAACTTGTATGGCTTCATGAAATGCATTCAATGACTTGGATGAATCATGATGATCCTAGGGACAAGAACAAGTGCTCCGATGGTGGTGAAATCTTGTGAAGAAGGGGCCAAAATGAGATTTTTTCATGAATAGAGAGGAATTTTTGGATAAAAAGGTGACTAAATGGTGTGGATCATGGATGATGGAGGTGTGGTAGACCAATTTTTTCATCCCCCCAGGAAAAAATAGTATTTTAGCCCTCTCTCTATGTCGATCACAATCATGTAGCAATTCTAGTTAGTATTGTAACATTTCAGGACAATCTTGTAGCAGACTTGTTTTATCCATATCTCTCAAATGGTAGATTGGATTGACCTTAAATTTTTTGAGCATGTTTCCATCATTATTCATCTTCCCATAAAAAATATTTTTCAATGGATGTATGGATCTCAAGAAAAAATAAAAATGACTGTAGGTGATGGTGGCCAATTTCTCACAAATTGTGCACCATAATTTACTAAAATTTCTTTGGCATGTTAAAATCATCTTTATTCATCTGTCCATGAAATATTTTGGAATGGATGCATGGATTTTGAGATCTGGTAAAAATAATTTCCCTATGTATGTTGATAGCGTGTAGCAAAACATAAGTTTCCTGTAGCACTTCAGGACAATTAGGAAAATGAGTGGGAAAGGCTTGGGAATAATGGGTAATGTCATGGAAATGGATGAGGGTGATGGATTGGCATGGCCTGGGTCCTATTGGAGCATTTGGGAATAGGAGGGGAAAGCTTAACTTTGACTTCCCTTGATTATATTTCTGATTAGATTTTTACCATGGCTAACTTGTTCTTGTTGCTTGTAGAGGTTGGAGAGCACCTCCATTGATGAGAGAGAGATACCTATGGCAAAGAATCCCCCTTTTTTTTTCTTCCTAGGCGTACTATCTACCTCAATGAGGTTTTCAACTAGTAGGTTTGCCTAGGCACCTCAGAAGATGTTTTTAACTAGGATCTTATTTCCTTTTTTTTTTTTCTCTTTTTTCCAACCCATTGACTACCTAATGGAGGTTTTCAATTAATGATTCAATCTCCGACACCTAAAAAGATGTTTTCACCTAAGATTCTATTATTTTCCTCGTATTATTCTTTTTCCATTTTCTAAATTTTTTCTATCCTACTCTACTAGAAAAAAACAAAATCTCTTTAAAGAATAGGAATAATTCTAGTGGATACATATGCACATCAAGATGACAGATAAACTCATGTGTAGGCTCAAAATATATGATTTGACATGTACCTCAATGTTTGAGACCAACTACTTCGCCAGAGATGAGAACCTAAATTGTTGAAGAAGAGTGTGTTTATGCAACTTAATGATTATATGGAACCAGATTTCAATATAGTTGTAATGCCCCTGGTTCACTTGCACATTTGGATCTCCTTTTGTGTCTTCTTCCACCTTGACATTGAAATATTCTTCTTTTTTATGATTATTGTCTTGAACACATTGAAAACCTGATGGAAAACATGACAGAACTTTCTCAATCTTTGATTTAGATGTCTACTCTTCATCAAGTACAACCCATGATTCCTTGGTCTCCTATATATATATATATATATATATATATATATATATATATATTTACTTTTTCTTCTAAATGTTGTCCTTCAATGACATCAAGAGAATCTCTTTTTTGCAATAATATTGTTAAGCTAGGATAAATACAATTTAGATCAATAAGAGTTGTTTGGAAGTGTTGTACCTCAACATTGTAAGTGGGTTGAGTTACCTCATTGTTTGGATTCAGAAATGGTCGTAGAAGTAGCTGAGTGGGAGTGGATCTTTGAGATGGTTGTGCATAACCTTGAAATTGTGATTCAGTTTCTTGCAACATATAGAGTTGACTAGGCTACCATGGTCCTATTGGAGCTACATAATAGAGCTTCTTTGGTTATTGAATGCTCCAGTCTCCTCCTAGTAAAATTCCTTCAACCTTGGAAATGATGGAAAACAATTAGTAGCATATGATTTTTCATGGATAACACAAATATCAACATCCTCTTTTTTCTACATGTTCACTTAGATTACTAATAATTTCTACATGTTCACTTAGATTACTAATAATTTCTATTTTAAAGTTATCAAGAAAATTTCCAAACTTAGTTTGACTTACCGATCTCGATGTTGATTGAATTACTCTTACCCTTCCTCTTGACATGCACTTGCATATTTCACAAATTTCTTCAAATGATAATTGGTATACACTACCTCTACTCATGATATCAAGGATATCAATCCACTCATCTCTAATTTTTCTAAGTAAGAGGTTTTTAGTGTGTTAAATCCTAAATGATGTAATTTTGCCCTCTTAACATTATACATGAATCTCTCTATTATATCCTTAAGGCTCTCATCTTCTTTTTGGGACATTCTAAATATTTCTTCTTTAAGGTCATGATCTTTATATTTTTATAGAAATATATTTTGTATATCATTCCATGATCTTATTGAATTAGTCCCTAAACTCATGAACCATTTAAGAGCTCTATCCTTCAATGTTATAAAAAAAAATCTCAATTTTTGAGTGTTTACTATGTACCCATTAGATCAACAAAGGATTTCAAATTCAAAGGGAAAGGTTTCCAGATACTCTGACCTCATACCATGGAAGTTGGGAAGGAAAGATAGAGGGATGTTCTTCATATGAATACTGATATCAGTATCTTAAATGGGAAATCCAAGAGGGTCTTCTTCATTGTCATCATCTCCATCCATTTCTTCTACCTTATTTGCCACCACTTCTTCTTTTACCTGCAAAAGTGGATGGTGATGTGGTTCTTACTAGACCACATTATAAATGGGGGGGTTTGGTCTTGGAGAAGTAATTTTTATGTTTTTATAAAAAAATTGTATAAGAATGTTAATGCAATGGAATTTTGTGAAATGAAATATGCCTAATGCAATTTTTGTTTTTACTGAAATGGATCAACTAGGGAAGAAAACAATGCACACTTTGACACCTCCCTGGAAATGATGCCAAAAACTAATGAGCCCCAATATTGAAACAGGAATGCTACAACTCTCAAGGCTCTCGACTTAAATTATTAACCCGGGGATCATACAAACTTAAGAGGTGTCAAAACTATATGTGCAACATGCAATGTGTCCTTTCATCATTGATATGATGTAATGGAGTGAGTTTCATGAAATCAAAGCCTAAACTAATTTCTGAAAGCGAAATGTTACTCTATTTACAAGAAATGGAAATTTTACTTGCTTAAATATAAACTATAATCCTAGTTGGGTAAATGTAAAGGTTATACTACTTTCCAAAATGCAAACATTAAGTTAGCAAAATGTAAATGTTGCATTCAAAGGAATCCAAGTATATGAAATGAAGACAGGAATGCTTGAAATAGAAGCCATACATTAAGAATAAAGAAATAAAACCATTATAACTTTCATGAAGGAAATAATATGTAATCAATCACTACATTCAAAGAGTTTAGATGCATTTACAAAGTTCATTAGATATGGTGACAAAGAAAATTACTATTGTGATATCTAATTCATAAATTTGTCCACTAATCGAAATTGCAGAGGTGAATTGCAATGGAGAAGAGACAAGGATTAAGATTTATTTGTTATTAATTAATCACGGATTAAGAGCCTAGTGGTCATGATTCAAGGGTAAGAGATTAAAACCAAGATTTTGGAGCAAATCCAGTCAAATTTACACATGCTACAAGATTGCTACTCCTCAAGATAACGTGCTAAATGCCCAAGTAAATAAGATGCAAGTGAGATGGGATAATTTTTTTTAGGAATTAGGATGTCATAGGACTCCATTCCAAGTGGAATCACTCAGATATACACCAGTTAACATGTGCTAAAAAATAACAGAAAATTATGAATGTAAAATCAGAAATTCAAGAATTAATGAGCTAGTTAACCTACCAAATGCCTAACCTAATCAAGTGAAATTGATATGGGGTGAAAAATTTTATTAACTCAATTTTTTTAGGACTTAATAAAAGTGTAATAAACTCAAAATAGGCTCATTAACATGTGCTAACAAATAACAAAAAATTACTACTATTTTCTACAAGAGACTTCAACAAATTCTACATTTGTAAACTAGAAAACCAATCCAAGTAGTTAAATGATGAATATCAATTTTCAAAGTTGTTTTAAGGATGAATCATGCTTGTGAATCTATAAATAACCTTGAAAAAAAATTACTTCAATCCTTTAACTAATATGACCTACAACAAAAGAAACATGAATAGTAAATGCAAAAATAAGAGATGCAAGCGAAAACAATATTCAAAGAAAATAAAGAAATTATAAAAAAGGACTTTGAGGCTCCTAGAATGGACAAGCCCAAGAATACACAGAGTCGTATGAATGAAACCAAGCTTTAGAATCTAAAAATGGCATCAAACTTCATTATTTGAGTCTATCCAAGTACATCCCTGCTAGAAATGAAAGTGGAGTTGCTAAATAGCACTTTTTCTCCACAAATTGAATAATAAATACATGCCCCTAGATGAAAATACAAATTGGTACTTATACAAAGTGACGAGGAAGAATTCTCCTTGAAATGAGACATCTTCCCGTCCAAAATCCCTCAAAAAGTGGATTTGGTTCCCAATACTAGGAATCTTCATTAAATGACACGGAACACATTCTTATATTTTCTTAATTAGTGGAGCTCCAGAATTTGTCAATGATTACATGATGTTCAGTTCATTCATAACCCAATATTCATTCATCCTATATCAAGGATCCAATCCCTATATTATCTAATCTTCCAAATCTTCATAATATGCCCAATATTCTCACGAAATTCTACAAAATATATATAATATTAGGCACAAATATGCATTTATCTCTATACCTTACTAATGAACATATTAAATCTAAAAATATGTCCTCTAATGCAATAGAGGTTTAATGTCCTGAAGGATAGTCAAATGGGCCTTAATTTGTGTCTAATTTGGAGGCTCATCACAAGGTTTATGCTCAATCTCCCAACACATGCGCAACATCATTTAGGCCAAAGGCTTTGTATTAGTGCTCAACATACTGACATTCCTATACTTCTCTACTTCAAAAACATTCTCCTTTTGCCTCTCTATGTACAACAACCCCATGTCAATTTAATGGGTCATCCCTCTTTAGAAAACCTGTGTCACTGCCTGCAAAATAGAGACACTGCAATATAATGATTTGGGTCACAATAACAATTATGCATACCAACCACAGCTCAGAAATCCAACATCTAGTAGCACATAATGCTATAGGAATAAGGTCACATTAATTCTAGAATGAAATCAAATGTATATACAATTTGAACATAGAGATAATATCACAAAGAAATAACACAGAGCTATGGAATGGATATGATGCACATATATTTTATTTATTTCATAGGTACAAGCTTGAGGTAGGGGAAGAAGCGCCTCTCCTCTCTAATTGATTGTCCTTTTATGAACATCCTTCGCAACTTATTCACTTCCCCTTCTCTCCAATTGAGGGAATTCGAAAAGACACAACAAAAATGACTCTTCATCTCCTAGGCTCTATAACTTATTCAAATTGTGTACTTACATTATTCAAAATCTCATTAAAAGAGACAAAATCAACTTTTCGAGCTCAACACATGGCCACTCGATCACATTTTTAAGCCGCCATCATTTTCCACCATGAACGTGGTCTAACGCTCCTGCATCAGACTCCCTAGGAGAGGAAATCTCATGACCTCCCACTCATAACGTCCTCTAAAAATGAACCTTCCTTCTATAGAGCTACAACACACATCCATCTAAAATCTTCCATCAAATGGTCCTTCCACTTCAGCAAAAAATCCAAATACTATTTTCCCCTATTGTTATTTGGAACTATGGTGTCCAAGACTCTTTCAACCTTTGGACCCTATACCATATCCATCTTCTTTATCGAGCACTATTCATTGACCTCCCTACTACTCCCATGGGTCTTCACTCAATGATCCTCTTACATATCATGTGCATTCATGGCATACTATACAATACCCTTAATTTGACTACGTATTGAAAAATACCTCGAAAATTCACATTATTTAACCCCCTACAATTATGAACTTAATACACCTTCCTGATTTTAAAAACCCCTACTTTAACTAGATATTGTAGGTATCCATTTTTTTATTAACATTTTTTATACCCCTTTATATTTTTCATCAAATTTTACCCCCATATTTATATCTTCCAATCTAAAAATCCTTTACCCCTTATTATATGCTAAATATATTATGTGATTTTTTCCTCAATATAAATCCCCAAATATGAATGCATCTTTAATGTTATTTCTCTCCCAGTGAAGCCCCCGTGACTTCTCCCACTTCTTGTAGTGGAACCTTCATCACAAGATCGATAGGGATAGAAATGAACCACATTGAAGATAGGTGAGAGACCTAGGCCCATGGGTAGCTACAGTTCATAGGAATTTACAAATAACGTTTTGAGTATCATGCAAGGTCCTATTTTCTT
The DNA here is from genome assembly GCA_031772625.1 of Pinus tabuliformis. NCBI lineage: Eukaryota > Viridiplantae > Streptophyta > Pinopsida > Pinales > Pinaceae > Pinus > Pinus tabuliformis. The sequence continues at coordinate 896,834,983 of CM062816.1, read as the reverse complement.
CATTTTGAGCTTGTTATATGCCCCTCTTGGGAATCTTTCTATTCTCAAATGTGATAATACCATGTCCGCTACCCTATCCTTCTTGAATCTGCTCTTTATTTGTATTTGTTGATGTTATCCTGTAGATTATGTTTTATTTCCTCATGTATTTCACTCATTTATACTATAAAATCCTCCCCTTCTGCACTCCTCTTCTGAAGTTTTTCGTAATATCCTAGCTCACAAACTCCTCTACGATGCATTTCATACAAGATCTAAAACATAATATTTCTAGTGCTTATATTTGTGAACAATTATATTGAAACTCAACTTGAGGTAATGCACAATCCCACTACTTGGGATGCTCATCCACAAGGCCCCTCGATAAATTTCTGAGACTGTTATTCACAACTTGAGGTTTCTGATGAAGTTCTGGGTGATAAGATGAGCTGAAGTTCATTTTTGTTCCAAGATTCTTCCATAAAGTCCTCCAAAAATATCTGGTGAACCTGGTGTCCCTATTAGAAATGATACTCTTTGGTAAGCCATGCAATTGAACAATCTCATTGAAAAACAAATGAGCCACATTTGTATCATCACTAGTGTAGCAACATGGGATAATGTGAGCCATCTTTGTAAATTTGTATACAACTACAAGTATAGAATGATTACCTTGTTGTGTCCTTGACAAACCCAAAAAAAAATCCATACTCATCGAGTTGCATGGTCTACTTGGAATGGGTAGAGGAGTATAAACCCCATCATTTTGACTCCTCCCTTTCACATTATCGCATACCCTACATTTGCCTACATATGTATGCACATTAGCACTCATCTTTGGCCAAAAATGGAAGTGTTCCAACTGCCCAAGTGTCTTGTCCACACTAAAATGCCCCAGCAGTCCTCCATTGTGCTTTTCATTCATCATATTCTCCGTCATTTAACAATGAGGAATACATAACTGAATATTTTTTAATAACAAACCATCCTACAACATAAAATCCTCCAAGGGTTACTAGCTCTCCTCATGGGGTTCTTCAATGGTTCAAAGGCCGCTTAGAAATCAACATCATCCTCATACAGGTTCTTTAGATAATCAAAGCCTAAAATCTGCACATGGAACTACTACATGATCAAGGTCCTCTTGCTCAAAGCATCGACTACTTTGTTCTCTTGTCCACTCACATGTTTCAGAACAAAGGTGAAACTTTGTAGGAATTCCACTCACTTGGAATGCTTATGGTTTAAATTGTTTCACTGCATTATATATTGTAATGCAGAATTGTCACAAAACAAAACAAACTCCCTAGGTATCAAGTAGTGCCTTCAATGCTTCAATGCTTGAAACACCGCATAGAATTCCTTGTCATAAGAGGAGTATTTAGTATTTGATTAATTCAACATTCACTAAAATATGCAAAAGTCCTACCTTCTTGACTCAATACTACTCCAATGGTTGTACCAATAGCATCACATATGACTTGGAAAAGTTGATTGAAGTAAGGTAACTTCAACACTAGTTTCTTAGTGATATTTTTCTTCAAGAGCTTGAAATGTTTCTTTGTTTCTCTTGTCCAACAAAATGGTTGTCTATCCTTGTTGGTTGGCTCAATGATAGGTGCACAAGTACCACTAAAATTATTGATGAATTCCTATTAGAATCTAGCTAAAACATGAAAAATCCTAACTTCAAAAATGTTCTTGAGTGAAGGCCAACTCACAAATGCCTCTATTTTCTCCGGATCCATTTTAAGCCCAACCTTTGAAATGAAAAATCCTAAGTATACCAACTTAGAGCTCATGAAAGTACACTTCATCAGGTTAATCAATAACCTCTCTTGTTGCAACATTTCTAGAACATACCTTACGTGCCTAAGGTGTTCTTCCTTTGTTTGAATGAAAATCAAAATATCATCTAAATAAATAATAACAAACTTACCGATGAACTCCTTCAAGACCTTGTTCATTTGACAACCCAAATGGCATGAGCATCCATTCATATAGTCTACTATTGGTCTTGAAAGTTATCTTCCACTCGTCCCCTTCTCTAATCCAGATCAGGGAGAATTTAAAGGATGGAGAATAATATTGAAGTTTAAAAACATTGGTGAATCTTACTAGTCCCTAATATGCAAACTATAAAATGTTTATTGATATATTTGTAAAATTATTCAAATTTATAATGATTTTATATATAGTCTCTATATAATGTTGACGATTTTTAGGGTAAAATAACTTTATATTGTAAATTTTGCTCGAATCATTTTTAGAAAAAAATCGAAATTGGCAAATGTTTTTCTTGGAAAAATCATGGGAAATTATCCTACTTTCGAATATTAGCCCCTAAATTTTTCCATGATCCAGATGTGATGGAAACCACTCTTCAAATAAACCTTTGAAACGTAGGCTACCCCACTCAAGTAGCCCATCATGTCATCCATCTATGGTAATGTAAATCTATACCTAATTGTAATATTGTTGATTTTTCTAGAGACTGTGCACATCCTCCATTCTCCATCATTTTTTGTACTAAGTATCGCAAGGAAAGCACACACACTCAAGCTTTCCCTTGTCAACACTTTGTCCACTAGTCCTTGAAGTTCTTTATCTATTCATTCTCCTTGGTTGTCATTTGGTAAGCATATTTTTTGGAAGGATTGTAACTGGTATCAAGTCTATGTGATGGTTGATACTTCTCTTAGGTGAAATCTCACTTGCAAATCCATCTACCATGATATCACTAAAATCATGCAACATCTCTTGAATCTCAACAGGGAGATCTATAATTTTAGTGTGCATAAGTATTATTTTTCAATTGTAGACCACCACATATCTAACCTCTTCTTCCTCAATTTGTTACAGAAATCCCTTTCCTCCCAACAATAATGTTTTTGAACTACTTGTCCCAACTATACTTTATTCCTTTCATGGTACAAGGTTTTTCTTGGTGCCATGTTTTTCAAAATTATAGGTATTTTTCTCTCCATCATGCACCACTTTCCTATCAAATTTATAGGGTCATCCCAAAACAAGGTGAAAGACATCGATTGGCATGATGTCACAAAATACCTTATCATTATATTGACCTATCTAGAACTCTACTTCACTCTACTCACTTCCAAACAATTGGTGACCTTTCTTCAACCATGATACTTTATATGGTGTTGGGTATTTCAGCCTTTTTAATCCATATTTTTCGACCATTTTTGTGGAAAATAGATTGCTAGTGCTCCCACCATCAATTGCCACTTTATAGCATTTTTCTCAAGTGTTACAAACATTCCTAAAAAATTATTTCCTCTCTGTTTTTTCAACAATCTCCTTGGCTTGTTTCAACAAGGCCTTATTCATCATTAAATCTTATCCCACCTTTGGCGCATTTTTTGACATAGGTTCCAGTGCTTATGTTGCTTCTAGCTAAGCTACATATGCATCTCCGTATCCTCCATTTTCATTCTTAGCACACTCAAAATATTTGTTACCCAGCTGCCCACATTTATAGCACTAGTACAAAGTCTCTCTGTCTCTTCCTCTACTTCTACCTTCTTTCTCTTAGTGTCCTTGTTGTCTTAGGTTAAGTGCATCATTATCTTTAGCTCGAGCCTTCCCTCTTCTAGTTTTCAATAATTTTCCCTTAGTAAAACCACGACCTCTTCTTCAATTATGCTTCCTCGTTATCTTTTCTTCCACCCTCGAGGAAAAATAATATGCTTCTTCCATCATCCTAGGAGAAAGTGTAATGATTTCACCTTGAATCTCCAGCTTCAAACCATTGATGTACCTTGTTGTTTTCTGTGGGGTGTCTTCTACATAAGATGCCCTCAAATTCACCCTATAAAACTTCTTATTATATTCTCTAACTATTAGCAGCGTTTGTTTGAGGTTATGCACCTATCGATAGAGGGATAGATGATAGTATTTTGGCATAAACTTTCCCTTCGTCTTTGACATCATCTTCTCCAAAATTTTAATCAATGGTTTTGCCTTTTTCCTTCTTTTAGCCTTCACATTGTCCCAACACAATGCATCATGACCTTTCAACCTATTTACCGCAAATTCTACCGGAATATCTTCTTCAATCTCCTCATACTCAAATAATTGTCTAGTTCACTAATCCAATCCATCAAATTATTGGCTACTAGGCTACCATCATAGGTGGAAAAATCAGGTTTTGGTCTAGAACTTGAGCCTAGCACTGACCTCAACAATTTAAATTCGCAAGCCTCATCCACAAGTGCTTCTCTTTTTGTTGTAGCTTCTTTCTCCGATCTGCTATCATCTCTAGCTGTAGGGTCTCACTTCGCACTAGTATTCATGGCCTGTAAATGAGCTTGCAACCTCTGTATCTCTTCTTGTAGTTCTGCATTAGTGATAGGTCTTCCTCCATGACCTCGTGCTCTTCTTGCTCACATTTCCATCTCCCTTTTCCATAGAAAATACCATCGATATTAAATGCCTCTATTTCACAAATGTAGCTCTACTTAAAAAGTGCTATGATACCAAAATTGATTGCAATAACTCGTGACAAAGGCAATATAGACATAACCCAGTGAAAAAATAAATTGGCTTTAGGCACTACAAAATCTTTTCATATCGCAGTGTGAAATGTTTTCGTAGCGCCTCTAGAAATAATGTCTTAGCTCTTGGGAATGTGAAGCAATTCAATCCTCTGTCAAAATTATCTCTCACTGTCTTAATCATGCCTTCCATGCTCATGTTTTGATCTCCCTTGTCTTAGCTACCATGGTTTATGCTCTATCTCCCACATCAACCATCTCTATCACATCAACCATCTTTTCTTTTGCCATATCAATTGACTCTACTACATAATCCAATCTGTGCCATGTCAAGAGTAAAAATGTGTTATACTAAACCTTCGACATTATTTTATTATAGCCTTTCAACCATCTCTACTTATGCCACACTCTAGATAATACATCATGTTCACCACATCACAAAGGCATTAGATACATTGTAGGGTTATATTGGCCCATATAAACCCCCACATCACATGGGTATGAGATACCTTGTAAGGTTATGTTGGTCACATATAAACCATGCCAACACATATTTATTTTTTCATGTGGGATGGGTTTGAACCCTTCTTAGTTCTCATGTGGAACCATGACACCATCCGAAATAACCTACTATTAAACATGAGGTGACCTCTCTATCCACATTCATTTATTTCTCAAGTTAAGAACTGACCAACTAATCCACTATTCGAGATGTATATTGTTAAAAAGAATTGGGGTTTGACAAATTTTATTCCATTGAAAACATGTTCAACTAAAAACTAGTGTTTCTCCTTATATAGTACGAATTTGACCAAGTTTCATACATGAACGAAAAATTCTTAGAGAGCACTATTCAACAAATTGTTTTACGATTTTGTCTCATCAAAATAATTTTTAAAAATGCTCAATAAACTTTACGATATGATTTTTTGGGTGTCATGTTCAAAATGGCCTTTCCTCTTGTTCTAGAGGAGCTTTACCAAGTGTATCATATCATTAAAAATATCTTAGCTAGGACTATTCAAATAGATTGTTTACACACCTATTTGTTTGTTGTAACTTCAACAACAACTCTATAATCTTTGATACATCTTTTTCATTACTAATGTGTGATATTTCAAGTCATTGTACCTTCAAGACATCATAACTCCTTTGACATCAATGAAATAATGACACTATATCTAGAAATACCTTTCTTTTGACATATCATTCGGCATCAATGGCATTGGTTTTAAGCAATGAACACACTATTCCCAACACCAACTTCCAATAGTGGTGAGAAGAATGGGTGGGAGTGTTATAAAATTGCTATAAGAGTATGTGCTTTGTACCCATCCTTGACAATTTTGGTTGACCAAGCAACTTAAGGAGGGAGCTTGAATTATCACGCAAGGGAGTGCATGCCTAGGTGAAGATAGATAGAAAGAGAAGAAGACTAACAAAGATAAATAATAGGGAGGAAGACTAGAGGGAGATAACTGAGAAGAGAGAATCCAAGAAATGTAAAAATGATGTGAGAAGACTAGTGAATGTGTGCTAATGAACCAATACAAACCATGAGAGGAAAATAAACTTCACGTGAGGATTTGATTGTGACTTTTAAAAGAGAGTGAAATAACACATTGAGTCCCAACATACTTTCATGATGAATTATTTGACCAAAGTCAAAGGGATGGGAGGAATATTTGAATTCTTAGTCTTATTTAACCACATAAGTCATTGAGAAAGGGTGAAGCCCTCACGGACTACTAGAACAAAAAATCGGTCCCTTTTAGGTTGTACAAGGACATAGTAATCATAGTTCTCTATGTTAATAGAACTAGGTTCAGTAATTGAAATGTAGATCCTAATTCTTGTATGTGAAGGAAGGTTCCTTTCATTTGATCTACCCTAATTTGAAATATTTAAATGATTGACAAAAGGTTTCTCTTAAATAATCATATATGGTTTGGGGCTGGCTAGTTTTAATATATATATATATATATATATATATATATATATATATATATATAGTAGATGAATGTATAGCTGGATGCAGAGTGGCTCTCCATTCATCAATTTCAAGTAGGTTTAATTCAAGTAGATAAGTGTATCTTTTTCTTTACTGACAAAATGAAATTGTTTCTCATTACTTCATTACTATTGCTATATTGGTTATTGTGTATGTTTGTAATGATAATCTTAAAGTTCTTAGGTTGGCTTATGAAATATACATGAGTGGTGAGATTAATGTATTATATAGTTTTTCTTGGGTGCTAACTCTTTCTCCTTTCATGAATACTATGTATAAAGGTTTTATCTAAAACAAGTTATTTGTGATGAATAGGTGATGTGTGGTTTGGTAAGTGGAATGTATGGGATGACTTAAGATATGAGACTCTTTATGTATTGTGTAATGTGAATGCATTTTACATGGCTAGTTGTGGGAGGAAACAATTGTGATAGTATCTATATTTTGAATGAAAAGACTTGGTAGTTCTTGAGTGTTGGCAACCATGCTTCCTATAGAGATAAGATAGAACATTGGCCCCTCAGTCTATAAGAGTTTGATTTTGTAGTGTGATTTTAGCATTTTAAATCCAAAAGGAGTGAGAATATCTCATATTAGTTGGGAGAAGATGAGAAGAGTTGGAAATTGTTATGCCTTTCTTTTGTGGAGATTCTAGGTTGAAGTGAGCATTTTGGGATACCCTTAGGCTGGAGAATATTTTTGAGAATTCAAAATTATATGGGAAAGGTTTATACCGTATTACAGTTCATTTCAATTTTGTGAAACTAGCTTCGAAGCTTACATAAGTTTCATAATTTTACAAATTACACTTTGAATATTTTGCATTGTTAAAAAAAGTCTTGGGAATTTGGAGATTAGAGGTTTTCTCCCTAATGGGTGGTAATATATTCTTATGGCGGTTCATGACTTAGAGATTATATAAAATGTTCTTAACTCCAAATTATAGGATGCTAGGTTGTTGGAGTATCGATATTTTGAGTGTCCATAATACATCAAATAAACTCTCAATGTAAACCCCCAATATTGATATATTTTGAAATGTATGCAAGATAATGGAGATTATTCCCATTAGTTTATCTTTATTGTCACATTAGGTGAGCACCATGTTTGGATTTTTATTTTTGGTGACCACCATGTGTGGATTTTTATTTTTATTAGTGACTCTATGGAATAGTGGATGGAAATGGAAGTTGAAGGAAAAAGTGGAGTTATGGTAGTTGATGGTCCATTAATTGTATCAAGTGAGAGTTGTTAAAGACAATTTTATTCTTCCCTTGGTGGCAAGGTGGAATAGCCAATTAATTAATAGAAAAAATTATTGACTGACAAAAATTATTCTAGACAATTGATGCCTTTTATCAATGATTGGGTATCTAGAGGTTCAAATATTGGCTATCAAAACTTTATGCTATCAAAGTTTAGGATATTATATAAGAGACTATCGAGAGGTCAACATATTGTATATCAAGACTTCACACTATTGGGTTATCAAATATTAGATGACTAAGTATCCAAAAGTTGGGAGACTAGCTATGAGGTTTTCCTACTTATACTCATGAAACTTGATAATGTTCCTACATGGGTTGCTCACGTGGTAGGTTTAATTATCATGTTATCATAGTGATTTAATATGGATTGGAATTCTATAGGGGTACATGGGGGAAAGGATTGCCATGTGGCAATGGTACAAATGCTCAAGAATCACCTAGAGGACTTATTTTCATATAATCATAACATTCTGTATGGAGCTTGATTTGGATGAAATTTATATCATTGAAAAACTATTGGTGCAAAAAATATAATGGTGGTGTATTAGAAAAAACTTAAGATAGATAAAGGAATTAGGAATTTGAAGATATATAACATAGGGATGATGATGTGAGCATGACATGGATGTTCAACATGTCCATGAAGTATGTTTAGGATGTTCAAGTTGAAGGCTACAAAATATGACTTTATGTGGGTTATCCAACAATTGGTTGATTAGGATGATACAATCATAACTTTTAAGTGGGTTGTTAGATGAGGAAACTTTAATGCTCACATGAGGATAAAAATCAGAGAACCATATTATGGCACTTCAAGCGATAAGCTACTTGGGAATTCTTTTTGGGATATGGATCGACATTTGGATCAAATAAGTGGGATTTTAGAGAATCCCAAGGTGAATTTCATAGTTATTTTTTTGACAGGAACCACTAAGTTGTGGTGGAGAAACAAAGTGGAGGACATGGAAATTAGGTACATGACCAACATGGTTGACACTAGGCTATAATTAAAGGCTTCCTTACATATGTGTTTTAGACTTAGTAACAAAACATGGAGTGTGTAGAACTAACTATTGTCCTTGAGATAAAAAAGATGCTGAAAGAGGACAAGTTGTTCCACTTCTTGAATGAACAAAAATGATGGATGCGCAATGAGTTGTGATGAAAAAAATGTTGAACCTTGTAGTATTTATATTTATAATAAATAATTTATTGGACTATTAGGAAGGTGAGATCATGGATTATTTTAAAAATAGTGAGGATGGCCATGGTGTAAATCCTAGCAAGAGAAGGAAACACAAGGGAAAAATGAAGGTGGCAAAGGGAGAATAATCCATGCAAATGGATTCCACAAAAGAAAATAATCTAGTAATAAGTTAGATTTGTGCGAAGGAGTTTTATGTGAAGAATTATCCATTTATGTAGAAAGTGAGTGCTTTCGAGTAAATAGAAAAGCCAATAGTAGGGGTTATGTATGTTTTGGGTGTGATCATGGAGGCATCTTCTACGCTAATTCAAAACCAAAGGGAAACAAAACTTGGTTATGTTCATGTAGGAATTATTGGGAGATCATTTATGGTGATGGTTGATAGTGGATGAACTCATAAATTCATGTGGGAATATGCAATTCAATAGCTTGGGTTAATGCTTAAGCTATTGAACACCTCCTTCAAGACATTAAACCCTAGAGAGAAGAGGGTCATTGGTATAGTAAGGGATGTCCCAATGAGACTTGGATATTGGTAGGGGAGGAAAAGTCTCACCATTGCTCAAATAGATGATTATGGCCACATTTTGGGGAAAGGATTCTAAGAGTAAGGACAAGTCTCACCATTGTTGAACTAGATGATTATTATGTCATTTTGGGGAAAGGATTCTAAGAGTATGGAAGGTCATTTGGATCTCACAATTGGATAGTATGGCTATATTTTATAGATTAAACCTAGTAGTATTATTCACTAAGAAAAGGGGAATACTATTACGAATGCATGTAACTTCCATGTGCTTGAATGGAGGAAAAAATTAAAACCTTCACGAAGGTTCAACTGGATAGAGAAGGAATATGGTTGAACATAGAAAGAGGATTTATGACATAAAGAAGAAGGTTGGAAGGATAGAAAATATCTTGGTGGATCATATAAATATTATGATAATATTGATAGATAATATTTTTGGGGATATTTTAGAACAACAAAAAAAGGAGGTTGAGGGGATGAGGCTGCAATGAAATTTTGAGGGAGAGATGCAAGAATTGCACATGATTTAGGAGCGTGACCAACGGTCATCACAACCATAGTGCGAGATGCCAATGAGGAGATTGGATTGATCATGGAAACACATGAAGGTAGTGAATGACCATAAAATCTTAGGTTGGATTAGGCCATAAAGGAGGTAGATTGAAAAATCAAATTCCATGTAATGCATAAATGCTAGGGGATTTATTGGTTGCAATAGGAAAAAAATCAAATTGAGATAGAGGAGGTATCCAAGATTGTTGCTCCACTTCACTTTTACTTTGAGACATGAAAGGGTGTTCATTATGAGAGTGGTGGGATAGAAAGTCCTATTTGGGTGCGAAAAAGGTACCATGATGGGGTTTAGATTTGGTGATTGAGGAATTGTGTGGATATGGAATTGACATAGTAAATTAGTGCAATAGACACCCATATAGCTAGAGGCACAAGGGTACCCAACATATAGAGGCATATGTGTGTAGTTTAGAGTAGATGAACAATAAAAAAATCAAGATAAACACTCCACACATTAAGGTATTGAAACTCTATTTATTGAACTTGGTGGCTTGACTTTACTGGTTGGAGGATTTCTAGGAATGGAAACAATTTGAATTGGGAGGGATCTAGGGCCCTCAATTAAATAGGAATGAGTGACTTCATGATAAGATGGATGTTTGGGTTGTTGTGACACATGTGGGAAAAAAATAATTTTGGGTGCTCCACACTAACAACCATCATGGAATGTCATCTTAAACATGATAGCATCCCAAGGGAATTTCCTAAGATTTAATTACATTAACAATGCATGAGATGGACAAAGCACACTTCATTTGTACGAATCATTTAAGTGGAGTTGGTGAGTGCATGGTAATTTGGATGCACACATGGAAAAGACTTTGAGATATTAAGGGATGTGTGCGTGATGGAAGGGTGTAGTACACCATCACACAAGGAGAGGGTTGATATCATAGCACATCAATAGCAAGGAAGCAAAAGAGTTTACAAAGAGTTCAATTGGGTGTGCATGGGTACATTCAATCAATTTATATGGAACATTCATAGAGAAGGAGACATTGACTTTTTGCATCAAACAAAAATTTGAATTGTAAAACTTATACAAATGCAAGTTGTGGATAGGTCAGCATCGGCAACATGAAATAGTGTGGAATAAGATGAATCCTACATATATATATAACAATGTAATACGGAAGAAACACAATAAACTTGCATACATGGTAGAGCGATGAGTACCATAGATCACAAGAAGGTGATGAAGGGTTGCATGAAGATTTCTCTCATAGTATAAGAGTATCATGATGGGTTTAGTGAAATTTGTTTACTTTGGTACAAGGGCTGCATGTATAGCTTGAGTTGGGTAACTAGATAGTGTATATCACCGACATCTTATAAAGCTATGAGGATCCTTGCATATGTTATCATTGTAAATTTTGTGATGGGTTGTTTCCCATGGATTTTCTAAAACAATTGTAGTCTATTCTATGATAATTGGAGTTAGGTATTGGATATGGTGGGTGTCATCTATGTTTAGGAAAATCCTTGTGTTTACATTTTTGTAATGTGCATATTTGGAACACTTGGTTAAAAATTGTGAATGTACATGAGATACATGTTTAAAGAAAAATATTAATAAGGAAGCTTAGGCTAAGTACACTTAGTTTGCGAACTACTAATCTCAGCTTTATAAAGAAAAAATGAAAAGTATGAAAGGATAATAATGTAGTGAAATCTATAATTCAATTAATAAATAAAATAACATAATATTGTAGAACCCTAACTAGCTAGGATGGTGTTAGCCTATCTCAAAAGAGAGAGTGATGGAAGTTATGCTTATTCGCAAAAGCAGTTATAATATGCCAAAAGAATTTCATTTTAACATAAATAAGGTGGCTACCCATTTTAGGTTTCCCATCCATAAGGCGGTTAGCCAATGCATCAAATTCCTAGGGGTGCAAACTTAAAATAGAATATCATTTTTTGGAACATAGTAGTGAGTTGAAAAAAACTATTTAAGGATTAAAACCATTGGCTAGGGCCAAGGGATACCATGGAAACACTTGGGCCCCAAAATGCCCCCCAAAAACATTATTTATGGCCTCATACTAACCTCTAATTAACATGGAATGGTCATGGTGTTCTTCAAGTACCATAGGTTTATAAGGTGTCATAATCTATGAAGGTCCTCTAGGAATGTGAGAATATCTTTACCATTTGAATGAGGATATTGATGATCTTATGAATTTTTCATAATTAGATATGGTTGTCAATGCTCCAAATATGGATATGGTGGAAAAAACATATCTTAGGCTATAAGTGGAGGCTATAAGAATTAACCTTGACCTTTGAAAAGGATATCTAGTTTCCAAGTGGATATGTCCACCATTATAATTTTATAGTAAAATTTATGGATGGAGGGTTCTTCAAATAGTTAATATTTTTTTATTAAATTGAGAAGACACTTTTTGTATATTTTTTTAATTAAATCGATAAGTCTTATTTTGTACTTTTAACTATATAAGTAGCCATCACTATCTCTAGATTATCTCTTCTCTTTAGCTATTGTCTTTTCTCTTTAGCTACTCAATGATAATTATGTATTAATGGAATCTCTTAAGAATGTTAGAGCTAAATTAAGGCACACAAGATATATAACAATCCAAGATATATATTTTGTTAAAGTATTTTTAAGGTTATATATGTTGTTAGATAAAATTGTTTTTTGCCCAATTTCCCTAATTACAATATATTCTAAGCATGCTAAACATTTTAGAACCATTCCAGTCATTTTGATAATAATTAAAATTTCATGGCAAGAAAGATAAAAGAGAAAATATAAAGATAGTGACACCGACTAAGTAAGGAATGAGAGCCTTCTCAATTCACTAAAAAAATCCATTAAACATTTTGGAGCTATTCTAATAATTTTGATAATAATTAAAATTGCATAACAAAAAAACACGAGAAAATATAGAAAGAGTAAACATCAGTGAGGAAAGAGAATCTTACAATTCAATAAAAAATTTTCATTAAACATTTTGGAATCATTCCAATAATGTTGATAATAATTAAAATCCATAATAAGAAAGACTCGTGAGAAAATATAGTCTCAATTCAATTAAAAATTCATTAAAGGTAATGTCTAGATAAAAGCACAGAGAAAATAGAGATAGTGACACTGACGGGAGTGAAGAAGGACAAACTTCTCAATTCAATTAAAATTTGATTAAATGTAATGTCTCTGTAATGTCTAACTAAAAATTCATTAAACGTAATGTCTAAATAAAAGCAGGCAACCTCATTCAAAAGATATATAGAGCTATGAATTAAACATATATGGTAATCCTTATGTTAAAACACCTATTACTTATCCACAAGGACACCTAATAATTATCGAACGAAGCTAATCTCCGTATGTATTGAACCTGGATTTCGATTGCTGGGCCTTTCCTTGACTAGAGAGGTAGACCACTGGATATGCTACTGCCTGATATGGATCTTGATCTTTGGCTGGATGAATGACATCTTATATATCTGCATAACAAGCGTATAACGCATAAATTAAAACAATCGTTCATTTTCAGAGTTCTCAATTTTATTTATAAAAGTGCTAAGTCACATAGGAATTCCAAAATTTTCCAATAAAATAAAATGGAAAATTTTAAAGTCGGAATAACAAATAAGTCAAGCGTCAAAGTACAAATAAACTTCAAAAAATCCAAATAACAATAAAAGTTAACCCCTCAAAATTTTGAAATATAAAGAAAAACTTGAATCAATATTAACAATATGGTGTTTAATGGGATGCATACATATTTCAAGCAACAATATCGATATGGTTGGATGGATGCAATAGCCAGAGACCAATATAATGAATTACAGTTGCCTTGTAATAATAATCCATGCCCTAAATGTTTTTGATACTGTAATTGCAAAATATCACACGACCAAAACTACGAAACTATCAAATCTAATATCAAAACTGAATACTCCATGGCGCGCGCACGTCCTGAAAATTATTTGAAAAGAGCTACCACTCCCTTCTCTGCTGTTGGTGTTCAGTGCGCACCACTTGCACGTCCTGAAAATTATTTCAATATTTGAATTCATTATCATACCCCCACGTTTATAACCAGTATCCTTAGAAGATCCAGCAGCGTTATCATAGCCTTCTCTGCTGTTGGTTTTCAGTGGGCACCACTTGCACATCTCCCTGTGTATTGTGTTTTATTTCAAGATTTGAATTAATTATGATACCCCACGTTTATAACCAGTACCCTTGGAAGATCCAGCCGCGTTGCGAGTAACGAAATCCATTAATGAGTTACCGTTAGGTTTCACGGAAGGAAGCACGTCATCATCAGAATCCCACCACGTGATCAATAACTTTGATACCTCTCGCTTTACCACTTCAGTAGTTTCCTTACCTCCTGTACGCCCACTCTCCTCACCCTTGCCTGTTAATTCTTTCTTTTATGGCAACCGATTTTCTGTGGTGAGCCGAAGTTTTATCCAATAATGAGTCCGAATGCCTCTCTATATAACCAAAGTTAATTTTGTGAGCAGGTAAAAGCCGTCTACAAGTACGGTCAAAAGCCAAATGTCTTCTGTCCAGCTCATCAAAATCTCGCATGGACATGGAGATGACTAGTCTAGAGTCCACCATCCAGAAAATCCAATGGTGGATTATCTCATACAATTCTAGGGCTTCCTTCAGCAGCAACTCTAGGGCGTAGTGAACGAGGGATCTCGTTGCCACGTGGCTTCCACGAGGAAGGAAATCTATGATGAGTGTTTGCATATTTCTCAAACCAGAAAAAAGTGCTTGATCGTCTAAATCCTTCATTCTCTGACTGTTCCTTATATTTTCACATTTGAAAGTCTTGTTACAAAACAGCCTGTAATACGGATAGCTGGAGTACTTGCGAATCCACAGAGAGCAATCAATAGCGACGGGGCTGGAGGTATCGTTGAAATCCGATTCTTTGAAAGGGATTGGTTTTTCAAGAGACTAGTCATCTTTCTCATCTTCTTCAGCAAAAACGGAGGGAGGAGCATCTCTCATCAATCGGTGAATGAGTGTCAACGTCTTGACAGCGACCATCCAGTCATTTGTCCAACTCACGCGACCTTCCACTGCCCGTTTTATACGTTGTTCGCACTGAGACGACCCTGTTGCGGCCGAGACATGTTCTTCTCCCGGAGGGAGATTGTTGTGCTCAGTGGCTTTAACGACAGCTATGTCCATGAAACTCATTGTGCTGCTCAGCTTCGCTAACTCTATTGACGCCGCGTCCTTAAGCGACCCTAGTGTTTTTGACCACCAGGAATCCATATCTGGTCCATTCAAACTAATATCGCTACCTTTGTGTAACGCAGCTGAATATATCTCGACTCACCATCTCGTTGTACTATTTTACAGGTAGATTATAGATTCAGAGCAGATGATTGACACCCATACCCTAGTTCGCATGTGCAAATGTTGAATATAAATATGGTTCTAGGCCAAATCAATAACATCAGGATTCGGATTTATACGTACCCAATGGTCGCTGAGTGAGATAGTGGTCGGCTAGTTGTCTTAGTGGATTAGGAGTTTGTCCATGCTTTGGTTGTTTATGGGCAAAATTGACAGTTGCCACATTGCGTGTTAGGTCACTTAAATTTTAAAGATGTCAATCTTTCCGTTATTTTATGATTAATTTATTATGGAGTTGTGTTTTTTTTTTCCAGGTTTAAATAACACAAAACAAGATTTCACCTATAATTTTTTAGGGGTTTTTAAGAGTGTTGAATTCATATATACATTCAAAAGACACATTTTAAATAACACAAATCAAGATTTCACCTAAAATTTTTACAAAGTCCAAAAAGTGGCACTAAAGACAACTGAGTTTATTATTATTCAAAACATGAAAAAATTAAAACTATCTTGTTTATCAATGAGTTATGACTATATTCAGTAAATGGAATGGAAAGTATATGGGTTAGTTATATGTTTACTGAATTAGTGGATAGGAGTAGATAAGTTTTGAGGGTTAGTTTAATTTGTCAAGTTCCAGTTTCTAAATCTTTTCACTAATGGGAGGTCATGTGGTCAATTCTCCTTGAAGACCTCAAGGTTAGGTTCTACTATATTCATACAACTTGAGTGAGTCTCATATGGTTTCACTAGTGGGAGGTCATGAGGTCAATTCTCCTTAGTGGGAGGTCATGAGGTCAATTCTCCTTGAAGACCTCAAGGTTAGGTTCTAGGTCATGAGGTCAATTCTCCTTGAAGACCTCAAGGTTATGTTCTACTAAATTTATTCAGGTTAAGTGGGTCTCATGGTTAAGAGCATTTGCTTCCTCCTAAAAAGATGACCAGTTCAAAACTACCTCATGAGGTCAATTCTCCTTAAAGACCTCAAGGTTAGGTTCTACTAAATTTAGACACCTTGAGTGGGTCTCATGGTTAAGAGCATGTGTTTCCTCCTAAAGAGGTGACCTGTTCAAAACTAGACTAATGTAGAGTATGTATGTCTTTTGTAGACTACTTAGCTGCCCCCGAGTGGGTCCCTTCTCCCACAAACTATAGTAATAATAAGAATAATAACGTTTGAATGAGTTATTAATTAGCATTAATATGGTCAAATTTGATTTTGATATGGTTAATGGAGGTTAAGGGTAGGTGAGTTAAAAGGAAGTAATGTGTTTTGGGATCTAGGTAATTAGGTAGTTAGATCCTTAGATACAAATTAAATAGCAGGTCAATGTTCAGTGGTTTAAGGGTTTAAGTTTATTGCTATACATTATGCCACTTAAGTTACCATGTGTTAGGAGTTGTGGGTGAGTGGATTACTGGATAAAGGTTGTTAAGTGAAGCTCAATCATAAGTGATTATCATTAACAATGGTTAACATTCATTAACATAGTTCAACCATGGTGGATTGTGGGACCAATGGGCAATGACTATCAAAGGTTAATGTAAATAGATAACACAAAATTTAGGTTATTCCATCACTAGGCTATACAAAGAATAAATTAGTAGAGAAGTGTAGAAAATCCTATTTACAAAATCACTATTTGTCTCCTTAAGTTCGTCATTGCTAGTGGAAGTTGAAGTAAGAGTTAATGAGATTAGTGCCTTGGAAGGTTATACTAGATTAGGTCCTTAGTGAGCTAATTGGTGATTCATGAAAAGGCGGTTAGTTATGTTTGGAGATCTATTAACATAGAACACTATGACTAAGAGGGTTATGGGTAAGTTGGTTCCTAAATTAATTGTGATGAATGATGGTAAACCATGAATGATTATGGAAAACCATGTTTGACAAGGTCAACGCTAGTCAATAGTAGTCAATCATATCCAATGGTTAGTTACTTGTTTCATGAATTTGTGGATAAGAGAGCATAATACTAGCAATTGGACCATATGTTGCAAAGGAAACTCTCATAGGAAAGAGTATCATAGAAGAAAAAAGAGGTGATATGTTATGCAATTTAATTGAATATTTAAATTATAAATATGAATTTATTTATTTGAAAAGAAATTTTAGGTTTGGAAAATTATTTGGATAAAGAAACTCGTTACTTATTTTTGTGTGTTACCTTATAGTTTGGGCTTTCTTTTTTATCAAGTATACAATTCAAACAACAAAGTGCGGTGTTGATTTTATTGTTTTTTAAAATAAAAGGCAAGTCCATAAAAAATGTGATACTGAACCATATACAAAAAACTTTGTTTCCATTGATTTTATTTTTCCTTTCCAATTGCACGAGATGTTGCAAAGGAAACCTCATAAGTGGATAACATATGGAAGAAGAGCATAAATGAAGACAAATTTGATATGTTATGTGATATAAGAATAGTCTTTATGATAATCTTAGAATTAATGAAATAAGAAGAAAAATACCAACCAATGCCAATATTACATAAGAATGTTATCAACATTTGACAATTAGTTTTGAAATCCAAACACATACATATTGAATGATGAAAATGAATGATTAAAACTACCTTAAATGGTATAATAATGTAGGAATGATGTTAGATAGGTTGTGGGATGTATATTCTTGTCATCGTGGAAGGTCTATGCCTTAGGGGCACAAAAGGAGCCACCTTGAAGGAATGAGAGGCAAAATTTGCTTCCATGGAACTAGGTCGTGGAGTTTTCAAATATATTGATCATAAGAGTGATCAATAGGTAGATACTTGAGAAATGCTAGAAAGATGTAGAAAAGAGGCAGTTCCAAGGGATGATTGTCGAAGTAGTGCTGACAGTTATGATGCTGAACAATCTTATATTCTTCATCCAATTCTTCAGCATTGAAGACTCCAATAAAGATGTGTCATCAGACATCATGACCTCATGAGACCATTCCATAACTAAATGCCTTATCTCTATTAACATATGAGATACACACCTGAGACTCCATAATCCTTACTACACTTCTCATCATAAAGACAGTCCATGCACTTCATCTATATAAGTACTTTCTCCAATACCAAAAAGACACTTATGTGGTAAAACAATCAATTAACTGATGAGATGCACTACCACATGAGACTTGCATATAAATGAAACAAGAGTAAATTCTAAAATAAAACACAAGATATTTCTACAAAATATTCCTACTACTTTATCTAACTAGGAAAACAAGTACAGGATCACAAATACATGAAAATCACAGTGCTTCTATGCAGATTTGATATGTAAACAATGATATACCATTTTCGATATCTTATGCAAGAGATTTGCAATTCAAACATGACTCATTTTGTCTCACAAATGAGATCCAAAATCCTCACTTGGTGTCCCAATTGAGGTAACATAACTAAATTAATGACAAGATTCTAAGAGGCATGCACCTGATGTCCGAATTGATGTAGGAGAAACAAAACTGACTTAATGACAAGATGCTAAGAGGCCTGCACTTTGCAATCTAAAATACCAAAAATATATTTGCAGTTGAATGATGGAATGCATCACCAAATGAGGCCTGCGTGCTCTAGATAGCCCATGCCATAAAGATACATAAGCAGCAAGATTAAATTGTGGAATGCACCACAAGATATTTCTAGATATTCTCTGTGACTTTATCTGACCAGGCCAACAAGTGCAGGTAAGTGACAACCACATTGCTTCTATGTGGATGTGATGTCAAAAAATTGTACAAACATTGTAGTCTATGTCAATTATCATTGATGCTAAAGAAAAGCATTTTTGAAGCTTGCAAGAAGATACTTATGCCTTCCAAAGAACCCATAACTAATAAGATACTTATGCCTTCCAAAGAACCCATAACTGATGTAAAATCAGAACCACAAAAATACTTAGTATAAAATATTTACAAGAATACTCAATAACTTTCCTAGTTTGGTCATAATCTTCTATGCACATTTGTGGTTTATGTCAATATTAATTGATGCTAAAAGAAACGAATTTCTGAAGTTTTCTGTAAAAGGCACTAATGGCTTTCAAAGAGCCCTACATAAGCATGCCCTATTATGATACAACTGTTTTGAAATCAGAACCACCAGAATACTAAGTAAAAGATGCACATTCTGCATTGAGAACCTTTCCTACTTTAGTCATCATCTTCTACAAAATCTGAATCACTGATCTCAACTTCAACTTCATTGCTGCTCTCACTCAAGGCATATTGCACAAGAATTGTAGTTGCTCTGTGTGGCCTTATTCGCCCAACTTTCTTGGGAGCTTCGTTGACTTCTTTAGGAATGTTAGATGAAGATCCTGCAGAGCTATTTTCACTAGGAGGACTTCTATCACTCTCCAGTGTAATCTTTGACATTACTGATCCACTTTTCTTATTGAAAGGAGTTGGTCTCATTTTTCTCACATTTTTCTTAAGGGATTTCTTGTAAGGTGATGGTTGTAGTTGTAGAATTAGACTTTTTAGGGTTTGTTTTTTAGGGCTTGGAGGCCTGATCAGCAACATGCTTCTTTAACCCCTTCCTAGGAATGTATTTCTCATAATCAGTGTTATCATATTCATCAATTCCAAAATTAGGATCACCATCACTGATAATAGTGGCCTTCTTTGTTCCCCCATTGGCAATCTTCCCTTTTGCAGTAGCCTTCCTCTGTTGGTTCTCTCCCTCCTCTTCATTTTCTTCTTCTTTAGGAATGGCTTCCATTGTATCATCTTCATCTGATATCTAAAAGTACACGGGAAGCCTTTTTTCACGTCTACTGGTCTCTTTATTCTTTGGCTTAAAATCTTCAGTTGGTGAATTTTGTTTGCTTCCCTGATCCTCAACAACTGCGAATTGAAAAAAACACGTACTCAAATCATGAAATTCAAATTTGTATTAGAAGAGACTGAAGTGCTCAAGTAACAAAAGTTCTCTCTTCAGTAAATATCAATTGCTTAAGAAAAAATATGACGAGGAACGTGATTGGCCTGTTGGTAAGCGATGGTTATAAGATGCCAACCAATCCTGCAAGTTCGTATCTAATTCATCATCCTCATCGCTTTCCACTTCATGAAAATAGTTGATTTACATTATCCATGTTAAACAGAAACATAAATTTGATCCTAGGGAAATAAATAGAAAGTAACTTAAGAAAAACATTTGTTTTTTGTAGCCCCTTTCTTGTAGCCTCCACCATTGGGTTTCGAAATTTCTGTAGATAGATGCCAGGCATACTTAAAAAAAAATTCAACCATAAGGCTTACATTTATAACAGTGAAGTTGAATCACATTTGATTAAAAATAACATTACCATTATGTGAATTAGTTGTAGTAAGAGAAGCAATCGATGCTTAATTGTTGGTGGTTGATTGAGAATAAGTTTTTTTTAGTAGTTACAATTTCTTTTGTATTTTTTCTCTAGTTTTTTCCTACTTGTATGAAGATTCTAGCAGCATCATTTCCCATGTTACTCAATTCATATTCATTATCCTTTGCCTCCTGCAATTCTTGAGCCTATAAAATTTATAGACAACTGAAAAACCAAATATATTAAGTCGTTTATCAAACAGGATGAATCACATAGATCTGTGTTTACCAAAAGTGACAAAATATGAGGAAGATGCATAAAACTCCTTTGTAAAGGTATCCAAGTCTTTCCGCCATAGATATTTGGGTGTTTCCTTTGTAAGCTCCTCAACATGACCCTCTATCTTGTCTTGCTCGACACATAATTGTTTTACAATTTCTAAAATCAATGTTCCTATTGCCATGGATAGAAGATACTCATAATCTCCAGCATGAACACCCTTTACTGTCTCAATGTTGTCTTCAAGAGACTCTTCATCATCTGTTATTGCCCCAGCAATAGCTGCCTCAACAGGTTTTCCCTTCTTGGGGAATGGAGTGAAACCTTTGTTCTTCAATTCAAGCAGCAACTCTGCACGTTTCTTGTTGCTCACTATGATTTCTCCATTTACAACCCCCAGTATGAATCTAACTTTATTGTCCAATTTCAGCAAATCAAGCTGAAGGTTGTCCAATTGGACTTTCTGAATTCACAATTTCAATTCAATGTTAAAAGCGTTCATCCCAAAATTTTGTTGTTCATTATATGAAACAAAAACACAATTTGTTGGGCTTTCAAAATTTCAATCCAAGGCATATTTTGAAGAGGCATTTCAAAAAGGATCAATTAACTGATGTGATGCACTGCCACTTGATACCTGCATATAAATGCAGCAAGAGTAAATTCTGAAATAAAACACAAGATATTTCTGCAAACTATTCCTGCTGCTTTATCTGACCAGGAAAATAAGTACAAAATCACAGATACATGAAAAGCACATTGCTTCTATGCAGATGTGATGTGTAAACAGTGATATACCATTTTCTAGATCTTATGCAAGAGATTTGCAATTCAAACATGATTGGTTTTTTCTCACAAATGAGATCCAAAATCCACACCTCATGTCCCAATTGACGTAGTAGAAACATAACTGACTTAATGACAAGATTCTAAGAGGCCTGCACTTGATGTCCCAATTGACGTAGGAGAAACAAAATTGACTTAATGACAAGATGCTAAGAGGCCTACAATTTGCTCTAGATCTAAAATACCAAAAAGATATTGGCTGATAAATGATGGAATTCATCACCAAATGAGGCCTGCATGATCTAGATATCCCGTGCCATAAATATACATAAGCCAAAACATTAAATTGTGGAATGCACCACAAGGTATTTCTAGATATTCTCTGTGAATTTATCTGACGAGACCAACAAGTACAAGTGATATCCACATTGATTCTATGTGGATGTGCTGTCAAAAAATTGTACAAACATTATAGTCTTGTCAATTATCATTGATGCTAAAGAAACACGTTTTTGAAGCTTGCACTAAGATACTCATGCCTTCCAAAGAACCCCTAACTGATGTAAAATCAGAACCATAAAAATACTTAGTATAACATATTGATCAATATTCTATGCACATTTGTTGTTTATGTTAATATTAATTAATGGTAAGAGAAAATAATTTCTGAAGTTTTCCATAAAAGGCACTAATGACTTTAAAGAGCCCCACACAGGCATGCCCTATTATGATACAATTGTTTTGAAATCAAAACCACCAGAATACTGAGTAAAAGATGGGCATTCTACATTGAGCACCTTTCCTACTTTAGCCATCATCTTCTACAAAATCTGAATCATTGATCTCAACTTCATCTTCATCTTCGCCTAACTATATTTGGAGCTTCATTAACTTCTTCAGGACTATTGGACGAAGATCCAGCAGAGCCATTTGCACTAGGAGGACTTGTATCACTCTCCTGCATCAGCTTTGACATTACTGATCCACTTTTCTTGTTGAAAGGAGATGGTCTCATTTTTCTCACTTTTTTCTCAGGGGATTTCTTGTAAGGTGATGGTTGTACAACTACACAACATCAAAGACATCATCAATAGAAGTAGGCTTCAACATTTCATCCATCAGTGTTTGTCCATGGGTTGGCCTTTTGGGTCCTCTTTTTCTAGGTACACGGGTAGTAGTTGTAGAATTCAACTTTTTAGAGTTTTCTTTCGACGGCTTGAAGGCCTCTTATTTGACCCCTTCCTAAGAATGGATTCCTCGTAATGAGTGTGGCCATTTTCATTAAATCCAAAATCATAATCACCACAGTAGCAATAGCAGTATTGTTCGTTCTCCCACTGATAGCCTTCCCT
This sequence comes from Pinus tabuliformis, assembly GCA_031772625.1. Lineage (NCBI taxonomy): Eukaryota > Viridiplantae > Streptophyta > Pinopsida > Pinales > Pinaceae > Pinus > Pinus tabuliformis. The sequence continues at coordinate 896,811,815 of CM062816.1, read as the reverse complement.
TTTGCACTAGCCTTCCTTGGTTGTTTCTCTCTCTCCTCTTCATTTTCTTCTTCTTTGGGAATGATTTCTAGTGTATCATCCTCATCTGACATCTCATTGTAAACATGGGAAGCATCTTTTGTGAAATCCATCATCCATGTAGTGTGTGCATTATTCAACAAGGTGGATCTCTCTAAATTAGTTGCAAACATTTATATTGTTGCATTTCTAATTTATTTAGAATCCACTACTACCTCCTCTTCTTGGAATATTAAATTTCTTATCACCCCATGATGACAATCCCTCTAATTATTGGCATCACAGTTTTTTCCACTTTAGTGGGTTTAACTTCAACCTAAAGAAACATGAATTTGACTCACTCAATTAAAAAGAAATTGCTAAATTGCTATTTATGATGTTTTGAGTAAAAACAATTAATAACTCATATTTACAACCCTTTAAATATTTACAACTTTTAAGTCTTGTATTTATAACTCATATTTATAACCCTTTAAAATGAAACTGACTATCTATATTTTTATTAATAATAAAAAGAATTTCTTTATAAAACTCACACTCACATGCTATATTTATGTTATATTTAATATTCAGTGTCCATCAATTGAATGACAAGATGAAAGCTCAACTTAATTGCGCCTTTAAAGTGTGACTTAAAAGTTTAATTGGTAATTATTTATTCAGTAATTTGTACATTGTTAATTGCAATCTCTCTTGAAAACCAATGTTTATATCAAAATTTTAAAAATTAACACTCACTTCTCCGGTAGTCTCGTGTTTCTTTATTTGATCGTGGTACTCAAGATTTCCTTTCTCCAAAGTATCCAATGTGAAGATGATATCTTATGTGTTTCCGTGTTTCTTTATTTGATCATGGTACTCAAGATTGCCTTTCTCCAAAGTATCCAATGTGAAGATGATATCTTATGTATTTCCACTTTCTCAGTAGGTTCATGTGATTATTATTATTTTTGGTGTTAATGTTTATGTTTTTTTTCTGCCCATCCATTATTTATTATCTATACATTGATTGAAAATCCACAAGTGGCTAGTGTGGAAATTGCAAGGTATGCTGAGAATTTGGTTATCTAGTAAGCTTAGAGTCATTCTTGAATCATTATCTTTACCATCTCATGAAGAAGAAGAAGAAAAGCCTATTGAATTGAAAAAGAACCCTAAAAAGTATTAGGATCCATGGGTCATTTTTTTTGCATCATGTAGCAAGATCACATGGTTAATTGATTATGCAACATGAAGAATTAGCCTTTGCCAATATTTATTCTTATGACTAGGTGATTTTTTCTACTAATATTCTTATACCAATTTACCATGATAATTCTCTTTTAAATTAAAAGGCAAGCACCTTTTTTTAGTGTTTCAACTTCATTTATAAAGATTTTAGTGCTGATAATTAGTATATTATATGAAATTTTGAAAATTGCACTAATATATTATTGTTGTAAGGCTCTACATTCCCAATGGAACTCATATAGTGAGTGGATAAAGAAATAATAAGTTTTTCAAATGGTGAAATAATTTTCATATGAGTGATATTGTGATCTAGATAAATAAAACCAAACTCTTCATTTATCATGTTTCTTAAGTCTTTTATATCTCCAATGTATTTTTCGTACAAATAAGAAGCATTTGTTAATCATGCATCATGTAATATGATCTCCAATCAGTAGAAAAAACTTAATATCAAAGAAAGAAAGACACAGGAAAATGCTTTTAATGTCCACAAATGACTCAATGTTACAAAAGAAATGCTTGCGAATGAACAAGATAAGGTAGCTTGGGAAAAGTGTAGTAACAACTTTTATAAGGAATCCTATATAGATTTCCTGTTAACAACATATTAAGATATTTTAGAGAGTATTTAAGTATGTTTAGAGATGTGCTAAAGAAGATAAGGTCACTAAATAAAAAAAGAAGATAAACATCAATTCTTATTTGAAAATAATACAAAAACGATTTTGTGGGAATTTACTACTCTTGAGAGGAGCTTCCTATAATTTCCTAATGGTGCTTCTGTTGGCATTATGATACATATGTTGTACTTGATGGCAACCCACTCATCTCAGATAATAAATTATAGTGTAGAGAAAAGTTCACGCACTTTTATGCAGAGAAAAGTTTATTTCATGTAGAGAAAAAGTTCACGCACTTTCATGCAAGGAAAAACGCATATATGTTGGAGAGCTTACCTTTGGTCCATGGTAGTTAGTCCTTGGTATTTGAACCTATGAGGAAAAGCACGTATATGTTGGAGAACTTACCTTTGGTCCATGGTAGTTAGCCCTTGGTATTTGAACCTATGAGGAAAAGCGCGTATATGTTGGAGAACTTACCTTTGGTCCATGGTAGTTAGTCCTTGGTATTTGAACCTATGAGGAAAAGCGCGTATATGTTGGAGAACTTACCTTTGGTCCATGGTAGTTAGTCCTTGGTATTTGAACCTATGGTTTTGGACCATGGTACTTCGTCAAAAGTGTTGATCTCACGTACTTTCATGGTTGGTTCATGGTATTAGTCCAACAGATTTTTGATCCTATGGTTTTGGCCCATGGTATTGTGAAAGGCCTAAGCCTATATAAAGCAAAGGAGATCACTTGGCTAATTCATTATTTCAAATCGAATATCTTAAGATCTGAAATATTGGGTTATTGTTTTAAAAGTTTGATCTATGAAAGGGAAGTTGAAAGCGAATCTGTGAAGGGTGATATCTCGAGCGCTGCAGCTGCGGAAGTGCGGAGGCGCCACAGAAGGTGCAGTGCGGAGACGCCACAGAGGTGCCACAGAAGGCGCAGTTTGAAAATTGGTCCTTGAAAGAAAAGAAGTAGGGGGTTGTAGCTCCCTTCCAGGAGAGACTGGAAAACGAGAGAGAGTTGTAGCTCTCTGCAGGTTGCAGCCTGCGTACTGGTAAAGGACTGCACGAGTACAAAACCATTGTAAAAGGAGTTTCTAATTTGAAAGAAGATAGAGACATATTGCAGCAGGTGGTTTTCACCCACATTGGGTTTCCACCTTACATCTTGTGTTCTTTGGTGTGACTATCTGTTTTCTTTGTTCATGCTCATTATTTTATGGTACTGACATGCAAAAATAATTCAAAGAATAAATAAGGAAGATTTATTAAAAGAACTTGATAATACTGATTCACCCCCCCTCTCAGTATTATTTCCAACAATTGGTATCAGAGCAGGTCCTTCAGAGAAGCTTGATCGCTTGAAGGAAGATCATTCATCATGATCAACTATGAGAGGGAAGCATCAATCAGGCCACCAATTTTTGATGGGACAAACTTCAATTATTGGAAGGTAAGAGTTACTGCCTATCTTCAATCTCTTGGTACAGAAGTTTGGGATATCATAGATACAGGCTACACTTTTCCTTCAGCTACTCCTACAGATACGACCGAAAAGAAGAAATATGAAACAAATGCTAAAGCAGTCAATACTCTGCTGGGATGCTTATCTCAAACAGAATTCGTGAAGGTTATGCAATATAAATCCGCAAAAGAAATATGGGACAAGATTGTCTTGAGCTACGAAGGAGATGAACAGGTAAAGCGTGCTAAACTTCAAACCCTCAGGATTTAGTATGAGAATCTCAGAATGTATAATGATGAAAGTGTGGTTAACTATTTCCTTCGGGTAGATGAGATTGTTAATTGCATGAAAAACTTGGGTGAAGAAATAAAAGAGGCTATTGTGGTTGAAAAAGTTCTAAGATCATTGTCCCCCAAGTTTGAATCTAAAGTGTCTGCAATAGAAGAAAAGGAAAATCTACGAATTCTTACTATGTCTCAGCTACACGGAATTCTAACTGATTATGAAATGAGAAAGGGAGGTCCATCAGACAGAAGAGAAGCTGCTTTCAAGGCTTCAGGCAAAGGAGACTATTATGAAGCAAGTCACGTGCGAGAAGAGGAAGAAGAAGAATCAAATTTTGTCAGAAATCTTCAAAGGGGAACTGGAAGGTTCAGAGGTAAGTTACCTTTTAAATGCTTTGCTTGTGGAAGAGTAGGTCATTATGCTGCAAAATGTCCTCATAAGGATAAAGGAAAGGAACCTGCTAGATGGAACAAGAAACAGATTGCAAATAAGAAAAGCTACTACACTCATGAAGATAGTGATGGTATATCAAATAGTGACGAAGATGAACGAGGTAATGACTATAAACTCTTAATGGAATTTGAAGATGATGATTACATGGATGCTATAGATGTGGATAGGTTTTGTGAAGAAATTTCTAGACTCAAGACATGTATAGAAGAAAAGAATAGGATCATTGATACTCTACAACTTCAAATTGATGAAAAAGAAAAATATCTTGAAAAGTTAGAAGGCGAAATTGTTGGTCTTAGAAAAGAGATTGAGAAAACAAAGGCTATTAATCTTAAGTTTTTCAAAGGATCTGAAACTCTGGATGAGATCATCAATGTACAACGCTCTCCTCTAAACAAGACAAGTCTGGGCTATAATGGAGAAACTTCTCAAGCATCCACCTCAAAGAGTTATCTTGATGCAGCAAGAAGGAATGAGCAAAAGCACAATGGAGATCACCAAGTAAAGCAGGGACCAATTACAAACAAAGACTATCAGGCAAATCAGGGGCAATCTGTCTTAAGGATGAACAAAAGCTACAACCAGCCACAGGTAAAATCCTCTCAATTTGCTTCAAGAATGAATGACAATAGAAATTACAATCGTTTGGCCAGAAGATTTGATAACCGCAGAAATTTCTTCAATGGACAATGCTTTTCTTGCCATAACTTTGGTCACAAAGCAGTTCAATGTGTTGCATATAAAACGATCATGACTAGAGAAGCTCAAAAGCAAAGAAGTATGACCGGGATTACAAAAAGGACCTATAACAACTTTTCAGTTCTTGAAAATGAAGTTGAATGTTCTATTTGCAATACCTTTGGTCATGAAGATTCTAAATGCAGGAGCAGGTTTCAGCAGACAAAGGAACAAGCCTCAAGCACCAAAACATGGAGAATAAAGGAACCACAAACAGAAAGATGTGGGATAGCATTTTATGCAGAGGGATAGGAAAATCTATGGTACATTGACAGTGGATGTTCGAAGTATATGACAGGTGATAAAGAAAAACTTGAATCATATTCTGCCCTAGAAAAAGGAAAGAAAGTTTCTTTTGGAAATGATACTCTTGCAACTATAAAAGGAAAAGGCACTGCTCAGTTAAAAGAAAAGGTCAAAGCTGGAAATGTTTTGTATGTTGATGGATTGAAACATAATCTTCTAAGTGTCAGCCAGATGTGTGATCAAAGAATCGAGGTGATATTCAGATCAAATGGATGTCTTGTTCGTGATCTTGATACAGGTAAAACAGTGATCAAAGGTAAAAGAACTCCAAATAATCTATACATATTTGAAGAAGGACAACAACAATGCTATCTGAGCAAGGATGATGAGCACTGGTTATGGCACCGGAGGTTGGGGCATCTAAGCTTTTCACAAATAAGGAGAGCATGCAAATATCAGGCAGTTCGTGGTCTTCCAGATATCAAAGTTCCAGACAACACCATATGCAAATCATGTCAGTTTGGAAAGCAAACCAGAACTACCTTTCCGGAAAAGGAAGGATCAACTAGCATGCCTCTTGAGCTAGTACATACAGATACATGTGGTCCATTCAGGAAAAGGACACCTCGAGGAGAAGAATACTTGATATTATTCATTGACGATTTCTCTAGGTTTGTTTGGTTAGGACTTATGAAGCACAAAGATGAAGCATTCGAAAAATTAAAATCCTTTAAAGCCTTGGTTGAAAATGAATCAGGATACAAAATTAAGTGTCTTAGATCTGACAGAGGTGGGGACTTTACCTCAAATGAATTTTTCGATTTCTGTGAAGAACATGGGATAAGAAGAGAATTCTCTACAGCTAGAACTCCTCAGCAAAATGGAGTGGTGGAAAGAATGAACAGAACTGTCCAACAAATGGCTCGTGCTATGCTTGATGAATCTGGAACTCCCGCAACTTTCTGGGGTGAAGCAGCACATGCTGCGGTTATTATTCTCAACAAAACAAATGTCCGAGTGAACAACACTCAAACCCCTCATGAGCTCTCGTATGGTGAGACTCCTTCGGTAAAGCACTTCAAAATCTTTGGGAGCAAATGCTATATTAAAAACACTGATGAGCAACTTGGCAAACTTGAACCTAGAGCAGATGAAGGCATCCTTCTTGGTTATTCTCCACACAGCAAAGCATACAATTGCTATAATAAAAGACTTGGAAGAATTGTTGACAACATTGATGTAGTGGTTGATGAGAAGGGATACATTCCTAGGCAAGTAAATCATGAAGATATCGAAGAAGATGAAGGCCATCCTCAAAGACAGAATGATGAAGAAGAAGAACCTCAAGAAGAACCAGAGGAGCAGATAAGGATAGAAGAGAAGACTCCATCCAGATATGTTCAGAAGAATCATCCAGAATCTCAGATTTTGGGATAGAAAGAAGCAGGTGTACAAACAAGAAGAACAATTGCAGAAGCTTCAAGCTATTTGGCATTACTCTCTTCCACTGAACCACAAAATGTGAAAGAGGCATGCAAAGATGAATGTTGGGTCAAAGCAATGGATGAAGAACTTGAGCAGATCGAAAAGAACAACACTTGGGAGCTGGTTCCTAGACCTAAGGATAAGAATGTTATAGGAACAAAATGGGTCTTCAAAAATAAATTGAATGAAAATGGAGAATTAATTAGAAACAAGGCCAGACTTGTTTGTAAAGGGTATGCGCAGCAAGAAGGAATAGATTTTGAAGAAACTTTTTCTCCTGTTGCAAGACTTGAGGCCATCCGAATGTTCCTTGCTCTCTCAAGCTTTCAAAACTTCAAAGTATTTCAAATGGACGTGAAATCAGCCTTTCTGAATGAAGACTTGGAAGAAGAAGTATACATTGAGCAGCCAGATGGTTTCATTCTTGGAAATGATCCAAATCTTGTATGCAGATTGAAAAAGGCTCTCTATAGACTCAAACAAGCTCCAAGGGCTTGGTACTATCGTTTGGACAAATATCTTCATCAACAAGGTTTTTCAAAAGGATCAGCAGACAACAATCTTTATATAAAAGTTGAAAATGACAAATTGCTGATACTTGTTGTGTATGTAGATGACATTATCTTTGGCAGCAATGAAGAAGCTATGAGTCAAAGCTTTGCCTTGGTGATGCAGAAAGAATTCGAAATATCCTTGTTGGGAGAACTGACATATTTTCTTGGTTTGCAAATCCAACAAAATGAAGGAGGGATCTTCTTGTCTCAAACCAAGTATCTCAAGCAGATTTTGAAGAAATATGGTATGGAAGAAGCAAAACCAGTATGTACACCCATGGTCACAGGATGTAACCTTAGTGCAAATGATGAATCAGCAGCAGTGCATCAACCAACTTACAGATCTATGATTGGAAGTCTACTTTATTTGACAGGTACCCGACCAGACATCATGCATGCAGTGGGAATAGTTGGAAGATTTCAGGCAAATCCAAAGGAAACTCATCTTCAGGCAGTAAAGAGAATCTTCAAATATCTTCAAGGGACTCAAAACTATGGCTTATGGTATCCTAGAGATACAGATCTCACACTTCATGCTTATACAGATGCAGATTGGGCCGAAAGCGTGGATGACAGGAAAAGCACAAGTGGTGGTGCATTCTTTATGGGTTCCAGATTAGTATCTTGGTTCAGCAAGAAACATAGTTCGATTGCCTTGTCTACAGCTGAAGCAGAATATGTTGCTGCTGCATCTTGCTGCACTCAACTCCTTTGGATGATGCAGACCTTGCAGGATTTTCAAATCACTTTTACACCACCCATCTCCATCTTATGTGATAATACAAGTGCAATCAGCATTTCAAAGAACCCAGTCATGCATTCAAAAACCAAGCACATACCAATTAAGTATCACTTTCTCCGGGAACAAGTGCTTGAACAAAAGGTCAAGTTGGAGTATGTTCCTTCTAAGGAACAGGTTGCTGATATACTCATCAAACCATTGCCTAGGGAGACCTTTGAATATCTCAGGCAAAAGCTGGGGGTTGTTGATGCATCATCTTGTTATTGAATCTCTTCTAATTGTTGGTTGTACGCAAGGTTCATCTGAAGTATATGCGTACATGTGCTGGGTTGCGGATTGGTCAAAGATCGAATGGCACAGGTTCAGGGGGAGCATATCATGCATTGTTGGCATTATGGAGGAAGTACAGAATGAGATCATGGATGCTAGTCTGAATATTGCTGCAATACCTCTCTATCTCTTTCATGGTCATGGATTATGGTTCTTCTTTGCAGATCTGGTTTATAGTCAGGGGGAGCATGTTCTTAGGGTGAGCATAACCCTTTGCCCTTGATGTCAAAGGGGGAGAGTGATTGGTTGTTGTTGCCATCAAATCCAAAGGGGGAGATTGTTGGCATTATGATACATATGTTGTACTTGATGGAAACCCACTCATCTCAGATAATAAATTATAGTGCAGAGAAAAGTTCACGCACTTTTATGCAGAGAAAAGTTTATTTCATGTAGAGAAAAAGTTCACGCACTTTCATGCAAGGAAAAGCGCGTATATGTTGGAGAACTTACCTTTGGTCCATGGTAGTTAGTCCTTGGTATTTGAACCTATGAGGAAAAGCGCGTATATGTTGGAGAACTTACCTTTGGTCAATGGTAGTTAGCCCTTGGTATTTGAACCTATGAGGAAAAGCGCGTATATGTTGGAGAACTTACCTTTGGTCCATGGTAGTTAGTCCTTGGTATTTGAACCTATGAGGAAAAGCGCGTATATGTTGGAGAACTTACCTTTGGTCCATGGTAGTTAGTCCTTGGTATTTGAACCTATGGTTTTGGACCATGGTACTTCGTCAAAAGTGTTGATCTCACGTACTTTCATGGTTGGTTCATGGTATTAGTCCAACAGTTTTTTGATCCTATGGTTTTGGCCCGTGGTATTGTGAGAGGCCTAAGCCTATATAAAGCAAAGGAGATCACTTGGCTAATTCATTATTGCAAATCGAATATCTTAAGATCTGAAATATTGGGTTATTGTTTTAAAAGTTTGATCTATGAAAGGGAAGTTGAAAGCGAATCTGTGAAGGGTGATCTCTCGAGCGCTGCAGCTGCGGAAGTGCGGAGGCGCCACAGAAGGCGCAGTGCGGAGACGCCACAGAGGCGCCACAGAAGGCACAGTGCAGAGGCGCCACAGAAGGCGTAGTGCGGAGGCGCCACAGAAGGCGCAGTGCGGACGCGCCACAGAAGGCGCAGTGCAGAGATGCCACAGAGGCGCCACAGAAGGTGCAGTGCGGAGACGCCACAGAAGGCGCAGTACGGAGACGCCACAGAGGCGCCACAGAAGGCGCAGTGCGGAGGCGCCACAGAAGGCGCAGTGCGGAGACTCCATGGAGGCGCCACAGAAGGCGCAGTGCGGAGGCGCCACGCAAGGCACAATGCGGAGACGCCACAGAGGCGCCACAGAAGGCGCAGTGTGGAGACGCCACAGAGGCGCCACAGAAGGCGCAGTGTGGAGGCGCCATAGAAGGCGCAGTGCGGAGACTCCACAGAGGCACCACAGAAGGCGCAGTGCGGAGACGCCACAAAGGCGCCACAGAAGGCACAGTGCGGAGGCGCCATAGAAGGCGCAGTGCGGAGACGCCACAGAGGCGCCATAGAAGGCGCAGTGCGGAGGTGCAATGCGGAGGCGCCACAGAAGGTGCAGGTGCGGTGGTCATGGCGCCACAGAAGGCGCAGTTTGAAAATTGGTCCTTGAACGAAAAGAAGTAGGGGGTTGTAGCTCCCTTCCAGGAGAGACTCGAAAACGAGAGAGAGTTGTAGCTCTCTGCAGGTTGCAGCCTGCGTACTGGTAAAGGACTGCACCAGTACAAAACCATTGTAAAAGGAGTTTATAATTTGAAAGAAGATAGAGACATATTGCAGCAGGTGGTTTTCACCCACATTGGGTTTCCACCTTACATCTTGTGTTCTTTGGTGTGACTATCTGTTTTCTTTGTTCATGCTCATTATTTTATGGTACTGACATGCAAAAATAATTCAAAGAATAAATAAGGAAGATTTATTAAAAGAACTTGATAATATTGATTCACCCCCCCTCTCAGTATTATTTCCAACAGCTTCTCCTTAAATAAATAGGTTTAAGGCTACATCTAATTACATCAACATGGATAACACAAGCTCTCAAGGATATGGATGTAATTTAATTACTAGAGTTGATATTCATGAAGTGAGAGTGCACACATTAATATCTCCCAAGATTGAGGGAAGTGAAGGTTAGATTAACACATACAGGACCTTTGTTGTAAAAGGGATCAAAACAAACAAATAGATTTGCACGAGTGCATCATAAAAACCTATTAGATGATGAAAAGTAGCCATGTACGCATATTTTCCCTAGTGTGGAAAATGAGCAAATTATATTTTAGTAGAAAATATTTCCTATTAATTATAAGGTCTAATATTTTAACAAAAGATTGGCCAATATTTCACATTTTTTTATAATTTAAAGCAAGATTGGTTGAAAATCTAAGAGATTTTATAATTGAGAGAAAGATACATCTAAATAATATATACATTTTTGGTTATCAATGAGACATATATATATATATATATATATATATATATATATATATATATATATATATATATATATATATATATATATATATATATATATATATATATCTCTCTCTCTCTAGGGAGAGAGAGAGAAAGAGATTTTGTAACTTAAGGTTTTATATTAATCAAAGACCGTATTTACATGGGTTTATAAGGATTTCTAGAGTGACCATGGAGGATACAACGTCTCATCTTTTGCTCCCTAAAAATATACCTTCAAGGTTCCTTAGGTGGATAACAGAGCTACTACACTTGACATTGGCAGTGTCAAGTAGCTTTTCTAGCCCAAAACGTACTATGTATGGCTCCATGTCAAAGCCTAGAAGGATTTTGCTTGGCTTAATTTTTCCATGAACAAACTTCCTTTCATGTAAATAAGCCAGGCCTCTCGCTACTCCCTTTGCAATTTTAAATGATAAGTCTGTGTTTACAAAACATAATCTACTGCATGGATGCTAAGCTGGAAATGGCTATCTACCTTTCAGTGAGCATTGCTGACCCCTCCTCAAAGATTTCTTGGACAATGTCTATATTTTGTTGCTTTTCAACTGACTTAGACGATAAATCAGTGGATTTCCTTCTGAAAAAATTCTTAAATTTGCCTTCCTTCTTAACTGGACTTGGTGGTGCGGATTTTTTAGGTGGGATCAAATCCACTACAATGCATGTAGTGTCATCCCTATGTCCTCTTATCCACTTTATTAATGTGGATCCATGAGCTCGATGACACTTGTGGCCATATAAAAGTTTAAAGTCAAGAAGCTTGGTGATAATGGAGCATTTAAATAATATTTTTGAATTTTAAATATTTAAAAATGGTATATTTATTCTGCATCAAAAGATACCTTTACTGACGGAAGAGGGAAGCTCCCTTGATTTTATAATTTCTAACTTCAAAAAACAGGAAGCTCCCTTTACTTTTATAATTTCAAAAAACAATGTGATAGAATTGAATAAAATATCATAAAATATCATAGACTAAAATGAACAAAATTATAATATAATATAATATAATAGACTGAAATGAATAAAATTAAAATAAAATATTGAACAAAGAAAGTAGTAATCTTTCCATACAAGTAAAATTTAGTAGCTAATATTGCAGAGGGAAATCCCATCATATTACAGAATGAAATCCCATCCTATTACAAGTAAAACTGAGAAATTTCATATACCACAATACAAGTAAAACTGAAACCAATCTTGTAGAGTGAAATCCCATCATATTACAGAATGAAATCTCATTCTATAGGATTTACGAGGGTCATTACAGAGAAAATACACATAAGTGGAGAGCTGATTCACAAGGCATGACATGGACTCTGTAGAGTGAATCCCATCATATTACAGAATCAAATAGCATTCTAAAGGATTTAACAGAAACATTACAAAGATCGTTATCACAGTGGAGCGCTGCTTCACAAGGCTGGACATGGATTCTACTTACAAGATGTAAGCCCTTCATTCACCACAGAAACTCTTCTTGTTGAAGATGAGAAGCAGCACAAAAGTTATTCATTCCACATCTACTTCAAACTTACAACAATATTAACATCCTTCAAATATTCTCAACTATGAGGAGCTTTGGGGGCCTATAGATTACAAGAGAAGAGCATAAATTCTTCACTAAGCATGTTAGTAGCGTACTGATCATGTTGGCTGTTGGAGACAGAATTCGTGTTGAAGCTCTCTTTCCTCACAAACACAGCAGGGGCTTTCTTGTCATAATTCTGAGTAGAGAAAGGTTGGGTAACTGAGCTGTATGGCACGTATGGCCACAATTCTGCATGCTTCCCAGTGCGTTTCACTTTCTTCAGTACCTTGTTTGGCTTCACATATCCCGTGACTGTCACTTTCTACATCTTTCTATTTATATACACCATTTGAACTCTTGCACAAAATGTCCCACAGAAGAGAAACAAAAGTATTACAATCATCAAAACCCCAGCTTACATTAACATAGAAAAGAAAATGATGGGCCACTTTGGCCTATGGCTTAGAGGTAGATCTCGGTTGTAACAGGTGACAAAAGTTAGCATCTCCTTACAGAAATCAGTAACAAAGCTAATGGATTGGTAATGAGCAAACATAGATCGTGAGGTGCAACTTTTCAAAAGCCCAAAGCTAAAAAATTTGGTAAAACACAGCAAACATGAACTCTTAGCTGAAAAACTAAATAAACTTTAAAGAATTAATCAACACACAAGTAGTTAAAGCTGAAAGCATTTGCAAGGCAGTGTATCATTCTTCCAATTTGATCTGCATTTCCACCATACGTGTGAGTTCTCCTTGTGGTTTAAATAACCAAGCAATGCCTCTTAGTTTTCCAGTATTGAACAGCAAATTTCAATGATAGTTTCACGAGAGGCGAGGGTAAGATTTTAGTTAAGTATTTTTCAAATACTAGGTTTCCCTAAGCTAGATACATTTGAAGAAACATCTTTGTTAAGCCATGGAGAATTAGTATGTAGATTTTCCTTTCAACTGAAAATACTTAGGCATCCATATGCACACAGTAAAGATATCATAACCTACAACTATGATTTACTGTATGTGCTTTTGTGAATATGGACATTGCAATTCATAAGATACTTTTGTTTGGAATTAAATAATCAAATAGCCATTTGGAAGATGGAAACAAGTATAAGAGTTTGACACAAGCTACATTGAGGATTTGAACAAGTAGCTTTGGGATGGGTTGCTCTTCATTTGAAATTAGGTTTTATATCATAAACCACTTGTGAATTTTCTTAGCAACTTGGAAGGCTACTCAACATAGTTTTTAAAGAAATTAAATTAATAAGATCTTCCACAAATGTTTTACAACATAAAGCACTTGTGAATCTACTTAGCAACTTGGAAGGCTACTCAACATAGTTTTTAAAGAAATTAAAGTAATAACATCTCCCCATGACCTCTGTAACAATGACTATGGAAATACAGTGTCTCACCCCTATGCATGAGTGGAATTGGTCTGAAATTTGTTGCACATAATATGCCTATATGGAAGGTTCCTTGTGGTTGCTAGACTCAATGTCTGTGATATTACAACCTTTCTTGATCACTAATATACCTAGTCTTTCTTTTCATATTTACAAAATTGAAAAACACAAAAACCCAATACCACACATAATTCTCACAAATTTAAATTTAATTCCTTTTGACAAAATTTAATAACATGGAAAACCCAAAACCACACAAAATTTTCACAACTTAAAACTCTAGCAACTTTGAACAATTCTCTTACAAAAAACCAATATTACACTAAATTCTCACAACTTAAATTCTAGCAATTTGAATTCTCGCAACTTAAAATTTTAAGAACTTTAAATAGGTACTTGCTACTTTGTAGCTACCCTTGTTTAATAATAGCAGAGGAATCTATGAAAAAAGTGGTAGATAACCCTTTCTCATGAAATATTTTTCTTGGATGAACGATTAAAAGTGTGTTTGAATTTTTTTTATATGATAAAAAGGATTAAGCAATTTTTCCATTAGTCTACGACACGTAGTTGATATTTAGAGAAATTAGAAGAGAATGACTTAATAATTTTATGCAGACCTTTAGAAAGTGAATACAAGTTGTATTTCTCAAGTGCACCATCTATATAAGGTGGTTAAATAGTGTGCAAGACAAGTTTGATTTCAAGCATCAAATGAAAAGGGAAGGAAATATTTAAGTATCACTCAACCTTCTTATATTTATGAACACACTATTTGACCACAAAAAGGTATTAAGAAAATATTTTTTTAAATATTAGTGAGACAATCATATCAACTGAAAAAAGCATAGTTCTGTGATGAGACTTATCCTACCAAAACACATCAAATGAAAAGGAAAGGAAATATTTAAGTATCACTCACCCTTTTTATATTTAAGAAGACACCATTTTGACTATCTATCTATCTATCTATCTATCTAATCTATATATATATATATATATATATATTAAAAAAAATTATTAAAATATTAGTGAGACAACCATATCACCTGAAAGAAAAGCATAATTTCGTTGTGAGAGTTATCCTATCAAAAAGCAATTATAGTATTAATCCATCACATTCAAGTGATAACATTAAATTATATTTTTGAAATGAAGATCTAAAAAAAATTTAAGAAACAAATGTAATGTTAATGAAAAGTATTGGCCACATAATCTAATAGGTTGGACAAGCCATCCTTAGATAGTGAAACGTAAGGCATGGTTATATAGTGTAAATGCGAGAGATTTATTATTGTTAAAATGGATCTGCACACCATTTCCCAGTTGATGCGTGTAAGTTTGGAACTATGATCATTTATTAATTATTAATGCACTTGCAAGATAGACTTCAAACCTATGTTTATTTAACAATAAAATTTTATTGGGACAAAATATGATACACGACTACCTTAAAGGAATAAGGTAGTACTCCCCGAATGGGATGCCAAAAGCATGAGAGGGTGGGGGACGGGATGCCACCATCCCACCAATCAACACGCCGAGGGGACGTGGGAGCATGCCCCTCTAGAGGATTGAAAGGTACATGGAACAAGCATGGGAGTTCCAACGCACACATGAAGCTCCTCCCTCATTACACCATCCACTGCTCAATGAGACGTAGCACCATCCAACCTGATTTTGTATTTTTGATGGATTTCAGCTCAATCAAGAGCTTTGTCATTTTTCTCTGCCCCATCAATTTGACATTTATTCAAGGGCAGGCAAAGGCACTTAGCTTTTGCATTTTGCTCCAAGATTTTATTATGCATTGTATATTGGAAAGCCTCTGGACAGTTCACAAGTCTCAGGATGTTTATCAAGAAAATGCTCGTCCTTGGCTCTTGCAATTTCATTGTCTTTTAGTTGTTGTGGAGAGTGAATTCGGGATTATGTTGTTATGGTTCTGTGTCTTGTGGCTATTTTTGGATATTGCACACATTGGCAGTGGAGTCAAACGTTTAGGCTGAGACCTCTAGCCTGCCTAAGTGGTTTCTTGGTGACCTCCTAGTCCATTGTTAGGCTTTCCTGAATCTCAGTGAGGAAGGGGATGGAATTAGCCATTCCAGTAGGAGCACTCATTCCAAATTTCACTCTCTTCCAATGATGGAATGTGTCTGTGCCACATTTTGCAGGTCTAGGGTCTTTTGTTTACGACATTTTTTTTGAATTCTCACTGTCGTCGTTTTTGAGTGGTCTGTAGTTTTCAGTCAAGAGGTTAGGAGTAGCACAAGGCTTGCCCCTAGATATGGGCCTATTAGCTCCCCTTCGCCCCCTGCCCAAGCCAATGACGATCATCCTTGGATGTTCACAGCCTATCCCAAGACACTCTGGGAGGTCCAACCTCGAGTCAAAAACACTTTCCATTCCAGCGGACTCCCCTACTCTGTTTGAGCAGCAAGACATGCTACATCAACGTGCTCAGTCCGCTGAGGAGTGACTCATTACCAGGAGCGTGGCTTCGCCAAGGCCCAAACGAGAGTAGAAAGCTCAGTAGCGATGTTTAGGGAACTTACACTGCAGCCAATTCAAGATGAATTGATTTAGCTGAAATGAGAGTTGTCAGATGAGCAGTGCACCCTCACCGATTCCGAAGTTTTAGCTGAGGTTGCATAGTGGATGACCAACACTGATCATACTCGGGGAAGATACAACCAATATATGTACACTGTGGACATCCATTGGCACCTGAAATTTTTCCTTGGTAGGGTTCTCCTTGAAAAAATGCAACCAGAGAGGACATTCTTCTCTCCCTCGATCGTATGTCAAGACAATTAGTGTTTATGGTTCAGAGGCTTGGACAAATTGAAAGGCACATGGGCATCCCTCTAGAACGAGGCTACTCTCCAGGCAGCTTCTCTCCTTGGGTCATATGCAAAGACAATTGGCATCAATAGATCGAAGGCTTTGACACATTGAAAGGCACATAGTCATCCCTCCAAAACCAAGTTGCTCTCTAGGTAGCAATAAGTAGCCCATACAAGTAGAAGCCACTGAATCTGATCATTCCTCACGATGGTTTTCTCAATTAGTTTTTTTATCATCATGCAACATTTTTGTTTGTTTTAGTTCTTTACAGCCCCTAGAGGCCCAGTTACATTTTTTAGACTTCTAGATATAGTCAACAGGGCTAGCTTTTGGACTAAAACTCTTTTGAAAAGACTGAAATTTTGTATCTGGTTGGGCCTGTCCATTGGAAGACTGTATCAACACTAAAATGTAACCCTATGTTATCAGGCAATATAAATATTTACTTCACAAGACAAAAAGGAATAAGGTGATACCTTTTCACTTCTAGCCCTAGGAATGAGAATATGGTGAAAATTATTGATGGTCATCCTCCTAACTAATAACCATCAAACTCTATCCTGTCATTGGGATTACTTTGGTGTTAGACATGGAAGCTCCCAAGTGAGACGAATCCAAATTGGTGACCCCAACTATGCATCCTACTTTCTGTGTCCTCCGTTGAGCGGCAAGAGCAAGTCAGTGTTTCCATACTCTTAATTCTCAGATTTGATAAGTCCAAAAACTTGCCGTGAAATATCTAATTCCACATCATCTAATGAAAAAGAAGAATTCGGTTCTTGCAAAGCACATAAAACCCAATTGGCACAAAGAAATAAAGTGATTAAGGACAAGTAAATCATTGAAATAGAAAAGAACAAGAAAAACATAACAGGGTTAAGGTGACCTTAGCAATGTTTACATGTCAAGGAAGCCAAATAATGACATCACTAGTCAATTTCATTAGAAGTTGTTTACACCATGATTAATAAGGATGATTCCATATTCATTCAGGTTATGAAAGAGAGATCATTGAATTGGAGAAAGATCACTTGAAAAAACGTTGATGCAAGATACATCATTCAACAGAAGCTTCTTCTCACGGGAGATGAAAACATCAACTACATTCAGGAAACTTTTAGTGGAATGGATACAAGGAAGAAGTGTCTGACGTATCTCAGAGATTTTGCCTTGGAGATAAAACTGAAAGTTTCTAGTAAAAGTTAAACTTCAGTTGGTAACTTAAAGTTAGTGAGGTCAAGGGTTATTACCCCAAAAGCAGAATTACTATTTGAGAATATGTAGGATGTTAGATAGCCACATAAATTTATGGATAATATACAAAAAAAATGCAAAATGAACTTCGAGCTCATGATAACCTGATGCATACTATAGCAATGCTCATGATGGTCCATTATTTAGAGAATATCAGAGGAAAGAAGCGTCAGAGCATATGTCCAGTACTAACGTGGCATTCTTATGGTCCTACTATATGCTTCTTTATATTTGCAACTATCCAAACTGAGGTTATTTTGACCAGACTTATGGTAGGTTTTCAATAAACAAAGGGTACTTGTCAAATTTGCAGCTTGTTCTTACTATCCAATTGTCAATCTATTAATGTCCGACTCTATGTACACCAGACTTTACTAAGCTTTAAACATGATAGTAGAATCCTTTACTTATCCTACCTCAAACTCCCCAACCGTAACGCCATTGTAGCTTGGGGTCATTGCAGGGCACCGATGACCCGAATCTATAATCACGATAAGGATGACCCCTGAAACCTAGGGATAAATAACATTTGTTATTCTTAGTTGTGAATGAAAGCTCAGTTTGGCTTTGTGTCTGTGCCCTCTGATGACCCAAATCTACAATCATGATAAGGATGACCCCTGAAACCTAAGGATAAATAGCATTTGTTAATCTCAGTAATGAACGAAAGCTCCGGTGGCCTTCAGAGAAATGTGAAAATTCAAAATCCTCCATCAAGTAAGGTTCTCCTGTAACGATTAACAGATCTTCATCTACCATTTTTATTGCTAAGGCCATGTTGTCAATCCTAGAGCATTCGAATAAATGAACAAGAGAAGTCCTGGTTTATTTCAAGTCCTAGAAGAGAGGGATAAAACCTACCTTCTAAAATGTCTTTAGAAGTGGAGACTCAAACCAAATTGTAGAGAATCATGACACAGCCGCTTATGTACCCTAAAGCTCATTTGAAATCAAATTGTAGCCCGTCATGATGAGGGTCTTTAGCTACTCAAAATATTGTCTGAAACTGCTAATATAAACTATCATCACAGCCATAAGGTCTCTGATTCTCTCAATGCATTTAACAGAATGTAAATTTAATTTTTTTAGATATACAAGGGAAAAATCAGAGATCTAAAAAACAAATAAAGCACAGTTCCCAAAGCAGCTTCAACGAGGAATCGATATAAAGAGATAGTTACCAAGGTAGTATCAACGACATCCATTTCAGTAGAAAAAACATAGAGCATTTTGAAAAAGCGATCTATGGAAAGAGTTGCAATCTTCAAAGAGAAGCTTTGATTGGTTTTCATTACTCTTTTGCTTGACATTCCCCATAATTTAAGAAATCTTCAGATAAATTTCCTCAAAACCAATCATTCTTTGGCAGAGAGAGAAAGATCTGAACTGTAAGTTGTGTTCCAGCTTGAGAAACTTAAAATTGATATCACGGCATGCTGTCATGGGCTATCTATTATTTGGATCCATATGTTTCCATTAGCTATCAAGTATATTCATAGTGATGCACCCCATAAATTCACCAAATAGAGCAAGATCATAACAATACATAACATACTAGAAATTACTTGGGAGAAATCACCAAAACTTAAGTTGATAAACAGAAATCCTATAGTTCATCCCTTGATTGAATCCACATTCTTTGTACTTTTCACATCATTTCTGTTAGGCAGCAATTTAGCCCTAGACAACATTCTAAACAACATTCATGATAATTGGACAAAAAGAAAGTATCTAGAAAATGAGATAGAACTAGGAGTGAGTTCATCAAAGCATGCAAACAGAACCACTAATAAAACTTTGTTAGCAGCGAAAACTACCTGGATCAATCCCATCTATGTTAGGGGCATCAAGGGGAGCCAATATGGTGACATGTTTTATTACCACATTCCTGCAGGACAGTATGTAGGAGAAATGCTATGAATAAGAACATCATCTATTCCAATGTATTCTTATTGCAAACAAATACAAATCAACACAAAACTTGCACTAGCCTTCCTTGGTTGTTTCTCTCTCTCCTCTTCATTTTCTTCTTCTTTGGGAATTATTTCTAGTGTATCATCTTCATATGACATCTCATTGTAAACAGGGGAAGCATCTTTTGCTTGTCTAGTGGTATCTTTCTTCTTTGGTTTAAAATCTTCAGTTGGTGAATTTTGTTTGCTTCCCTGATCCTCAACAGCTACAAATTGAAAAAAACAAAATTACTCAGATTAAGGAATGCAAATTTATATTATAAGAGATTGAAGTGATCAATTAACAAAATTTCTCTCTTCAGTAAATATCAATTGTTGCAAAAAAATATGACGAGGAAACTGATTGATCTGCTGATAAGCCATGGTTATAAGATGCCAACTGATCCTACAGGATGGTATCTAATTCATCATCCTCATTGCTTTCCACTTCCTAGAAATACACAATTCACATCATCCATGTTAAGAAACAACATAAATTGGATCCTATGGAAATAAATCCAGAGCAACTTGAGCAGACTATTTGTTTTTTCGCGACCCCTTTCTTGTCGTGTACATGCTTGGGTTTCACAATTTTTGCAGATAGATGCTAGGTATATGTAAAAAAAAATCAACGAGAGGGCTGACATTTATAACAATAAACTTGAATTGCAATTGATTAAAAATAACATTACCATTATGTGCATTAGTTGTAGTAAGAGAGGGAGTTGATGCCTATTGTTGGTGGTTGATTGAGAATCAGCTTTTTCAGCAGTTACAATTCTTTTTGTATATTTTCTCTAGTTTTTTCCTACATGTCTGAAGATTATGACAGCATCATTTCCCATGTTACTCAATTCATATTCATCATGCTTGGCCTCCTACAGTTCTTGAGTCTATAAAATTTACAAACAAGTGATAAACCCAATATAGTAACCCGTTTATCAAACGAGAGGAATCATATAGATCTCGATCTACCAAAAGTGTCAAAATATTAGGAACATCCATCAAAATCCTTTGTAAATGAATCCAAGTCTTTGGACCATAGATATTTGGAACACCACTCTTAAGATTGTTTCAATCACCACATAATTGTTGTACTTTTTCTAAAGTCTGTGTTCCTATTTGCGTGGAGAGAAGATACTCATAATATCCAGCATTTTCACCCTTAACTATCTCAATGTTGTCTTTAGGAGACTCTTCATCATCTACTATTTCCCCAACAATAGATGCCTGAGCAGGTTTTCCGTTCTTTGGGAATGGATTGAAACCCATGTTCAATTCAGGTAGCAACTCTGCACATTTCTTGTTGGTCACTGTGGTTTCCCCATTTACAACCAGTAGTATGAATCTAACTTTATTTTCTAATTTCAAAAAATCTAGTTGAAGGTCGTCCAATTGGACTTTCTGAATTCACAATATCAATTCATTGTTAAAAGTGTTCATCCCAAAATTTTGATGTTCATTATATGGAACAAAAACAAAATTTTTTGGGCTTTCAAAATGATGGGATCAGCCCTCGTCCTTTGTCTCGAAACAAGATTTGATTAAATAAAATTATTAATGAAATGATTCTGTCGTTTTCGATGGTGTTTGGATATTTTTGTTGTGGTTAATGTGGTGATACTGTTCGGCTGTGAGGAAGACACCTTTCCCTACCTCAGATTCCATCCTCCTACCTTACGCTTTGCTTGAAACCCTAACTCCTCACTTGTTCTATCATTTTGACTTTCATTCCATTTTTGGGCTCAGGGGTCTGCTCTCTAGTTTTCACTTGCAGGGTTCGTTGGTTTGTTCCTGTGGTGCTCTACTTGGTTTCTTTGGCCATGGATTTTCTTAGTGGTGGAGCTCTGCTAGTGTTTGGTCACTATCAATGGCTTGTTGTTTTATTTGCTAGTCTGCTTGAGGGTTCTGGGCTTGTCTCTTGGCGTTCTGCAACTCTACTCGGAGGTTTTCTATGGCACGGTGAAGGGTTTCTTCCCCTTGAATGTTTTTCACAACACTGTTATTATATTTTTGTTTTATTACTGGTTCAGTGGTTTTGTTGTTTAACTCGTCACTAGTCTGTGCATCCACGTTGCAGCCATGACGTGACCCAGCACTCTCCCTTGGTGTGCAGCCAACTTAGGTATGCTTTCCTTCATTGATTAAGTGTTTGCTATGATTTTCCAGCCGATTCTCACACGTCGATGCTCCTTGTGAGCAGGGTTCCTCATTGGTTCGCAGCCTATTGAGGCCTCTCCTCCTGCAATTCGTCGACCCTTTCTCTGGTAAGTGATAAACCCTTACCCTATTTTCTTCATTCGGCTGAGATATTCTTTCTTCCTGCTATTAATTCTCTGTATGCAGTGGTTGCACGTGAATGGTGAGCGAGCAACTATGGCTTTGGCTCCTCTTGCGACTCGCTAGACTAGGTAAGGTCTTTCCATGCTTCTCATGATTATCATCTCTTGATACTACTGAGTCTTGGTCTCGGCTTTGGCCCCTCTGTCAGTTACTTAGTTCATGTTTTGGCCTTGTAGAATATAGGCAGGTTGCTTAGTTTGCTTGTAACTTGGGGTTTTTAAAATCAATGTATTTTCAGGGTATTGAACCCAGGTTTCTCTATCTATTTGTAATATGAACTAGTCTTAATTTAGACTTTAAACGAGTTTTCAAAGACTTTCTTAATTTATCCTTAAAACTATATTTGCAATGAAAGGAATGGTATGCTAATTCATGTGGTACCTGGTCATTGATGTTGTCTTCATGTTGGTAATCTCGTGATGCCTATTATGAAACCCTCTACTTGTTTACTTTGTTGTATGCTCGATACTCTTCAGAACTGTAGGTAGTTTTTGTGAGGTTTTTTGGCTTTTCGACGGTTATTCTCTTCGTGTGACTCCAGCAACACTTCCATGCTCTCAGTCTCATTGTCTCTGATAGTTTCGATGTCTGCTAAAATATTTTAATTTGCCAATACTTGTTTCTGTTTGGAAATGCACTGTAGGTACTCCTTCTTTCATGTTTGCTTGGCCACTTGTATGTAGAGCATTCTCTTGATTTCGAGTGGTTGAGCTGAAGGCATTTGTCTCATCCACGAACTACTCTCCTCCTAGGTGTCCCGCTTTGGCTATGCCAAAATGTCCACTTCCAAATTGGCAGTGTATGGGAATAAATCTACCACATTAAAAATGGGCGATATTCCTATACCTGGAGGCAATTGAAGTTCATAGGAATTTGTAGAAAACTTACACAGAATCTTACAAGGTCCAATTTTTTTGAATTCAGCTAATTGTACTTGCCCCTAGGAAATTGTTCCTTGCACAGATGCACTAGGACCTGATCCCCCATATTAAATTGTACCTCACATCGTTTCAAATCAGCTTTTTGTTTGTACCTCTGACTCATGTCCAATAATTTCATCTTCACCTGTTCATGCAAGTCGTTAATTGCTCTTGCAAAGTCTTCCCCGTCAGCACTTCCTTTCTCTACCTGTCCCAAATCTCGCAGTTCATGCACTCCTCGGGGATGCATTCTGTACACAATCTAGAAAGGATTGCTTCTTATGCTTCAGTTTGGTGAATCATTGTAATAGAATTCTGCTTGAGCAAGTACATGATCCCACATACGTGAATTTTCTCCCACTAGACTCCTTACCAGGTTTCCTAAACTTCTGTTCACCACCTCCATTTGTCCATCCATCTGTGGGTGATAAGAGGAGCTGAAGTTCAAGTGTGTGTCCATCTTCTTCAATAGGGTGCACCAAAAATGTCTTGTGAATTTCACATCCCTGTCTGAGACAATGGACTTAGGTAAGCTGTGCAACCTAACAATCTTGGTGAAAAACAAGTGTGCTACGTGAGTGGGATCATTGGTTTTCCTGCAAGGAATGAAATGTGCCATTTTTTAGAACCAGTCCACTACCATCATCACAGAGTCATGACCATGTTGTGTTCTTGGCAAACCCAAGACAAAGTCCAAGATGACTGAGTCCCACGGTCTACCTGGAATAGGAAGTGGTGTGTACAATCTAATATTTTGACTATGTCCTTTTTCCAATTGACACACTTTACACCTAGTTACAAATCGTTGCACATCCCTTCACATCCTTGGCCAATAATAAAAGTGACTAAGCTAATCTAAGGTCTTATCAATGCCGAAATGTCCGGCAAGACCTCCACTGTGTTTCTCCCTATGATGTTCTCCCTCATCGAACAGTCGGGAATACACAACTGTCCTCCCTTAAACATCAGCTTCTGATGTAGGTTATAGTCCAAGAATGAACTATTATTTTAAAAGGTTTTACAAATTTAAAAGAGGTTTTTAGAGTTTTATTTTTTATCTAACTTCCTAGAATTGTAGTCTTTTCCTTAAAGGCTTCCATCTGTTGAAACTAAGTATTTACACTATTTTCTTAGATAACATTCAAAATAGAAAAAGGTCAATGGAAGACTATTTACAACGTTATTTCCTAGATATAAAAATTCAAACAAACAAAACTCCAAATTGAATATTTACAAGTAAGAAGGGGTTACCTCCTTAAGTAAAGAATTTTTTCAAGATAAGCCCATTGACAAGAAGAGAATCTCTCTTTCCTCATAGATCATGCAATATGAACATTTATGGGCATATCTTCTCAATGATTTGAAATGGTCCTAGCCACATCTTCCAAAATGTAGTGTGTTTGCCTTTATCTTCGTGTGCTTTGTCACATTTCAAAACAAAATCACCAACTTGTAAAAATTTTGGGCCGGTAGAATTTGTATCAAAAGAAAATTTAATAATCTACTGATGTTTTGGATGCGTAATTCTGGCTTTTTCCCTTTCTTCTTCTAATTTAAGGATTTGATCATATCTTAATTCAATGGAAGAGGAGGGGTTTTCTTCAATAAATTGCACTAGGGCTAGAGATGGGAGTGCTAAGTTTGTTGGTATCACAGCTTCTTTCCCATATACTAAGTCGAATGGAGAAGTACCTATTGAAGCCTTCTATGTTATGCGGTCTACCCATAATATAAATATCAAAGACTTGTGCCAATTCTTTTGATTCTGATCAACGATTCTCTTAATGATCTTGATAAGTTTTTTGTTTGTTGATTCTGCTAAACCATTACCCTGAGGATAGTAGTTTGCAAAATATTTCAATTTAAATCCCCTCTTAATAGCAAATTCAAGTATGGTATTTCCAGAAAAATAATATGCATTATAAAAAATGAGAGCACTAGGTACACCAAACCTAGTAATGATGAATTGATCTATGAATTCAATAATTGCCTCAGAGTTGGCTACCTTCAAAGGGATTGCTTCTACCCACTTCGTAAAGTAATCCATGGCTGTAAGGATAGATCCATGCTATTTGGAAAAATGTGGAATAATATCTCCTATGATATCCAGTCCCCATTATTCAAATGGTTGTTCAATGTTGACTGGTTGCAAAGAAAAGGCTACCTTTCTTTGTCTTCCACTAGCAGTTTGACATGTTTTGCATTTCCTTAGATATTCATGGGCATCTTTGAATGAAGTGGGCCAATAATAACTAGCATGTATAATTTTGTGAGCTGTTGTATCACCTCCAAAATGTCGACCTGCTGGACCATCATGTAATTCCTGCAAGACCTTTTGTGCTTCAGTTTTCTCAAGGCATCTTAACAAAACCGAATCATAATTCCTTATAAAAAAAACATCATTAATTATCTAGAAATGTTTTTCTTTCAATCTTAAGGCACATTTATTTTTGTAAGAGAGATTAGAAGGAGCGTATCCCTCAATCTTAAAGCACATTCAGAGTTGAAGATACTTATCTCATTTATTCCCTCAATATTGTTCAAACTTTCATGTTCCTGAATGTTAGAAGTTCCTACTAACAACCTGCAAAAACCTTGACCTTTCACAATTTCCGCTGGTTTAATATCTAAATCATATTCTTGTAACGTTGTAACCCAGTTGGCCCTCTTTTCTCCCGCTTCCCTTTGGACTATTAATTGTCTCACTGCCGAGAATGGGACTATTACTTTTGTATGATTCTTTATGAGGAATGCCCTAAAGTGTTTAATAGATTTTAACACAACAAAGGCTTGGTTTTCTACTTCAAAATAATTAAGTTCAGCACCTTGCATATTTGAGCTAGAAAAGGATATGGGTTCTTCAACCTGATAATCATTGATTTGTGTCAACACAACTGCATAGGAAGTATTGGATGCTAAGGTATATAAAATTAAATGATTGGAAAAATTTTGAGTGTTTAATGTAGGAGCACCAATGATTGCCTGTTTGATTGAATCAAAATCTTCCTTTTCTTTATGCCCCCATTAGAACATTGAATTTTTCTTAATCATGGTCTGTGATGGTAAAACAATCTGTGAAAAATCTGGAACAAATCTTTTTCAAAATTTATTTGATGTAAGAATGGTTGCATTGAGTTTTTATTGTGTGGAAGAGGGATATCTGAAATCTCCTTTATTCTTTATAGATCAATATAAATGCCATCTTTAGATATGATAAACCCTAAAAGCTTCCCTTGATCAAGAGAGAAGAATGATTTCTTGGGATTTCATGAAATCCCATACCTCGTACAGTGTTCCAAGTTTTGCTTCAAATCATGTAAATTATTTTCTCTTTTCTTGGAGAAAACAGTAATTTCATCCAAATAGACAACATCTGACTTGTTAATCAAACCCTTGAATGCTATATCCATTGCTCTCTAGAAGGTAGCTCCAACATTAATCAAACCGAAAGGAATTTTCTAGTAGGCATATGTTCCCCACTTAGTTGTGAAGGTAGTCTTCAATCTCTCATTTGGATGCACCAATATTTGATTATATCCAGAAAATCCATCCAGAAAAGACATTAGTTTGGAACCAGCTACTGAATGAAGAGTTTATTCCATTGTTGGTAGTGGGAAGTTATCCTTTTGGCTAGCCTTATCAAGATTTCTAAAATCAATGAAAATTCTAATGTCACCGTTCTTCTTTCTAACAGGTACTAAGTTAGAAGCCCACTTTGAATGTCTAACAGAGAAAATTATCTTAGCTTCAAGAGTTTGTTTAACTCTACTTTGATCTGACTTTCTAGTTTCGGATGAATTTTCCTCAATTTTTGCTGCACTGGTTTCTCTTCAGAAATCATTGGCATTGTGTGTTGTATGATAGAAGTATCATATGTTTTTAATTCATCATAATTCCAAGCGAAAACATTTTTGTATCTATTCAATACATTGATAAAGGAAAATCTTTCTTCTGAGATGAGTCTTAATCCTAGATTAATATTTTGCAGTTTGGCCTCATTGCCAAGATTTATTAACTCAAACCTAAAAGTAGAACTTTGAAGTTTTGAATTAGTAACTTGTTTAAACCTATTCTTGATGTCATAAAGATCCTCAAGTTTGACTACTGATTTAGGTATGGAAATCTCCTCAGGTCTTTTCTTTATTTGAAGAACATGATCACTCTCATCAATAATCTGATCATCATAGGATTTCTCAGAAGTTATGAAATTCAAAATTTCATCTTTGTGATTAAATCCCTGCCAATTAGTGACATTGTCTGGAACCGATGGTCTAAAAATTAGTTCGACTGAAAACCTGTCGCGGATGTAATCCTCGGATGGGAGGAGCTTAGAAGCAACATTGGCTAATAAATCAGTTGCTGTGTTCTGAGATCTAGGAATGGGAGAGATATTAAATGTTGTAAAATGAGATATAAGGTCTTGCACCAAGGACTGATAATGCTTGAGATGTTCGGAAAGACAATGAATAGTATTCCTTACCTGTTTGATAACAATCTCGAAATCACCAAATACTTTTAGATATTTCACTTTCAGGCGTATTGCTTTGTACAATCCTTGAATTAATGGCTCATATTCAACAGTATTATTTGTATAGACAAATTATAGTCTACATGATAGCATAGTTTTCTTCCCCTCAAGACTAACTAAAATACATCCTGCTCCTACACCTCATTAGATTTTGACACATCAAAATATAAAGAACAAAATACATGCTTATCTACATTTTTATTTACAATTTCTTCAGCAATAGTAACACACCTAGATGTATCTATATGAGAAAATTTTTCTATTTGTGATGTGAAACTATTAACCAAAAAGGTGATAACTCAGCATTAAAATTAACAAAGAATGATTCTAGTGAGTAATTATCAAGAATGTTATTATTGAAAGTTATGGGCTGATTTTCCTGCTCAAACTCCGTTACAGTATGGGCCATGTGTTTCTCCCAATCAATCTTAATTTGATTTGGTTTCCCTTTATAGGGAAGCCACATATGAGACCTATCAGTAGAAATGTAACCATGGAGTTTCTCAGACCAATTCCTGCTTAGAATTAACCCATAAAACTCAGGAATGTCAACAATCAATATATCAATTCTCTAAACTACTCTTGGATCAACTGATAACCTAATGGTAACTAAATTGATTTCTCCTAATACTTGAACTTTATTTCGATCCAACTGAACAATATGCACTGCAAATTTTTGGGGCTCAATACTTAATTTTGAGCAAACTGAAGTTGGCATTATGTTTGATGAAGCCCCTAAATCTATTAAGCAAGTATGCAGATTTCTATTGTAAATCTCATAGGTTAAGAGTAAAGGAGGAATATGAGAATTAGATCTATCTCCGATCAAAAAAAAATCAGTAGCCTCTACTCTATCAGATGGTGGCTTACCTATCCCTTTATCTTCCTTGGAGAGTACAACATTTGGAAGAGGAGATGAAGGTACTACATTTAATTATTTGAGTAGTAATTTCTGTTAATGCTTGAGCTTGCTGAGCTCAAATACAAAGATATTTGCTCTAGTCTTCTTCATGTCTTCTATGATGTTGTAATCCATAGAGTTAGAGACTACCAATGTCTTGGCTGATGAAGGTGGATTGAAAGGTGATGGCTAATTTTGAGTAGGCACTGCTTTAGATTTCTTTAAGGGAGCCTTATCTTTGGTAGTAGGACTTACATTTTTCTTCTTTTGAGTTGGTTGAATAGGCTCTGTAGCTCCTTTACTCCTGGTACTTACTGGGAAAGCTTCCTGTTCACTTTCATTATCTGAATTGGGAAAAATGAACTCCCACATACCATGGCATTCAACAACCCGATCTTCCTCGATTTCCTCTGATGACAAGATTGTGTCTTCATCTTCATCATTATCCGGATCTGATTCTTCATTAGATATAACATTAGGTGGTTTTGATTCATCTCTTGTGAAGTTTCTAAATGCCTTTTTAGTAGAGGTTCTGGTTACTTGTTTCTTAATTTCTACCATTTCATTTGACTAGGGGTGATTTTAGGGGCGAATGTTCACCCTTTGGCAAAATT
This sequence comes from Pinus tabuliformis, assembly GCA_031772625.1. NCBI lineage: Eukaryota > Viridiplantae > Streptophyta > Pinopsida > Pinales > Pinaceae > Pinus > Pinus tabuliformis. The sequence continues at coordinate 896,782,856 of CM062816.1, read as the reverse complement.
AAGGGGTTTTAAATTTTAGTGGGCGAATATTTTGTATCATAGTACATTTTTACAAATCACCTCAAATAGCCCACCTTATTTTAAGGGAGAGGGTAAGAAAGGTAAATTTAGCCCTTGAAATTAGGAGTTACAACCTTCCATTCAACCATTTTCAAGAATAGGTTTTATTTAAGTGAATCCATTCGCCCATTTTCAAGAATATGTTTTATTTAAGTGAATCCTATGGGCCAAAGGCCCAAATACCATATTTATAAAAGAGGTATGGTAAATTAATAAAAATATAAATAAATGAGAGGTATGGTAAATAAATAAAGCATTTTTTATATTTACTCCATAAGTCACCTTATATAGATGCAAGGGTGTAAACAAATAAAAATATAAGTAAAGTGGAGGTATGGTAAATAAATAAAACCTCTTTTTATACTTACTCAAAAGGTATGGTAAATAAATAAAAATATAAATAAACTAGACACATGGTAAATAAATAAAACCTCTTTTTATATTTAGTCCATAACCCTCGTTCTATTTATGAAGGCTCAAGAAAGAGGTTTTATTTAAGTGAATCCTATGGGCCAAATACCATATTTTGTAAAAGAGGTATGGTAAATTAATAAAAATATAAATAAGCGAGAGGTATGGTAAACAAATAAAACATTTTTTTATATTTACTCCATAAGTCACCTTGTATTTATGAATGGTATGGTAAATTAATAAAAATATAAATAAACGAGAGGTATGGTAAACAAATAAAACATTTTTTTATATTTACTCCATAAGTCACCTTATATTTATACTATGGGACAAATACCATGGACTAGATAGTTATTAATACCATGCAAAAAAACATTATTAACCCTAATATTAGTATTATTAAAAATAAAAATGGCACATGGTATTGACCCATGGTATTCACCAAAATGGCACATGGTATTGACCCATGGTATTCACTTGGAATGTAGCCTATTTAAATGGGGGAATTAAACCAGCATAGATCCATCTTTACTCTGGATCTACTAACCCCCGAGAGGTATCAAATATTGCGATATGCAAAGTAGCATAGAGTGAAAAAATATTTGATCCGATCAAGAGTAAAAATGGATGTTGTAATTTAATGAATGTTAAACATTTTAGCTTGGTTAAAATAAAAATAAAATAAAAATCAACTATTAATTTTATTAATTTTTATAAATTACTAATAGTAATTTTTAAGCTCCAGGTTGATGATAATCCATGGTATTGACCCATGGTATTCATGTGAGCATAGACTATTTAAAGGGGAAATTCTATCTTAGATCAATCTTAATTCTGGGTCTACCAAGTGCTGAGAGGGATAAATAGATTTCATCCCCCTAAGAGTGGTAGATGTGGAGTTAAGATGGATATAGGTTGGTTTTTATGATAATGAAGATATTAAATAGACTTAGGAAATTATATTGTAAAAACATCTTAAGGTGAATGGTTAAAGCATAGACATTGGACAAGTATATTTGTATACTTCTGTTTTAAACTGAAGCAAATCCAGGGCTAAAAGGAATGGATTGATTGCACTATTCATCCTTCTATAACTTTCCAACATATGATGGAGTAAATAGATTGTAATTTGGGTAATTTTTCTAATTGCAAACGGGAACATACTTGTGTATTGGCAGGGTGGTTACGAGGTCCCTAGAAGTGGAGTAAACAGATTGTAATTTTGGTAATTTTTCTAATTACAAACAGGAACATACTTGTGTACTGGCAGGGTGGTTACGAGGTCCCTAGAAGTGATGAATTTGAATTTTTCTTGGTTTTATATATAGTATTAGGTTTTTTCTCATGCTTTCTGTGAATGGCACGGGTGAATTTTATCCTACACCCACTAGGTTATAGATATCTAATTTCGGTAATTTTGATTCCAAAAGATATTTTAAAGAAATGCAATGATTTCATTTGTGTATTCAATAAACACAACATTTTATAATTGAGTAAAATATTCACCATGCCTGGTGAGAGATTCGCCAAAAAATTATATATACATATCATATTATTGATACAACCGCCTTCCATTTTTCCTATATACCATGGAGATTTGCCCATTTATTATACATGTAAATTTAGGGGGGGTTCTTAAAACCTTCCCTGCATTTGACATAGTCTTTAAAACCTTTTGTAGACCCTCCATATCATATGGATCTTTAGCCACTTTCTTCTTTGAATCATCTTTAAAAGTAACTTTTTTGGAATTTCACTCTTCAAGAGCAGTCTTCTTCTCTAAAGCGATGATACATTTTTCAACGGCGATTTCTTCTTTCATATTCTCTGCTAAAGTGGGCTTTGCAGCTCTATCAACAAATATTGTAATATTCTAGGGCAAGGCAGATATATACCATTCACTTCGAACCTCTTCACTGGTCTTAGACGTGGCAGGAATCTTATTTAAGAGCTTATTAAATTGTGGGTTGAAATCTTTTATAGGTTCTCTTGATTCAGTTTTAAGGTTTGAGAGATCCTTGATTAATGCCGTTGTAGACCTATCATCACCGAATTTAGTCAAAAACTGTTATTGGAAAGCATTCCAACTAGTAATGGATTTTTTTGGTAATGAAAAATACCATGATCCAGCTGATCCTTGTAAGGTATATGGGAAAAGCCTAACAAAAACAGCTTCTTTTGTCACTCTGTTTAAGTTTATTGACAACATGAAGTTGTTTATGTGTTCTTCTACCAGTATGCCTATATCTAGGTTAAACTTTGGAAACCATTTTTTGGGATGAGCTCGCAATTGACTCAAGGGTGCAGGCATTGCGATTGCCCCTGGATTTGTCCATGGCCTCAATTTTGGTTGATTGTGTGCCATTGTTGAGCTAATAGTAGAGGAAAGCGGAGATGAAGTTACAAGTGGTTGAGAAGAAGATGTTGGAGCTCCAGTACCCTGTTGGGCAATAATATGAAGTTGAGGAGTGGATGGTTGAGTTTGAAATGGGTTTGATGAAATGGATGATGATGATGAAAGAGTCTCACTATCAGACTCTTCAGGTGTCTTCCTTACTCTTTTCCTTTTAGGTAGAGGAAATTCTGTTGGTTCAATACTAAGATTTTCACTCTGTAATCTTGTAAGAGGATGAGAAGGAATGTATTGTGAAGTTACAGTGCCTTGAGATAACTCAGACTTCTTTGGTGATATTGAAAACCCTTGAAGTTTATGAATTAAAGACTAAACTTTAGGAGGTTCAAGAGTGTATTTGTCTGATATGTTCAGGTTTTCAGCAGTGATTGTCGCTTTCTCAACTCCTCGCTTAAAAATTGGAGATTTGGAATGCGAGGGAGAAGTCGGGAGAGATGTTGAGGGAGATTTAGTCTCAGAATGGGCTATGGATTAGGATTTACTCACCATTCACAGTTCATGCCCTCCTTCTAGCACCAAAAATGTTGATGCCTCTAAAGTCGATGTATCAACATTGGGGAAAACCACCAGGTCCAGACCTTAGTGCAACTCCTTTTCCATTTGGTGTGGTGGCTCTGACTGGATGTAATGGGACAAGTTTTCTAGTGATATATGAATTGATGGGTTATTGGTTTGTAATGTATAATGAGGGTGATAAGTGCATCACTCTATAGTGAAAAAATATACAAAGATAACTAATCTATCCCTGGTGTTCTTCTAACAATACGATTATTGATTGTTTCTATTAACAAATAACCATAAAGATGACTTATTCATAAAATAGAAATATGCATTCATATGATGATTACTTTGTCTAATTAATTAAACAAACTAATAATAAAAACATTATCGATTTGATCATAATATATCACTGACATATATATTCAAAAGATAACAATTCTGAAACATTCAAAAGTGACAAGTTAAAGAGTTACATTTAAATAAAAACATATATACATATCAATAATAGCAATGTTGATAAATGCTCATTCACATATAGAAATAATACAAAAGCAGAGATAATAGTACCATATGCATTTGGATTCTCCCGATGTAAACAACATTCAAATTCTACTTTCTAATTTGGGAATGCATTCAAAAGACGCAATAGTGCAAATCTCATAAGAGACTCTTTGTCAAAATGCAGAACTTTGGTCGAGTCTTTTATAAAAGAAATATGTATCAGAAATACAATAGTGCAACTTCCGAGTTAAGTTTTAATACAAAGTTGTGGACCCTTTCTAAAAACATGAAAGGGTCTTTAAATAATAATAATGACAACAAACTATGAATGAAAATCGCTATGTGCTAGTATAGCTAAAGACACATAAATCTAGGATTTATCCTGAAAATAGCAGTGTTGTGGTGATCAAATGGATTCACTGTATTGGCTTCTTTTCCTGTGATTGCAGTTGACAGATGGCGAGCATAGGCTGGATTTCTAGTCACTGACTCATCCTGGAGTGTAGATGAGCTATATAGATGGAATTGGAGAGTTCGGAGACCATGTAATTGGTTGCATCCGGGAGACACTTCATTTCCATCTGCTTATTGTGTGGTTTGACAAGAAAAAACCAGAATGTTTACCATGTCAGGCTTTGGATTCCTCCGATTAATTTTTCTCTTTATGTCAGCTCTTTTTTCCAATGTTCTTCCAACAATTTTACCTTTGCGAGTTTAGCTGGAGAGCAATCTGTAATTATATTAGACATATGCAAACTGTTGTTTATCAATTCAACAAGATTATTTGTTTCGTCTCTGCATCTGGACGTGGCTCTTTCAGCTTTCATTAATTGAGACTCTCATTTGGAAAACAAGATTTCCTTATGTGATTCTGTATCCTTGGTAGGTTTGTAGCTTTTCCTTCTTTTCAATCTTGCCATGATAGAAAAGTGGTTAATTTTTCATCTACCTTATCTAATTCAAGCCTAGCATCCACTGATTTTTCAATCATAGATGCAAAGATATCACATAAGGGGGGCGACCAATGATATACTATGACATAGAATATCCAATTGTCAGGATAAAGCCTTGGTTATTTCCAGGGCTTCTGTTCTAAATTCATTTACCTGTTGATATACTTTGAACCGTTCTATCTGGTCTTTCATTTGCGCGATTTGTTCCTCTTTTGATTTCATCTCCTCCTCACTCAACAACTGTAGTTTGCTAAACCCTTGAGACAACTCTTATTGTTTATGGAGGGTCTATTCATCAATTCTCTTCTTTTCCAGTTTTAACTACTATTTTAATTGTTCATTTAGCTGCCTTTGTTCTGTCAACTACCACTCAAGTTGATCTATCTTTTGTTGTTGTCCTGCCAATTGTGCCTCTAGTTGGATGATTGCCTGGTATTTTTCCCTCATCAGGTGGCTAACGTCTGAGGCCTTATCCATTGTCGCTACTATGTAAGCTCCCACATACTGTGACAATTTTGTTAAATCCTTAGAGGGATTGACCTCTTCTTTCCATACCACGTTCATCATCTCTGCCTCAGGAGTGAAAAGAGGATTTTGAACAATTTTCCTTTTCTTCCTTTGTCTTTTATCTACAGCCCTATGCTTTGGATCGTAGAAGACATCAAGTGGTGGTATTTCTTCAGTTTGCAGTACAATCTCCTCTATGGGCTTTTCAGGAATAATCTCTATGTCTTGTTGAAAACTGGGTGGGCCTCTTGTTCCTACAATCAGAACTGTGTTGACTTCTAGTTTTTGCACTCTAGCCACTTCTGGTGTGGTGAACCCTTGGGTTTTTTCGGGGTTACTGATGATTGAATCAAACTGTTCCCATTCCTTGATTAACTTGGGATCAATATTAATATCAATATCAAGGGATTCACTAGTTCTTCCCTGCTTCTACTCCCTTTCTGGTGTCTTCTCCTTCTCAGGAATCTTTTCAATTTCGGGAGTCTTCTCAATAATTTTCTCCTCACTGTGGCCTTGTGGTTGTACCATAGAGGTTGTATTTAATAAGTCTAGAGGTAGTGTTTCCAATCTCTGTGCCCTATGCTTATAGAATTCCTCTATTCCTTCTGCTCCCAATTTAATTTTGGCCAAATGTTTGACTTGAGAAAATACTATTGCTGAAACAAAGATATCATCGTAGCTATCTTTCTCATGTTCAAATCTGGCGATTTTGGCCTGAGCAGTAACTTTGTAGGGAACTGATCTAGGATCGTACTACCTTTTTTGGATAACTGCGAGCTTTAACTGCTTTATTTTCTCATCTTCCTTCTCCGCATGTTTGAAATCATGCAGGGTAAAAGCATCGAAGAGGAAATTTTGGCCACATGTGTTTTTTAGAATCCCTAAGATTCTTTGACATCCCTTCAACTATTATTTGATGTGCTAATTCTCTGGCTAGGAATTTATGATGGATATATAGGGGAAGGACATGTGGGTTGGCAAGGCTAGTGAAAAGTCTTATGTAGGTGAACCTCTCTTCATGAAACCAACTCTCAATTGTAGTTAGGTCGACTAACGCTTCCTCAGATAACCTAGGAGCAAGCTTATTGAATATGGCATAATACATGGGAAAGATAAACCCATGACAAATCTTATATAGGTGGTTTTTGTAATGGGATTTCCGTAGGTCCTTATGATAGAGCTAAATGGGGTTGGGGTCCTGCGGAATCCATTTCCATCTTAGAATGGGATATTTAGAATTGAAACAGATAAAGTCCATAATATAGGCACTCATGTCAAATGGGGGTATCACCCAATTAGTCACAACCCTGCTTTTTCTATAGTCAAGTATCTAGTTGGCCATTTTGTCAGACAAGATTGTGTCCAATCCATGATAAAGCAATTAATTGCAGCCTCCATTAATGGTACCATTTCAATGGAAAACTTAGCAGAACCATGGACTCTGAAGAGTCTACACATCATTGCACTAGGATAACAATAAGGAGAGGTCAATGAATCTATGGAGTACATACCTAATAATTCATGCTTGTGTTTGGTAAAAAAATGCCTCCATTGTCTAATAGAATCTAATTCGATGGCATTCTCTTTGGCGAAAGCCTCCAAGAACGCTTTGTTATATCTCTTCTCTGGTTTAGGCAAATGGTACATTGCTTGTATATCTTCTACTTTGAATTACCCAAACTTTCTTCCATTGGTTGTAAAGAAAGTTCTATCTGTGGTTTTGATGCTCTCAATAACCCAACTGACCACGTCATTATAGGGTAAAACTTTGGCACGAGCTGCTATTCTATGAGCATAGGATTAGGCCAAATGTTTAAGAGTATTTTCTGACTTATCCGTGCCATCTACTATTGCTTCCACTTTGATTTCTTCAGTATTCTCAGCTTCCAGCAAATTGTAGATACTTTCCCATGAAGCTTGGCCTAGACCAAGGTAGGTAGTATCCGAGATCAAGACTTTCCTCACTAGTTATTATTTAGCTACGATAGGGGCCTTTGCTTTCTTCACCTTCTTCATCATTTTCTCTGGATTCATCAACTCGGAGTTTCTCTGCACAAACAATGAAAGAACGTAACAAACAAATAAACCCACTCACAGCTAATGTGAAATGAAAAGAGTTATGGTAATTCAAGCGTGATAATAGAAATGTAATCAAGTATTAGCACGGATGAAATCCTCGAAGGAGTCAACCTTAACTGCTAAATTAATGACCTCCATAACTGTCGATCATGATAATTAATGTAATAATTATACATCACATCACACATATGCGTAATGGTCCTTTAAAATAGATCTTTTGGTTTTCTCGATCAGCAATCAATGATAAATCACATATCGTAGATCGGGAGGTTCACCTGTCAAGCTTAACGTTTTCCATTGGTAGCCACGATCACGATAAAGGTAAGAAGTATAACAAGGCAGTAGAATAATTTGCGAATCTATTGTTTTTTTGTTTATTATTGATTTAAGGGTTACGCCTGCTAATATACACTTTAACGACCTTTTCTCGTAAAGCACACTTTCCTTTATGATATCGGATTGGTGAATTTGAAAGGGATTTTGCTATGTCTCACATGGTATGTGTGATGGCCGATTTCGATTATGTTATCGAATCGGGGGTTTGGTAAAGACCTTTGGGATGCGTCTTTGTTCAACTTTGTGATTTGCGATCTCTGATTGCATTATCACATCAAAGATTTGCTTTATGAGAGCTTCTCAAAAAGGATATGACATATTATATTACATTTGTTTTAACGAAAGGTTTTGGATATTATTTGTATCGGATTGGACCTTCTGATAAATATTTCCATGTGTTATGTGACTAAATCCAAGCATGTGATTATTATTGAAGTATTGAATTTAACTAAGTCTTGAAAAGGGACCCATTTCTATTTAAAGTTTTTGATAAAAATTTTGAAATGGGTGGTTGTTGTACAGCACAATAGGTTCCTAGGATCACCAAGCTCAAGAATAATCGGAATATGAATGAAACCAAACCTTACAATCTAAAAATGGCACCAAACATCATTATTCGTATCTATCCAAGTACATCCCTGCTAGAAATGAAAGTGGAGCTTCTAAATAATAGATTTTCTCCACAAAAATAATAATAAATACATGCCCCTAGAGGAAAATACGAATTGGTATGAGGAATAATTCTCCTTGGAATGTGACTTCTCCCCCTCCAAAATCCCTCAAAAATTGGATCTCATTCCCAATTCTAAGAATCTTCATTAAATGGCAGGCAACACATTCCTAGATTTTCTTAATTAGTTTATCTACAGAATTTTTGAACAATTTCATGATATTCATTTCATTTATAATCCATTATTGGCCCATCCTATATTAGGGATCAATTCCCTAGATTATCTAATCATCCAAATCTTCATAATCTGCCCAATATTCTCACAATATTTTACAAAAATATATAATATTAGGCCTTAGCTTGTGTCTAATTTGGAGTCCCATCACAAGGTTTATGCTCAATCTTCCAACACAGGTGTGACATCATTTAGGCCAAAGGCTTTGTCTCAGTGCTCAACATACTCGGATTCCTATACTACTCTACTCTAAAAACATTCTCCTTCTGCCTCTCTATGTCCAACATCTCCATATCGATACAATGGGTCGTCCCTCTTTAGAAAACCCATATCAATGCTTGCAAAACAGAGACGCTACAAAATAATGGTTTGGGTCACAATAACAATTATGCATACCAACCACAACTCAAAAATCGAACATTAACCAACACATTAATTCTATGAAATCAAACGTATATAAAATTTGAACATAGAGATAACAACACAAACAAATAACACATAGCTATGGAATGCATATGCTACACATTTCTTTTATTTTTTTCACATGTATAGGCTCGAAGTAGCGGAAAAAGCTCCTCTCCTCTCTAATTGATTCTCCTCTTATGCACATCCTTGAAAACTGATTCGCTTCCCCTTCTCTCTAATTGAGGGAAGTCGAAAAGACACAACAAAAATGACTCCTCATCTCCTAGACTGTAAAACTTATTCAAATTTTGTATTCACATTATTCAAAATATCATTAAAGGAGACAAAATCAACTTTTCGAGCTCAACATGTGGCCAATCCACCACATTTTCAAGCCCCCTTCATTTTCCAACATGAACTTGGTCTAATGCTCCTCCGTCAGACTCCCTAGCAAAGGAAAACTCACAAGCTCCTGCTCATAACATCCTCTAAAATCAACCTTCCTTTTGTAAAGATAAAACACTCATCCATGTAAAATCCTCCATCAAACAGTCCTTCCACTTCAATAAAAACTCCAGATACTCTTTTCCCCTATTGTGCCTTGAAACTATGGTGTCCAAGACTCTCTCAACCTCTCGACCCTATGCCATATCCATCTTATCTATCCAACTCTATTCATTGACCTCCCTATAGCTCCCATGGGGGCTTCACTCGATGATCCTCTTACATATCACGTGCATTCATGGCATACTAAGCAATAGCCTCAATTTGACTACATATTGGAAAATACCTCTAAAATTCACATTATTTAACCCCCTACAATTATGAACCTAATACACCTTCTGAATTTAAAAAAAACCTACTGTCACTAGATATTATAGGTATCCATTTTTTCATTAACATTTTTAATACCCCTTTATATCTTTTCATTAAATTTTACCCCCATTTTTTTATATCTTAAAATATATAAACTATTTACCACCTATTATATGCTCAATATATTATGTCAATTTTTTCTCAATACAAATCACGTAATATGAATGCATGTGTTATGGTATTTGTCCCCCAGTGAACCCCCATGACATCTCCCACTTGTTGTAGTGGCACCTTCAACACTAGCTTGATAGGGATAGAAATCAACCACGTTGAAGATAGCTGAGATACCTAGGCCCACAGGTAGCTCTAGTTCATAGGAATTTACAAAAACTTTTTGAGTACCCCACAAGGTTCTATTTTCTTCATTTTGAGCTTGTTATATGCCCCTCTTGGGAATATTTCTTTTCTGAAATGTGTTAATATCATGTCCCCTACCTCAAAGTTTACCTCTATCCTTCTTGAATCTACTCTTTGTTTGTATTTGTGACTGTTGTCTTGTAGCTTATGCTTTATTTCCTCATGTAATTCACTCATTGATATTACAAAATCCTCTCCATCTGCACTTCTCTGCTCGATTTTTCCCAAATATCCTAGGTCACAAACTCCTCTACGATGCATTCCATACAAGATCTAAAACATAATATTTCTAGTGCTCCTATTTGGTGAATCATTATATGCAAAATCAGCTTGAGGTAATAGACGATCCGACTGCTTGGGATGCTCTCCCACAAGGCTAGTTTTCCCATCAAGTTGTGGGTGATAAATTGAGTTGAAGTTCATTTTTGTTCCAAGCTTCTTCCACAAAGTACTCCAAAAATGTCTAGTGAACCTCGTGTCCCTGTTACAAATTATACTCTTTTGGCAAGCCATGCAATTGACGAAAATCATTGAAAAACAAAGGAGCCACATGTGTAGCATCACTAGTCTTGCAACATGGGATAATTTGAACCATCTTTGTAAATTTGTATACAACTAGAAGTATATAATCCTTACCTTATTATGTCCTCGAGAATCACACAACAAAATTCATACTCATCTAGTACCATGGTCTAGTTGGAATGGGTAGAGGAGTATAAAACCCATCAATTTTACTACTCCTTTTCACATGATGGCATACATACATTTTGCTACATATTTATGCACATTAACATTCATATTTGGCCAAAACTTCAAGTGTTTCAGTTGTCTAAGTGTCTTATTCACACCAGAATTCCCTTCCAATCCTCCATTATGCTTTTTGTGCATCATATTCTCCCTCATTGAACAATGAGGAATACATAACTGGCTCTATTTTAACAAAAAACCATCCTACAACATAAAATACCTCGATGGGTTACTAGCTCTGTTCATGGGGTTCCTACATGCTTCAAAGGCCTCTTGGAAATCAACATCATCCTCGTATTGGTCTTTCCGATAATCAAATCCTAAAATCTGCACATGGCACTCCTCCATGATCAAGGTCCTCCTGCTCAAAGCATCAACCACTTTGTTCTCTTGTCCACTCACATGTTTCAGAATAAAGGTGAAAATTTGTAGGAATTCCACCCACTTCACATGCTTATGGTTCAAATTGTGTCACTGCATTGTATACTGTAATGTAGAATTGTCAGAGAACAAAGAAAAATTCGTGGGCATCAAGTAGTGCCTTCATTGCTTCAATGCTTGAAACACAACATTTAATTTCTTATCATAAGAGGAGTATTTATTCTTTGATTCATTCCAATTTCACTAATGTATGTAACAATACTACCTTCTTGAATCAATACTACTCCAATTGTTGTACCACTAGCATTACATATGACTTAGAAAAGTTGATTGAAGTAAGGTATCTTCAACACTGGTTTCTTAGTGATATTTTCTCAAGAGCTTGAACCTTTTGTTTTTGTTGTTGTCCAACAAAATGGTTGTCTATCCTTGTTAATTGTCTCAACGATAGGTGCACAAGAACCACTAAATTTGTTGATGAAATTCCGATAGAATCTAGCTAAACTATGAAAAATCCTAACTTCAAAATTATTCTTGGGTGAAGGTCGGCTCACAATTTCCTCTATTTTCTCTGGATCAAATTTCAAATCATCCTTTGAAATGAAGAAGCGTATGTATATCAAATTATACCTCATGAAAGTATACTTATTCAGGTTGATCAATAGTTTCTCTTTTTGAAACATTTATAGAACATACCTTACGTGCCTAAGGTGTTCTTCCTGTTCTCGAATGAAAATCAAAATATCATCTAAATAAACAATAACAAACTTATTGTTGAACTCCTTCAATATATCATTTGTCAACTGCATGAAGGTTCTTGGTGCATTTAACATCCCAAATGGCACTACCATCCATTCATATAGTCCACTATTAGTCTTGAAAGTTGTCTTCCACTCATCCCTTTCTCTGACCCGGATCTGATGGTAACCACTCTTCAAATCAACCTTTGAGAAGTAGGTTACCCCACTCAAGTAGTCCATCATGTCATCCATATATGGTAATGTAAATAGATACTTGATTGTAATATTGTTGATTGTTATGGAATCTGTGCACATCCTCCATTCTCCATCTTTTTTCGTACTAAGTATCGCAAGGAAAGCGCACAGACTCAAGCTTTCCCTTTTCAACCCTTTGTCCAACAGTCCTTGAATTTACTTTCTTATCTCTTCATTCCCCTTGGTTTTCGTTTGGTAAGCATACTTGTTTCGAAGGATTGAACCTGGTATTATGTCTATGTGATTATTGATACTTCTCTTAGGTGGAAGCTCAATTGGCAACTCACCTACCATGATACCACTAAAATCATGCAACATTTCTTCAATCTCAATAGGTTAATCCGTAATTTTAGTGTGCAGAAGTATTATTTTGGATAGTAGACCACTGCATGGCTAACCTATTCTTCTTTCATTTGTTGGAGAGATTCCTTTCCTCCCAACAATAGTTCTTTTGAGCTACTTGTCCTAGATGTACTTTATTCCTTCAATGGTAAATGGGTGTGCTTGATGTCATCTTTCTCAAACTTAAAGATATTTTCTCTCCATCATGCACCACTTTCCTATAAAATTCCCAGGGTCATCCCAAAAGAAGGTGGAAGATATTTATTGACATGATGTCACAAACTACCTTATCCTTATATCAGCTTATCTGGAAGTCTACCTCGCTCTACTCACTTACCAACAATTGGTGACCTTTCTGCAACCATGATGCTTTATATGGTGTTGGATTCTTTAGCCTTTTCAATCCATATTTTCCACCATTTTTGTGGGAACTATATTTTTAGTGCGCCTACTAACAATCACCAATTTGCAGAATTTTCCTCCAGATTTACAAACATTCCTAAAAAAGGCTTTCCTTTGTGCTGGTCCAAAAATCTTCGTGGCTGGTTTCAACAAGGCCTTATTCATCATCAAATATTCTCCCGTCTCTGGTGCATTCTCTACCATAGGTTCATGTGCTTACACTACTTCCAGCTAAGCTACTTATACATCTCTCTATCCCCCATTTTCATTCTTATGACACTCAAAATCCGTGACCAAACTTCCCACATTTAAAACAATGGTAGATAGTGTCTCTATCTCTTCCTCTACTTATACCTCTCGAGTAAGGTCTTCCTTCTCTAGAGTCACCTCCTTTCTCCTTATTTTCCTTATTGTCTTGGGTTACATGCATCATTATTTTTGGCTAGAGCCTTCCTTCTTATAGTTGTCAATGTTTTTCCCTTAGTAAAAACATAACCTATAATTGAATTATCCTTGCTCATTATCTTTTCTTTTTCCCTCAAGGAAAAATGGAAAGCTTCCTCAATCATCTAGGGAGAAAGAATAATGATTTCACCTTGAATCTCGAGCTTCAAACCATTGATGTGCATTGTTATTTTCTTTGGGGTGTCTTCTACATAGCATACCATTAAATTCACTTGGTAGAACTTCTAAGTATATTCTCTAACTATAAGAAGCATTTGCTTGAGGTTATTGACCTGTATGTAGAGGGATAACTGATAGTTTTTTGGTAGAAACTTCCCCTTCATCTTTGATATCATCCTATCCAAAATTTTAATCAATGGTTTCCCCATTTTCCTTCTTTCATCTTGCACATTGTCCCACCACAATGCAACATGGCCTTTCAACCTAGTTAACACAAATTATACCCACTTATCTTGTTCAATCTCCTCATACTCAAAATAATTGTCTAGTGCGCTAAGCCAATCGATCGAATTCTTCACTACTGGCCTCCCGTCATAGGTGGAAAACTGAAGTTTTGGTCTGGAACTTGAGCCTAGCACCGACCACAATAATTTAACTTCTAAAGCCTCATCCACAAGTGTTGCTCTTTCTCTTGTAGATTCTTTCTCCGATCCACTGTCATCTCTAGCCTTAGGGTCTCACTTCCTTCTAGTCTTCATGGCCTCTAAATAAGCTTGCAACCACTATATCTCTTACTTGGAGTTTTGCATTAGCTACAGGTCTTCCTCCACAACCTCACACTCTTCTTTCTCACATTTCCATCTCTCTTTTCCATAGAAAACATCATCGATATTAAATGCATCTTCATCACAAATGTAGATCTACTTCAAACTTGCTCTGATACCAAAAATTGATTACATCAAGTAGCCCAGAAGGCAATCCAGGCATAACATAGTGCAAAAACAAACTCGTTGTAGGTGCTACAAAATATTTTCTTATCGCACTATGAAATATTTTCATAGTGCCTTTAGAAACTATGTTTCCACTCTTGTGAATGTGAAGTAATTCAATCCCCAATCAAAATTATCTCCCACTATCTTAATCACACCTTGCATGCTAAGGTTTTCATCTGCCTTGTATTAGCTACCAATTTTTATGCTCGATCTCCCAAAAACATAGACACATACATGTTCAGTCCAAAGTGTCTGTCTTATTGGTAAACATATTTAGATTGCCATGCTTCTCTACTTCAAAAATGTTCTCCTCCAGCCTCTCTACCTCCAACATCCCCTTATCAACTTAATGGGTCATCAGTGTTTAGAAAACACGTTTCACTGCCTACAAAACAGAGCGACTACAAACTAATGGTTTGGGTCACAATAACAAGTACACATATTGACCACAACTCAGAAATCAAACATCCATCAACACATAACATTACAGTCCTAGAGTCACACTAATTCTAGAATGAAATCAAATGTATATACAATTTGAACATGGAGATAACAACATAGATAAATAACATAGAGCTATGGAATGGATATGCTGTAGATTTAATTTATTTATTTCATAGGTACAGGTTAGAGGAAGCAGAAGAAGCTCCTTTCCTCTCCAATCGATGATCCTTTAATGCACAAATGGCTCCTCATTTCCTAGACTCTATAGCTTATTCAAATTTTGTACTTACATTATTCAAAATCTCATTAAAGGAGACAAAAACAACTTTTCCAGCTCAACATGTGGCCAACACACCACATGGTCAAGGCCCCTTCATTTTCCACCATGAACTTGGCCTAATGCTCCTACATCACAATCCATATGATAAAACACCTAATATTTATCAACTACCATGTAGTTTAGCTAGCTAGTAAATATTTCAATATTATGAATTATGTAATATAAAATATGAAATTTATTCCCATATTACTTCATGCCCTCACGTCAAGATAATGATATCATATTACGTTCCACCAATAATTAATCTCTTATTTTTAATTTAATCAAAGAGCAAACATATAATGCATAAATTTAATATGTGTTCAAGATGAACATTGATATGCCACTACCAATATGGCATGATTGGGATTGGAGTTTTGACCATCTCAACAAAACTAATCTCCTTACATATTGACCCTAGATTTTGATTGCTTGGCCTTTCATTGAATAGAGAGGTAGGCTATGGGATATCCTATTGTCAGCTATGGATTTGGATCTTTGTCTATATGAATAAAATATTATATCTATAAGAAATGTATAACACAATAGTTAAAACAATGGTTGTTCTTTTTCAAAGTTCTTAATTTTATTTATAAAAGTCCTAAGTCACATAGGAATTCCAAAATTTTCCAATAAAATAAAATGGGAAATTTTCAAGTAGGAATAACAATTAATGCAAGCCTAAAAGTACAAATTAAATAGAAAAAATGTGAATAACAATAACAATTAATCCAAAAAAAACGGTCTTCTCTTTAAAAGTTATATTTTATTTATAAAGAATTCATACACACAAAAATCTCAAAAATTTTGAAATAAAAGCAAAACCATCAACTAACAATATAGAAGTTGTGGTTAATGGGATGCATACATATTTCAATGAAAAATATCAACATAAATATGGTGGTTAATGTGATGCATACATATTTCAATCAACGAGATCAGTATGGTTGAACGGATGACATGTCATCCATCTCTGTCACATGAACCATCATTTCTTCTACCATTTCAATTGACTCTTCTACATCATCCTTCCCTACCATGCCAACATTAAAAATGTGTTATAATGAGACTTCCACATGTTTTGATTATACAATTTCAACCATCTCTACTTATGCCACACTCTATATAATACATTAGAGTCACCACAAGACAAGGGTATTATATGCATTGTAGGGTTACGTTGGCCCATATAAATTCCCACATCACATGGGTATCATATACCTTCTAGGGCTACGCTAGTCGCATATAAACCATGCTAACACACATATCTTTATTCATGTGGGATAGGTTCTAACCCTTCTTAGTTCTCATGTGGAACCATGACACCATAAAAAATAACCTATTATTAAACATCAAGCAACTTGTCTATCCACAATCATTTATTTCTCAAGTTAAGAACTCACCAACTAAATCAACTATTAGAGATGTACATTATTTAACAAATTTGGGGTTTGACACCTTTTATTCCATTGAAAACGTGTTTAACTTAAAATTAGTGTTTCTCCTTAGATAGTAGGAGGTTTACCAATTGTCATACATGAACGAAAAATTCTTATAGAGCACTATCCAAAAAAATTCTTTACTATTTTGTTTCATCAAAATAATTTTGACAAATGCTCAATGAGATTTAGGATATGATTTTTTGGGTCTCATGTTCAAACTGGCCTTTGTTCTTATTCTATAGGAGCTTGAACAAGTGTACCATATCATTGAAAATATCTTAGTGAGGACTATTCAACTAGACTGTCTACATACCTATTTGATTGTTGTAGCTTCAACAACAACTCTATAATCTTTGATCCATAATTTTCATTTCTAATGTGTGATATTTCAAGTCATTGTACCTTCAAGACATCATACCTCCTTTGACATCCATGAAATGATGACACTTTGTCTAGCAATCCCCTTCTTTTGACATATCCTTTGGCATTAAGGGCATTGGTCTTCATCAACAAACACACTATGTGCAGCACCAACTTCCAATAGTTGTGAGAGGAATTGGTGGGAGTGTTATCAAATTGCTATAGGAGTATGGGCTATGTACCCATTCTTAACAATTTTGGTTGACCATGCAGCATAAGGAGGGATCTTCATTTATCACGCTAGGGAGTGCATATCTAGGTGAAGATAGATAAAAAGAGAAGAAGAATGACAAAGATAAATAATAAGGAGGAATATTGGAGGGAGAGAACTGAGGAGAGAGAAGCCAAGAAATGTAAGCATGGTGTGAGAAGACTAGTGAATGTGTGCTAATGAACCAATACAATCCATGAGAGGAAAATAAACTTCACATGAGGTTGTGAGTGTGAATTTAAAAAGGAGTGAATGAACACATTGAGTCACAACATACTTGCATGGAGTTGTGATTTTAGTTAAAATGATGATGAAAATAAATGATGAATTGTTTAACCAAATCCAAAGGGCTTGGAGGAAACTTTGAATTCTTAGTCTTATTTAACCACATAAATCACTCAGAAAGGGTGAAGCCCTCAGGGACTACTAGAACAAAGAATGGGTCTCTTTTAGGTTGCACAAGCACATAGTATTCCTTGTTATCTATGTTAAAAGGACTAGGTTCACTAATTGAAATGTACATCCTAATTGTTGTATGTGAAGGAAAGCTCCTTTCATTTCCTCTACCCTAATTTGAAATATTTAAATGATTGACAAAAGGTTTCGTTTAAATAATCAAACATGGTGTTGGGGTGGTTGGTTGCAAGAAATCTATAGAGTAAACAATTTATAGTTGGGTGGATAGTGGCTCCCCATTAATCAATTTCAAGTAGGTATAATTGAAGTAGATAAGTGTATCTTTTTCTCTGCTAATGAAACTAAATTGTTTTTCATGACTTTAGGATTATTGCTATATTGGTTATTGTGTATGTTTGTAATAATAGTCTTAAAGTTATTAAGTTGGCTTACCAAATATGCATGACTGATGATATTAATGTATTATATAGTTTTATTGGGTGCTAAATCTCGCTTCTTTCATGAATACTATGTATAAAGGTTTTATCTAAAACAAGCTATTTGTGATTAATAGGTGATGTGTGGTTTGGTAAGGGGAATGTATGACATGACTGAAGATATGAGACTCTATATGTATTTTGTAATGTGAATGGATTTTACATGGATAGTTGTGGGAGGAAAAAACTATGATAATATCTCTATTTTAAATGAAAACATTTCATAGTTCTTGAGTGTTGGGAGACCATGTTTGCTCTAGAGATAAGATAGAACATTGGCCCCTCAGTCTGTTAGAGTTGGATCTTGTACTGTGATGTTAGAATTTTAAATCCAAAAGGGGTGAGAGTATCTCATATTAGTTGGGAGAAGATGAGAAGAGTCAGAAATTCACCATTGTATTCCTTTCTTTTGTGGAGATTCTAGGTTGAAGCTAGTATTTTGGGATCCCTTTAGGATGGAGAATATTTTTGAGAATTCAAAATTATATGGGAAATTTTTATACAATATTATTCTTTAATTCATTTTTTTTAAACAAGCTTGGAAGCTTAGCATATGTTTCATAATTTTACAAATTACACTATGAATTTTTTGAGTTTTCAGAAAAAGTCTTGGGAATTTGGAGATTAGAGGCTTTGGCCCTAACCCATGGTCATATATTCTTATGGGGGTTCATGATGAAGATATTATATAAAAGTTTCTTAAATCCAAAGTATAAGATGTTAGGTTGTTGAAGTATCAATATTTTGAGTGTCAATAATACATCAAATAAACTCTCAATGAAAACCTCCAATATTGATAGATTTTGAAATGTATGCCAAATAATGGATATTATTCCCATTAGTTGGTATTTATTGTCAAACTGGGTGAGCACCACATGTGGATTTTTTTTCTTCTTAGTGACTCTATGGCATAGTGGATAGAAATGGAACTTGAAGGAAAAAGTGGAGTTATGGTAGTTGACGATGCATTAATTGGATCAAGTGAGAGTTGTTAAAGACGATTTTGTTCTTCCCTTGGTGGAAAGATGGACTAGTCAATTGATTAATAGGAAAATTTCTTGACTAAAATAAATTATTCTAGCCAACTCATATCTTTCATCGATGATTGGGTATCGAAAGGTTGAAATATTGGTTATTGGGTTTCCATGCTATGAACTTTTTGGATATTAGATGATTAGGCATTGGGAAGTTAGGATATTTGCTATAAAGACTTGATGCTATCAAATTTTAGGATATTAGATGATAGACTATCAAGAGGTCAAGATATTGTATATCAAGACTTCACACTATTCGATTATCAAATATGAGATGATTAAGTACCAAAAAGTTGGGACACTCGCTATGAGGTTTTCCTATTTATACTCATGAAACTTGATAATGTTCTTACATGGACTGCTCACATGATAGGTTTATTTGGCATGCTATTATAGTGATTTAATGTGGATTTGTCTTGTATAGGGCTACATGGGGGAAACAGATTGCCATGTGACAATATTAAAAATGCTCAAGAAGCACCTAGAGGACGTATTTTCATATAATCATAACTTTCTGTACAGAGCTTGATTTGGATAAAATTTATATTATTGGAAAACTATAGGTGAAACAAATATAATGGTCGGGTCTTAGAAAAAATTTAAGATGGATAAAGGAATAAGAATTTGAGGATAGAGAATATAGGGATGATGATGTGAGGATAACATGAATGTTAAACTTGTACATGAAGAATGTTTAGGATGTTGTTGATGAAATCATATAGGTCAAGGAAGAGAACATGGTATTCGAGTTGAAGGGTATAAAATATGAGTTTTCATGGGTTATCCAATAATTAGGTGATTAGACTGATACAACCATAATTTTGAAGTGGGAAGTTAAGTAAGGAAGGTCTTAAATGCTCACATTAGGATTAAAATCAAGGAACCATATAATGGAACTTGAAGCCATAAGACAGCTCAGAATTTTCTTTGGGATATGGATCGACATTTGGATAAAATTAATGGGATTTTACACAATCCCAAGGTGAATGTTGTTGTTATTTTTTTGACAGGAACCACTAAGTTGTGGTGGAGAAAACAAGTGGAGGACTTGGAAATCGGGTGCATGACAAACATGGTTGAAACTTGACTATAGTTAAAAGCTACGTTGCATATGTATTTTGGACCTTGCATATGTATGTTGGTATGGATTGTGTAGAACCAACTATTGTCCTTGAGGAATACTTGAAAGGTATAAACAAATAACAAGGTGTTTTCAGGGAGCGTGATTGAGATGAAAAAGATGTTGAAAGAGGACAGGTTGTTCCACTTCATGAATGGACTAAAATCATGGATGCAAAGTGACATGGGATGAAAAAAATGTTGAACCTTGTAGTATTTCTAATTAAAATAAATAATTTGTTCGCCTATTAGAAAGGTGAGATCATGGACTATTATAAAAATAGTGAGGATGGCCATGGTGACAATCCTAGCAAGAGAAGGAAAGATAAGGGAAAAATGAAGGTGGCAAATGGAGAAGAATCCATCCAAATGGATTCCACAAAAGAAAAGAATATAGTAACATGTTGGATTTCTGTGAAGGAGTTTTATGTGAATAATTATCCATTTATGTAGAAATTGAGTTCTTTCTATTAGATAAAAAATCCAATAATTGGAGTTTTGTAGGCTTTGGGTATGATCTTGGAGGCATCTTCTACGCTAATTCAAAACCAAATGGAAAAAAAACTTAGTTATGTTCATGTAGAAATTATTGGGAAATAATTTATGGTGATGGTTGATAGTGGATCAACTCATAAATTTATATGGGTAGATGGAATTCGATAGCTTGGGTTAATGCTTAAGCTAGTGCACACCTCCTTCAAGACATTCAACCCTAGAAAGAAGAGGGTCATTGGTATAGTAAGGGATGCCCTAATTATAATTGGATATTGATAGGGGAGGAAAATCCTCACCATTGTTCAAATAGATGATTATAGTCCAGTTTTGGGGAAAGGATTCTAAGAGTAAGGACAAGTATCACCATTGTTCAATTAGATGATTATGATGTCATTTTCGAGAAATGATGCTAAGAGTATGGAAGGTCATTTTGATCCCACAGTTGGATTGTATGGTGTTATTATATAGAATAAACCTAATAGTATTATCGACTAAGAAAAGGGGAATACTATTACAAATGCATGTAACTTCCATGTGATTGAATGGAGGATAAACATAACACCTTGATGAAGGTTCCACATGATAGAGAAGGAATATGGTTGAACATGGAAAGAGGATTTATGACATAAAGAAGAAGGTTGGAAGGATAGAGCATAGCTTGGTGGATCATATAAATATTATAATGTTGATAGATAATATGTTTGGGGATATTTTGGAACAAGAAAAAATGCAGGTTGAGGGGATGAGCCTGCAATGACACTCTGAGGGAGAGATGCAAGAATTGCACATGATTTAGGAGTGTGACCAACAATCATCACAACCATAGTGCGATAATGCCAATGAGGAGATTGGATTGATCATGGAGACACATTAAGGTAGTGAATGACCATAAAATCTACGGTTGGATTCAGCCATAAAGGAGGTAGATCGAAAAATGAAATCCCATGTAATGCATAAATGTTAGGGGATTTATTGGTTGCAATACGAAAAAATTCAAATTGAGATAGAGGTATTATCCAAGATGGTTTCTCCACTTCACTTTTACATTGAGACATGAAAGGGTGTTCATTATCATAGTGGTGGGATGGAAAGTCATGTTTAGGTGGGAAAAAGGTCTCATAACGGGGTTGAGATTTGGTGATTGACTAATTGTGTGGATATGGCGCGAACATATGAAATTAGTGAGATAGACACCCAACTAGATACAGGCACAAGGGTACCCAACATATAGAGGCATATAGGGGTAGTTTATAGTAGATGAACAATAACAAAATCAAGAGGAACACTTCAAACATTAAGGTAGTGAGGTTCTAATGAGTGAACTTGGTGGTTTGAATTTACTAGTTGGAGGCTTTCTAGGAATGGAAACAATTTGAATTGGGAGGGATCTACAGCCCCAATTAAATAGAAATGGTTGAATTCATGATAAGATGGATGTTTGGGTTGTTCTCACAAATGATGGAAAAAAATAGTTTGGGGTGCTACATATTAACAACCATCATGGAATGTCATCTTAAACATGATAGCATGCTAAGGGACTTTCCTAAGAATTAATTGCATTAACAAAGCATGAGATGGATAAAAAATACTTCATTTGTACAAATCATTTAAGTGGAGTTGGTGAGTGCATAGGAATTTGGATGAACAGATGGAAAATACTTTGAGATATTAAGGGATGTGTGCATGATGGTAGGTGGCAGTGCACCATCACACAAGGAGAGGATGCATATCACACCACATCAATAGCAAGCAAGTAAAGGAGTCTACCAAGACTTCAATTGAGTGTGCACGAGTACATTCAGTCAAATGATGTGGCACATGCATAAAAAAGGAGACATTGACTTTCCGCATCATACAAAAATTTGAATTGTAAAACTTATACACAAGCATGATGTGGATAGGTCAATGTGGGCCACATGAAATAGTGTGGAATGAGAAGAATGCTACATATAGAACAATGTCATAAGGAAGAAACAAAACACACTTTCATACATCGTAGAGTGATGCGTACCAAAAGTTAGAAGAAGGTGATGAAGGGTTGCAAAAATATTTCTCTCATAGTATAAGAGTAGCATGACGGGTTTAGTGAAATTTGTTTACTTTGATACAAGGGAGACATGTATAGCTTGAGTTGGGTAACTAGATGGTGTATATCACAGACATATTATACAACTATGAGGATCCTTGCATATGTTATCATTGTAAATTTTATGATGGGTTGTTGCCAAGGGATTTTCTAAAACAATTGTAATCTATTCTATTATAATTGTTGGAGTTAGGTGTTTGATATGGTTGGTGTCAACTAAGTTTAGGAAAATCCTTCTATTTACATTTGTGTAATGTGCATATTTGGAAAACTTGGTTAAAAATTGTGAATGTACATGAGATATATGTTTAAAGATAAATATTAATAAGGAAGCTTAGGCTAAGTACAATTAGTTTGGGAACAACTAATCTCAATTGTATAGAGAAAATCGAAAGGTAGGAAAGCTTAATAATGTAGTGAAATGTATAACTCAATTAATAAATAAAATAACATAATATTATAGAAAACTAACTAGCTAGGATGGTGTTACCCTATCTCAAAAGACAGAGTGATGGAAGTTATGCTTATCCACAAAAGTCGTTATAAGATGCCAAAAGAATTCCATTTTAACATCAAACAATAAATGTAATTCCCAATACCATAAAGCTACAATATTAAGCACCAAAAGGTTTTCCATCCTTAAGGTGGCTAGCCAATACATCAACTTCCCACTGGTGCAACCTTTACATATAATTTCAACTTCTAGCACATAGTAGCTCATTGGAAATAACTATGGAAGGATTACAACCTTTGGCCTCAAATTAGCCTCCAATTGAGATGGAATGGTCATGGTGTCATACAATTACCATTGGTTTATAAGGTGCCATAATCTATGCATGTCGCATACGATTGTGAGAATATTTTTACCCTTTGAATAGGGATATTCATGACCTTATGAGTTTTTCATAATTAGATATGGTCGTCAATATTGCAAACATGGCTATGGTGGAAAACCCAAGTTTTGTCCTATATGCAGAGGTTATAAGAATTAATTGAAAAGAAAAAAGCATGACCCTTGAAAAACATATCAGTTTCCAAGTAGACATATGTACATCATTATAATATTTTAGTAAAATTTATGGATCAAGAGTTCCAGAAACATTTAATATTTTTTATTAAAATGAGGAGACTCATTTCATATAGTTTTTTAATTAAATCGAGAAGACTCATTTTGTATTTTTCACTCTAATCACCATCATTGTCTCTAGATTGTCTTTTCTCTTTAGCCACTCAACGATAATTTTGTATTAAAGGAATCACTTGAGAATGTTAGGGCTAAATAGTAATTATTATCAAGATTAATTGAGCATGTTAAGGCTATAAGGCAATTAGGGCCATATATTTCTTCCAGAAAATATTCTTAAGGTTGTATATAGTAAATTAAGGCACAAAAGATATATAATAATCCAAGATATAGTATTCTTATGGTTATATGTTGCTGGACTAAAAATGTTTTACGCTGAATTTCCCTAATTACAATATATACTAAACATGCTAAATATTTTAAATATTTTTTAGTAATTTCAATAATCTTGATAATAATTAAAATTGCTTGGCAATATAGACAGAGGAAAAAATATAGAGATAGTGACATTGTCTCTGTGGAAAAGGAAAGCTTTCTCAATTCAATAAAAAATACATTAAACATTTTGGAACCATTCAAATAATCTTGGTAAAATTAAAATTTCATGGCAAGAGAGACATAAGAGAAAATATAGAGATTAAATGTGATGTCTAGATAAAAGCAATCAACTTCATTCAAAACATATAGTTGAAAATTAATCATATTATATATAGGGTTATGAATTAAATTTATATGATAATCGATATGTTAAAACACCTAATAAATAGCAACCACAACCACAATGTAATTGTGCTAGTTAGAAAATATTTCAATATTAGGAATTCTTTAATATAAAATATGAAATATACTTCCATATTACTTCATGCCCTCACATCAAGATAACAGTGTCACCTTATGTTACACCAACAATTAATCACTTATTTTTAATTTAATGAAATAGTAAACGTATAACCCATAATTTCTAGATGTTTTCAAGATGAACATTAATGATATGTGGGGATGCATATGGCGTGATTGGGATTGGAGGTTTGGTCCTTTCTTTGACTAGAGAGGTAGTCTTCCATATATTTACTTCCTGCTATGGATATGGATTTTTGGCTAGATGAATAATATCTTCTATATTTGCAAAGTTCTCAATTTTATTTATACAAGTCCTAAGTCACACTGGAATTCCAAATTTTTCCAATAAAATAAAATGGAAAATTTTAAAGTAGGAATAACAATAAAGTCAAGCTTAAAAGTACAAATAAAAATGAAAAATTGCAAATAAGAGTAACAATTAACCCAAAAAGTAAAAAATTAAAATCACATAAGAATCTCAAAAATATGGAATATGGGTTGACACCATCTATGGATATGCTGAGTCGTAGACTTCATAATTCATCATTGAATTTTTCAAGCCATGTATCCTCTATATTCTTGATTTATATTGAATCTTTTGAAATTCACATAACTCTTGAATCACTTTTTTGTGAGGCATGCCATCCCTACAACCTAGCTAATTCTCTGCAATGAAAGGGCTTTTGAATTTTTTGGATTATAGGTGATCAGATATTGATCCATGACTTCAATGATAGCTCAAATTTCAAAGTGTGTGAAAGAGTATCAACCTAAATGACGAGATAGATCTCGTCTTCCTCATTCCGACATCGTGAACGATTCGAAAAACCGACACCATATGGAAGAGTTATCAAATTTTGAAAAAGTTCAGTAAACTGTAATTTTCAAGAATAATTTGATTTTCGGAAATATTAAAAAAGAATATTCTAAGGAATATTCCATGGAATATTCTCCTAAATATTCTTTGGAATATTCCTTTTGTGTGGACCAATTAGGAGGCAACACATGGCAAGCCCAGAGGCTGCCATGTCGCTCTGAATTGGCATATTAAAATTTTTGGGTCAAGCATGATCGAACCCATGACCTCCCGGAGGCAAACAAGTGCTCTAAATGTCTCTGCTACAGGTTGTTTCTTATTAGTCTATGGTCCTCGATTATATTTAAACTGTAATGGTTTGTGGTTTGGGAACGGACCGCTAGCAGTCTTACCCGTCAGATTTCTTACCCACCAGCAGTCCCGGAAGCGACGTCTCATGCCACTGTCTACTCCGAGGGTTATGATTAATTGTCAACCACTAGCGGTCCCGAAGTCCATTCACACGCCGCAGTTTTCGCTAACGGTTACTCCAATGTCAGTGCATTAACATAACCACCGCCCGGATAAACCACCCCATGTGCGTGCTTTCCAGATGTTTCCGCCGACAGTTACGGTCAACCTTGTGAACCTCCAAAATTGGCAGGAATTGCCAAATTTAACTCTAGTGAAGTGGAGTTAGCGAGATTTAGTGGAGGAAAACTAGGAGAAATTCAGTAAATGAATTGAAGATGAAATTTTCGACCTAAGGGAGTGAAAAAAGAGACTACCTAGACTAATTTGGGCCTCCTGAAGCCATGGGAATAGTCCAGAGAAGTTCAAGAAGCCATCCTCAAGGAGATTTTCATCCAGGGAGATTTTGGAGCTTAGAGCCACTAGGGGTTGGAGGCTGTTGTAGGAGCTACCAATATCCATTCTTAGCAAACAAATAGTCGTTCCTAACTGTAATGAACTTTTTGAATCCAATGAAGGTGTTTTCAAAAGCATTTGGAGACTTCTAAAGGCCAATATACTGAAATGAAGTTTCAGGCAGCCAAGAGCCAACCATGGAGGAAGGCCTAGATCAGGGATGCAGTGCTCATTTTGAGCAAATGAACAGTCATTTGTTGATGTCAGATATCTACTGGAGATAGTAGCAGAGGTTTTAGAGACATTTGAAGCATTCTAAAGGATTTTTTTCCATTAAGAAGCTTAGGGAAGCTTAGTGCACCTACTGAAGGAATCAATTCCAAGGGAGCCTAGATCTGCTTGCACAAAGTGTACAACCATGACACGAATGTATATGGATTTTATAAGCCCATAGGTTCAATTCAGTAACCTCTGGGGTTGAGTGTGGAACTTGTAAAAGAATTAAATCCATAATCCCAAAGAGCCAAGTCAAGTTGACAAGAGCTCACGGAGATGTAGCCCACGAGATCAGGGTGAACTCCTTATCAAATTTTCTGTTATGTTTGATGCTTATTTGTTGCATTATATGTCTGATATATGTGTTTAATATCAGAATAAACAAATCAAGTTAAAGAACTTAAACATATGAAAACAAAGAAACACATACACCTGTTTCAAGTACATAATCCCGCAATTGTCAACATAAGCTAGATCATGTTTGTTTAAGCTTTGTAGTGGAAGGTTCTTGTAAGCATGACAAGATGTTAAAACCCTCATTTCAAATCAAATGGTATCAGAGAAAGTTACTTGATCGACAGAGCAATCTATGTGCTTGTTTGACTTGAAAGGTGCTTAAATAGTACAAAGGATTTCATTGTTTGATTATTTGTAAACTGATGATTGTTTGAGTTTGCAAGGGTGAAGGGAAAGCTACTGATAGCTAAATCCAGGAGAGGAAAAGAAGGAAGAAGGGTTGAAGGCATTTTTCTTACCCCAAGGACATCAAGGAAATCCTTAAAGCATAAGAGGTTTATTTGCAAAAGGGTTGTTTGAATACGAGATTGACTGTGTAGTCATCTAGTGTAGTCATCTGATCTAGGAATTTGTTAATAGATTCTGAATTTTGTTGAAGTTCTTCTGTTCATTTTTATAATGAAAAATTCCACAAGTGAGTCCTCAAAATCTTTCTCCTTCAAAAGATTCTTTGATAAAGGCTTGAAGCATGAATTTTTCATCATGATGAATATGGTGAGAGAAATGTATGAGGATGAAAGGAGGAGCACTAAACTTCTAGAGCAGTTGAATTCCATGAAGAAAGAGAAGCAATTGCTTTCTAACTAATTATAGGAAATGGAAAGCCAACTTCATATTGCAAATATGAATATGGAAAGGATGCATGAGTTGGAGACATAGCTCCTTGTTACCAAAGAAGCCTAAGCCAAGTATTAGCTTGAAGAAGAGGTAAACAATTCTAGTTTGTCTTCAAATTCTTCTAAGAATGTTTATGTTGGTTCTTTTGAGAAACATACAAGAGGCATAGAGTCCAAGTTAATGTCCAAAATTGGATATGAAGGAAAAGGATTGGTCAAACATGCACAAGGTATTGTTGAGCGAATAATGATTGAGGAAAGGCATAAGTATTTGGGTCTTGGCTATGGACAATCTTATGCAAAAAGTTCCAAAGCAGCCATGAAGGCAATTGAAACACTTCCTAGAAGGAGTTTCATTTCAAGTTCCCTTCCTCAAGTTGGCAAAGATTGTATTCTTGGCGAATGCAATAGTTTGAAACATACCTTGCAGGAAGAAGATGTGCATAAGCATACACTTGAACAAGAGATTTGTGAAAGCTCTAAAACCATTAAAGGAGTTGATGGTGTTCCAAAGGGAGCTTCTTCTTCATTCAAATCACCTCCTCATGAAGGTAATAAAGGTGAAAGGGAAAGGTTAAATCTGATTTTAATCATATTTCCTTTGATCATGTCAAGCATGGTAAATTTCCACATAAGCATTGGAAAAGAATTGCATGTTCTTTTTGTGGTTTGTTTAACCATAGTGTTTCTAGATGTTGGAAAGGATGGCAACATACAGGAAACTTTTGAAGGAAAGAAGGCAAGAAGCCAAAGGTCCATTGAAAAATCCAAATCATGTTGTCAAGGAGATGCACATGTGTTGTAGTTGTTGTCATAAGCAAGGACATACTTCTAAAAGGTGTTGGACTCTGAATCCAATAATGCTTCCACGAAAGTTGACGAAAGTGGAGAAAGAGTATGGGAATAATGGAAAGGAATTTTCAATCATTGATATGTGTTAGGATGATCCACATGTTGATGTCAATGTGTAGTTAAAGGAAATGTGTTTGCTGTGGATTGGTAAGAAATGGTTAGAGTTCTTATCAAATTAAAGTTGCATGTCTTTTGATTAAATGCATTTCTTTGCTAAGGGAATGCAAGTTGTAGGATGGAAAAGTTGACTATGAGACTCACCTTATTGCAACGAAAGTTATATTCATTTTAGCTTTAAAAGTACATGTACATGTGATCGAGGATCTTATACTTATGATTGTACTTAAGAGAAAGTTGAAGGATGAAATGCATGCATGAGAATGATATACATGTGCACAGGCATGCTAATTTCCTAGTATTTTGAACATGTATGTGTGATTAACTTGAAGGGTTGATTAATTTTTTTTAAACATGCATGTAATGTAATATTGACTGGGAAAAGTTGATTTGATCTCCAAAACTATAAAAGGGAGATAATGATGAAGTGTTTCATCTTTGTAAAAGCATCATTTAAATTCCTTTTGTACATGCTTGACTTGAAGGGTCAAAGGATTGAAAGGCATGATTTTTGTCAAATTTTGATATAGTCGATCATTTGTAAACAAGATGTAAAGACATGATGATGATTCATAGGATGTGAAAGTTGTTTATTTTGTTGAAACAAGAATTCATTTCATCAAGTTTTTTTCTTCTTTCGACATCGTCTACAGAAGAAGATTTGCAGGAGAAAAAGTCACCATAGTTACATTTGTTACTTTTTCATGGAACTGGCTTGGAAGTGATGTTCAAATAACTTCTGTAAATTTTGAATGAGTTCAAGAAAGATAGTTCTTGACAAGAGGACAAGCACTTTATGGAAGGAAAGTGTCGATTACCTTTGAGTTTTTGTTGAAAGGCACTAGCTCTATAGAGAAAGTGTACGGAGGCTAAAAGAAGAGGGTTTTGTACTCTCATCTACTGTTCAGATCAATATATCAGTATTTTTGGGTCCAAAAGATTCCCAATGGGGAGGAGTGATCATATATTGATCCACGACTTCAATGATAGCTCAAATTTCAAACTGTTCGAAAGAGTATCGAACCTGAACCACCGGATAGATCTCATCTTCCTAATTCCGGTGCCATGAATGGTTCAAAAAACCGAGACCATATGGAAGAGTTTTCATATTTTGAAAAAGTTCAGTAAAATGCAATTTTCAAGAATAATTTGATTTTTGGAAATATTAAAAAAAGAATATTTCAAGGAATATTCCTTGGAATATTCTTTGGAATATTCTCCATAATATTCTTTAGAATATTCCTTTTGTCTCGACCAATCAGGAGCTGACACATGGCAAGCTCGGAGGCCACCAACTGGCCTTCAATTGGCATATTCAAATTTTTGGGTAAAGTGAGATCGAACCCATGACCTCCCGCAGGAAAACAAGCACTCTAACCGTCTCTGCTATAGGTTGTCTCTTAAAAGTCTATGGTCCTCGGTTGTATTTAAATTGTAATGATTTGTGGTTTGGGAATAGACGACCAGTGGTATTACCCACCAGCTATCCTAGAAGCGAGGTCACATGTCTCCATCTGCTCCGATGGTTACAGTTAACTACCAATCACCAGCGGTCCCGAAGTCTGTTCACACGTCGCCGTTTCTGCTAACGGTTACTCCACTGTCAGTGCATTAACATAATTGCCGCCCAGATAAACTCCCCCATGTGCGCGCCTTCCAGATGCTTCCTCCAACGGTTATGGTCAGCCTAGCGGTTAGGCCTGGTGGACCTCCAAAATTGGCGGGAATTGCCAAATTTAACTCAGGTTAACTGGAGTTAGCCAGATTTAGTGGAGGAAAACTAGGAGAAATTAGGTAAATGAAATGAAGATGAAATTTGCGACCTAAGGAAGTGAAACAAGTGTCTATCTAGACTAATCTAGGCCTTCTGAATCCACGGTAACAATCTAGAGAAGCTGAAGAAGCCATCTTCAAGAATATTTTCATCTAGGGAGATTTTGGTGCTCAGGGCCACCAAGGGTTGGAGGTTGTTGCAGGAACTACCAGTATCCATTCTCAGAAAAAAAAATAGTCATTCCTAACTACAATGAACCTTATGAATCTAATGTAGGTGTTTTCAGAAGCATTTTGAGACTTCTAAAGGCTGAGATGTTGAAAGGAAGTTTCAGGCATCCTAGAGCCAACCGTTGAGGAAGGCTTAGATCCTGGATGCAGTGCTCATTTTGAGAAAATGAATAGTCATTTGCTGATGTCAGATATGTGTTGGAGATAGTGGAAGAGGTTTCAGAGACATTTGAGGCATTCTGAAGGAGGTTGTGCCATTAAGAATCTCATGGAAGGTTAGTGCACTTGCTAAAGGAATCAAGTCCAAGGGAACCTAGACTTGCTTGCACAAAGAGGACAGCCATGATAGGGATGTTTTGAGCAAATGAATAGTCATTTGCTAATGTCAGATATGTGTTGGAGATAGTAGAAGAGGTTTCAGAGACATTTGAATCATTCTGAAGGAGTTTGTGCCATTAAGAATCTTAGGGAAGCTTAGTGCACCTGCTAAAGGAATCAAGTCCAAGGGAGCCTAGATCTGCTTGCACAAAGAGGACAGCCATGATAGGGATGTATATGGTTTTTCTAAGCCCATAGGTTCAGTCCAGTAACCTCTGGAGTTGAGTATGGAACTTGTAAAAGAATTCAATCCATAATCCCAAAGAGCCAAGTCAAGTTGACAAGAGCTCACGGAGACTAGCCCACGAGATCGGGGTGAACTCCTTATTAAATTTTTTGTTATGTATGATGTTTAATTGATACATTATATCTGTGATATATGTGTTTAATATCAGAAGAAACAAATCAAGTTAAAGCACTTAAACAGATGAAAACAAACAAACACATAGTCCTGTTTCATGTACATAATTCCGCAATTGTCAACATAAGCTAGATCATGTTTGTTTAAGCTTTGGAGTGGGAGGTTCTTGTAAGAACGAAAAGATGTTCAAATCCTCATTTCTGATCAATAGGCATGTGCCTTAAGATATTATGAGGAGGACCATGTAATTCAACATTTTTTTTTATTTATGGTACCAGTCATGCCCACATTTCATACATATTTTCCTCCATATAGAATAGAATCATTCATACATCCATGATATCATATGTACTCAACACCCAACATTTTGAACAACTTCTTTGCATCTTCGCAGGTACCAGGAAAGACATTGTCACTCAGAAGAACCTTATATTTGAATAACATGCAGTTGGTGGGAAACATAAATGTACAATGTCAATATTTAACATTCATAAAATTGACCATTGTTAATGTTGATTGTGTGACAATATTTGATCTCTAAACATAACGGTTTTGATCAAGGTTAACTACCTAAATATTGTTGAGAAACATGCATTCTACATGCCAAACTTTCCATTCAATCTATAAAGTAAGATCGTTGTCCCCAATTTCATATATTTTGACTGGATGTCAGGTCCAAAGAGATGGGTGGTGGAAGAAATTTTATGCTTTTGAATAAGGTATCAGTGATATGAGCATCATCAACTAGATCATGATTCTGGAATGCGTGTAACAACATTTCCTCCATGGCATTCATATCCCGTAAGTAATCACCCATACTTGCACCCTCTATTTGATTACCTCCATTTCCAACTTGTGATGAAGAACTACTATTGTTGTAGTCATTTCTAATTGGTGAATCTAGATGTAGTGGGAATTGAATAGGTGGTTGACTCAACCATTCTTTGTATGGTTCCTCTCCAAGTTTTTCTCTTAATGTATCCTTCTCTCTATTTGGCATTGTAGTGGGGTGCTCTCAAATATGGTAGGTGGGTCACTCATCATAACTAGAATCCTAATTTCAAAAAATATTAAACATAGTAAATTAATGATATTACTAAGCATCAAGGGTTTCAAATTATTTCATAGATTGGACAAATATGGACATGGTTGTCTGATCTAGGGTTTTTCTATAGGGTTTGTGTAGTTGGTTACCATGGCGGGGCAAGGAGGAGGGATTTTGTCTCCCTCCTATAGTTAAGTAGTTGCAGACAAAAGCAAGGGAGTTGGTGCCCATCATTTCAAGAAACCAACGGAAGTGGCAACAGAGATTACGAATAATGAAAAATCAGAAATGATCGGACTTCAAGAGGAGGAAGAGAATCACGAGGAACAAAGTAAGGAGAAGTGGACAGAGGGTAGTAGTTAGAAATTTGCTCCCATGAAAATATTAGGGGCATATAAACCCAATGCTGCAGGTGCACGAAGACCACATGGCGGAATATGCTGTTATCTATAAATTAATGGGGATCTAGCCGATGGAGAAGGCTTTGCAAGCATTGATAAGGAACCACTGGAAACCAAACGGGAAAATTTCCCTTCACCTTGGGTCCAAGGGTTTCTTCACGATGGTGTTCACAAGCCTAGAGGACAAAGACAGAGTGTTCGAAGGATGACTTGATTTTTACGCGTCTACAGGCCTTTACATGAGACCATGGTTAATGAACTTTGTCCCAAAATGAGATACTTTTACTATGGTACTGGTATGGATAAGACTCTACTCCCTTCCTTTAGATTATTAGCTACCAGAATCTCTAAAGGCTATTTGTAACAAGCTAGGGAATTTTATAAAAATCCTAGATACTACTCTAAGAGGCAAATACACCTCCTTTGCCCAGATATGTATGGAAATGGAATTATTTGGGGCACTTTTACATGAAATCATTTTGGAAGTGTATGAAGAAGTATGGGTGCAAATTGTAGACTATGAACATGTCCGATTCAGGTGTCATAAGTGCCATGAACACGGGCACCTATACAGGGATTGCCCTTTGAACCATCTGGAGAGTAACACAAAAGCCACCATAGGAAAGGATCCCGAGGGTTTTAATAAGGTATGGGGTAAGGGGAAAGGAGGCAAGAGGCTTGAAAAGAAAATTACTAAAGACGGACAAACAAACCACAATAGTTTCAAGTATCTTAGAAGAAGAAGTTGCAAACAATGGGACAAACTAGGAATCAGAGAATATTCACAAGGAGAGGGAAGGGGATGCTAACATGGAGGAGATACCAGAAAAAAAAGCCAAAGGGATGATTTGCCAAATATGATGGAGTTTAGCAGGGACCATGAGATGACTCCAAGTGAGGCAGGAACAAAATACCATGAGTTGCAGGAGATTCTAGAGAGGGAGAATTTAGACCTAGAAAATTTTCTGGAGCAGGGAATTGCCAAAGGGGTTGAATCTCTTTCAAAAGCGAAGTTTGATAGGGTTCAATAACTCTTCCTCTAGATATCACAAAAAAAATATCTCTGGAGTCAAAAGAAACCATGATATCCAGGAGAGCAGGGGAGTGAAAACTATGGAGGATACACCAATGCTTTGTTCAAAGAACCCGGGTAGGAAAAGAGGAACGAAGAAATAGAATGAGCTACTGCTTGAATATGGAAAACTTATGATTAACTTAGGTAATTTGAAGGATCTTACCTATTACTCCTTTACAAACCTTTCGTAATGAAACTTACAAAGTGGAACATTAGGGGTCTAGGAAGTAAAAGGAAACAAAGAAATTTTAGTAGTTTAATAAAAGAAGAAAAATCAGATATGATTTTTATTTAGGAAACAAAATGTTCTATGGACAAGATCAGAGAGATACACATCAAATGGTTAATCAAGTATGAGTATCTGGAGGTAAAAGTAGATAACTCCGCGGGGGGGATTCTCACTCTATGGGATCCTAAAAAACTTGGAATCCTGGATGCTGAAGCTTCTAGGAATTATCTATCGATGGTGATTCAACATTTTGGGGATAAGTAGATCTACACAATTACTAATGTCTATGGCCCTTAAAAACTAGAGTACAAGCTAAAGCGTCTCACGTCCCTTGAGGAACTAAGAGAGAGACGTCCTAAGATGCCTTGGATTCTAGGAGAGGATTTCAACATGATCAGATCTCTTAAGGAAAAAAAAGGAGGTATAAGGAAACTAGGGAAGGACTACATTTCCTTCCAGAACTTCATGATTAACATGGGGCTAGTGGACACAGAAAAAACAAATGGCATTTTTTCTTGGAATAGTAAAAGAGGAGGAGCTTCCCAAGTTGTCTCTAACTTAGATAGATTTTTAATCTCAAAGGAACTCCTTATCAAATGCCTTGATATGTCTGCTTTAATCCTTCCCTTTGGAGGCTCAGACCACTAGCCTATCCAGATGGGAGCTACTTTTATGGGTACACCAAGGAATAGACCCTTTAGGTTTGAGAATATATGGCTCTCTCACCCTAACCTCACCAGCAATGTTGACAAATGGTGGATGGAAGATAGGCCCGTTCAAGGCACTAAAATGTTCATACTGCAACAGAGACTCAAGCACATCAAATCTAGGGTTAAATATTTGAATAAACAAGAGTTTGAAAATATTTTTAAAGCCAAAAAAGAAGTCGAGAAGAAAATCTAGGAGATTAATGAGATCAACATCCTAGAGGGTTTTACCGAGGAAAGGAAAATTCAGGCTCTAATTCTTTCCAGAACGAATGAGAGGATTGATGCTTGCAAGAGGAGATTTTATGGAGACAGAAATCGAGGGTGCAGTGGATTAGAGAAGGAGAAAGAAACACAAAGTTTTTACATAGATCAACTTTAGATGATAGATCTCATAACATAATTTCCAAACTCAAAGATTCTCAAGAAAACGAATTTGTCTCACACATGCAAATAGAATCTGTCTTAGTTCATCACTTCCATAGCATAGCAGAGGAGCCTTTTGTTGACAGATCTCGGTTCATTAACAAATTCACAAAGTTCATTCCTAAAGTTGTAACCAGGGAAGACAACCATAATCTTAACAGGCTAGTGTCTGAAGAGGAGGTTAGTGAGGTCATCAATGAGATGCAAAATGTGAAAGCTCCCAATCCTGATGGTTTCAGTGTGTATTTCTTCAAATCTTGTTGGAAAACAGTCAAACAAGATATCCTTGCGGTTGTGGAAGACTCTAGAAGATCAAAAACTGTGTTGAAAGCTCTTAATGCCTCCTTCATAGCTTTTATTCCAAAGCAGGAAAAATCCATGACACTGGATAGATTCAGACCCATCGCTTTATGTAATGTGGTGTACAAAATTATCTCCAAAGTGATTGCCAATAAACTAAACCCTCTTCTTCTTGCTCTTGTTTTAGAGGAGCAAACCGGTTCTGTGGAAGGAAGACAGATTTTCAATAACATCATACAAGCACATGAGGTGGTTCACTCTCTTAAGAGCAAGAAGCAAGCTGGTATGATAATGCAATTGGACCTAGCGAAAGCTTATGATAAGCTAAGTTGGGCTTACATCAAGGAAGTGCTAAGAGCTTATGGTTTCAACCACAACTGGATAAGATGGGTTATGGCCCTTGTATCCTCGGTTAGCTTCTCAATTCTGCTTAATGGATCTCCATCTAGAACCTTTATACCTTCTAAGGGTCTCAGACAAGGGGATCTGCTCTACCCCTTCCACTTTGTTCTCATGATGGAAGGACTTGGCAGAGCAATCAAAACAGCAAATGGTGAAGGAATAATCGAGGGTCTAAAACATACCCTAGATGGTGATGCCTCTACTCATCAATAATTTGTGGATGATACAATGTTGCAGGGTATTCCTACAGTCAAAGAAGCTAGAGCTTTCAAACAAATCCTAAAGGACTTTTCTTTGGCGACTGGTAGAGGGGTAAGCCTTGACAAATTAAAAGTTTTTTTTTTCAATACTGACATTTCTATTCAGAGGAACCTCATCAGAATTCTAGGATTTCAAAGGGCTCAGTTACCTTCCAAGTACCTTGGAAGGCCTCTTACTAACAAACCTCTCAGTAAAGGATTGTGGGAACCGGTCACCAATAAACTTCAGGATAAAGTTAGGAAATGGACCAGCAGGTCTTTGAACCTAACATGGTTTCTTGTGCTTACAGAGGCTGTTCTACAGGCCATACCCATTTTCATGTTTTCATCCCTCCCTTCTCCCAAAGATGTTATACAACAAATTAAGAGTATTCAACAAGATTTTATTTGGGGCAAAGGGGAAGAGAAAAAGAAGTGGGCATTGGTAGCTTGGGACAAGATCTACGAACCTAAGGCCTAGGGAGGTTTAGGGCTTCATGACCCTGAAATCTTTAGCAGAGTTTCAGGAGCAAAACTTTGGTGGAGGTGGCTTAAAGAATCGGCAACCCCTTGGGCAAAGATTTGGAAGCAGAAATATGTGAAGAATTGGCAGGAGAGGGATCATATCATAATGTCAGGGCACATTAAAGGGATCCCACATTCGGAACCTTTCTTGGGATAATAGAGTCATCGTCTAGCAGAATAGTTTCTGGGAGATTAGAGCTGGGAACCTTTCCCGATTTTGGGAGGATAACTGGCAGCAGGAACCAAGTTTGTTTAAAGAAGAACTAACGACTCTCAAAAATTACACAGATAACAAAGGTCTAATCATGGTAAGTGACTTCTGGGATCAGGCAAGAGATAATGGAAAATGACGAATGTGGAAGAATCTAGGTTATAGTGAAGAGAGTCCTTTGAAAACACAGGCAAATTCCTTGGCTCTAGACTTGGAAAAGAGCAAGACTTTAGTGTCTTCCTTGTCTGACCAACTGAGATGGGGCCGAAACAATGAAGGCACTTTTAACCTCAAGGAAGCTAAACACATCACCCTAGGTTATGATTATCCAAACCTTGAGCAGGTTTGGAATAACCATTGGAGGAACCCGCAATGGATGAAAGTCAAGTTATTTATGTGGTTAGTATACCAAAAAAAGATTCTCAGTTGGCAGAATCTTATGAAAAGAGGTTTTGTTGGCCCATCCAAATATCATCTATGTGGATTATATGAAGAAATGATGGAGCATTTACTAAATCATTGCCCCTTTACTGCTACATTCTGGGATTGGGTAGCCTCAGTCTTCAGGGAAACTGACAAAGACAGACTCAGCATCACCAACACATTGAAGAATTAGAGGAAAGAATTCTCAGGTAAAAAAATCACTAACAAGGCTTGGACTCTAGTTCTAGGCTTTATTATCTGGGATGTCCGGAAAGAATGCAATGGTAGGGTTTTCAAGAACAAAATCAGCTTGACCTAGAATATCGTTGGCCAAATTCTATGACAAATCAAATATACTTTTGGAGCCCTTGTGTGGAAAATTCCTAAGGACCCCGCTTCGGCCAAGGAGGCTCGCATTCTGAGGCAGTTGGGTCTACATTTTCTGGTTCCCCTTGGTGCTCTTAAGGGTGTGAGAAAAACAACTGCTAGTAAAGATATCTGGCAGCCTCCTCCTCATGGTTTTTTGAAAATAAATATAAACGGGGCCTCTAAGGGCAACCTAGGGATGGCTAGATTTGGAGATGTCGTAAGGGGTGATCAGGGGAGCATAAACGCTATATTACATAGTCATTTGGGGACTACCAATAATAACATAGTGGAGCTCATGGCCTTAGAACAGAGCATGGAAATCCTGATTGAGTTAAATTTACACAATGCCATCGTAGAAGTTGACTAAGAATTCGTCATTAATGCGACAAAGAAAATGCGAAATGGAATCGCACTTGGAAAAGTGTCAAAACATTGGAGGGTCTTGGAGGTCTTCCAGTGCATTCAATCCCACTTGATAACCCTGAGAACAATCAATTTTGTTCATGTGCACAGAAAAACCAATATGTTAGCTCATTGTCTGGCAAATCAAGGTGTGATATACAAGGAGAGTTATATCGAGTATGACTGGGAACCTATACCCTCTGGCAAACTGCGGGAAGATTTTCATAGAAATGCAACCAAAGATAAAGAGTGCTTCCAGATCATGAATAACTATAAGGACTCTGGACACCACATATCTCCACAATGGTATGATATTGTCCAATTTGGGCCTAAGCCCCCATGGATTTGTTTTTGGGATTTACCCCAAAAGGCCTCATACCAATGGAGATATTTGTCCATCCTTATATACCCATGATCCTCCCCACTTCTAGTCAATGTGTGACTTTGGTCGTATACCCAACAATAATGAGCAGGAGGAA
Source organism: Pinus tabuliformis (assembly GCA_031772625.1). NCBI lineage: Eukaryota > Viridiplantae > Streptophyta > Pinopsida > Pinales > Pinaceae > Pinus > Pinus tabuliformis. The sequence continues at coordinate 896,743,884 of CM062816.1, read as the reverse complement.
GTCTAGTAGATCATGAATAATGAGTGGGAAAGAGTAGAATTCAAGAGCCGGAGCGAATCGTAACCATAGATCCCATGGTCAATGCTTATGCCATAACATAAACAGCGTGCTCGGTGGGGCTGGTGGTAGGATTAAAAAGTGTGCTTTTTGTTGGGCTACAAACCATTAACTCCATTGACCTTCGATATAAAATGGATATTGGGCTTCAATGTGTTCATTAGTTAAGGTGTTGAGTGGACCCAATATCTTTCTAGACCATGGTTTTATTCTATATTGGGTCTGAAAAAGCGGGTAACATCTGAGTAAGTTTCTGCAGCAATGACTTATGGACCGTCTGATCAAATGGGTTTTGATCAATGACGCAAATTCAATGTGCAACTCAAGTGATCGAAATGTTTATCTACCATCTGATTGAAGGAAATATAGATGGTGGATCTCGGTAGATGGGAGTTTTGTCAAATGTCCGATGGAAAGTTTGATCAATCGTGGATTTTGAGGGTTAAGATTTGGGGAGCATGAGTGGAATTGCGAAGAGTACAGAAATAAGTAATTTTAGGTTTTTCCTAGGGGGCTTTGGTGGATATGTTTGTAAGATTATTGGTTTGGTTGTCCTGATTGTATGATTGTTCTTATACCAATCTATATTTTGTTGGTCTTTACACTTGTAAAGACGTGTACCATATGTAATCTTTGTTTGTTTAAATGAAGGATCCACTCGTACTTCACCAAAAAAAAATATTAGTAAGCATCATGAAATTTGTTTGTTGAAATTACGTTATATGAAACAATTATCACGATTGCTAACCCAATATTCTGGCTGGAATATTCCATGTTCCAACTGGTCTGGTGAAGTGGTTGTCCATTTTCATCTATTAATTTCTTGCGGTATGTTACTAATGGAGAGAGCTTCCGAAGTTTTTGAAATGGGAGAATATTTTCTACATTGAGCTTATTGGAGATGGAAAGGGAGAACTTCGTGAAGGACTTCGAGTAATATTGAGTGAGCTAGAATTGCAATAATTGGTCATTTGATATTATGATAGTTTCCCCGTGCATTTATGCAAAATCAGCAATAAATTTTTGTGTACATACCTGAAATGAATTTCAACAACCATATAAACACAATATGAAGTTAAATATAGTTTTCAAATAAAAAAATCAATAATAAGGTGACTTTAAGAAAAAAATGTATACTATGAATTACTGTAGCTCATGTGGATGCATCCTAAAGGATATTTTGAGATGAATATACCATTTTATGTGAAAATAATAATTTAGATAGCTTTTAAATGATAGCAGTGCTCTTGTAAAGTTCAATGCACCGATATGTTCAATAATAGCAACATGGATGCATTAACATAATAACCTCACCTCTTTCCGGGATTTTAAAATTAAGAAAGAGATTCCATCATATTTGGCTCTTCTAAAACTAATTGTACAGATGCATTTCTTTAAAAATTATGTCGATGTGTTAAAATAATAGCTACACTAGTTCCTAGTATTCCAAAGATAAAAAAGGAATTCAATCATATCAGCGCTCTTATAAAATTCATCGCACCGATGTGTTTCACTAGTAACTGCACTAGGGAGTTAAAATAATAACTACACCAGTTTCTAGGATTTAAAAAAAAAAGGAATTCTATCGTATCGGTAGGTTATAAAAATTTAGTGCATGTGAATGTTACCTTAACTAGTGCACTTTACACAAAAACGTAACAGTGCATTTTCCTTTCAATTGCACCTACGTTCGGGAAAAAAGTGAAGAGAAGAAGAAAATGCACATTTACTTTTTTCAAATTGAAAAATGAGTCCTAAATTATTTTTCGAAATCTAATTTCATTAACTCTTTTAAACAATAAGAATTTACTAACCATTTCATTGCTTTTCCCAAAATTTCAAGGGAGAGATTTGTAAATGAGACAAATTTGGATCACTGTGGAGCCACAAAATAATTTGGAACAACAAAATTGTTCATAAGATCATAATTGTAAAGGTATGGCAATTCACTCAAAACACTACCTAGTAAAACTGTTAAATTTTACTCTTGATTTTACTAAAACTAAATTACAATTTCTATTAGATTTAATTAGAAGACAAATTTAAAAGAGAGACATATTGGGAGCACTATGGAGTAGAAAAATACTTTGGAACAATAGATCAACCATTCAGAAGATCTATATTTGAAAGGTATGGTGACTCACACAAACCCCTGCATAGTAAAAATTTTACTATTGATTTTACTAATAATTTTTTTACAATGTTTGTTCCTATTTATATTTACTTACAAAAAAAGAAAAATACTTACCTTACACCCTTGTTTACTCTTTCTTATGTGACCATAAAATTTCACCTTAGGGTTTAACTCCATGTACCACTTCACAATTATGGATTTTCATTTTAGGGTTTTTAGATTTAAGGGGTTTGTGTATTAATATATATAAGTTGTTTCATATGTAAAGCACAGGTACCTGTTTTCGAATGGGATACAAACCCTATCAACCCTACCTATTTTTTAGGTGCGCTATGTCTTAAAAAAGGCATTGGTACTTTATGTTTGATATAACACACTAGGATGCCTATGACAAATAACACCATTAACTAAAAAATCATGTATTTATTTATTTTTTCATTAAAAAAAGAAAAATTCACCATTGCTCGATGTGTTTATTAAATTATAATGCATCAGTGCCCCATGTTTTATATAACTCACTCGAACACCTATGACAAATATCACCATTAAGTCAAAAAATATGTGTTTATTTTCTTGTTTTCACTTTTTGTGATGTTGGTGATTTTATCGTTACGTATCACATTGTTATAATTTAAGGTTCTCTTAAAAAAATATTTTTCAATGTCATTACGTAATAATTAAATAGCCGGTGCATTAACTAAATTAAATGCACTAGATTCCATGGCTCTTTTTCGCTGAAAATTATGTGATTTATTTATTAAATATATTTAATTCCTTATGTATTTAATGGTTCAAGTTTTATATTCATAAAAAGATGTCCGAGAAGTTGCCAAGTAGCAAAAACATTGATTGACACAATGATAGCACATATGAAAAAGTAGAAAATGCAAGTTCTTTATAAATTACTTACAAAATTAATATGTTTGAATTATATGTAAGTTTAATTAATATGTATTGGTTAGTTTGTGTCGTACAGAGCCACAAAATGAGGAATCTCAATAAGATTTTGTTTTATCTTTGCAGAAGAGCGTAAAATCCTAATAAATAAAAATTGAGAAGGATGAGTGAGGTGAATGAAAAAAGACTATTGAATATGAGTTTTTTCTTTTAAATGTTCATTAATAATATACTTAATAATATTATATAACATCTTTCAATAACCTAACAATTCACATATGTTTAATTTTTTACAAGAACCAACAATCAAGGAAAAAAATGTTGTTCTAAGAGAAAAATTTATAGAACATGTAAATGACGATGAATTGGTCCTTAGCTCATATAGAGTTCTATTGGAGGTTAATGAAAGGGTTTCTTTTTTAAAAAAACTATGAAGGGTATAGCAGAATGAATGTATAGATGTATTTTTCACTTACAATAAAAAAATCAATCCAATGATTCCAAGAACCAAGTTATATTAACACTGCACGAAGCGTTTCGAGAGAAATGGTCAATCAGACCTGCCATGAGTGTAATAGAAAAATCATACAACAACAGAAAATAGTCATTCAAAAAGTAATATTCCTAACTCAAATTATTTTCTAGAATTATATGTATGTACTACTACAAAGAATTCATTTATTAATATCAACTTTGTTGTAATTAGTTTTCATATATCGATATAATTTTTTTTTATTACATTTCTAGGAAGATTATGAAAATCATAAATGGTTAATGAGATTATATCCAAAACATACTAGTTATATTGTCAAAAAAAGTGTACAAGGAGATGTTCAAAGAAATGGACATGATTTCATCACGAGAGGAGCCATCTCAACAGTAACAACATGCTTCAAATGTATGTAACCATAGAAGTTTTTTATTAGGTACATATAAACAAATAATTTAGCATTAAATATAAATTCCCAATATTTTCTTGCAAAAAAAGAAAACAAAATGGAACCCATTTAGAACATAAAACAAAACGAGAAGAAAGACAAGGGTTGATATCAAAGTTTGTGAGTAATTGTTAATATTTCCTTATCAGAACTTAAGATTTCATCTTTGTATATTTTAAGTTCTTTTTACAGTAACCATCCTTGAATGTATTCAAATAGGTTCTAACATCCAAAGAAGAGCCATGAGAATAATTGATAGAAATTAGGTTAAATATGGGCTCTGAATATATATTAGCATATCAAAAACTAATTGTGGATTTTATAAGTACCTATGTTGTTTTAATTCTCAAAGTTTATAACTAATAGAATACAAAAATCCTTCATATTAAATATATGATTTATTATGGGATATTGAAATTGGAAGAAACAAAGTATGGAACTACACCAACTGAAGAGATGTTGCAACAAGGCATGAGACTTGGTTTTGAAACCATGTGTATATTTCATGAGTCACTTCTTTCTATGGTACATTTATATTCAATTTACATTAATGTATATTATTTATTTCAATTTTCATTATTCTCACCAATGTATATACAATCATTACACTTTATTTTTATGGTTGCAGATGCAAGAAGAAGAAGATTAAAGGAGTTGATGAAATTAACAAATCATCCATCCAAATAACCCAAGTCATGGAAGTATATTAAGTATTATTGGCAACAGTTCCAATGATGAATGATTATCTATTTGGATATCAATGCAAGTTGTTGTATTTTTTTAAATAATTTCCTATGAAAATTAGACATTGTGTTTAATGTAATGAAAATAGTGTCCCAATTGGAATATGAGGGTTTTCCAATAACTATCCCATTTTGTATGACAAAGAAACTCTTATTCATATATAATAAAAGACATTTTATTTTATTCTATTGTGTTGTCCAATGTCAATGTCTTAAATATTACACCATTGTTTAAATATATCGATGATTAAATATTATAACGACGATATGCGAAATATGATGATATAACAAATTAATCCAAACATCATATACAATTGCACTAACAAAAATTTAATTTATATGAATATAGTTATAAGATATATGTTGATTTTTCAATGAATCGTGGATTTAAAAAATCATAATAATTGCATTGTACAAAGTCGATGTTTCTAAAAAAGAAAAAATGTACTAAGACATTGTATATTAATGTGCACCACTTTGAATACAATTTTTTCAGCAACAATATTTATAATAATAATAAATGATATTGTTTTATGAAAATTTCTCTTATGAGGACATAAGTGAATCGCCTAGATCTAGTGGTTTGATATAGAAACAAAAAAAAAGAAAAATCTTTTGCTTTCCTTAGAGAAATTAGAAAATGGAGGAGAAGGCCTACCTAGAGTCCAATGTAAGTCCTCCTCTTCTCTTTGCTTATTTGCTTCAGCTCTAGCTCCAATACTATAAATTGGACCTGCAAAATAATTAAAATAAGCAAGAGAACTACAAGATATACATAGAGTTGAATAATATATTTAATCAATGAGTCAATAAGGCATTGAAATAGATATGCATTAAATAGAGACAAGTATAGGAAAAAAAAGAAATTGTATTAATGAAATGTAGGAGAACATTATGGTCCTTTGCATTCATTGACTATGTAGATGTCTCCCACCAAACTTGTACGTCCTTAGCCATAAGGTAGGCCTTCAATCAAAATTCAAGGATGGTAATGGATCCCGAGGTAAAATAAACAACATCAGGGCATAACTAAGAGTCTCCAAAAGCCAACGTAGACTCTACAGGATGCAGTGAATTTATATGATAAATAAGGTAGTTTTAGATTTAACAATATAGGACTTGGATACACATATGAAGGAGGATAAGATCTACGGATAATAGATAATACCTATAGAGTAGGAATTCAAGATACTAATTGACTATAAATGGGTAAAACCACCTTAGAAGCTTTTGGAAAGACAAGTTTCGTAATTATTATTTTTTCTTGAAATTCTAGAACCATTGCACCTGTAGCAAAGAAAATTTGTGATGGCTAGGATAATTGCTTAATTATTCAACAAGACATGATGTAGGTTTCATATTAGACAATGTGTGATGGGTTTAAAAATGAGTTTTTAAGCTAATAAACCCAAAATTATTTTACTACTTAGAGATAATGTTTAAGACTTTGAAAAGGGATGATTGTAAGGTGTCAATGGTGTTGATTGACCTATATCTTAGGCCATTTGACCATATGTGAAAAAATGACCTGTAACAGATTTCCCCCTTAAGTACAAAGTTAGGAGCAATGGTTAAGGACTGAATGCTTTACCTTACAACCAGTATGGATCAAGAAATGGTTGGTTGAGATCACCATCTATTATAATACATAATCATCATGATATCAAAACTGAGATAGGAATTTCCATACTCAGATTATAAGCCAAAATTACATGTAAAATAATAAATGTCACATCCGCTGGTGACATATGGTGGACCCATGCTTCGATGGCTTTCTGAATGATCATAACCATCATACTTTGTGATCTAGTATGAATCCTGAAATTGCAACTTAGATGGATGGAACTATATCTGGGGTCTTCTACCTTGTCACTCAATAGTATGAGTCTAACCATGTGAATAAATGGGTCGGGGCTGAACATGGTAGACACCATATGATTAGCGACCAATGATGTTAACCATCAATAGATGTGATAGCAACAACCGATAATGGTATTCGACCTCAAGGTACCATAGTGTAATCTATGAGCGGTTAATGAAAATGTTGAAGTCGAACACCACATAAAATATTTCAGTTGGAGGACAATGATGAGGACCTATCACCGAAAGAGAGGAAAGTTCCAATGAATTGAGGTATGAAAGCTCCAAGGAATTGAAGTGAGTTTCTGTTATCACCTGATTTGTCTCAGGCTAAAGAAGCCAAGCTTCCAGGGTAATCACAAACCACTTAACCTTGTAGCTAGCCCTACAAGGTCGGGAGAGGGCTCTCTCCTTTAGGATGTCAGTCAAGGTGACTGGATTAGATAGGGATTTTAGGATAGGTGTAGTAGCTCAAAAGGTTTTGATTGAATTTTTTGGTGTTTCCTACATGAGATGGAGCTGGGCAGTTTAGGTCTAGGAAATTAGGTCACAATGTAGGGTGTTCTATGGGGCAAGGTAGGTGTAGGCTTTAACATTTGAAATTAAGTGAAGTGAGGTGTCTAAGACTGGTGTGGAGGTGAGGAGGGCATGTGGCAATCATGGATCCTTCTCGAACAGCAGAAAACATAGAATATTGAATGATTTCCCAAGGTAGAGCACTGCAAACAATGGATTCTACCTATCTATCTTGATATCATTCAATTACAAGCAGTGAGATAGATGATGGCATACATAAAATATGTAAAAAACTAATAAAAAGAGAAGAAACTATGCTAAAACACGATACCACATGGATCCCATAAAAATAGCTACAATTCCTATTAATTTCCTTGCAAACTGCTTACAATGGTGTACAATCAAGCTCAGAGCATCCAAGTGATTCCAACCCCACCAAATGACCAAGAAAACACATATTATAGACATCTAAACTACTCATCCTGACCTTCAAGGGTCGAATCCATGAGAATAGGGGTTGTTTCAACCATTTCCCAACAAAGAACTAGAATAGGTAGTCAAACAACTTGCCTCTAAAAGAGGGGAAACTGATTCATTTGCCTCAAAACCACCTCTAACTAATGAATCTACCCTTTAAAATTGTTTTACCATTACATTTACATGCCATGTCATCAATTACATCAGTGAAACCATCAATGAGGAGATAGAAGTCAAATTGATAGTCAAAACAGGTGAATTTTGGCTTCCTGAGCAAAATGGCCATAAGCACCACGCCACTAGTCCTAAGCGCAGTGCCGCTTTCCACCTGATTTTGGAGGCCTTCCCCTTAGCCAAATTGAACCCATGATAGCTCATTGGAAAGGCCTTCAAGTCTAGTTTTTGGAATTCCTAGAATTTTCGAATTTGGAGCTGATTTTCCCCTTCAATACTGGAATCTCCCAAGGCTTATTTTGTGTGTCCAAAAAGAGGCAGAAAGGTCATTTTGGGGAGTTTTTGGACATTTTGGTGGACTAGTTTTGCTCCAAAAATTCTAAAAATTTCTAGGGTGTATGTCCTTGATGTCTTGAATCCAAAAATGCAAGCCATTTGTCTATTGGGTGCCCCTAGAAAAAGCGTAGCGATTTTCTGTGTCTCGAATTTCCAAAATTTTGAAATGACAAAATTTCTTCAAAAGATACCAAAATTTGGCATGAGAAACCACCATCAACTACTTTGATAGGCTAGGGAGGTTTCAGCTAACATCTTTAATCTATCTTTCTTCTTTTTGACTTCCAAAGGTCTCCTTAGCCTAGCCTTGAACTTTCTAATCCTCATGTTACAAATTTTGTTACGAGCCATGTAATGGTATGCCATGTGTCTAAGCATTTTCTTATCCATGTTGGCCTTGCCAATGAGCCTTTCAAGATGTAGTTTAACTCTTTCAAGCCAAGTTTCCCTATCTCTTCGATTTCTTGCTCGATAGGAATCAAAGTGACATGAGCATCTTTATCACTTTGCCTCTTTGTCTTCAGTAGCTCAAGTTCCATGAGGACCTATTTATGACTTAGTTGTTTGTTTTCTTGCTCTTCATTAAGTGATGACAAACTTAACTCTCTCTAAGTTTGATCCGAATAGGAGAACGCCCAATAAACAAAACCACAAAGAAACTTTTTATTAAAACTGATAATAACTGTAAAGCTTACAAATAGTAATGGAAATAAACCAGCTAGGGCGATGGTAGCTTATCTCTGAGAAGAGATGTGTGGCTACATGCCTCTAAACTGTAAAGGCTACATTGTGGTGGACAATTTTTCCTTTTACAAAATGTGACTTGTTGCTTATAGTATTTTTCAGTTACAATACCACGGGTCAATTCCATGGGTGAATGAATACCATGGGTGGATTTTACAATACCACGGGCAGATGCCATTTACAATACCATGGGTAAATTCCATGGGTCGATGAATAATATGGGTGGATGAGTACCATGGGTTGATGCCATTTTCGATTCAGATTAAAGTTGTCCATCAAAGGTTATATTTGGGCTTCTTCCTCTTGAATAATGACATCTTTGATAGTTTCCCTCTCTTGTGATTTTGCCTCCCTTATGAGGATTTTTTTGTTTAATTCTCCTTTCCACTGAGTTGTCACTTCTTGTCTCCTCATCATATTTAGAATCACCTCTATCCATTATTTAGTCAACTCTCTTAGTTTGCACAATTTTGACAATGTCAATGGGATAATGTAATGGGGACGAGTGGTATATTCTAGGGGTTGTAGGGATGATTGAATTTTATATGGTTATGGGCAGAGCATAAGCTATGAGAGTGAGGGGAGCATTTTTGGGAATGAGATGTAGATGAATGTGAAGGGAATAATCGGTAAATATTTCGAGTTATCATGCTAGGCAATGAAATAGACAAATTTATTAGGGTTTATAAAGGAAAATTAGGGTTTAATACTAGGAGTGGAGGAGAGGTTCAAAATATCAAACATGCAAGCCAAACATTTAGTGAAGAGAGGGAACATACTTGTAAAAGGTGAAATTGAACGCAATTTGGTGAGAATTTTCAATTTGGAGTGACTTTGAGGCTCCCTGCCCTATGCGCAGCGCTAGGCTCTAAGTGCAGCGCCCTTCTCCCTAAGTGCAACGACTTTTTGAAGACCACTTTTGGAGGCCTTCCCAGTGTCCAAATTGATCAAGGGATAGCTTGTTGGAAATCTTGTCAAGTATAATTTCTAGAAAATCTTGAATATTTCAATTTGGAGTTCATTTTCCCTGTCAAAAGTACAATCTCCCAAAACTAGTCAAAATGTACAGAATGAGGCTGCGAAAATGCAGAGTGTTGTTTTAGTCAATGTTTGGAGGTCTTCCTGAACTCGAAATTGAGCTCATGATAGCTCATTGAAATGATATTTATGTCTAGTTATCATTTGACTCATCAAAAAAGTCATTTAGTGAACATGGATAGGAGAAATATTGATTTTCCCAAGGTCACTTCAGAATTGCATTAACTCTCTTGTAGCAACATTGTTTTTGACATTTCTCGAAAACCATGACAAATGTGTACAAAATGAAGGATTTTTTTCTTCCTTGGTCTACTATGGAAAAAATCCTCTCTCACTTTTGTCAAATTCATCTTTTCTTGCTCAGAAACACAATTTGAAGAAAAATCGTCCCTTTTGTGTGGTGAATGGCTTGTTCCTTGGAATGACATCTTGACAAATGATGGAGACCTAATCTTTGATGATATTAAAAGGCCTCATACCTTCTGATATCTCTCATGCATCCTTTGCTCAGATATCTCTGCTCCCATAGCCAACCCTAGCTCAGTGGGAGAAGAATTTAGGGTTTTAGTCCTTGTTTCTCTTTTGCTTTTGCAGGTGAATTGGTGCTCATGATGACTTGATTTTTGCAGTGCCAGCTGCTTGGAAACATCATTAGAGGCTTAGGAGTAGCTGAGAACCAATATTACATATGGAAAAATAAAATTACATAAGAAATGAAGATAAAAACAAAATACTCTGTTTTCACCTCAAAACAAGTTTTGAGGTGAGAACTACATTAGGCTTTCGAAATAATAACTTATGACTTTGTTGACCATTATTGGCATCCTCATGTCTTTGCTGATCATTATTGGCACATAATCATCAAATTTTTACCATGGTGGGACCTTAAAACCTAATGAGGCCAAACCCTAAGATTTAGAAATGAACTGCAAAGTAAATATGAACCATGACTGAACTATATGGAAGAGGATCATCAAGTACAGATCATGAGGGAAAAACTGATGTGATTACCCTACCATCAGTGAATCCATGACCTAATGAAATGCAAACTCAACAGTATGAGACTCCTACTATGAAATGAAAAAGAGCAGATTTTGATCACTGATGGCAGTGTGAAGACACTAACACTAACAGTTTCTAAGTCAACTTCTTGGATAATGTGTTGATGTCGATAGGAAGCAACCCATCATAGGAGGGCCTTGAGGTATTCCCCATCAAAAAAATGAAATGGCTAACAAGATTCGAGACATAATGTAACAATGAAAATGGGTTCAAGGGAGGCAAACATGAAGTAAGGCTTAAGGTATTGTAACAGATGTCAACTAAGGGTGGACTTTCTTTTGAACATATTGGCAACACTCAATGGAGTTGGCAGTATTGACTCAAAGATTCGTATTAAAGGTGTGATCAACAATGATGCAGGTAGATTCCCCAACCTAAAGAAGTCACGGAGATGAAGTGAAAGAGTGTCATGTTCAAGAGTGACTTACTACCATTAATAGGTAAAATTCCCAGTTTTCTCAATTTACCAACCATTTCTGACCAATAACTCTTTTTTTTTGCAAGTTTGAGGAGGATAACATATGATTGATCTAGAAGTTCATCCTTCAGATGAATCCTTTTGAGTTTTTTTAACAAACCCTGAGAGGGATTGGTTTGGTCTCATCGTGTTTAACGATTCCATCAATTTTCAATAATTTTACAAGTGCAGCAAAGGCATAACTTGTCTCCTTTATTAATGTTTAGAGAGCTCGAAAAATAGATGAAAAAAACTCCAAATGTTCATTTTCGTAAATTCAGTGTCTTGATTCTGAAAAGGTATAAAATGATATTCATGAGAACCTCTTCGTCATGTTTGACTAAAGTATTCATTTTTCATAAATACACCATCCCCTTCGAGAAAAGGGTTAGACTTATACTAGGAAGACATCTTTTCATTTACTTTAACGAGTTCCAAAAGAAAACTGCTCGAAATATTTTTCATGTTTTGGGAGTTTGAAAAGAGCTGAAAGAGGATGCTAGGGGGTTCCCTTTTTGTGGGTTTAATGAGCCAGAAAAAGAGATAAAAGTATACTCATTTGTCAAAATGAATTGTATTTGAGTTGTAATCTGCATTAAATCCTTCAGTTAGCTTTTGAGCTTCTCAAAAATACAAAATGGAAAAAATATATGATACATGGTCAAAACTAAGTTAAAATATCAAAATATATTGAAATAATGAACAATTTGACCATAAAAAAGTAAAAATGTAATTCATTTTTTACCATTTTTCATTTTTACCATTAGAAGTCAGATATGAGTGTAACTTTACCTTTAATATTCAACAGTTGATTGCGACCAATCTGGTCAACCATGTCTAGTACCGTTAGTTCCAAGTAAGAGATTTATTATTTCTCTTCATTTTTACATTTCCGATTTCTCGTTTCTTGAGTTTTTAAGAGAATTTTGTGATTATCTAGGTTTAGAAAATTTCCCTCAGCTCATTACACCCTCCCTATATCATGAGCTGCAATGGGTAAATAAAAATAAGACCAGAAAGGGAAAACTAGTGCACTCACTAGTGGAGCTGAGTGTGATGGGTCACTCTAGCCCAGATGACGTAGTGTGATGGGCACAAAGAGTTGTGAAGAATTTGGCTTTTTATTATTTTTTCTCTTAAAATTTCTCAAATTCCTGAAATTATGTGTTTTTCCATGTCATTTTGTAGACATCCACTGGAGCGAAATGACTTTGACCTAGAGAGAAAGAGAGCATGAGGCTAAACATGTTGTTGCTACCAATAACCCAATGACAATTCAACCTTTGAGGAATTGTGGGCTACTCAGGCGATTGTATGCTATCGAGAGCGTCATAGGTATTAGTCACCTAGGAGGTTTTAAAGACATTTTTGTTTACATGTATTTTGATATTATAGGTCATGTGTCCATATGTATATCAAACAGAATTTTTGTGAAACCAAACACTATATACAATTTTGTCTCTATGGATGTCTTCTATTTTATCTACTATCTTGCACAATGTATGATTATGGTTTGTGTCTTTACATGTGTTGCAAATGTTTATCCAATAAATAATTATCTAGTTCATCTTTTCAGGTATTAAGACTCCTAGGAACATGTTGATTTTGGATATAATCAAAATATCGTTCAAAGAGGTGAACCCTAAAAAAAATGTATAATAAATTTGGACATTTGACTAAATAGACGTTATTTAAATGTTGTAACAAAAGTTGTGAATCAACTCTGATGACTAAATGTTGAATTCCATGTGAAATAACTATAGGTAATAATTCTGAGATATATTCAAAAATATTATTAGGTGAGCGACCAATAAAACTCTCTTGTAGACTCGCTAACTTGTCAGCAGGAGCATATATTTCGCATGTTGAGGAAGAAGGTTCCAAGTACTATGATAAGTACCATCAACATTACCGACATATAGCTGACGGAATGCCGACATTTTTAAATCAAATGAAATTCACGATGAGTAGTGGCAGTAGAATTTTTTTATAAAACCACACTGTAAACACAATAGAAAACCTATGCAATATGTACACAGTGACTATGCAAACGAAATCTAAGCATAGTATTTTTCAGGTACAACCCATGTCAAGGTTTCACCAAAGTAATTTCATCTAAGTCAACTATTTCATCAGCCCCTTTTTCTATTACATTCTTGACTATATATGGACCTAACCATAATAGTTCAAACATCCCAACTTGTAATTTGTCAGCTTCCTGGTCGTATAAAATGACTAGGTCACCTTCCAAGTAGGAATGAGGTTTAACACTCTAGTCAAATTGTGCTTTCACACATTTTTTTTAGCCTTGTTGGCCATTTTTGTGTCATGTTGAGTCTCATATAGGTGGGCTAGATGAAAAAAAATCTTCTTCTACAAAAGTTGTGGGAAGAAGCTCGATGGATAGCTTTAAGGATGGAATCTCACATTTAATCAGTAGTACTTCTCCTAGACCATACACCACCTGAAAGGTTGTGAATCTAGTCATTATTCAGATAGATGTTCGGTATGTCGATAAAGAAAAACAAATAATGGTTTGCCAATTCATGTTATGAATACCTACAATGCACTGAAGCATTATTTTAAAAACCTTACTAATGATTTATACTTACCCATTAGCTTATGGTTAATAGGGAGTTGAGCTATTATGTTGAACGCCCAACTTGGATGTGAGTTCAGACATCATGTAATTTCAAAAATGTTTACCATGGTTTGTAACAATAACTTGGGGCACACCAAATATCGAAATAACATGGTTGAAAAGGAACAATGAAGAAATTTTTCCAATGTTGTCAAACATAGGCATCACTTCAACCCATTTAGGAAAGTTGTCTACAAAAAATATAATGTAGACATGCCCCTCGACCAAATAAGGGTTACTGGTCATGAAGACAATGCTCCATTTAGAAAATGTTCAACACCAATAAGTGGATGCATAGGAGTAGGTGGAGCACAAGCTTTCATATTATAAATTTGACATGTGTGGCATTTCTAGACTGCCAGACTACAATCGCGAAACATGGTTGGCAAAAAATAACCAACACATAGAATATTTTGGGTGGTTGCATAGCCATACATGTGTCTACCACATACTCCAACATGACAGTCATTCAAGGCTTTCTTGGCCTCCTCTTGAGTAAAATAGCATCAAAATATCCAATCAACACCATGGTGACAAAGAGTGACACCAATTATGATGTATTGGTGAGGCTAGTATCAGATTCAACGTTGATCAGAACAAGTAGTATTAGGACAAAAAAATTGGGTCTAGAGATAAAATATGATATCTCCATATTGGGGATTAGAAGAATCAATTAGGAAAAAAATTTAATCTAGAATAGAATTATTAGCAGTTGATTCTAACTCAAGCAAGGGAAGGTCACAAATCAGTTCAGCGAAGACTAAATATTTCTTTGATTTGGACTTGATGAATACTAAATAAAACTTAGAGTATAAATATACACTTCGAGTGCTTCCCCCCAGTAATTAACATGACAAAATCTGAGTCACCGAGTTGCAGTAAAAAACTACAATATTCTTATGAAGGAGGATATAGTGGCAAAATCTATTGATAATGTTATCAAACCAGCTCACAAAAATATACAAAAGATAGATCAACGATTTCAAAATCAGCCTCTTCGAGGGGAACCCCCTTTACATTACACAAATGAACAATTATTGGATGATACAAATAAAAATACCTCCTTTCTATATATAGGAGTCTAAGTGGTCCCAATATAATTAGGGCCTACATAACAATAATATTGTAGGGGCAGGATAATAACAATAGTGGGCATCTATGGGGCACAATAATAACATGGGGACTACATGGGCACAACAACACCATAAGGGGGTTACACTAATAACAATAAGGGGGTACACTAGTACTAGAGGGACCTAACATGCCCCTCTCCTTCAAAAAGTGTTTTCCTCAACACTCAAGTAGTTTTGGATGCTTCTGTATAAAATTCTTGTCCTCCCATGTGGAATCTTCAGCATGTAAGTTCTTCCACTTGATGCAATACTTTGAAATTGATCGATTTAGTAGCTCTCATGTTCTTGTTTATGTGGCTACTTTAGGTTCAAATATGATTTCTCCTTCCTCGTAAGGTTCCGACAATATTGTCTAAACTGGGACCTTGTCAACTATAACCTTCTTTAAGCATAAAACATGGAAAACTGGGGGCACTCGAGAAGATGCAGGAAGCTCAAATTTCTATGCCACAGTACCAATATTTTGTAGCACTTTATAAGGACCGTAGTACTTTTTTGATAATCTATTATCCTTCTTATCTTGCTTGAGGGACATTTTTTTGTATGGTTGTAGTCATAAAAATACCTAGTCACCTATGTCAAAACTTCTTTCGCTCCGATGGTGATCTACCTGTTGTTTCATTCGATTATGCATGAAAGTGAGGTAATACTTTTTCTTCTTGATATGTCCTTCTATCTTGAGAGTTTGAGGAGTGGTAATTCCTGCCAATGCATTACAAGTTATGGTCAAATTCATTTCTTCTTTCTCTGCAGTTGGTTCCTGGTGTATATACTCTTCTTTTGATGTTTTGTTATCCTTTTCTTCCTCCTCTTCACAATCAATGTAAAATAATTTCTTCTCAACACATGTATGACCTTTGGTGTATTTTTTATGACAAATCTAAAAAGGGTCATTTTATCCATTTTCATCCAATTGTTATGGTGTCAACCTTGTAAGTTGTGGAAGGCTAGGAGAAACAACATTTCCATACTTATAATTGTATGTGGTAGGATTTCTTCTTGCCATAATTTTGCCTTCAATTTTTCTTTCCAACTTGAATGCCTTCTGCAATGAATTGGGTTCCCAAAGACAAACCTCATGTTGAATGTCATCCTTTAAAATCCCTATGAATACATCAATCCTCTGCTTCTATGGAATATCATTTACCCTTATATTCTGTTATGAAACCAACTCACAAAAAGATAGAAAAGATAGTTGAACGCCTTAGAATTCAGCCTCTTCAAGGGGGCAACCTCCTTTACATTACACAAACGAACAATTATTGGATGATTCAAATGAAAAAACCTCCTTTCTATATATAGGAGTCTAAGGAGTCACAATATAACCCAGCCAACCTAACAATAATAATATAAAGCCACAAAAATAACAATAGAGGGATTCTGTGGGGCACAGTAATAAAAATATGGGGACAATAGGGGCGCAACAGTATTAATAAGGGATACAACTACAGTAGTAATGGGGTAATCACTAGTTTTATAGGGACCTAACATGCCCATTTCCTTCAAAAAAGTGTTGTCCTCAATGCTTGAGTAGTTCTGGATGCTTCTGTATAAATTTCTCATCCTCCCATGTGGAATCTTCAGTGGATAAGTTCTTCCACTTGATGAGATACTCCAAAATAGCTCGATTTCGTAGTTGTTGACTTCTTGTTTCTGTGACTGCTTCTGGTTCCAATATAATTTTTCCTTCCTCGTCAAGTTCTAGCAATATTGTTTGAACTGGGAGCTTGTCGGTTATAACCTTCTTTAAACATGAAACATGGAAAACTGGGTGCATTGGAGACGCTACAAGAAGCTCCAATTTGTATGCCATAGTACCAATCTTTTGCAACACCTTGTACGGACCATAATACTTTGGTGATAATTTATTATCCTTCTTAGCTTGCATGAGGGACATTTGCTTATATGGCTGTAGCCGTAGGAATACCCAATCACCTACATCAAAAATTCTTTCCCTGCGATGATGATCTGCATGTTGTTTCATTCTATTCTGTTCCAACACGAGGCAATCCTTAAGAGTTGGAGGACTTGTCGTTGATGTTTGATGTGATGTTCCACTGCTTGAACCTTAGAATTTTCTCTTAAATATGATGTGATGGATGGTGGCTAATATCCATAAAGTGCCATAAATGGGGTCATTTTTGTTGTTTTATGGAAGGAAGTGTTATACGACCATTCAGCCAGAGGCAACCATTTGACCCATTATGTCTGTTTATCAGATACAAAGCAACAAACATATCCTTCCAAACATTTGTTTACTATCTCAATTTTCCCATCAGATTGAGGATGATAAGATGAGCTATGAGCTAACTGAGTACCAAGACAAGAAAATAATTATGTCCAAAAATTTCTAGTGAAAATGGGATCTCTGTCACTTACAATAATCTTTGGGTTTCCATGTAGCTTTTGAATTGTTTCCATAAATGCAGTAGAAACTGTGCTGGCTTTAAATGGATGTGATAATGCACAAAAGTGTGCATACTTGGTAAGTCTGTCAACTACCACCATGATGACACTCTTTCCCTCAGACTTGGGTAAACATGTGATAAAATCCATTGAAACCTCCTCCCAACGTTGGTTTGCAATGGATAAAGGTTGTAATAGACCCGGGGTCTTAATTGTTTCAACTTTATTTTGTTGGCAAACCAAACATTCTACCACAAACTTTTGAATATCCGATTTAAGGCCATCCCAAAAAAATTCCTTTCTAAGCCTGTGGTAAGTTTTTAAAAATCTCAAGTGCCCTCCTAAGGGAGAAGTGTGCAATTCCATAAGAATATTTTGTTTGAGTTGTGAATTCTTACAAAGGTATAAGTGATCTTTGTACCATAACAAATCATTTTGTGAGCTGAATCGATCAGATGTACTGGAATCTTGTTGTAACTTTCGAATAAGTGCCCACACTTCTTCATCATTCTTCCATTCATCCCTTGCTTCATTTATCCAATCTGGTTGGATAATAGAAATGGCGCACAATAATGCTTCCACATCCTCATTCTTTCTTGAGAGTGCATCTACCACCACATTTTGCTTCCCTTTTTTGTAGATGATTTCAAAGTCATAACCCAACATCTTTGTGACCCACTTTTGTTGCTCTTCAGAGGATAATCTTTGTTCTAAAAGGTATTTAAGGCTATCATGATCCTTTTTTACCTTGAAGTGTCTTCCCATTAGGTAGGGTCGCCATTTCTTAAGTGCATGTAGTATTGACAGCATTTCCTTCTCATAAATAGCTTTGTGTAAAAACTTTCCCTTGATTGGATGACTTTCAAAAGCAATGGGTCTTTCATCTTGCATTAAAACAGCACCAATTCCATTTCCTGAAGCATCATATTCCACAATAAAGGTTTCTGTGAAGTCCAGTGTAGCTAGGACCGGTGCTTGGCACATTGCCTCTTTAAGATATTTGAAGGCCTTTGTTGCTTCTGGAGTCCATGAAAATGTATCTTTCTTCAATAACGTTGTTAGAGGTGCTGCTATTCTCTTATAATTCTTAACAAATTTGCGATAATACCCTGTCAACTCGAGAACTCCTCACAGATGCTTTATGGATGTGGGGATTTTCCATTTCTTAATGGCTTTGATTTTACTAGGGTCTACCTTAACTCCTTCATGAGATACAATATGACCTAGATATTCCACCTCTTGTACTCCAAAGAAACATTTGGATGTTTTTGCATATAATTGTTTCTCCTCTAATAGTTGTAGCACCCTATCAACATGTTCAACATGATCCTTCCAAGACTTGTTGTAGATTAGTATATCATCAATACTAACACAAATTTTCTAAGGATGGGTTTGAAAATGGAATTCATCAAACCTTGAAATGTAGAAGGTGCATTGGTAAGGCCAAAAGGCATGACCAAAAATTCATAATGACCCTCATGAGTTCTAAATTCTATTTTCGGAATGTCTTCAGTCTTCATTCTAATTTGATGATATCCTGAATGAAGATCCAACTTGGTGAAGTAAATTGATCCATGAAATTCATCCAGTAATTCATCAATGACATGAATGGAAAACTTGTCTTTAATAGTGAGCTTGTTGAGCTCCCTATAATCTGGACACATGCACCATGATCCATCCTTCTCATGCACTAATACTACTAGAGTAGAGAAAGAACTTTGACTAGGTTGAATTATACCAGCCTCTAGCATTTCTGCAACCATACAACAATTTCACTTTTTTGGGCAGAGGGATATCTGTATGGCTTGATGTTTGGAGGAACACTTCCTGGAATCAGATGAATAGCGTGATCATGATCACAAATAGGTGGGAGACCTTTGGGAGTCTCAAGTACCTTGGAATGATTGTCCAAGACTTTTTGTAGATTTGGAGAAATAGATGATTCCTATGTGGAAACATCTACAGAACATAATTGTGCAATTACACCTCTTTGTCCCTTTTTTAGAAGCTTTGTCATACCGTTAGAGCTAATTATCTTTCCTGGTTTCCCGGCAATACCCCTTAATTCAACTTCCTTTCCTTCTGCAGAAAATTTCATGAAATGTTCTTGAAAATTAAAAGCTATTGTACCCAAGGACTATAGCCATTGGACTCCTAGTACAACATCAACACCTCCCATTGGAAGGGAAAGCATTGGGCTCATCAATACATATTATCCCATGGATAGCTTGATATTATGGCACTTTCTAGAGCAATTTATCATTCCTCCATTTGCAACCATCACTTGACACTTTGGTGCTGGATATAGGAAGCAATTCAATTCTTTTGCTACCTTACAATGAATAAAATTGTGGGTACTTCCTGAATCAATCAACACTATTACCTTTTTCTTCTTGATTTGTCCTTCTATCTTGATGGTTTGAGGAGTGGTAATTCCAGCCAATGCATTACAAGATATGGTTAGATTCATTTCTTCTTGATCTAGGCTTTGTTCCTGGAGTATATCCTCTTCTTTTGACCTTTCTTGCTCCTTTTAGTCTTCCTCTTCACAATCTATGTAGAATAATTTCTTCTCAACACACTTATGACCTTTAGTGTATTTTCTATCACAATTGTAACAAAGCCCTTTTGCTCTTTTTTCTTCCAATTTTTGTGGTGTCAACATTATAGGTTGTGGAAGGCTAGGGGTAACAACACTTCCATCTTTATAGTTGTGACTGGTATGCTTCTTGGTTGCCATAATTTTCTTTCCATTTTTCTTGCTAACCTCAATGCCTTCTCTGATGAATAAGGTTCCCAAAGGCGAACATCATGTTGGATATTATCCTTTAAAGTCCCTATGAACACATCAATCCTATGCTCCTTTGGAATTTTTTTACTCTTATGTTCAATTTTTGGAACGCCTCAATGTGCTCCATTATTGAACCCTTTCGTTTGAGATTTATCAATTGGCTAAAAAAAGTGTTTCTTTTTGTGTCCTCATAATGTGTTATCAATTCTTCCGTAAAAATTGCCCAAGTGATACTTTGTTTACGAGAGAAAAGCCATTAATACCATACAAACTGATTTGGTTCCAAATATAAAGTTGCAATACGTACCTTTTGTGTGTTTTGCATATTATTGAGATCGAAAAATGGCTCCATTTGCAATATCCATGTTGCGGGGTCCTTGCCATCAAAATTCCTCATATCGATTTTTCAAATATGGTGGGTCTTTGATCCAACATTAGAGTCTATGGAATCATGATTAACATTTCTTTTGTTCTCATCATGAGTTTCCTTTACTACCCTTTCACCATTAGTGACCATTTCTTGTAGCAAGTTCTTCCATGTCTGTCTTCAAATTGTCCATCTTAGCTTCCATGCCATTCATCTTAGCTTCCACACCCTTTATCCTAGATTCCGCGCCATTTATCTTAGCTTCTGTTAGCTTTTGTGAGAGTGACATTTGTTGCACTTGGTGTTGTAATTTTGAAATATCATGTAGCATTTCTTCCTCTTCTTCATGAGTCATGCTAGCGCTTTCAGGTTGCCTACTAGGTGTTTGCATTTTCTTTCCTCGGGGAACCATTTACTGATAATAATGCTCTATTATGCCTTTTGAATTCTTCAAAATAATTTTTCAAACCAAGCTTAAGAGAAAAAATTTAAAAAATCTACACACCTTTTTTTACTTTGAAGGAGCTTGATATTGCCTCTCATGTATCTCTGTAATTTCTGATCATCCAATTCTAAAATTGTGACTTGTAGTAGCCCTCTATGTCCTCCTTCCAATGCCACCAGTCTGATCCAAATTGGATTCTCCAAGGAAGAGTTACACCAAATCTCCCTCAGTGACCTGATTATAGACTACTTCAGTAGAGCGAACTTGTACGACATGCCATGTGTCCCTATTTTGACCTTTGGCTCTGAAAAATATATAAAAGAAACTAAAGTTCGTCCTCTTTTTGTAGCTTCTTACTAAACTTCAATCCGATGCCCAGAGAGAAAGTTACGACGATTTTCCCTAGGTAACTTGTTTGGAATGTAATTCAGGAGTCTGCAAAAGGACCAACTTCCTCAGATCATATCTCCGCAAATATAGCACGAAAATATCTGAAATTTGGACCCGAGGTTCAATGTGATTTCTTCTCAAATAGCTTTTTTTTTCACTTTTGAAACATCACAAAAAAAAAAAAAAATGTTATAGTGAAAATTCCACGATGACCTATTTGGAGCAGCGAAACCCTAGAATCCAAAGCTCTGATACCAAATGTTATTAAACCAACTCACAAAAAGATAGAAAAGATAGTTGAATGCCTTAGAATTCAGCCTCTTCAAGGGGGCAATCTCTTTTACATTACCCAAATGAACAATTCTGGGATGATTCAAATGACAAAACCTCCTTTCTATATATAGGAGTCTAAGGAGTCACAATATAACCCAACTGACCTAACAATAATAATATAAAGCCATAAAAATAACAATAGGGGGATTCTGACATTTTTCAGACAGAGCCGACGATGAACCCTAGCCGATTCTCCGCCGCCTCCCCTGTTTCGGCTGTCGCCTGGCCCCTGCTCAGCCCTGTCGCAGCCGATGATGCGAGTTCAATACAGGGATTGCAGGTATTTGCTCTCTTTTCTGGCATGCATGATCTCAAATATTCCCTGAGAGTTCCCCCCCATCTACTCTTCACCGATCTGGTCACTGGGGTAGACTGTTCTTGGTCCTCCTATGATGCATCCAGATATACCCTACAGCTCTCGAAGTTGAACCCTATAGCCGTCGCAGACTCAGCGCCTTCGGCCTCCGTTTTGCATCGGCTATCTGCCGTTGAAAAGGAAGATACATTCCAGATCAGATGGACAGAACTCTACGCAGGTCTCCATGGTTCGTTACTTGGTGGTTGCTTTCTAGAGAAAGGAGCAACGACGACGGGGTCAGGGTCCGATCAGAGGGCGTCCAGATCCAAGACCGTCTATGTTATCTTCTGTAGCAGCAGTCCGGGCAAAGAGCTGATCTATCAGGCTGCAGTTGCTCAGCTTGGACTCGAACTGGGATTTCGATCTACACCCATGTCCGCGCAGGTTATTATAGTTATCCTTCAAGAAAAGCAGCCCAGCGTTCAGGACAGCCGCAGCAAGTATAGCTCGAGGCCCTCTTGCCTTCACGGAAGATCTGCACTTGCCATTAAGGGCTTGACTGGTCTGATATCTGTTTACTTTAGCCACGAGCCAGAGCAGTTGACCTCATCACTCGCATGGTCTCCATATGGATCTGGGGCGAACAACTGCTCTCCGAAAGGCAATCGTAGCCTCAGATTTGACAACGATTGGCCAGATCCGGTCACCCAGCAGGCAGAACAGGCCATGCCATGGCCAGATCCAGAGATCTGTACTCATCTTGGCATGGGATCAAGGCCTGTATCTGACTCCTTTCAGATTCTAATTTCTCAGCCTTCAGGCAGAACCATCATGCAATGGGTTAGCCCTTCAGACCTGGTGCAGGATCTCAAACTGAAGCTAGAGTGCAGATTGGGGATTCCATCAAGCATTCTGCGACTTCTCTCTCAAGGTAAACAACTTGAAGACCCTCTTCCGCTCTCTGTTTACAGCATTTCCAGGAACAGCTTGGTGGTGGCGACCCTTCGTTTAAGAGGAGGTGCAGTGGGGCAATCTTCCTCTACCCGGCCTTTCTCATACAAAGATGCAGTCCACTCTGAGAACCCCAAACCTCTGGAAACCCCTAAATCTAAGGTCTTCTTGGTTGACAAGATCGAAGAAGTTCCCTTTGTTGAACTCATTCATGAAGAAATGGCTTCCCATCTTCAAGATTTTGCTGAAAGAGCCATCATCTGCAGATTTAATGGATTGTGGCCATGTTCTCAGGATCTCTACGCTTGGATACATGCAAACTGGACTCATCACTGTAAGATCTTTTTCTGTTCAAAAGGCTATTTCATTGTTCTATTTGATAATAGTAAGCACCATGAAAAGGTCTTAGAAGAGGGCCCTTGGTTCATGGGAAATGCAAGGCCATTCTTGACTCCTTGGTTCCCAGATTTTGATCCAGCTACTGCAGTCATTACCAAGACTCCGGTATGGATTCGGCTTCCAAACTTACCTGCCCACCTATGGAGTACTCGTGTCTTCAGAGCTATAGGAGACACCTTGGTCAGCTTCCTCAGTGGAGATTTATGGCGGGAATCTAAAGGTCTCTACTCATATGCAAGAATATGTGCGGAGTTAGACCTGAGCAAAGGTCTTCCAGAACAAATCAACCTTAAGATAAATGACTTTGTCTGGACCCAGACACTGGACTATGAGAATACTACTTTTCGGTGCCGCCATTGCCACCAATCTGGGCATTTGCAGAATACATGCCCATCTCGCCCGGCAAAAAAGAACAAGGCCAATGCCTCCAAGCCCAAGTCCAAACGTTGGACTCCCTACTCTCCACCTCCAGTGGTGGATTCTGGTTCCTCCAGCTCTGAAGATGAAGACAACGATGAAGAATTGGAACAGGCCCCTCATTCCATGGCCCCCTCCACCGATGGTCTGGCGCCTCCCTCTGACTCAGCCATTGCTCAGAAACGTGTCCATTTGTCCTCCTCCTCGGATTCAAAAAAGGAGGGCTTCCCCAAGGAGGGATCCCCGGTGGAGGATCCCAATCTTCTAGTTGTAATCGCTCATCCACCTCAAAATGGATGGGTTGTAGTCAAAAAATGAAAAGGGAAAAATCCTCATGTTGAAGCCTCTACCCTCTCAGGGTAGTTTTCTATGTTTCTTTCAGCTTCTAGTGACTTTTTGTAGCTCCTTGCTTGCTTAGCTCCTTCTCCGGAACCGAGGTTGATAGGTCTATCATTTCCGGTTGCCGGTTTCTTGCATCTTTGGGATGTATACTCTTGTACATTATTTTTTACTTAATAGATTTAGCCTTAATCGAGAAAAAAAAAACAATAGGGGGATTCTATGGGGCACAGTAATAAAAATATGCCAATAAAGGGATTCAACTCTAAATATAAAGATGTAATACGTACCTTTTGTAACAGTTGTACATCATGTAGATCAAAATATTTATCCATCTGTAGTATCTATGTTATGAGATTCTTGCCATCAAATTTCCTCATATCTATCTTTGGAATATGTTATGTCTTCAATATAATGTTATATTCTACAAAATCATGACTAACATTTATTTTTTTCTCATCATGAGTTTCATATACTACCTTTTCGTCATTAGGAGGCCTTTCTTGTAGTAGCTTTGTCCCACCTTCCTTCAAACCTTCCATGTATTTCTTCAATTCTTCCATGCCTTTCTTCAAATCTTCTTCCCTACCATTGATATTAGCTTTCATGGCACATATAAAACTATTTATCTTAGGTTTGATCGCATTCTTCAAATCATCCATCCAGTTTTTCTTACTAAATGTTTCTATTTTCTTCATTCGATTCGTTATTTTTCCTTCTTTTAGCAGCTCAAACTTGAACTTGTTTTATCTATGAATTTTTAGATCTGCAAGGTCTGAAATTGTGACCAGCAGTAGCCCTCTGCGTACTCCTTCCAATGGCATCTGTCTGATTGAAATTGGATTCTCCAAGAAAGAGTTATGCCCAATCTCCCAAGATGACCTGGTTATATTTTTTTCCAATAGAGAGAACTTGTATGAAGTGCCATGTGTCACTATTTCGACCTTCGGACCTATAACAATACAAAAAAAATACAGTCCGTCCTGTTTCTGTAGCTTCTTACTGAATTTCAATCTGATGCTCAGAGAGAAATTTATGACTATTTTCCCAAGGTCACTTGTTTGGGATGTAATTCGAGAGCTTGTAGAAACCCTAAATGTCTTGGACCATATCTCCGAAAATATAGCAAAACAAGACCTGAAATTTGGGCTAAAGCTTCACCAAGATTCCACCTCAGCTTGGTTTTTTATTTTAGAGTTTGAACCTTTGTAGAAAAAAATTATAGCAAAAATTCCACGATGACCTATTTGAGATGGAATTCTGGAGCTTGAAGAAAACATAACTTCCACAAATCATATCTCTGAAAATATACTCTAAAAGGATCTAAAGTTTAGACCAGAGGTTCAGAAAGACTTCATCTGAAACAATTTTTTTTTAGCATATGAAACTTTGTAGATAAAACGTTATAGCGAGAAGACCATTATGACTTGTTTGGAGAAGCAAAACCATAGAATCGAATGCTCTAATACTAAATTTTATGAAACCAACTCACAAAAAGATAGAAAAGATAGATCAGCGACTTCAAAAACTAGCCTCTTCAAGGGGGGAAACCTCCTTTACATTACACAAATGAACAATTCTTGGATGATACAAATGACAATACCTCCTTTCTATACATAGGATTTTAAGTCGTCACAATATAATTAGAGCCTACTTAACAATAACATTTTAGGGGCACAAAAATAACAATAGTTGGATTATATGGGGCATAATAATAACATGGGGACTACATGGGCACAACAATACCATAACGAGGTTGCAATAATAACAATAAGGGGATACACTAGTAGTATAGGGACCTAACAGATAACTTGCATAGTTACCAAATCTAACTTTTCGACATGCGAATACTTGACTTATGTCTCAATTAAGTTTCGACGCAAGTAATATATGGGATCTTCATCTACTATATCATCCTCTTGTACCAAAACCATTGTGGTGGTGGGAACTATCGTAGCTAAATCGATGAAACAGTCTCTTTGATAGCTAGGGGGATAGAACAAAGATCCTCGAGCTAACACATATTTCAAAGGATCAAAAGATTTTTAAGCAGTGTGATCCCAATGGAAGGGAACCCCTTGTTCTAGTAAGTGAGTAAATCCTTTCAAAAATTTTGCACGGTAAGAAATGAATATTGGTAGAAAGTTATCCTTCCCTTGAAGCTATTGTAACTCAATAAGTGAAGAGGTAACAGACAAACCAATGATTTCTTAGAATTTCATAGGATCGATGTGCATCCCATTCTTAAACACTATGAATGCTAAAAATTGACTAGATTGGACACAAAACACACATATGTGTGGGTTTAAACTTATATTATAATGTAAAAAATGTAGGAATATCACTCTGA
The DNA here is from genome assembly GCA_031772625.1 of Pinus tabuliformis. Classification (NCBI taxonomy): domain Eukaryota; kingdom Viridiplantae; phylum Streptophyta; class Pinopsida; order Pinales; family Pinaceae; genus Pinus; species Pinus tabuliformis. The sequence goes on along the minus strand of CM062816.1, from coordinate 896,717,191 downwards.
GATGCATGGGATGGTCTTCACAAAATTTAGAGTGGGCAGGAAAATCATTGAAATAGGGTTGCACTATATGCTTGATATTGTGGAAAGTATACTTCATTTCCCTTTGGGAAGTTGTGCCAACATTCTTCAAAACAAAAGGAATTTTGCGATAGGAATAAATAGCCAATGGAAAAATAAAGGCAGTCTCATGTTGGTCCAATGGTAGAATGTTGAGTTGATTATAACCAAAAAAGTCATCCATAAATGAAAAACGTTCACTTCTGTCACAAATGTCAATGATTTGGATGATAAAAAGGGTTGAGAAGTTGTCCTTGGGACAAGTGTGATTGATATCCCTATAGTCAATACATAATTTAATCGTACCCTATTTATTCATAATGGGAACAATATTTGAAACCCAATCAGTTAGAGGAGCAAGATAGATAAAACCAACACACAAATTTTTTTCAACTTCTGATTTGATGGAAATAGCTTACATCGGGTGAACCAGATGGAAACTTTGTCTAACAACTTTAACATCCAAAAAGTTTTTAATATAATGCACCACAATGTTTGGATTATATGCCTAGAATCTCTTCATATATCCAAGAAAAACGTCACAGAATTCTTGAAAAAGGTCCTTATATATATTAATCTCATCGAGAGAACAAGATGGAAGAATATGGAAATTTTCAACAAATCGAGGTTTGTTAGAAATATTGAGGGCTACAGTCTCCTCAATATTTGCTAAATTATTCTCGGAATTTACCTCCTGAGAATAGATAGAACCTTGAAATGACTCAGTGATGTTGGGTGAATAATAGTCTTCAAGATTGTTCTCAATAATTTCAGGTAATGGGGATCGATGATCATTATCCTCCATGGGGTTTTGTCTAGCATCATGATCTCCATGATAATTTCATTGGTGGAAAGTATGTCATTGAAACGGTTAGAATTGGGACCTGAATCCTAGGAAAGATCAAACAAATTTACTAAGGCATCAGTATTAGGACTTTTCGAACACGCCAAGTAAATGGCATCTTACTCCATGTCAATTGTACTGAGTGGCATACGATAGTTGAATGAGTTAATGTTAGAGTTGTCAGGTATTATGGAGGGATTATATGGAATAGTAGAATACAAAATCATATTGATAGGGGCAAGCAAATTGGGAACGTCAGAAAAAGGGAGAATAAAAATTCCCATTAAGAATGAAACTTTAAGAAATCATATCCTAAAATTTTGATAAGCTTATGGGAATTCACCTATGAGTGGAATAATCTTAGTGATTTGGGAATAAGAGGAAAAAAGGAAAGTTGATATATGGCCACAATGCCCCCTTGGTGAGGGAAAGAAATCATCCTAAAATAGGTTGAGACCATGACTGCCATGGCATAAACCCATGTTTTCGCTACCAAGAGGTTATAATCCAAAGGTATGTTAATGGCATTGACCTCTATTAAGAACAATTTTCAAGCTAATTCTACTTGTAAGGAATTTAGGATCCCGTAAGGTCTAAATCCTCTCCCATTAAAATCTTTGAGAGTGGACAATGATTGATTAAGTTGTGGAGAACCAATGGATTTCCAACATGAAATCAACGTGATGCAAGTCGAAGCACCTTCATCTACAATTATGTGATGGATACTCTTACCTTTAACGATAGATTGAATCGTGAAGTTTAATTGTGGTGTATTTTTAGGATTATGGTTCTCGTGGCTAAATGCAACAAGAATCGAATATCAAGGATCTAATCCTCTAGTAACTACTAGTAAAGATTTATTTTGGGTAGGAAAACTCTGCAACACCTCAAGTGCTGACATAGCTAAAGGAGTATGAGTTAAATCCTCAACTATGTTGTAATTTTGTGCAACTATCGCACGACGATTAAACGATGAATTTGATCTAGGTAATTCAACAACCGATTTCTTTATCTGGAGAGGATTAGAAGCAAGTTGAGTAGAGCTAGAAGACTAATCATAAGACATTCAAGGTGAATTATTTAGGTTTCCATAGTCCTTATTCCTTGTAGCCACCAAGACACCATTCTTGTTTATAATAGAGGCTAACATCCTTGCCTCGGAAGAGGAAGGTGGATTTTGAGCAACTGTATTTATGTCCTGGTTTGTGAAAGGGTATGTCAAACTGGGAGGTGGAATGGCCGCAACTTTCAAAAATATATTGATCTCTATATGATATCGATAGTATTTCATGAAATGTTCGTCATTGTAGATAAGAAATGGGTAATGATGCTTTTTCTTCTCATTAGGAGACTATTTCTTCTTCTTTTACTGTGGAGGTTTCTCTTGTTTATTATTTCTTTCACCCTTTTTCCAACTTCCAGGTTGCTAAGATTTTCCCTTATTGATTGAACAATGTTTAGCTCGGAAATAATCACAGGAGAAATATTGGAATGGTTTTGATTGGTCACAGTGGGAGCAGGTTTTGAATTAGATTGATTAGAATATTTTATTTCTTACTGTTGATTAATGAAACCAACATGCCATCAGTAGTGTTTGATTCCTTCAAGGGGGTGCAGGTGGAACATTATGCTAAGGTCATAGAGCATTGGGTATCTTGTCACAGGGCACACTATATTGAGTATAAATAAAACATAGATACTGAGCATGAGAAATGACTTAATCTTCAGTAACAACTCTACCCTTGGAAACATCCTCACTTATAGTAGACAAGAGGAATTTAACGAACCACTCTGCTAATAACTGATCGGGAAGGTAAGTTTTAACCAATCATCATCGACACCTCCACTCATTAATATGATTGGATATATGGGTGGAGGTAGATTACTTCAAGGAGGTCAAAATATCATTTACAGTTTTGTAATGCAAAGGAAATTGGAAATGGGTTAGAAATGTAGTTGCCAAGGCATTGAAGTTGTTGAATAAGTCTCACGGTAGTTCAACATACGACTTAGCTGACATACGAGTAAGAGTTTTGTGAAAAATTCATAAACAAATGGGATCATAGTTTAAGGATTTTGATGAGCGCCATAAATGATAGGTCATAACATGAGTGGATGGGTCTTCTCTAGGATTTTTGTTAAATTTTGAAATGTCACTTGGCAATTCGATAGGAACGGACGAGCACCAAGGAGAATGAAAAATGAGATCATTCATGAGTTGGGATAAATATTGTAAATAAAGAAATTCAACAAAAGGAAATTGTCTATTAAAGTCTATCTACGGAGATTGACCTTATGCATAAAGATTAACCAGTGGTGGAGGGTATCAAGGGTATGACAAAATGGGTTGAGAAACTTCTATTTACATTCCAGGATAAGGAGGATTTTGATAACTAGGATAACCATAACGAGATTTTCCAGTTCGATGGAAACATTGGTAAGGTTGGAATAGTTGATTTTGGATGTGCTAGCCATAATAAGGAATTTGTGGTATAGTATTTTGACCAATAAGCATTTATAGAATGCCTTGGAATGATTTACCAAATGGATTTTTGATCATCCCAATATGGGGTTGATAGGTTGGTACCTGTGTCATGCCATGCACAAGTTGTTTTACTTGAATCTAAGGTATAAAATAACCAAGATGTTGATTCTATAATACACCCTTAAGAGGTTTGGTAGATGGGATTTGAGAAGTCCTAGATAACATTGCAATAGGTTGTATTTGGGATACAGGCTGAATAGGTTGAATCATTTGAGGTGTAACCTAGGAAGGTTGAGGTATGGACTGCACAGATTGATAAGTATGAATGTGAGACATATTTGGAATAGTTAGAGAGGCCAAAATTTGATTTAATACCAAACCAAGTTGAACGGGAAATTTAGGATGCCAAGGATTAACAACCATTCTCAGAAATGGAGGACCTGTAGGAAGAGCAATCAAATAAGAAGGAGCACAAACTTGTAGCATTTGATTAAGAGACGGGAGCATTTAAACACAAGTTTTCCCCTTGTAGGAGGATAATAAGTATATTTAGGCAATGCCCCCCCAAGAGTAGGGTACCCAGTATAGGATGGAGTAGACTATTATAGGTGTCTCGATTCATTAAGAAATGGACCATATGCATGCTCCAAAAGATGCTCAAGCAAAATAGGTAGAATTTCTTGTGAGGTGATCATTAAGGAGGTACCATATGACATTTTAGATGAAGATGACAAAGGAGGAGTCCATGGAATAGTCGATGCACCATAAAAGGTTCTAGAAAATTACTGGTGGCCAGGTGGGATTGATGTTCCACCATACAAATGAGTTACTAGTGAAGTTACAAATGTAGCAGTTACAATAAATTTAGTCAATTATTTAATGATAGCTTAAACAAGTTGAGAAACCGTCGTTGAATCAGTCATGATTAAACTTCTCAAAGGAAGCTGCCAAGGGAAGTTCAAAGGTGAATTAAAGTGAGGAGTCTCAGGTGAAGGAGTGGCCTGAAATGGAGAAGATTAGTAATGCTACGGTAATTCCCCATTCAGAATAAATCCCAAGATGTTTATCATTTTCTTGTCAAGTTCTTAAGGATTCACCATGTTTTCTTAATTAATTGATTCCTGTGAGAGTTTATTATGTAAATTCTATACAATTTAACATAAAACATATCCTAAACAATAAAATAATAGCAAAGAACATCAAAATACAAAACACAACACAAAGATTTGATGAGGAGTTCACAGCTCCTAGGTTGTCTCCTTTGTCTAGCTTCTAATGCTTGGGCCTCTCTATTATGCTCAAAATTAAACAAAAGTGTGTTTACAATGCTGAAATGCCTCTAAAAATTGTCTCAATGAGTCCAAAATGCTAAAAAATGGTTATCTAGCCTCTTTTTGCATCCAATTTGTATCAGAATTGAACAAGTTATGACTTCTCCTAGTTCTCCCACTATTTGTTCCACAAATTGCTCCAACACCGACAAAAACCGACAAATTTGCTCCAAATTCCACTAACTGAGTGAATATTTCATCGCGTCATGGGCGATAACCTATTGGTCGTATCGTAAATTGCAGTTAGCAAGTGTTCTGGCCTCTTATGGTCTAGGAATAGAAATGGGCGATTTGTAATTCTGATATTGCGGACCTGAAGGGATATTAAATTACAACCTATAGTGGCATCGCATCCGAAACTATCGAATTTCACAATCAGTGAAGTTTAGCCAGTTGAAGGCCTTGTTAATAGAGGAATGTTGTGTGATGCGATATTAGCGGACCTGATGGGAACTTAAACTATCACATATAAAATTTCACGTCTGGGGTCTTATCGCTATCAGAACTCATCGCTCATTATAATCGACGTTAATCCTTGTATTATATATATATATATATATATATATATATATATATATATATATATATATATATATATCTATATACGTACATACATATCTCTCTCTCTCTCTCTCTCTCTCTCTCTCTCTCTCTCTCTCTCTCTCTCTCTATATATATATATATATATATATATAGATATATAGATATAGATATAGATATATCGGCAAGTACTGCATGTGATATAAAATTGCGATATATCACATCACAACCCTGACTATGTCGGGGGTCGATTCTATAACTCCTCCTTTCCCACAATTGTGATATGAGATATCAAAAATCACAATTTTCACACCCTTGGGGGCAATTCTTAACTTGATCCACCTATGACCTGTGATATACGATATGCGAGGGGCAATGGTGACCTACCACTTGGTGCCTCCTCATTTGCTAGGACCTTTGCCATGTCATCCAATCCTGCCATGTAGTCAAGTCAAACTTGAACTCTGACTTGCTCTAAATTTTTTATATGAGCTGGGATTTGAGTTCCATTCACACTGTTGTGTTTAGAATGATGAGCTCTTCGATCTAACGCTGAGTTTAACAAAATTCTAACACTTGGATTTTTAAGCATGAAGTTGAGCACTTGATCACTCCTTCACAGTAGAATCCTTTTGGACCCCAAAATATTATATTCAATTATTGAACACATGAGGGTACTATTCCCTCACCTTCGACTCTTCAATCCATTTTTCCTTTGATGGATTTGTACCTCTGAGACCCACTCTAACGTAATCAATATTTCCCCTTTTTGATGACCTCATTCTTCTGTCAAGTATGGTGTCTTGCTAGAGCTCATCAAGAAATTATGGAGAAAAATATTCAATTGATGAAATATATACACTCTCTCCTTGACCTTCTATCAAAGGAGGCTCATACAATCTCTAACTTTTGACATTAACAATGGAATTAATTTGCATATATGAAGCAAACTCAAGTTTAAAAGAATTATTACCAATATTCTACAGAATTTTAAATGCACCATGATGGATTGGTTTCAGATTTTTACCTTCACCTTGAAGCATTTCCTTGCCAATGTGAAGCCAAACTTCATCACTTACTTGAAACTGATGATCCACATGATGCTTATCATGCCTTGCCTTATACTTTCCTTGACTCTTTTCTAGTTCTTCTTGAACTGTTTGGTGAATCAACTGAATTTTCTCAATGCAATTCTTTTCCTTATCTATGTCACTATGTCCATCTACAACTACATCTTTCTCAAAGATGAAATCCAAAGGCTATTTACGAAAATAACCAAGACATGCCTCAACAAACGAAGTTACACTAGAATAATGTTTTGCTCAGTTGTCAGCATGTTGAATATAATGCAACTGTTCATCCCACAACTTAGGATACTTGCTACAATATCCTCTTAACAAATGAATAAATTTCATGTTAACCACTTCAGTTTAACCATCTATTTGTAGATGGAAGGTTTTACTTTTCTTCAACTAGGTGTTCATTAAGATCCACAAACTTGACCAAAAAATCCCAACAATTGGGGAATCACGATCACTTACAATAGAAGCCATTAATCCAAAATGAACCCATACATTTTGAAGGAAAAGTTGAGTTGTTTGTTCAGCTGTAATTTGTTTTCTACAAGGTATTAATATGCAGATCTTGTTGAAAATATCCACAACTATGTACAAATAATCATGACCTTTTCTTGATAAAGAAATACCTCCTACAAAATCGATAGAAACACTATTCCATGGACGTTAAGGCACTGGAAGTGGTGTGTACAATCCTAGTTTCCTATTACTAGGATTATTGACTAGACACAATGAATAATCTTTGATAAAACATGGCGCGCTTCCAGGCATACGAGACCAGTAAAAATACCTCTGAATATTTTCCATTGTTTTTCTTACACAGAAATGTTTAGCAATAAGAGAAGTGTGCACTTCCCTTGTGACATTTACTCTCTCTCCGAGTGCAATACAAATTTTTCCCAAATGATACAACAAATTATCATGTACATGGTAGTCTAATTCCTCAACTTGGTGGCCTTGGCTAAAGTTTGAATATACCTCTTGAAAGTCAACATCATTTGTGTATTGTTCAACATAACTTTTAGGAAAAACAAGAATATTATTGAGTAAAATTGCTACATTAACAATAGTTCTAGAAAGCATATCAAAAAATCTATTATAAGTACCTTTCCTATACCTGATTATGAAGTGGAATTTCTATAAAAATCCCATCCAACGAAAGTGCCTTGATTATTGTAATTTTGTTTGAGATTGTAGATATTGCAAAAGTTGATGATCGGTGTGAATAATGGTTTCCTTACCCATCAAGTAATGCTTTCATTTCTTCACACTTTGCACAAATGTGTAAATATATTTATCATATGTAGGGTAGTTAATAACACCACCATTAAAAATCTCAGAATGAAATGAAATGGGCTTACCATGCTATAAAAGAACTACACCCATGGCGTAGTCACTTGCATCTGTTCGTATTTCAAATGGTTGTTTCAAATTTGGTAACGCTAAAACTAGGGCTGAATTAATCTTTTGCTTTAAAGCATCAAATGGTTTTTTCTGCTTGCCTCTCCACTAGAAGACAACCTTCACACTGTTCAAAGCATGTAGTGGAGTTTCTATGAAAGAGAAATTGGCAATGAACTTCCTCCAGTACTGTGCTGCTCCTGAAAAACTCCTTACTTCTGTCACTGATTTGGGTATTCGACAATTGTTATGAAACCAGCTCACAAAAAGATAGAAAAGATAGATCAACACCTTAGAATTCAGCCTCTTCAAGGGGGAAACCTCCTTTACATTACATAAATGAACAATTCTTGGATGATACAAGTGACAAGACCTACTTTCTATATATAGGAGTTTAAGGGGACATAATATCATCAGAGCCGACATAAACAATAACAATGTAAGGGCACAATAATAACAATAGTGGGCTTCTATAGGGCACAATAGTAAAAGTATGGGGAATACATGGGTACAAAAATATAATAAGGGGGTTGTACTAGTAACAATAAGGGGTTACACCAGTAGTATAGGGGCCTAACACGCCCCTCTCCTTCAAAAAGTGTTGTCCTCAACATTTGAGTAGTTCTTGATGCTTCTATATAAAATTCTTTTCCTCCCATGTAGGATCTGCAGCGGGTAAGTTCTTTCACTTAATGAGATGCTCTGAAATTGATTGATTTTGTAGCTTTCGGGTTCTTTGTTAGGCCCCTATACTACTAGTGTAACCCCTTATTGTTATTAGTACAACCCACTTACTATATTGATGTACCCATGTAGTGCCCATATTGTTACTAATGTACCCAATAGAAGCCCACTATTGTTATTATTGTGCCCTTACATTGTTATTGTTATGTCGGCTTTGATTATGTTATGACCCCTTAGACTCCTATATATAGAAAGGAGGTATTTTCATTTGTATCATCCAAGAATTGTTCATTTATGTAATGTAAAGGAGGTTGCCCCCTTGAAGAGGCTGAATTCTAAGGCGTTGATATATCTTTTCTATCTTTTCTTGAGCTGGTTTCATAACATTTGGTATCAGAGCTTTGGATTCTAGGGTTTCGGTGCTCCAAACAGGTCATCGTGGCATTTTCGCTATAACGTTTTTTCTGTGACGTTTCAGAAGTCGTAACAAAAACCCATATGAGAAGAAATCGCATTGAACCTCGGGTCCGAATTTCAGAGTTTTGCGCGGGATATTTTCGGAGATATGATCTGAGGAAGTTGGTCTTTTTGCAGACTCCTGAATTACATTCAAAACAGGTGACCTGGGCAAAATAGTCATAACTTTCTCTCTGAGAATTGGATTGAAATTTCATAAGAAGGGATAGAAAGAGGACGGACTGTAGTTTCTTTTATATATTTTTCAGAGCTAAAGGTCCAAAAATTGACACGTGGAACTTCATACAAGTTCGCCCTTCTAGAAAGGTCTATAATCAAGTCATCTTGGGAGATTGTGTATAACTCTTTTTTGGAGAATCCAATTTGGATCAGACTGGTGGCATTGGAAAGAGGACACAGAGGGCTGCTACAGGTAGCAATTTCAGAACTTAAATATCCGCAAGTACAAAGTTACAGTCGTTTCAAGTTTGAGGTCCTAAAATCAAGAAAAAGCAAGATGAGGAAGTTTGATGGCAAGGATCCGGTAAATTGAATACTTCAGATGGAGCAATATTTTGATCTACATGGTGTACCACTGTTACAAAAGGTATGTATTGCATCTTCATATTTAGAACCAGATCAATTTTTATGGTATAAAGGGCTTTGTTCTCGTAAAAAACTTGTTACGTGGTCAATTCTCACGGAGGAAATGATAGCACATTATGAGGATACAAAGAGAAACACCTTCTTTAGAGCAACACCACAACAATTGGAAAGAGTAAAAGGGCTTTGTGACATATTTGAAAGTAAAATTATGGCAACAAGGAAGTCTACCCCTCACAACTATAAAGATGGACGTGTTGTTCCTCCTAGCCTTCCACAACCTATAAGGGTTACACCACAACAATTGGAAGAAAAAAGAGAAAAAGGGCTTTGTTACAATTGTGATAGTTGTTTGGTCAATTTAGTGTGATCTAAATTGCTATTTAAAATGTCAATCCGGGATTCGTAAACTGACGAAGTGAAGTGTACTATATGTGCTAGATAACTATTTCATTAATCTTTTGTCGTTTTTGAGTTTTTAGTTTATTTTTGGATTTATCTTTCCCTAATGTGTGATGGTGAAAATGAAAGTGAAGTATGAAGTATGGATGGTGAAGGTGGTTTCTACAGTGATTTTCTCAAACTTGAAAGTGCTCAAGAAGAAATCTTTAAAACAACTAAACTGAAATCAATTCTTAAGAGGAAGTAAATGCATCAAACAGTGAACTAATGACAATGGCCCAGTATCCTTGCCACTGAATGAAAAGAAAGTAAAAACTGAACTTAAAGCAACTCAAACTAAAAACAAAGCAACTAATTCACACTACTTAAACTATTCAGATCCTTTACCCTTCAACTCAATCTACCTTGTGGGAAGCAATCATGAACAAGTCAAGCAATATGCTATCTAAATGGCAAGAAATTAAATTGCATAAAAGAAACTAGTCACACTACTTTAACTCTTCTGGTCCTTTACCCTTCAACTCAATCTACCTTGTGGGAAGCAACCATGAATACATTTAAGCAATATGATAACTAAATTGCAAGAAATTAAATTGCAGAAAGGAAACTAATCATACTACTTCAACTCTTCTGATCCTTTACCCTTCAGCTCAATCTACCTTGTGGGAAGCAATCATGAATAAGTTTAAGCAATATGATAACTAAATCACACTACATTTAGTAATATTCTGATTTCTTGCTAATAGAGTCACTTGACTATAGAAAGAAACCATGAACTGATGAGCAGTATGATATCTAAATAACAGAAAAATAAATAAACAAATCACAACTTGAAAAAGACAGTGCTGGAATTAAGCTTCAGAAAATGAAAGTTACAAGGAAGGAAAAGATGATCTCATATGTCAATAGTTATCAAAAAGATGAAAATTTGCCCGGGCTGCCTAAGAAAACCTGCAGAAAAGAACTAATCAGCTGGCAGCTATAAGAAAACAGAGGTGAAAATATAAACAGCAGTGAGTTAAGAAACATTAAAACAGCGTGTTATGTACAAGCTAAAGATTATGAAAGCAGAAACATAATAAAACCAAATGAAAACTTTACAAGGCTTCAGTGCACAGGGGCCCTCTGCCACTTTAGCCAGTCAATGAGTAGTCACACGAATGAACTCAGAAAAGTCTTCTCATGTATTAAAACAGCAACATATATAAAACAGTGGGGTGATAACAATAACAGTTCAGAAATTACATATCCAAAAAGCTTCTTTACAACGTTCATCGATGCGTTATTTATAATGAAAAAGTGTTGAACTAACTAACTGAATCCTACGCTATTAACTGTGTTGCCAAAGACACGTAGATCGCTTCAGCCGAGATCTAGCGTAACTGTCATCATGTCTATTAAATCTTCAGAGTGGTAGCTGTTGGATTCAGGTTACGGGGATGATCTCCACGTGTGCCGGTGTCTTCGTGGGCTGAGGACTGTGCTACGTAATCGTTCACGTGCACAAAACAGAGACGTGCCACCACTGAACTCCTTGGTTGGCTTTGCCTTTGACCCTCGTTGACTATGACCTTCCATGGATGATTTGGCTGATTTGAAGGGACACGTTCCATGTATCCGTCACCGGTAGCTTGCCCATATAGCTCGTTTCTTCATAGGACACCTGTAGCACAGCTTTTAACAAAATAGCTGCGGAATCCTGTGCTGGCTGCGGAAACTGAGAAGTTTCCGCAGCTGCATGAACAAAAACTAAACCAAACAACAGTCATAAGCATAGTCAGAAAACCATGTAAAAAGCTCTTTTTAAACTACAATGCAATGATTTAACAACTGGGTGGATGAAATAAGTGGAAAAAGAAGGCTGAGAGGGTATATAGGAAGGTGCATGCTTGAGGCTCAACATACCCCCACTGTGAAGGTGTTGCATGTCCTCATGCAACCAAAATTGAGTTATTTCCCTCTAATCCACATGTTCTGAGGCTTCTGCAAGGACATCTAGCCCTCTTTTCTTCTTCTTTGATGCTAACATCATCATCCTTGGTTTCCTGACTAGACATTTGAACTTGAGGTTAATCAATGCTCTGCTTAACTTTTTGCACTTCTTCTTCAGTTTTTTGTTTTCCTTTTGCCACAGTCCTAAATGAAGCATAGTGTTATCATGGACAATCTTGTCTACTTTACTCTGCTCTTTGAGTGCTTCATTTTCCTGTATGATATGCCTATTTAGGACTTCTAACTCAAATACTTCCTGTTTCAAAGACTGAACTTGTGCATCAAGTGGCAGAGAGGTACTTGGTCCTGCAGCTGATTGTTCTAAGGATTCCAAGTAATTGTATGCCTCTTGCTGATTAGGATCTACCTCAGGTGTCTTTCTCGGACTAGGCTCAAAATCTGGTGGAGGAGGAAGACTTCTCTCTCTTTTCGGCCGAAAAGGGCTTTCCTCACCTGGAGGACTTGACTCAATGCTTGGCTGAGTTGGAGATTTCTCAAGTGTCTCTTCATCTAAATCAATAAAGTGAGACTGTTTTTCTTTGGTTTTATTCCCCTTCCCTTTTAGCCTAGTGCTCCTTCTTAAGTATGAACTAGTACTCTTCTCTGGTGCACTCTGTTTTCCTTTTTGCTTTTTCTTGGCTATGGCAGCAGCTTGAAGATCTATTAATCTTTCTGACAGAGGTTGATAATCCTCTTCTATGGATTGCTCAGGGGATGGATAAACTTCTTGGATGGTTCTTTTGCCTTTTTCTTTTCTCTGTTTCTTACTTTTAGCTCTATCTTCTTCTTCTTTTTGGACTGTTTCTTGAATTTCTATTGTAGGGGAGTCTTGGATTGTAATGTTCTTTTCTTTCCTCCTACTTTTCCTTGGAATCTTTGGTGGACTGCTTCCAGAGGCCTCAGACGGCTCTTGGAAGTAGTTTCTTGTCAAGAATTGCTCCCAAGTATCCTTAGTTTTCTTCAACTGATCCTCAATAAGAATTTTTATGAGCCCATGATGGTAGAGATGAGGTTCAATGTTGCCTACGTGTTTTTGAACTGTAAAACTCATCTTTTTCAAACTTGATAGCAGAAAATGAGGCAAATTAAGAGTGTGACCGTCTATGAAATTCATCATCAATCTAACATGATACATATACATAGAGCCAAAACGACCTTCACACGTGATAAATTTCTGGATGACTAACAGTAGACTAGACCATTCCTCTTTTAGTACATGAACAGGGATGCCTCTTGTAAATACGGTGGTATCCATACGTTGGTTTTGTAGCATGGTTCTCCATATTTAATCGTCCACACTTCTATTTTTAAACCACCTTTCACCTTCTTGAGGTAGGCCCGTGGCAGCTGCTACTGTGGCCTCGGTCACTGTGAATTTTAAGTCTCCAACCTCCACTGTTTGTCCATTAAAAGACCGTGCAAAAGCTTTGGTCACCTCCTTGTTATAGCCTTTAAACTTCTGGATAAATCGTTGCCATCTGACTTTCTTCAGCAATTCCTTAACTTGAGGATAACCCTCCAAGTATTTCGGTCCTTCCGGCTCAGCTCTCAGTAATTTTCCCATCCTCTATTTTAAATTCCAATGAGAGTTCTTCTGCGTCTGAGGGTTTAAGGGAAAAAATAACTATGTTACAGGGTTTAGGATAGACTGTAGTGACTGCAGTCAGGGTTTAGGATGACTGTAGTGACTGCGGTCAGGGTTTAGAATGAACTGTAGTGGCTGCAGTTAGAAATGGAGAACAGTGAATGGAAATACCCGAATTACAGGAGGAACAGTGGGTGAGCAGCAGTAAACGAGTTCATGAAATGAAATGCGGATGCATGCGAGGAGTATGGTATAAGTGGAGTGTAAGTGGAGTAATAAGCGAGTGGAGTAACGGCGGGACTCTTTCGAATCAGATGACTGCATATGAAATTTTACACGTCTCAACAGACGGCTGCGGAAATTACGGCTAAGAAGAGCCGTAACACAATAGGTCACGTCTCAAGAGTACGGGTAATAAATGGAAGTGCAGTCAGTCTTGAGTTTAAACTCAGGATAATCATGAGACCGTTAGGGCAATGAATGCGAGGTGTGTGGATTAACAAGCCATTAACAAGGATTAGTGGAATAGGAGTGGTAGTGGAGCTATCGTATCAAATCATTGCTCATAGTAGAACTTGTTATGGTTTAATGACTATGCGTAATTATGACTTGAATTGTTATTTGATAAAGATTTTTTGATCATACCTTTGTAACTTTGTCATTTCTTGCTCAAGGCTTCTAACCAATTGCTCTTCTTTGTTATCTTGGAGATGCCCCATGTCTTTAGCTCAATTACACCTGCATTTCATGATTATGGCACTAACAGTTGACTGTAAAATTTAAAAAAGAGTGATGCTGGCTGCGGAAACTGTTTCTAGCTGCGGAAACAGTCTCCAGCTGCGGAAACTGAGATAGCACCCCCTTAACTGCACAAAGATAGTTAGAATAAAACCAACTGAATGAAAATAGTCCTGAAGGGGACTTTTATTGATGGAGTGAAATGGAATGAATGGAGTGAAATGAAAGCGAGGTGGAGTGAAGTGAAATGGAAATGGGAATGAGATGGAGGTGAAGTGAAATGGTAAGTGAGATGAGGTGAAGATGGCAAAGAAGGAGAGGAGCTTTTTTTTTGGAAAATATAGAGTGTCAGGTGTCCCTGATTTTCACTCTACATTTTCTACATAAGACCGCCAATCTGTGATTGGTTTTCGGGCTTATACATTTTTTTTTTTTTTTCAAAAACTGAAAGAAACAGAGATTAGGCTGATGGGGGAGAAGGATTCTTCTCCACCAGCCTTATTACAGAATTCTCTTGGAACATTTTGACATACTCCTCTTTTGAAAGTGGCTTATGATAAATTTTCAATCGGTGGCCATTCACAATAAGAGGAGTTTGAAATTCATCAATGGTCTTGATTCTTACCGCTCCATTGTTAAAGAATTTGTCAATCTCATATGGCCCAAGCCAATGAGTCTGAAATTTTCCTTTGAAGTCTTTAAACTTGGAATCAATCAGTAAAGCCCAATCTCCCTCTTGAAACTTTCTCCCTTTGATGTATCTGTCATGCGACTTAGCTCTTTGGTGTTGAACTAGATCAGTCCTTAAAATTGCATCTTGTCTGATCTCATCTAGCTCATTCAGCTGCTCCATTCTGTGCTTTTGGGCTTCTGATAGATTCATCCCCAACTGGACTGCCATCTTGAAGGTCTTGACTTGAAACTCAATGGGGAGCAGGACTTCTTTCCCATAAACAAGTTCATAGGGAGAATGTCCTGTTGTGTTCCTCCATGTAGTTCTGTAGGCCCATAAGGCTTCAGGAAGCCTTTCTGCCCGATCTCTTCTATGGAGATGAACAGTTTTGGTGATGATGCTCTCAAGAACTTTGTTTGTAGATTCCACTTGGCCATTTTCTTGCGGATGGTAAGGAGTAGATTTTCTGTGCTTGATTTTGTATTCTTCCATCAGCTTCTCCATCAAATTAGATGTAAATTGACTTCCCTGATCTGTCACAATTTCTCTTAGGACACCAAAACGAGTAAAAATATCCTCAAAAAGAAATTGAATAACTGAATTTTCAGTCGCAGAAGGCAATGCTTTGGCTTCTACCCATTTAGTGACATAATTAGTGCAAACCAATATATACTTCTTTTGTTTAGATGGTGGATTAATTGGTCCAATGAAATCTAAAGCCCATTTTTCAAAGGGTTCAATGAGTACCTGTGGCTGTAATGGCATTTCATTTGAAAGAGTCGGTCTCCCAACTCTCTGGCAGCTGTCACACCTTCTGACATATTGTTTTGCATCTTTGAAGAGAGAAGGCCAATAATATCCTAAAGAAAGGATTTTATAAGCCGTCCTCTTGTCAGCAAAGTGTCCACCGCATGGTTCATCATGACATGCCTTAAGGATGTCAGGCATTTCATCTTCCCGAACACATCTTCTGATCACACAATATAGCCCCGTTTTAAACAATTCATTAGAAATCCATGAATAATTTGAACTCTCCTGAATAATTTTCCTTTTCTCATTAGGAAATAATTGTGGAGGTAGTTTCCCTGTAACCAAATAGTTAGCAATATCTGCATACCAAGGAGTCTTAGTAGTTACGACAAACAAATATTCATCTGGAAACTTATCCTCTACAGGAGAATCTTCGTTAGTATTTTGGATTCTAGACAAGAAATCAGCTACTGTATTTTGTTTCCCTGGTCTATCCAACACAGTAATATTGAATTCTTGTAAAAGTAAAAGCCATCTTGTAACTTTGCCATTAGTAACAGGTTTGTTCATGAGATATCTAATTGCAGAATGATCAGTATGGACAAAAGTTTCATAGCCGGTTATATAATGTCTAAACTTGTTGATTGCATGAACAACAGCTAAGAACTCTTTCTCAGTCACAGTATAGTTTAACTCAGTGGGAGTCAAATTTTTACTGCTGTAGTAAATGGCATAAGGAACTAAATCCTTTTGACCCAACACAGCTCCTAGAGCTGTATCTGAAGCATCTGTAGAAATATGGAAAGGAAGTTTCCAATTTGGCCCTCTCAAAATGGGTGCTTCAGATATTCTTGTTTTCAAAGTTTCAAATTCAGATTGACAATCAGGATCCCATTTGAATTCATAGTCTTTTGTAAGTAATTTGAAGAGTGGAGATGCTATTTTGGTGAAGTTTTCAATAAATCTTCTATAATATCCAGTAAATCCAAGAAAACTTCTAACATCTTTTTGACAATTTGGAATAGGCAACTTGGAGATGACTTCAACTTTTGATCTATCAACTTTAATCCCATCCCCTGAAATATGATGTCCTAAAACAATCCCTTCAGTAAACATCATAAAGCAGTTTTCATGACTTAATGATAGGTTTGTTTCTTTACATCTAATAAGGACTTTTTCCAAATTCTCTAATTCCTCTTCAAACGAATTACCATAAACTGTAAAATCATCCATATAAACCTCTACACAATCATGGATTAGATCGGAAAAGATTCCTAGTACTGCCCTTTGAAATGTTGTGGGTGCATTACATAATCCAAAAGGAAGTACTCGGTAAGCAAAAGTTCCCCATGGACAGGTAAATGTGGTCTTGTCCTGATCTTCAAGTGCTACCTGAATCTGATTGTAACCACTAAAACCATCCAGAAATGAGAAATACTTTTTGCCTACTAAAGTATATAATACCTGATCAATAAAGGGTAAAGGAAAGTGATCCTTCAAGGTTGCTCTGTTCAATTCCCTATAATCAATGCAAACCCTCCATTTACCATTCCTTTTAGGTACTATAACCAAAGGAGAAACCCATCGGCTATCTGAAATTGGATAAATGAAGTTCACATTAAGTAACTTTTGGAGCTCTTCTTTCACTATCTCCCTAAGGTTTGGATTCATCCTTCTCTGAGGTTGTTTGATTGGTCTACTGTTTTCCTCAATGTAGATGTGGTGAATGCAAGTTTTAGCGTAAATACCTTTCATATCGGTATACTCCCATGCAAATGCAGTAGAATGTTTTTGCAAGATTTTGGTTAGCTCTTCCTGTTGTGATTTTTCCAAGTTTTTGTTGATATTCAATGTTTTACCTGGAAAGATCTCAATGGCGGAACTACCAAACTCTTCCATAAAGAAAAGAGAAATTTGTCTAGATGATAGATACTCAATGTTAGAATCCAACTGAAATTGTGTGTGGTCATATTCTAAAGATGTTTCAAAGTTTTCTAATGTGTTCAGAATTTGATTATCTTCACTAATCTCATAAATGGTAAAGACAGGTTGTATAGTATCTTCATCATCAATCCACTCATTATCTCCTATTTCTGTAATTGATTTTGCTGGAGGATACAGATTGAATTTGTTTGTCGAATTACCATCAGAAATATACATATCCCCAGACCTACAACTGATAAAAGCATCAGCTGTGGCTAGCCAAGGTCTTCCTAAGATGAGAGGATGTCCTCCTAAATTACTCTTGGGAGTTAAAATCATGAAATCTACTGGATATTCCCAAGAGTCTAAGGAGACTGAAATTTCTTCTAATACACCATCTGGTTTAATAATTGATTGATCTGCAAGTTGCATTAAAGTATGTGTAAAGAGAAGGTTAGGAAGTTTCAGCTATTCCATAGTTTGTCTACTCATAATGTTGATAGCAACCCCCAAATCAATCAAAGTATTTGGAATTTCTACCCCATTGATATGTGTTTTGACAATTGGACTTCCACGATCTACATACTTCTGCATAGTAATTTTTCCCATCATGATATCTGCAATTTTTCCTACCAGGTGGATTTTTCTTGTATCTCTTGGTTTCCTTCCTAGTCTTTTAAGACTCAATTCCTTTATTGTTTTTGCTAGAATAGGAATCTCCTTAATGGCTTGTAACAAGGGAATCTTGATACAGACATTCTTCAATTCATCTAGAAAATCATAGTCAGGCAACAAGATTTGTTTTTCCACCCCTTTGTCAATTTGTAATCTTTCAGGAAAAGGAGGTGTGGATGAAGATGCAGGTTGCTTAACTATAGGAGTTGTGGGGGTTAGTTCTTTTTCTTTTTCTTTCTGAGTGTTTGGGTTTTGAAGAGATGCTTCAGAACCTTTATTGGCTTCAAGAGATTCTTCCTCAGAAATGCTTTGATTTTGAGCATCTATAGAAGGCTTATCTAAGACTCTACCTGATCTGAGTTGTACATCATTGAGAGGAACAATCATATAGGTAGGAAATTGTTGACCTTCCATCATGTAAGCATTTTGAGGGTTTTTATTATTGGGGTTTGGCAATGGCTGAGAAGGAAGTTGATTTGACTTCTGTTGGAATGGGAGCAAGAGTTGAGAATTTGGATTCTGTTGAGAAGGTTGTTGTTGTTGTGGAAATGGCAATGATAGTTGTGGGTTTTGATTTGGAAGTTGTGGAGCTTGTTGATTTTGAAAAGATGGAGGATATTGATAAAATTGAGCAAATCTCCCATAAGGATTTTGCGTACCTTGTACCCATGATTGAAAAGGATTTTGAGGTTGGGACCAAGGTTGTTGCCAAGGATTCCAATTTGGTGGGGGTTGAAAATTCATAGAGTTGTTAAACCCTTGATTTTGTTGCCCCTGCCAAGGTCTCCTTGCAACAAAACAGAGAGACTCAATTGTATTTGGATCTTCTTGAAAGACAGCTTTGAGCCCAGGAATTGAAGGACAATCCTTGGTCTCATGATTCTCTGAACAAATTACACATGTTTCTACAACTTTTGCATCCAAGGGACATTCCCTTAGAGCATGTTTCTTTCTACATTTTGGGAAAAAGATGGCCAAAGCTTCAGCTTCTGCTTTCTGCTTGTTGTGTATCTTAAGAGTGTCTAGTTGCTCACTAAGACTCCCTAAGATATCAGTTTTGAACTCATCAAGCATGTTGCCAATCTCAGCCCTACTTACTGATCCAGTTGCAGATTTGTTTGCTCTGATGAGAGAAGGATCTCTAGGCCCTTTTTGAGTTTTAGATTTCCCCCTTGAGAGATGGACACATAGCTCTGCTATATCATGAAGTCGAAGTTGAGATATGTCTCCTTTCCCCATCATGTTCAAAATATCTATCCATTCATCTCTAATGGCTTTTAATAGAAGGGCTTTCAAGGTCTCCTCATCTACGTTACTCATTTTTGCTCTTTTCAGATTATATTGGAATCTTTCAAGTAAATCTTCCAAGTTTTAATCTTCTTTTTGTACCATTTTGAATACCTCATCCTTGTGATTGGTGGGCATACAATAGTCCAGGTACCTATCCAAAAATGTTTGTTTCATATCATTCCAAGTCCTAATGGATTGAGTGAGTAACCCCATGAACCATTTCAAAGCTGCTCCTTTCAATGCTGAAGGAAACAGTTTGAGTTTTTGAGAGTCTTCTAGATAATCATAAGTTCGACACACGACCTCAAACTCAAATATAAATGTTTCAGGGTCCTCATTTCTTAACCCATGAAAGTTTGGGAGGACAGATGGTGAGATGTTCTTCATTGTGGCTCGAGAGTCCTCATCGACTATAGGAAATCCGAATGAATTATCTCCATCCATATTTCCCCCAATGTTACCTCTACCTCTTCCATTATTTCCTCCTCCTCCTCATCTACCTCTACCAAATCCATTTGCTCCTTCTTCTGCCATGGCAGTTTCCCTGGAGAATTTAGAGTCCTCTGGTTCCTCTACTAAGGGTGAACGAGGAGGAATTTCTCCCTCTTCTTCCTCAGGTGATTCTACTTCTTCAATTACAATTTGTCTCCCTGTAGAAGGAAGGAAAGGATCTCTTCCTAATTCAAATTCGATGGATGGTGTGGGAGAGTCAACTACTGCCTCTTGAATTCCAGGAATCCTAGGGCTAGGAGTGTAGGTTGGAGATGATGGAGGTGTCTCTTGTCTATTCCTTGAAGTAGATGGAGTTGTAAAAATCGAACTCTTGGCTCTAGCTAAAAACCTTCCCCTAGAATCTCTTGCTCTATGCATGTCATTTTTTATTTTTCTTCAAGTCGGGCTAATAATTCTCTTTCTGATCTTCCAGGTCACTCTAGGTGCAAGAAGAGAGCATACTCAAGAACTATTAAACTAATAACTTTCTCTTTTCTGATCCTCCAGATCACACTAAGTGCAAGAGGAGAGCATACTTTGAGAGGTTATCAATTTTCCTTCCTTGAAATTTTCTTGTTTTTTTTTTTAAAGAAATTGGCTACCTAGTTTCACTTCCTTGGCAATGGCGCAAAAATGTTTGGTCAATTTAGTGTGATCTAAATTGCTATTTAAAATGTCAATCTAGGATTCGTAAACTGATGAAGTGAAGTGTACTATATGTACTGGATAACCATTTCCTTAATCTTTTGTTATTTTTGAGTTTTTAGTTTATTTTTGGATTTATCTTTCCCTAATGTGTGATGGTGAAAATTAAAGTGAAGTATGAAGTATGGATGGTGATGGTGGTTTCTACAGTGATTTTCTCAAACTTGAAAGTGCTCAAGAAGAAAGCTTTAAAACAACTAAACTGAAATCAATTCTTAAGAGGAAGTAAATGCATCAAACAGTGAACTAATGACAATGACCCAGTATCCTTGCTGCTGAATGAAAAGAAAGTAAAAACTGAACTTAAAGAAACTCGAACTAAAAACAAAGCAACTAATTCACACTACTTAAACTCTTCAGATCCTTTACCCTTCAGCTCAATCTACCTTGTGGGAAGCAATCATGAACAAGTCAAGCAATATGCTATCTAAATGGCAAGAAATTAAATTGCATAAAAGAAACTAGTCACACTACTTTAACTCTTCTGGTCCTTTACCCTTCAGCTCAATCTACCTTGTGGGAAGCAACCATGAATAAGTTTAAGCAATATGATAACTAAATTGCAAGAAATTAAATTGCAGAAAGGAAACTAATCACACTACTTCAACTCTTCTGATCCTTTACCCTTCAGCTCAATCTACCTTGTGGGAAGCAATCATGAATAAGTTTAAGCAATATGATAACTAAATCACACTACAGTTAGTAATATTCTGATTTCTTGCTAATAGAGTCACTTGACTATAGAAAGAAACCATGAACTGATGAGCAGTATGATATCTAAATAACAGAAAAATAAATAAGCAAATCACAACTTGAAAAAGACAGTGCTGGAATTAAACTTCAGAAAATGAAAGTTAGCAGGAAGGACAAGATGATCTCATATGTCAATAGTTATCAAAAAGATGAAAATTTGCCCGGGCTGCCTAAGAAAACTTGTAGAAAAGCATTGATCAGCTGACAGCTATAAGAAAACAGAGGTGAAAATATAAACAGCAGTGAGTTAAGAAACATTAAAACAGCGTGTTATGTACAATCTAAAGATTATGAAAGCAGAAACATAATAAAACCAAATGAAAACTTTACAAGGCTTCAGCGCGCAGGGGCCCTCTGCCACTTCAGCCAGTCAACGAGTAGTCACACGAATGAACTCAGAAAAGTCTTCTCATGTATTAAAACAGCAACATATATAAAACAGTGGGGTGATAACAATAACAGTTCAGAAATTACATATCCAAAAAGCTTCTTTACAGTGTTCATCGACGCGTTATTTATAATGAAAAAGTGTTGAACTAACTAACTGACTCCTACGCTATTAACTGTGTTGCCAATGACACGTAGATCCCTTCAACCGAGATCTAGCGTAACTGTCATCATGTCTATTAAATCTTCGGAGTGGTAGTTGTTGGATTCAGGTTACGAGGATGATCTCCAGGTGTGCCGGTGTCTTGGTGGGTTGAGGACTGTGCTACGTAATCGTTCATGTGCCCAAAACAGAGATGTGCCACCACTGAACTCTTTGGTTGGCTTTGCCTTTGACCCTCGTTGACCGTGACCTTCCATGGATGATTTGGCTGATTTGAAGGGACACATTCCATGTATCCGTCACCTGTAGCTTGCCCATATAGCTCGTTTCTTCATAGGACACCTGTAGCACAGCTTTTAACAAAATAGTTGCGGAATCTTGTGTTGGCTGCGGAAACCTGTGCTGGCTGCGGAAACTGAGAAGTTTCCGCAGCTACATGAACAAAAACTAAACCAAACAATAGTCATAAGCATAGTCAGAAAACCATGTAAAAATCTCTTTTTAAACTACAATGCAATGATTTAACAACTGGGTGGATGAAATAAGTGGAAAAAGAAGGCTAAGAGGGTATATAGGAAGGTGCAGGCTTGAGGCTCAACAATAGCAAATGCACTAAAGGTCATAAGTGTGCTGAGAAGAAAATATTTTACATAGAGTATGAAGATGAGGAAGAAAATGATCAAGAAACATCAAAAGAAGAGGATATATGCCAGGACCCGACCCCAGAGAAAGAAGAAATGAATCAGAACATATCTTGTAAACTATTGGCAAGAATGACCACTCCTCAAACTCTCAAGATAGAAGGAAATATCAAGATGAAAAAGGTGCAAGAAGTGAAAGATCACATCAAGAAAGAAGAAATGAATCCAAACATATCTTGTAATTCACTGGTCGAAATTACCAGTCCTCAAACTAGCAAGACAGAAGGACATATCAAGAAGAAAAATGTTCAAGAAGTGAAAGATCACATTGAGCATCAAGAAATGAATCCAACCATATCTTGTAAAGGATTGGAAGAAATTACCACTCCTCAAACTCTAAAGATAGAAGGACATATCAAGAATAAAAAGGTTCAAGCAGTGAAAGATCACATCGAGCATCAACAACAAGTTCTCCAACTTTTAAAGGATAGCGCCACTTCGGTGCAAAATCAAATGAAACAACAGGTAGATCAACATCATAGTGAAAAATGTTTTGATGTAGGCGATTGGGTATTTTTACTGCTACATCTAAAGCAAGATATTTATGAGAAGGAAATGTTGGCAATACTACATGCACTTAAAGAATGGCGACCTTACCGAATGGGAAGACTCTTCAAGGATGAGGATGTGGAAGCATTGTTTTGTGCTATTTCTATTATCCAACCAGATTGGATAAACGAAGCAAGGGATGAATGGAAGGACAAAGAAGTATGGCCACTTATTCAAAAGTTGCAAAAGATCCCAATTCAAACAATATTTCCAGATATTGAAAAGGAAGGAAAAATCATATTGGAACCTGGAGTAGTCACAGAAACAAGAACCCGACAGCTATGAAATCGATCAATTTCAGAGTATCTCATCAAGTGGAAGAACTTACCCGCTGAAGATTCCACATGGGAGGACAATAATTTTATAAAGAAGCATCAAGAACTACTCAAGGATTGAGGACAACACTTTTTGAAGGAGAGGGGCATGTTAGGCCCCTATACTACTAGTGTAACCCCTTATCGTTATTAGTACAACCCACTTATTATATTGATGTACCCATGTAGTGCCCATATTGTTACTAATGTACCCAATATAAGCCCACTATTGTTATTATTGTGCCCTTACATTATTATTGTTATGTCGGCTCTGATTATGTTATGACCCCTTAGACTCCTATATATAGAAAGGAGGTCTTTTCATTTGTATCATCCAAGAATTGTTCATTTATGTAATGTAAAGGAGGTTGCCCCCTCGAAGAGGCTGAATTCTAAGGTGCTGATCTATATTTTCTATCTTTTCTTGAGTTGGTTTCATAACATTCTTCCTTCTGTGATTACTCCAGGTTCCCATATGATTTTTCCTTCCTCTTCAAGTTCTGGCAATATTGTTTAAATTGGGATCTTCTACAACTTTTGAATGAGTGACCACACTTCTTCGTCCTTCTTCCATTCATCCCTTGCTTTGTTTATCCAATCTAGTTGGATAATAGAAATAGCACAAAACAATGCTTCCACAACCTCATATTTTCTTGAGTGCATCCGCAACAAAAAAAATCTTCCCTTTTCTGTAAATGATGTCAAAGTCATAACCCAACATATTTGTGACCCATTTTTTATGTTCCTCTAAAGATAATATTTGTTCTAAAACGTATTTAAGACTATCATGATCCGTTTTTAACTTGAAGTGTCTTCCCATTGGTTAAGGTCACCATTTCTTAAGTGCATGTAGTATTGCCAAAATTTCCTTCTCATAAATAACTTGCTTGAGATGTAGCCGTAAAAATACCCAATCACCTACATCAAAACGTTTTTCACTGCGATGTTGATCTACCTGTTCTTTCATTTGATTTTGCACCAAAGTGGTGTTATGCTTTAAAAGTTGGAGAACTTGTTGTTGATGTTCGATGTGATCTTTCACTACTTGAACCTTTTTCTTCTTGATACGTCCTTCTATCTTGAGAGTTTGAGGAGTAGCAATTTCTTCCAATGCTTTACAAGATATGGTCAGATTCATTTCTTGATGCTCAATGTGATCTTTCACTTCTTGAACATTTTTCTTCTTAATATGTCCTTATATCTTGATAGTTTTAGGAGTGGTAATTTCGGCCAATGCATTCCAAGATATGGTTGGATTCATTTCTTCTTTCTCGATGTGATCTTTCACTTCTTGAACTTTTTTCTTCTTGATATGTCGTTCTATCATGAGACTTTGAGGAGTGGCAATTCTTGCCAATGCTTTACAAGATATGGTCAGACTCATTTATTCTTTCTCTGGGGTTGGTTCCTAGTGTATATCCTCTTCTTTTGATGTTTCTTAATATTTTTCTTCCTCCTCTTCATAATCTATGTAAAATAAGTTCTTCTCAGCACACTTATGACCTGTAGTGCATTTGCTATCACAATTGTAACAAAGCCCTTTCTCTATTTTTTCTTCCAATTGTTGTGGTCACCATTGTAGGTTGTGGAAGGCTAGGAGAAAAAACAGTTCGATGTTTACAGTTGCGAGCGGTAGAATTCATTGTCTCCATAATTTTGTTTTCAATTTTCTTGCAAACCCGAATGCCTCCTCCAATGAATCAGGTTCCTAAAAACGAACCTCATGTTGAACGTTATCCTTCAAAGTCACTATGAAGACATCAATCCTTTGCTTCTCTGGAATATAATTTACCCTTCCATTCAAGTTTTGAAAGTCCTCAATGTGCTCTTCCATTGAACCCTTTTGTTTGAGATTTATTAATTGGCTAAAGAAAGAGTTTCTCTTTGTATCCTCATAATGTGCTATCATTTCCTCCATGAAAATTGACCACATGACAAGTGGTTTACGAGAACCAATCCTTTTATACCATAAAAATTGATTCGGTTCTAAATAATTAGAAGCAATACATACCTTTTGTAATAGTGGTACACCGTGTATATCAAAATATTTCTCCATCTGTAGTATCCAATTTACCGGATCCTTGCCATCAAACTTCCTCATATCACCTTTTCTTGATTTTAGGAGCTCGATCTTGAAACGACTATAACTCTGGTTTTTCGGCTCTTCCAGTGCTAAAATTATGAACCGTAGTGGCCCTATGCATCCTCTTTCCAATTCCACTAGTCTGATCTAATTTCAATTCTCCAAGAAAGAGTTAGGCACAATCTCCCAAGATGACCTGATTATATACCTTTTGAGAAGAGCGAACTTGTATGAAATGCCACGTGTCTCTTTTTTGACTTTAGTATCTGCAAAATATACACAGGAAACTACAGTCCCCCCTCTTTTTGTAACTCCTTACTAAATTTCAATCTGATGCTCAAAACAAAATTTATGACGATTTTCCCAAGGTCACCTGTCTGGAATGTAATTCAAGAGTCTACAAAAAGACCAACTTCCTTAGATCATATCTCCGCAAATACAATGCAAAATGCTCTGAAATTTGGATCTGAGGTTCAACACAATTTCATCTCAAATGGGGTTTTTATTTTCTTCTGAAACGTCGCAGAAAAGGAGTTATAGCTACAATTCCAAGATGACCTATTTGGAGTAGTGAAACCCTAGAATCCAAAGCTCTGATACCAAATGTTATGAAACCAGCTCACAAAAAGATATAAAATATAGATCATCACCTTAGAATTCAGCCTCTTCCAGGCCGCAACCTCCTTTACATTACATAAATGAACAATTCTTCGATGATACAAATGACAATACCTCCTTTCTATATATAGGAGTCTAAGGGGTCATAATATAATCAGAGCCGACATAACAATAATAATGTAAGGGAACAATAATAACAATAGTGGGCTTCTGTGGGGCACAATAGTAACAATATGGGGACTACATGGGTACAACAATATAATCAGGTGGTTTTACTAATAACAATAAGGGGTTACACTAGTAGTATAGGGGCCTAACATGCCCCTCTCCTTAAAAAAGTGTTGTCCTCAATGCTTGAGTAGTTCTTGATGCTTCTATATAAAATTCTTGTCCTCCCATGTGGGATCTTCGATGCATAAGTTTTTCCACTTAATGAGATACTCTAAAATTGATTGATTTCATAGCTTTTGGGTTCTTCTTTCTATGACTATTCCAGGTTCCAATATGATTTTTCCTTCCTCTTCAAGTTCTGGAAATATTGTTTGAATTTGGATCTTCTGCAACTTTTGAATGAGTGACCACACTTCTTTGTCCTTCTTCCATTCATCCCTTGCTTTGTTTATCCAATATGACCGGATAATAGAAATAACACATAACAATGCTTCCACATCCTCATATTTTCTTGAGAGTGCATCTGCAACAAAAATATTCTTCCCTTTCTTGTAGATGATGTTAAATTCATAACCCAACATATTTGTGACCCATTTTTTATGTTCTTCTAAAGATAGTATTTGTTCTAAAACGTATTTAAGACTATCATGATCCATTTTTACTGTGAAGTGTCTTCACATTGGGTAAGGTCACCATTTCTTAAGTGCATGTAGTATTGCCAACATTTCCTTCTCATAAATAACTTGCTTGAGATGTAGCCATAAAAATACCCAATCACCTCATCAAAACCTTTTTCACTACGACGTTGATCTACCTATTGTTTCATTCGATTTTGCACCAAAGTGGTGTTATCCTTTAAAAGTTGGAGAACTTGTTGTTTATGTTCGATGTGATCTTTCACTGCTTCAACATTTTTCTTCTTGATATGTCCTTCCATCTTGAGAGTTTGAGGGGTAGTAATTTCTTCCAATGCTTTACAAGATATGGTCAGATTCATTTCTTGATGCTCAATGTGATCTTTCACTTCTTGAACATTTGTCTTCTTAATATGTCCTTCTATCTTGATAGTTTGAGGAGTGGTAATTCCGGCCAATGCATTCAAAGATATGGTTGGATTCATTTCTTCTTTCTCGATGTGATATTTCACTTCTTGAACCTTTTTCTTCTTGATATGTCCTTCTATCTTGAGACTTTGAGGAGTGGTAATTCTTGCTAATGCTTTATAAGATATGGTCAGATTCATTTCCTCATTCTCTAGGGTTGGTTCCTAGTGTATATCCTCTTCTTTTGATGTTTCTTGATCCTTTTCTTCCTCCTGTTCATAATCTATGTAAAAGAATTTCTTCTCAGCACACCTATGAACTTTAGTGCATTTGCTTAACAAAGCCCTTTTTCTCTTTTTTCTTCCAATTATTATGGTGTCACCCTTGTAGGTTGTGGAATGCTAGGAGAAACAACACTTCCATGTTTATAGTTGTGAGCGGTAGAATACATTGTTTCCATAATTTTGCTTTCAATTTTTCTTGCCAGCCCGAATTCCTCCTCCAATGAATCAGGTTCCCAAAAACAAACCTCATGTTGAATGTTATCCTTTAAAGTCGCTATGAAGACATCAATCCTTTGCTTCTCTGGAATATAATTTACCCTTCTATTCAATTTTTGAAAGTACTCAACGTGCTCTTCCATTGACCCCTTTTGTTTGAGATTTATCAATTGTCTAAAGAAGGAATTTCTCCTTGTATCCTCATAATGTGCTATCATTTCCTTCATGAAAATTGACCACGTGACAAGTGGTTTACGAGAACAAAGCCCTTTATACCATAAAAATTGATTCGGTTCTAAATAATTAGATGAAATACATACCTTTTGTAACAGTGGTACACCATGTATATAAAAATATTTCTCCATTTGTAGTATCCAATTTACCGGATCCTTGCCATCAAACTTCCTCATATCGCCTTTTCTTGATTTTAGGAGCTCGATCTTGAAAAGACTATAACTCTCCATTTTTAGCTCTTCCAGTGGTGAAATTATGATTTGTAGTGGCCCTCTGCATCCTCTTTCCAATGCCACCAGTTTGATCGAATTTGATTCTCCAAGAAAGAGTTAGGCACAATCTCCCAAGATGACCTAATTATATAGCTTTTCAGAAGAGCTAAACTGTATGAAGTGCCACGTGTCTCTTTTTTTACTTTAGTATCTGAAAAATATACATAGAAAACTACAGTCTGTCCTCTTTCTATAACTTCTTATGAAGTTTCAATCTGATTCTCAAAACAAAATTTATGATGATTTTCCCAAGGTCACCTATTTGCAATGTAATTCAGGAGTCTGCAAAAAGACCAACTTCCTCATATCATATCTCCACAAATACAACGCGAAAAGCTCTAAAATTCGAATCTGAGGTTCAATGAAATTTCATCTCAAATGGGTTTTTTTGTTTTCTTCTGAAACATCGTAAAAAAAGAGTTATAGCGAAAATTCCATGATGACCTATTTGAAGTAGCGAAACACTAGAATCCAAAGCTCTGATACCAAATGTTATGAAACCAGCTCACAAAAAGATAGAAAAGATAGATCAACGCCTTAGAATTCAGCCTCTTCGAGGGAGCAACCTCCTTTACATTACATAAATGAACAATTCTTGGTTGACACAAATGACAAGACCTCCTTTCTATATATAGGAGTCTAAGGGGTCATAATATAATCAGAGCCAACATAACAATAAAAATGTAAGGGCACAATAATAACAATAGTGGGCTTCTATGGGGAAAAATAGTAACAATATGAGGACTACATGGGTACAAAAATATAATAAAGGGTTTGTACTAATAACAATAAGGGGTTACACTAGTAGTATAGGGGCCTAACACAAATTCACAATGACCGAAACTTTAAGGGGGTCAATATTCAACTCACCTCCTCCGAATATGTGGCCAAATACACTAAGGAAGTTTTCCTCAATTCACATTTACACATCCTCATAAAAAAGTTTTTTTTTTTGAAACATCCAACACTTTCCTCACATGCTTGACATTCTCTTCTCGTGATTTTGTGAATATAGAAATATCATCGAAATAGACAATTACAAACTCATCAAGGAAGGATCTTAAAACATCATTCATAATTCTCATGAATGTAGTTGCAGCATTGCAAAGACCAAAAGGCATAACTAACTACTCAAATAATCCCTGTTTGGTTTTAAAATCAGTGTTCCAAATATCCTCCCGATCTATTATAATTTAATGTTATCCACTTCTCAAGTATAATTTAGTGAAATATTTTGCATTCTTCAACTGATCTAGCAAATCATCTATTCTGGGCAGTGGGTATCAATTCTTTATGCTAATTTTATTCAAAGCTTGATAATATACACACATGCACCAGGTTCCATCTTTCTTAGGTACCAAAACAATTAGTGAACCACATGGAGAAGTAGAGGGATGAATTACACCTTTATATGAAAATTCCTGGACTTGTTTCTAAATTTCTAGCTTTCCAGAATTGACATTCAATACATATCGATGTTTTGGAGTGGAAAATCTTGTTGTACTTAAATTTCATGTTGAATTCCCCTTTTTGGTGGCAATCCCTCAGTTCCTCAAACATGTCTTCATATAAATTAATCACATCAACGAATTTGACTTTCAGCTTCATGTCACAACCTGCAAAGGGTTCATGCTCGGTGTCATTCTTCTACTTGATCATAAGGAGCACGAGATTATTCATGGAATTGACCAGTCACTTCATTTGCCTTGCACATGCCAAAGACAAATTAAGCTTCCTGCGACTGAATCCCAAAATATACTCCACTCCATCTTTGAACAAATGATATTTTTTCTCAAATCTGTGCAAAAATGATTTCCTATCATACAGATACGGGCTTCCCAACACAATTCTAGAAATATCCAGTGGCACTACATCTAATTCGACTTCATCAATGAAAATGGCAGTAATAGAAAACGTGAAAATGCATTTCCTTGTGACATGGAGATTTGCATCATTGGTTATCCAACCCAACAGATACGGTTTATGATGAGGCATGGTTTGTAGATTCAATCTATTGACCAAGTTTATAAAAATTAAATTTTACTGAGATCCACTATCAAACATCGTATCAATCTTGGTGTGTTTGGAAATAACTCGGATATGGAACAACTGAATTCTATTTTTCTCATTTCAAGCATTATTGGAGTTATTTGTTTCATTTTTGTTTGCCACGGCTTCCTCTTTACCTACTTTTGACACAACATTTTCCCTAGTGACTATGGCTGCAATCTTTGACTCATCATCTGAGTCAGAACCCAAGTCTTCTTGTATAACAATGTTTGTCTTTTGTTTCCCTTTATTGTTAGATTTCTTTAGCCTTAATTCAGGATGAAGCTTCCACTAATGCGCTTCATCATGACCCTCTTTGGAACAATTATAGCACATGGGTTTCTCCCCTTTGTTCTTAACATAAGCATTTTTATTCTGCTTTCCTTTGAAACTATTTCCTTTTCCACCACACTTTAATGGCTTCTTCTTACCTTCTTCATCATCAAGATTCATGTGATTAAACATAAGAATGGTATGTCAAAGATAGCTATGCAAACCTCTTATATATTTCAGCAAAGTATCTTGTGACTACAAGTCTACTCCTAGCATAAGAGCTCTTCTCCTAAACTCTTGAGTATACTCTTGAACATTTTGACCTTTTAATTGCCTGGAATTTTTCCAAATCATGATAGAATTTTGTATATAGGCTAAAGTGTAGAATTTTCTTTTTGTAGCAGCAATGAAATCAAACCAAGTAATAGAGATCTTACCATGTCTTTTAATCTCCTCTTCAGTCCTTGCTTCCCACCAAATGAGTGATGCACCCTCCATTGTCAATGAATCCAACTAAATTTTGATATCATCCTCTTGAAGGTTCTGAATTCTACAATACACCTCGAACTGATGAATACAGGTATCCAACTTTTCTACATTAACTTCTCCATTGTACATAGGCAACTGGAATTTAAAATCATGATTTCGAAAAGGTGATTTACTAGTTCATTTTATAGAATGATGATGAGTATGAGTAAGGCTTGTATTAGTGGAAGAGTGTGAAGATGCTTGTGAAGTAGAAGATGAAGAAGATGGTGGAGAGGGTGGAGGCTTGTCTCCATTCCCATTACCTCCTTTTCCATAACCACTTCCTCAAGAGCCTTCTCCTTTGGGAGGTTTGGAACTTTCTCCTTACAATATGTTATTTCGCTCTTCATAGAGGACCTTCACCACCTCTGTCATATAAAAGAAATCCTTTCTAAAGGTCTTCTCATCTTCTGTCATGATAAGTTCTGCTTGATGAGACATGGTCTATGAAGACTCAATTACAACTTCTACAACTTGAGGGTGTACTAGTCTAGAAGAGTTTGACAACCTTTCTCTTCTTCCACTTGAGCCAAATTGAGGGATTCCAACCATCTTTCCTTCTCACCTTTTGTGTTGTAACCTTGTTAGCATGACACAAAGTTGAAAACAATTAAATCCTTCTTTCACAAAGGAAATCTAGTAAGCAGAAACCAGTTCTCTATTTTATCAACTTGATTTGAAATGGAGCAGATTAGTAATGTTGTGATAATTCCCGCTTCAAAATAAAAACCAAGATTCTTATCATTTCTTATCAAGTACTTAAGGATTCACCATGTTTTCTTAATTAACTTATTCCCATGAGAGTTTCTTATGTAAAGGTTATAAACAATTTAACACAAAACATATGTTGAACAACAACAAAATAACAGGAAAAAACATCAAAATACAACATACGACACAGAGATTTGATGAGGAGTTCACCCCTCCCAGGCTACATCTCCTTGTTCCTATTTCCAATGCTTGGGCCTCTCTATTATGCTCAAAATTACAACAAATTTGTGCTTACAATGATCAAATTCCTCTGAAACCTATCTAAATGAGTTCATAATGATAAAAAATGGCTATCTAGCCTCTTTTTTCATCAAATTTGGATAATAGCTGAAGAGGTTATGACTTCTCCTAGTTCTCCCACTATTTGTTCCACAAATTTGCTCCAAAATCGGATAATTGAGCAAATATTTCACCATGCCACGGGCCATAACTTGTCAGTCGTATCATAAATCACAATCGGCAAGTGCTGCGAGCTTTTATGGTCTGTGGATAGAAGTGAGTGATTTGCAATTGCCATATCACGGACTCAATAAGATATTAAATCACAACTTATAGTGGCATCGCATCCAGGAACTATCGTGTTTCATAATCTGTGAAGTTTGGTAGGCTAAGGGTCTTTTTAACAACAGAATGTTGTGTAGTATGATATCGATGGACTTGACAGAAACTTAAACTATGACATATAGAATATCGCGTCCAAGTTCTTATCACTATCGAAACTCATCGCTCATTGTAATCGTCATTAATCCTTCTATCATATCTATATCTATATATATATATATATATATATATATATATATATATATATATATATATATATATATATATATATATATGTATGTATGTATCGGTGTATACTGTGTACGATATTTGAGTGTGATATATCACATTGCAACCCTGACTATGCTGGGGGCCGATTATATAACTCATCCTTTAATACGATTGCGACATGCGATATCGCAAATCGCAATTGGCACTGCTTGATGGCCGATTCTTATCCCAATCCACCTATGACCTATGATATCTGATATGCGAGGGCCAATGGTGGTTTGCTTCTTGGCGCCTCCTCATTTTCTAGGATCTTTGCCACGTCATCCAATCATGTGATGTAGTTTAGTCAAACTTGAACTTTTACATTATCTAACCTTTTCATACAAGCTCCGATTTGAGTCTCATTCACACCGTTGGATTTAGAATGACGAGCTCTTCGATCTGAAGCTGAGTTTGAAAAAATTATGACACTTTGATTTTTGAGCATAAACTTGAGCACCTTATCAAGAAGCTCAAATTTGAGTATGAGGGGAAGAAAGAGGATGATCTTGGTAAATAGGAGTCCCTCTTAAATGGATGGGAGATTAAGGTCAAAAAATTTCTTCAATAATTTCCTCAATACTCAAAATACCAGTTGGAATTTTTTGTCTGCCAAGACCGAAATATGGAGGTTGCATTTGAGAGAAAGGCAAAGGAAGAGAGTAAGAATTCCATGAAGTAGTCAATTCATTTACCTTATGTTACTCAAGTTGTAAAGTATCTGAATATGGAGATTCAAGTTTAATGACATCAAGTTTTGAAGTTTCAAGAGCTTCAGTATCAACTACATGAGACTCAAGGGTTTGTGAGGATGTAATTTCGGGTTCAATACATATGGGAAGTGAGGACTCTGGTTGATTAACTTTAGATGTAGTTCCAGAAGGTGTAGCTTCTAAAGTATCAATCTCAATTGTTTATGTTTTCTTATTGTGATGATGACTAGGTGTTTCCTCTGGAGGTAGAGGAGGAAATATTTGCATTCTATACGAACCACATGGTTGTTGAGGGTGTTATTCCATGATGTATTAATCGATTTTCGAAATTAACAATAAAAATATAACAAAAAGGGTAACTAGGAAGAATGGTTTACCATGTAACTATGAACTACAATATTCCATTTTCAGTACATGTAGGAAATCTCCCCTAATGTTGTGTTTCATGTATCGTAGTAGGGAAGGTAACCAAGATGGTTACCTATGGAATGATAGAAACCTAAGAAAAAAAATATATCCAGAGGTATGTGGAAGTGAATTTTGTGGTAGCGTTGATTAATGCATCTTGTACGATTAGAAGTTCTCAATATACTTTTTATATGTGGAGTACCATCTTATATAATTGAGGATACGTGGAGAACAATCTGATATACTTACATAGGTGGAATACTAACTACCCCTAGAATGTAATGTAGATAAATAACAACATCTCCTATCTTTTATGATGCTAGAATGCATCAATAACCTCAACCTATATATGTATCATCAATGTTAGAAATGATCTTTATATTTATTGAATACATTTTAAAGTTTATCTTCAATTAGGTTCCACTTTCAAGGCTCATGGTATGAACTAACCTAAATTTCCTATGATGTAGCTAGCATGATGAAAATAACTATTTCATTTCAATGAATATCTATATGAGAAGGAAGGAACAAACAATGATGTAGAAATCAAAGATGAAACAAACAAGATATCCCTAATCAGATATTTCAATTTACTATTCCAATGCAATTAGGAAGAACCTATATATAAAAGCTAAAATGTTTTTCTTCTCTTTTCTTTCCCTTTTTAATTTCAAATGAAATGAAAATGAAAATGAAGTTAGGTCATTGACAAAAAGAACTCACATAGAATGCAATTTTAATATAAAAATTCCTTTATCTAATGAATAGTCACGCGCAAGTGTTCACATATCCTAATGACAAGAAGAAAGAAAAAATTAAACAAACTCTCTTCAAAGGAAAACAAATGCAAATTTAAACACATTGATGGATTTTTAGAGACAATGACAGGTATAGAGGCTCAGGAAAAATCACTGAATCAAATAAAAACTAAAAAATATGTATATATGTGTATTTTTTCATCCTATAGGAACCATCACAGCCTAGGCACAAGAACCAATGTGATGAATTGAACTTACAAAAAGAGAGAGGTGTACTAGGTCGCTCTGTCTGAGACCAGAAAGTGAATTGGGGCTACTTTCCTATAAAGAGTTAAAAAAAATCCCTATCAATCTCATAATATTGTTCTCCTACAACTAATTACTTTGCAAACAAGTCAATTAAGTCAAATTAAAATGTCTAAAACTATCAGGCTAGAAAATACACCATGGGAACATCACATTCCCTAGTGGAGTTGCCAAGTTGTTTTATGGAAAAAAAAATTGCAAATAGAAGTGAATTCCCCTAGATCTAGTGATCAGATCTAGAAACAACATAAAAAAAACTCACGTTTTTTCCTTACAAAATTTTGAAAATGGTGTAGAATTCCTACCTAGAGTCCAACACAAGTTCTCCTCTTCTCTTGGCTTCTTGGCTTCAGCTCTAACTCCACTTACTATAGATGGGACCTGTAAAACAATTACAACAAGTAAGAGAACTACAAGATATACATAGAATTGAATAATATCTCCAATCAATGAGTAAATAAGGCATTGAAATACATATGCATCAAATAAATATAAGTATAGGAAAATAAATATTTTTGTATTAATGAAATCTAGGAGAAGATTACAACCCTTTTCCTGTCCTTGACTATGTAGATGTCTCCCACCAAACTTTTCCTTCCTCATCCACAACAAAAGCCTTCAATCATAATTAAAGGATGTTAATGGATGCTTAGGTAAAAGAAGGAGGATCAGGGCATAGCTAACAGTGTCCAATAGGAAAGAGGTAGTGAATTATACAATAAATAAGGTAGTTTAGGATTTACCAATCTAGGACTTTGATCCACACATGAAGGAGGATAAGCTTTAAGGAAGAGAGATAAGACTGCTAGAGTAGGAATTCAAGACCTCAATCAATAGTAAAAGGTTAAAACCACCTTAGAAGGTTCTAGAAAGAGAAGTTTTGTAATTTTTTTTTCTTACTGAAATTCTAGAACCATCACATCTGCAGCAAAGGAAACATAGTATGGCCAGTGTAGTTGCTTAGTTATGGAACATGCAACAATGCATGTTATGTAGTAGACAGGGTATGATGGGTCCAAAAATGAGTTTTAAAATTGTAAATGCAGAAGAGTTAGAGTTTTTGGAGAGATAATGCTTAAGGATTTGCAAAGGGATGATCACAAGGTGCTAAGGATGTTGATTCATCTAGTTTCTAGGCCATTTGGGTAGATGTGACAAAATGTCCTATAATAAGTATCAGCTATAAAAAATGGTATAATAATAATAAATATTGGTGTGTTCATAAAAAAAAAAGCATTTGTACGTCACACTATATAAAGGCACTGGTCAAGCTAGACTTTTTTCATAGCCCGATGAATTTCCTGAAGATTACAGTACCGGGGCATTTGGAAACAAATGAGCACCGAGGAATTATGCTCTTCAAGCACCGACATTGTCTCCATTTAATTCCCCTACGCATTATGATTCTTAAAGCACTAATTCTTTCATAGAATCAATGCCTTCATGATCCAAAATATTTTTTCCACCCCTGGTGCATTAATCAAATTAACAACACTGATTGTTTTATATTAGTAGCACACTAGTGTGTTTGTACAATACATAAGTATCAATGTTATAAATTTAAATAAAATCACCAGGTATGCAATTTGTTTCTCATGCACTGGCGCAATTCTTGAAAAATAATTGCTAGGGTGTTTGTTTAAAACATAGGCGCTGATGGGGTGCATTTTTTAGGCACCAATGTTTTTTTCATTCAACGCCCCACTGATTTCATTTAAACTGACAACACCGATGATTTAATAGTGTTAGTGCACTTGTGCTTTTCTTCGTTTAACCGCACCACAAACAAAATTACACCAAAACCTTCGTCTGCCGAGAATTTTTTAGTTGTGATGAAGTTTCATTATTACCTCCTCTAAAGCATCTGCTACCACAAATGGATGTTCTAATGAAGGTTATTCTAACATTTTTTGTCAATTTTGAAACATTAAAAACCTCTGTTATAACCTCTCCCAGAAGATGTTTTCCTTGTAGTGCAATTTGAAAGCGATTCAATGGCATGGGCACCAAAATGTAAAAGGGTTATGGTAATGGAGTTTCCATGTGAGGAAGTATATAACACATTATATATGGAAAAATCAAAATATCGATAGGCTGATACACCTGTCAAAGTGTGTGGGTCCCTAAGGTGATACCAATTAAACGATAGGAAAATTCATTGAATGAAGTGATGTTGCTTATATGAAAAATTCCACAAGGAATGGGTCCAGGGGACACCCTATAAACATGAGGAAAAATTGGTTCTTCATGATAAAACTCCACATATGCGTCAACATGTGCAAAGAAAAGGTGGTTTCAGAGTATGAGCAACAAATATGATGAAATTAAATTTAAATAGGAGGGGACTTGACACCTCATGGAAAAGGTGGCTTCCATATGAAGTATTAAATATTCAAAAATGGATACCCATTTCAAAGGTTGTAAATATCTTTCCAAAGGCGTTGATAGTTCATCAAGTGGAGCTAGGATGAGCCCATAATGGCTAAGTGAAAAATGGCATAAGTTTATGTATAAGGCCTTCTCATTCCAATTCCAAGATATTTATGCATTATCTTATTGAGAGCTTGGATAGGAGGAGGAGGAGGTTCGAAACCTTGGAGAGCTTAGTATAGAAAAACCAATCAGTGGAATTTGGATATGCAACTTTCAGGTGGGTTCCCTATCCTTACTTATCACTTTTTGTGGATTAGTTTTTTGGATTAGGGCCTTTTGGTCCTTGCGAGACCCATGCTAAAATTTTGAGGGCCAATTCAATTTTTGGAGTTTTACCTATAATAGGACCATGTTAAATGAATCATATAGTGTGTTGGTCAATGCAGTATTCAAGGGGGATGTTATATTGTTGAGATGGGACTATGGATCTAGGATTTGAGTGGGGTTATTATTCTTAGCAAAGGCTTATGTCTAGATGACTCTATAGTGGTTATATAAATATTTTATGCTAACAAAATGATGGTTTTTTGTAGGCACAAAATAGTAGGAAGAATTATTATAAGAATGGTATTTCGAGGAACTCCACAATCAGTTTCAAGGGAATGAAGTTGTGAGAGTTGCTTTTGCTTGATATGGGTTACTCAAGTTCATTGAGTACCCATTGATGAAGGTTTGGAAGAAAATATTGAGTAGGATAGTAACTTAATAGGATCCAAATAGTGAGGTACTTATGATTTAGGGCTATCATATTCAAACTACCATCCAAGATATATATTGTTTGATAGGTTTACTACCCATGGGGGTGGTGGGGGATGTAAAAATAGTATTACCTCATGCCAGACAAATGGATGAGTTCATTGACAAACACTATGTGCCTGGTGCCTAAGTGACAAATGGATGAGTTCATTAACAAACATTGTGTACCTAGTTATTTTTTTTATTGGAATAGACTAGAATGATCACGTACATGGTACTAAAAGTAAAAGCTATGTGATATATAGATACTGCATCGGTGAGGCCAATGGTTCATGTAGCACGGAAAATGACACATGTGGCCATGGACCGCAGAGCATATTGACCTTAGGGGAGACCAAAGACTCAGGAGTTTTGGATGATATTCAAAGGAGGTTTAATATAGTACTGACCAATGTCATAGAGTGTGGGTGCCTACCATTTGTGTGGCAGACTATTATGGAGCAAGTAGAAATGGTTGGTTAGGATATGAGGGACCTTTGCCATGAGCCCATCCATCGAAGGATTATTAGGGTTTGGGGGAAGTTTGCCCCAACTTTTGTACTTATTATCGTAGCATGTTATGGAGATGCTGGATGTTTTGGGAGTAGTGAAATCCAAAAAATTATATGAATGATTATGATACAAATACGACTACGCATATTTTTTGTCTCCATATTTGTTAGTAATTATTGATCTGCTAATGGATGCATCTGATAAATACCAATTTATAATTCTATTAGAAATTGTATATACATAGTTATTTTGTGCTCTAGGAAGATGATTGAATGAAATGGATTCAAATAATGATTCAAATATATTAACTCACAAATATTTTCTAAAGAGGACAATGTTACGTAGATGATAAAAGTGTTTCAAATGCATGACAAGTTGGGAATCAAGACAAACATGAAGGTGAAGGATTTGATGATTAAGGGAATTTACTAACAAACATATCAGAACATAAAATTTGGCCTAATTATTGATGGAAAATCCCATGCAAATGTTGTTGGAGTGGACTATGGAATGCAATGGGGAAAATATGGTTGAGCGTGTTGAGGCTAGATTCCATGAGTAATGACTAAAACTACCAACATAGTTAAGATATGGTGTGGATGATGAATCCATATGAAGCATGTTATATTGCGACCACTCAGATGATAAAGATCTCTTTTCTACCTACATGATTTGAAATGAAACAAAAATATTCATTCTAGGGAAACTCCTAAGTGTCAAATTTCATCAAATTTTTTGAGGTAGAGTGTATTATGAAGATTGGGGATAATATATCCTCCAGGACCCTCAACGATGTATTCCCCCATACCCAAATACTTTTTGGCAACATAAGGGCCTCAACATAAAGGTTCAAACTTTCTATGTCATTGTGTAGCATGGTCTTGATCATAGCCAAGGACTATATCAAATTCATGATACCACAAGAGTGGACCTCTTGGTCACACTAAAATTTTGTGTGCTTCTTGGATGATTAAATGGTTTGAAAATAAACTCAAAAATCTTTCTTGGTATGCTCCAAAATTATTATCCTCTGCTCTAAGGGTAAAGTGTCTAGGAGGAGTTTAATGGCAAAGTGAAGGGAGGGAATTGGGAACTCAACTCATGACACTCCCTCCTCTCCATGGACATAATGGAAGGGATTTAACCCTATGGTGATGTTAAAAAAATTTCTATAGGCTCATAATGCAAGGAAGAGCATTAAATTATAGTTCATCTTGGGCTTATTTTCCATCTCTAAAGTCATTGTCTTGAGGACCTTATTGACAACTTGAACTTGTCTATTTCCTTGTAGGTAATAATATGATGAATATTATTTCTCAAAACCTAAAGGTGATGTTAGATACCACCAAAATTCATCTTCAAATTGTTGTTCGTGGTTGGAGAACAATT
This sequence comes from Pinus tabuliformis, assembly GCA_031772625.1. Lineage (NCBI taxonomy): Eukaryota > Viridiplantae > Streptophyta > Pinopsida > Pinales > Pinaceae > Pinus > Pinus tabuliformis. Next base: position 896,677,015 of record CM062816.1, on the reverse strand, counting down.
GTTTGGAATCCTAAATCAATAAATGAGATGGTTAAAGAATAAATGATCCAAAATTACTATAGCGTTATTCAATGTGGGTGTAGTCTCATCCCATTTGGTGAAGTATTTAAAATACATGATAATGTACTTATGGCCATTAGATGAGGTGGGCTTAGACTTCATAAATTTTATTTTCCACTTACAGAATGGGCCAATGATGATCATGGGTTACAATAGAATAGGTAGACCCCTTGTCGTAGGGGAAATATTTGGAAATTAGGGCAATAATTAACTACCTAAATGATATTGCTAAAGAGAAAATGAAAAAATTTCCCAATGTGCATGATTTTCTAAGCAGCGTCGAATTTTGAGTAGTGACCACCACAATAATCACTATGGAAAGAGTTATGGACTTTCTTATCTTTAGCGTGAATGAGGCAATGATCAAGAATGGGTTAAATGAGGTGCAAATTAATGGGTCTACAAATACAAGAGGATCTCTTAATACCATGGGTTATCAAATGATATTGTTAATGGGTGTTAATATAGAAGGTTATCCTTCAATGGTAGGTCCTGCATATAGGTGGGAAATTTAGCAATGAACTTAGCTATGGCCACAACTTTCAAATTTTTGGTGTAAAAAATTCTAAGTTAAACCATTGGAGGATAATGATCTAACATGCATAGTTCTTTTTGATGACCCATCAACCCAACAAGAAGGCCATTGGGTTGGAATTAGTAACAATCTTGGTGGTATGTTTCAAGATATAATGAACTAGTTTCTAGAAATAGAACAAAACATCCAAGGAAAAAAATTCCTCATGAGAATAGGACACTGAGGATCCATTAAGGTTCTTTCTCACATAATATATGAGATCTTCGGTCCTATCACTATCTTATTGGACTAGGACCCTGGCTAATTAATAGGTGAATGTTGACATATACAATATTAAGTCCTTATTGAAGCTATAAGGTGGGATGATAAAATGAGCAGAGGTGACGACATGTTTGTGTGTGTCGAAGGGCACCAAATTCCAAAACTGTTGAAAATTAGACTCAAGCTTGTGACCAATGCAAACTAAATCAAGGCCAATACCAACTTGGTTGTGTTCTATGTTTACATAGTGAACCTTTACCCCACACACACACATAAACTTATTATCAAATCTAAACACAATGTTGACCAAACTCAAACATGTGACCACCACAAACCAAGACAAGCTTAGTATGAACTAGGCTATGTTATGTAGCTAGGCCTTATGATGGTGGAGAGAAAAACATAGGTCCTCCACTGAAACCACAAACCTACCTCCAACTCGAATATGAGAACATAGAAATATAACTCAAAATTCAACTGCAGAGCCATGCTTCTCACTTGAACATGAAACCATAGAGATATAGCTTAATATCCGACCACAGAGCCATGCCTCCAACCTAACCATGAGACTGCATGGATACAATCCAAAATTCAACCAAAAAACCACACTTCCATCTCAATCATGACAATGCTTGTATACAATACAAAATTAAACGATAGACTCATGCTTGCAGCTGTAATCAACCTATTTTCTACATATGACTCAATCAACATGAGCTTTTATATTGTTGACCTTTATACATAGATTTAACCCTTTATATTGACCAAATTTATCTAGTTTCATGCTCTTCTAATTCTATACAATGCACAGATTCCTAGAGCCACAAGTTTTCCATTCAGTCCTTACAAAAAATATCCCTATCTTTCCCTTTAATGCCCATAGATCTTGAGGTTTCTAGAATTCATCATCCCCTAGGAGATCTGATCAAGATATTAGCTTTATGGATTGGATAGGGGTGAATTATTGTGCGAGTTTCTTAACTTCTCTTCCCCATAAGTGTCCATATGAATTTTCCTAGGGGGGCCTATAGGCCTATATATACTAGTAATTCTACATTGCTAGGCTAGTTTGTCACAAGTGGTGAAGATAGTGAGATCTACTGTGAGGTCATTATCAAAGCGTTCAATTATTTTGTGAGGAAAGAGGAGGGTAGGATGCCAAGTTGAGGAATATATTACTCATTTTGGAATGTATAATTATACTTTTGGTCATTAATGTATGAATTTTATTCCCCTCCTACGTACATGTTATTATTGTTATAGTATTCATGTTGTTATTTGTATGAACTAACTTTCCCTCTATGGAAGGGAAATTTGTCTTGTTTAGTGATGTGCGTCTATAAGGTTTTGGATCATGGTTTCTTAGAGTGGGATCCTCATTCAGGAGGGAATGTATATTGGTCTACACTAGGATCAACACATGGCATTTGTTTGCAAGGGCCTAGGTTCCTCCTTTCTACCTATGTTCTTGAGAAGTACTGAAAGAAATAATATATGATGCATGTTGTTAAAATTATCCAACTACGGTCAAATTCCACTTTGGACAGATCATATGATGAATAATAGCTTGAATAGATTCCTCTTTCTGAGAGGACTAAAATTTACCTAAATATCACCTCATTTGGACAAGCAGAAGTTGGTTTTTGAATTTATGTTGCCACTCATGTATATTGGACCAGGTCGACCCTATGCATATGTACAATTGGACCGGTCAGCCTCGACATCAAGTTGACCCTCATGAAAGCCTATATATAGAAGAGACCTCAAGCTCATTTGGACACATTTATCAAGCCATCGTATCATCTCTTCTATTGTCTTGGTTTGCATAAGTTTAATGGAGAAAGTTCACACAAGGGTCTCAAACTACAGGGTTGAATCTTGCATGGATCTAGGGCTTCTATTTCTCAGTTACACGCATGTAAATAAGTATTTTTTACCTTAGACACATGCATAGAGTTTTCAAGGGTGTGACTACGAAGTCTCATATGCTCATAAAGTAGCCTGAAGGGATTGTCTAGGGTTTGAGAAGCAGATGAGAAAGTTTGGTCCTCAGATGCATGCACAGAGTGGTCAAGGGTGCTTCTGTGTAGTCTCAGACACTCGCAAAGTAGCTTGAATGGAGTGTTTAGGGTTTCTGAAGTAGATTAGATACTTTGGTCACCAAACGCACGTACAAAGTGGTCAAGGGTGCATCTACGAAGCCTTAGTCGCTCGCATAGTAGCCTGAAGGGTGTAATTGTGTGTTTGAGGTAGTTATGAGTGTACATGTCCCCAAACGCATGCATATAGTTCATCAGGGAGCACCCAGGACGTCCATAGTCACTCACATGGCGCCTCCTCCATGAAACTAGGACTAAAATAGGAAACTTCAATATTCTTAAGACTCCACTCAATGACAACAATGTTAAATAGTTGACAGCACATTATAGTCCTCAAAATCAGGGTTTTGAGTATAAAAATGATTAGGTTCATTTCATGGATTTCATAGTTGTTTTACTGGTTAGTTTCATAGATGAATATATGGATAATTGTACTCTGTTTTGTTGAGTCATTTGATGACGATCTAATAAGAAGAGGAATTTGCAAGGGTTTTTCCCATAGTGGGATTTTCCCTCATATCCAACCAATCATAGTGTCTCTATGTGTTCATGCTTTTCTTCTATTGTTCCTTTATGTTTTGTTGCATTGATGATAATTATGTTGTTATTTCTACATAGTTGCATATGCTGATGAATAATGATGTAAATTTGAATAATGTAATGATGATATGTGGTGAACTTAATGTGTTAATGAATAAATTAAATTATATAAGGAACGAAGAATATATCCCTATGAAAAATTAACATGTTTTCAAAGGTGGGCAAAAGAAAATACGTGGAGATCACCCCGATCATGACACCATTGATGGAAGAAAGAAGAGGATGGTGGAGACCTGAAAGAACTTTAGCATTTGAAGAAAACCTTAGACAATTTTTTTATTAAGTGTTTGATGGATATTATAAGGATAGGGTTTGAGATAGACACTGGATTAAGGAAAAATATGAGATATTAAACCTAGTATGGTCATTATGAAGATGCTTAAACACTTGTGAAAGATTTGATGAAACCCTAGATGGGATAGTCCCTAGTAGGCCTAGTTGGTTAATTTAAGGCAACATTGGTATGTGGACAATGGAGATTTATGGGTCTTGAAGGTTGGTTCAAGAGGGAGAGGATCACCTCCAATTGAACATAAGTATTTCTTGACCTATGATGCTTCTTTGTGTTCTTACTTTTAAGACTTAGAAATCTGGTTATCATGATTATTAACTATAATTCCTCCATATGTATTTGAGTATATGGATGTTTCTAACCTCCATTATGTGATGTGATCAGTGGATCCTTCTCAAGGATAATTTGAAATGCATGAAGGATGAATAGAAATGGAGAAGGTAAAGAGGCACTATATGAAGAGGTGACGCAAGCTCCTATGTCTAATGAGAAGGTGCACTGGTATTTGAACACTACGAGGTATTATTTCAATGTTATGTTTCAGTTATTAAGCCCCTAATTTATGATGAGAATGTCTCTTCCTCAAATGGTCCATGCATATGAAAATGACTTGAATCTGTTTCCTATGATGAAATGGTGCACCTTGTGTTGAACATTTTGATATTCTTGAATTCTATGAGGCTACCTAATGTTGATACATTCATATACATCATGTTTGGATAACATCTACCTATTGGATATCTTGATCCTATAAATAAGGCTAGCACCTTGACTTTAGTAGATGATACTCCTGATACTTTTCCTACATAATTCATGATGGGTTTCATATAAAAGCATAGCTTATTGACTCTCTATAATGCTTGTGATGAACATGATAAAAGTATGGGAAAAATAGTTAAAACCCATGTTGTGTTGATAAAGTTTTATTGAATGAGCTTACTTGATCCTATTGATAATGAAAAGCATGGTAACCTTGATGATAGAGGTATAACTATGAGGTTGATATTCTAGATCATGTCTTGACTTGATGGTTTGACCTGATAGAAAGTGTTATCGTGTTCATAATCTTTGCGATATGATGTTAAATCTCTTTGTTGCCTTGAGTCTAATCACTTGATGAAAGATTGATGTCATGAATATATGTTTGGTTTAATGATATAACAAATATTCTAATACATGAGATTAGTATAAAAGAGGAACAAAGTGGGTTCCCATTCAGAGGGAAAATCTCTCCTCAATATTCTTACTCATAGTACTATTTGCATTGTATACTTCGTAATGTTGAGGTACGATTGATATGAATTTGACATTTTTGAACTGCAACAAAGTTCTAATCTGTGATAAGAAGAGTTCTCTTTGACTTAAAGCTTCATTCACATAGAATAAAGGCTATAGTTGTGACTATACCCTCCCAATCACATGAATGCAAGCTCAAGAGTGCATTCAATTCCATGAGTTAAGTTTTGGGCTTATCCAACCTCAATCACTTGCATAACATCTTGAAGAGTGCGACTGTGAATCCCAATCACACATAGAAAGGCCATTGGATGTGATTTTTCCTGTAGAAAACAGAAAATGAATAATTATACATGAAATAATATGTTCACCTATAGGGCGTCACTATTATAGATGTGTTGCAGATAACAGAAATATCTACAAGTAGGAAAAGTTTGAATGTTTTCTATAATATGAATATGTAGACTGAAATTTTGTTTGTAGGTGACCAGGATACAGATATGTCCTTATGTTTATAGTTTGTGTTACAAGAGTTTGACATGATTTGGATCATTGATATAGATGAGGAATGTCTGGAGTTCTGACATGATGCTTGACAATGACTTAGAACTTGGACTTGACGATTATGATATGTTTTGAACTACAAAGCTGTCTACGATAAAAAATTTGGTTTTGACCTCATGATTAATGATTCGATTTGAAGACCGATGATTCTCCTTGATGACAATTATATATGAACATGATGACTTCCAATGAATTATATGAGTATTCATAAATGGTTTGGTATTTGCCTCCTTGTTCCTTGCATAATTGATAGTTATGATTCAATATGAAGAAGGAATGTGCATATGCCTTTGTATCTAGTAACAAAAATGATTTGTATTATGATTGTGAGAATGACTTGATGAAGTTTGAATTGGTATTGCATGAAAGATGATAACTTGTTGGTATGATAATAATTGAATTCAAAATTTTATATGATCTCCACCTATCACCTGGTTGAAAGAATTGATAGTATGATATTGATGACTTTAATAATAGTTTTGATCTGGCTTATAAACTTTCATGAGTTGATGGTGTAATATTGATTTGTGAAAATCTAAACAAGCTGGTTTGGCAAATTTTTATGTTTACAAAGAGCATTGAATGAAGCAAGCTCCCGAATCTAGATATGTCTATATTGATTATTATCTGGGGAAGTCAAGATGATGTGTTCCAAGGCATGACTTTGATTTTGGTTGTGGTTTTATATATTGATTGTATATTCTTCATAGGTGATGAGCCTTTGATGATATAAGTAAGAGGGAGATGGATTATGAACCTTGAAATGATGTATCATGGCATGATGAGTCAATTTCTGGAATCTAGGAAAGAAAATCTATATTGAAAAATTATTTTTAATAATGGAAATGCAAATCCTTGTATACTCCGATTGAATTTACAAGATGTTGTCAAGAGATAATGTTAAACTTGACTTGGAAACCGAAAGTTGATTGAAGAATTGATGTTATGTTTTTTAACATCCATCCATATATATGACGTGCATAGAGCCTGAATAAATTCATGATTGAGCTGCCTCATTCACAGAGAGTTGCCACCGAGCATCCTTTGAAATATTTGCATGAGATGTTCTATTTTTGAGTCTAAGATATTTCTCTTGTGATATGAGACAACATGGATGTACTGTCTGTTGATTGATATTATTGTTCATGAGCACATATGATTGTTACCTTAATATGAGGTCTGCCATGATATTATTGATGAAAGGTCCATAGATTTACACTCAACCGAGATTGAGTATGATGTTGCTAGAATGGCTAGCTATGAGGCAAGATGTAGAAGATCCTTAGAGATATGTCTAATAAGGATCTAAATATGACATGCATACATTGCAACGAAAGAGAATCACATATATATAGTTGGGATTGCGATATGTCCATATATTGAGTCAACCCAGCTGTTCGAGACAAGCTTACGCTTGTGATCGACACCTCCTTGAGAGGAAGGATGATTATGGTATCCCTTTGTGATTTATATGATTATTTATGATCTAACATGATATTTGATTTGATGTTCAGTATGAATAGGAAAGAAATGATATTGAGACAAGCATATACCAAATTTGAGTATGATGAGAGCAACGCTAATCAAGGACAGCAAGCGAACTCTTCCTCCCTATCTGAGCTCCCATGGTGAGGAATTGAGATAAAGGGCTCCTAGGATTAAGGGAACTCTAGATAATAGGATATGACTCCTATTGGTTACCCATAGGATTGGAGATGTTGCTCCCCTATCTTAATAGGGTTGGAGAATTTTTCTGCCCTATCTAGTTGTTGCAGAGTATACCCTGGTTCACATCATGCCCACAAGCATGGCTTATCACAAATATCATTCCCTGTTTGGCCAATGGATTGAGACTGTACTTGGGGTGTACAACCCAAGTCGATTATGATGTAGGTGTTCTATCACATGACTATTGAAGTTCATCGATGGGAATATCAACAGGAAATAGGATGGGTTTAGATAAACCAATGTAGTTTTGGGTTGAGATTGAGCTCCCCGATGTGATCCCAGGGTCGATATGTGCTCCCATGTGTGTTTTTATATCCTATTTATTGACATGGGGCGAGAGTGTCTAGTAGGACATTCCCCAATATCATTGGTTTGTAGGTGGAGACGTGCTCCCCGACGATATGCTCTCTAATGATGATTAAAGATGAGATTTTGGGTAGTAGCCCATTGACAAGGATTCTGGGCCATAGTCTAATGACAAATTCTTCTTATTTTAAATTTGAGAATGTTCAATGTATGAGCAGGAACAATCAAGAGATATGGAGGAATAAGCAAGGGAAATATGAAGATGTAAATTGATGATTTTTTATGATGAGATACTTTAGATGGTCATGGCATGATGACTACATGATAGAGATGTTCAGTGATGATACGTGATCACACTTGAATGGCATATTGAACATGGTAAATTTTAGGGGTGAATTTTAGCCCAAGGGCGAAATTTAAGGGGTTGTTCATTTTAGAGGGGAATTTTTTTATAAAACAACCATTTCATATATTTATCCCAACTTTTATTTAAAAAATAATTATTGTTTTCATTTTAGCCCCAAAAAAAGTGGGCATATAAACTATGAAAAACTCATTTGACCCGATTCGTCTGGTTTGGGAGGTTATATTCCATTACAATCCCCTGATTTTCTGCTTTGCAATGTTAAATTCATTTGCAATCCCACATTTTATGGTTTAGGAGGTGGTTTGGGAGGCTTTATTTGGTCCCATTAAATAAAAATATAAATAAAGTTGAGGAATGGTAAATAAATAAAACATCTTTTTATACTTACTCCAAGGGTATGGTAAATAAATAAAACCTCTTTTTTTTATATTTAGTCCACAACCCTCTTTCTATTTAAGAAGGCTCAAAAAACGAGGTTTTATTTAAGTGAATCCTATGGGCCAAATACCATATTTATAAAAGAGGTATGGTAAGTAAAGAAAACATTTTTTTATATTTACTCCATAAGTCACCTTATATTTACGACGCACAAGCGTGTAAATAAATAAAAATATAAATAAAGTGGAGGTATGGTAAATAAATAAAACCTCTTTTTATACTAACTCTAAAGATGTGGTAAATAAGTAAAAATATAAATAAACTAGAGGTATGGTAAATAAATAAAACCTCTTTTTATATTTATTCCATAACCCTCTTTTTATTTAAGAAGGCTCGAAAAAGAGGCTTTATTTTAAGTGAATCCTATGGGCCAAATACCATATTTATAAAAGAGGTATGTTAGATTAATAAAAATATAAATAAACAAGAGGCGTGATAAATAAATAAAACATTCTTTTATATTACTCCATAAGTCACCTTATATTTATGAACACTCAAAAAATGACTTATATTTAGGTGAAGCCTATGGGCCAAATACTATGGGCCATATTATTATTAACACGAGGCAAAAAAACATTATTAACCCTAATATTAGTATTAATAAAAATAAAGATGCAAAATGGTATTGGCCCATGGTATTCACGTGGAATGTAGCCTATTTATGGGGGGGGGATTAAACCAACATATATCCATCTTTACTCTCGATCTACTAAGCCCTGAGAGGGATCAAATATCATGATATGCAAACTAGCATAGAGTGAAAAAGTATTTGATCCCTCTAAGAGCTTGGTAGATCAAGAATAAAAATGGATCTTGTAATTTAATGTCATTTAAACATTTTAACTTGGTTAAAATAAAAAAAGTAAATAAAAATCATTTATTAATTTTATTAATTTTTATAAATTACTAATAGTAGTTTTTAAGCTCTAGGTTATGATAACCCATGGTATTTACCAATGGTAATACCATGGTATTCATGTGAGAATAGAGTATTTAAAGAGGAAATTCTATGAGATTAGGTCCATCTTAATTATGGGTAAACCTATGGTATTGACCAATGGAAAATACCATCATATTCATGTGAGAATATACTATTTAAAGCAGAAATTCTATGAGATTAGATCCATCTTAATTACGGATCTCCCAAGTGCTAAGAGGGATAAATAGATTTCATCCCCCTAAGAGTGGTAGATGTGGAGTTAAGATGGATATAGGTTGGTTTTTATGATAATGAAGATATTAAATAGACTTAGGAAATTATATTGTAAGAAACATTTTAAGGTGAATCGCTAAAGCTACATTTAGTCACTTCACAAAATGTAGTAAAAAATACCAATATCTCCATTAATATTGGTTTCTCTGATTTAACAAAAGAAAAAATCAAAACAACGAAATCTTATCACTCTTTCCATCACCCTCACCCTCGCAAAAGAGAGATGGTGGCTGCCTAGATTTCCCACCATTTTTCAAATGTTCTCAATATGATATCTTCATGAGAAAAGTTAAGGTAGTGATGTTGGATTAGTTGTTTGAAAAGTATGTTGATATGTACAATCTTTCATCTTCTCCATTATTCTTAGTTTTTCGTAATGATCTATAGGGGTTGGACCGCTGCACCATATTGTCATAAAAGGTGGAGATTGTGCACCAAAAATAAAATTAATCCACATCTTACAATGTTGTTAAAAAATACAAGACTTATGAAGGTAGTGAATTATGCTAATAAACAATTTATTTTGGGAGAGATGTAATTAAATTTTACTATTTAATTGAATATTTCCAATTACAATAATAATAAATCTACATTATATGTTTATATATTGATCGGAAGGCTTCTGACAATAGTCACTTCTTTCCATTAGATCCCTTTCGGGCCTTTGGGATACCTACTACTTTATTATATTATATAGTTTGGGCTTGCTACTTCTTGGCGTGTTGGGGTAAACAAACTTGATGTGTTTTTTTTCTCTCGTAGTTGGAGTCTATGGAATGAGAAATAAATTTGATAGCTTGAGAAAAATGGTAGCTTGACCAAAGTGGTAGAGAAAAGATTACTCTCTCCTACCTTGACAGAACTGGTGGTCAAGATCAACACCTACAACATTGTTGTGTAATATTACCAAAACTAATAGAGGTATATGAAAGAGTGTACAGTGAGAACCTTGACAAATACGACCATTGAAACTTGCAACATTGATTGTATGAAGAGAAAATTATGTTTCTTTTTTCCAAACATGTATGTTAGTATATTACAGTTTAATGAATATGTGTTACTATTATCATATATGGTTTCATACTTTAACAAAACATTCGCTAATACTTCACAATGTTTTATTATTCTATGAAAGATTTTCCAAGATCTTACAAGTTTTATAATTCAATGAAACGTTCACCATGACTTTACAAGATAATAAAATCTAGTGAAGGATTCGCTAAAAGAATTATATATACATATTATATTATTGATAAAATCACCTCCCATTTTTCCTATGTATCATGCGGATTTGCCCATTTATTATACATATAAATTTAGGGTGATTCTTAAAATTTTCCCATATATTGACCGATAAAAAAATATTAGCACGTGGAATTCTCCCTAGTTGAGAGAGAGTGTTAAAATTATACAACCGCAGCCAAATTCCACTTTGGAGAGCTGACATGATGAAGATAATAATTGGAAGCTCATGTGATGAAGATAATAATTGGAATAGGTTCCTCATTTCGAGAAGACCAAAATTGACCTAAATATCACCCTATTTGGACAAGTAGAAGTTGGTTTTTGAATTTACGTTCCCACTCATGTATACTAGATCGGGTTAGCACTATACATATGTACAATTGGATAGGTCAGCCTCAACATCAAGTGGACCCTCATGGAGGCCTATAAATAGAGATACCTCAAACCCCTTTGGACACATTGATCAAGCCATATTCTCTTCTCTTCTATTGTCTTGGTTGACACAAGTCTAACAAAGAATGTTCGAACAAGGATCTCAAACTATAGGATTGAAGCTCACATAGATCTAGGGTTTCTGTTTCTCAGTCACATGCATGTAACTAAGAATTTTTTATCCCACATGCATGCACAGAGTGGTCAAGGGTGTGACTAGGAAGTCTCATATGCTTGCACAATAGCCTGAAGGGAGTATCTAGGGTTTCTTAAGTAGATCGAACAATTTGGTCCCCAGACCCATGCACAAAGTGTTGAAGGGTGCGTATGGGTAGTCTCATACACTCACATAGTAGCCTGAAGGGAGAAAGTGTCTAAGGATTCCAAAGTATATTGGATTGTTTGGTCCCCACACGCACACGCAGAGTGCTCAAGGGTGCATCTTGGCAGCCTCAGTCGCTCGCACAATAGCCTGAAAGTTGTGACATGGGGTTTGAGGTAGATATTAGTTTATGTGTCCCCAAACGCAAACATACAGTTCACCAGGGAGTGTCTAGGACTTCGAGAGTTGCTTTCACAACTCCTCCATACGACCGAAACTAAAAGATGAAATTTTAGTATTCTGAAGACTCCACCCATTAACAACAATGTTCAACAGTTGACTAAAAACATTGATGGTACATTACAGTCCTCAGGATCAAGGTTTTGAGTATAGGCATGATTAGTTCATTTCATGGACGTCATAGTTTTTTTATTGGTTAGTTACATAGATGAAGATATGGATCATTGTACTCCCTTTTGCTAAATCATTTGATGATGATCTAAGAAGAAGAACAATTTGGAAGGGTTTTACCCATTGTTGGCTTTTCCTTGGTCTTAGACCAATCCCAGTGTCTCTATGTGTGCATTCTTTCCTTCTATTGTTCCTTTAGGTGTCACTGCATTGATGATAATGATGTTTTTTTTTCTACATAGTTGCATATGATGAAGAATAATGATCTAAATCTAAGTAATGTAATGATGATATGGGGTGAAATTAATGTGTTAATGAAGAAACTCAATTATCTAATTAAAGAAAAATATATCCTTATTAAAAATTAACACATGTATGGGATGATCATTTACTTTCTTATTTGTCATTTGCAGACATATTTGGTCTAGTTATCTTGAAGGAAAATATCATGGAGCAATAATTCTTCATGGTTCTTCATTCATATTCATAATAGTAACTTGATCAAAACCACAAGGATACACCAAATGTATGTTTGTTGTTTATATGTGCGTTGCATCCTGCAAACTATCATGAGGGTGATATGTGTGTGTATACACATACTTTGAGACAAATATGATTAGGATGATGAGACTATTCATTCCTAAATTGAAAGCTGACCACATGACGTTCAACACAAGCGACCCTCGGGGAAAATGAGGCTAAACTTTATTTTCCATATGACCTTACTAAGTGTCCAAGATCCTAGCCTCAATAGGAAATCTATTTTTCATGTATTCGTGCTGTCATCGTGGCCACATAGCACCCTTGCGTGGTACCATGTGTCACCCAAAATCATTCGTCTTGGCTAGTCAAAAATATTTGTTTGATATGTCACATGTCATGTCACCAAGGTTCCATGTGTTAGAGGTCTTCCATACCAACCATCTCTACCTCTACCACATGAAACTACTCTATGAAATCAGCCATTTATTCCACATCAACCATCTTTTCTTCCACCACATCAACAAACTCTACCACGTCAACCATATCTACCATGTCAACCATATTTTCTTTCACCACGTCAATTGACTCTACCACATCATCCATATCTACCATGCCAACATGAAAAATGTATTATACCAAACCTTCCACATGTTTTGATTCTACGATGTCAACCATATTTACTTATGCCACACTCCAGGTAATACATCAGACTTTCCACATGTCACACTCGAGTTGCACAAGACCCAACACATCGTAGAGTTATTGAATACATTGTAGGGTTACATTGGCCCATATAAACTACCACATCAAATGGGTATTAGATACTTTGTAGGCTTATGTTGATCCCATATAAGTTACACTAACACATATTTTTTATTCATGTGGGATGGGTTCAAACACTTCATATTTCTCATGTGGAACCATGAAACCATCCAAAATAACCTATTGTTAAACATCATGCAACTTGTCTATCCACCGTCATTTATTGCTTAGGTTAAGAACTAACCATCTAATCTGCTATTAGATATGCACATTGCTTAATGAATTTTGGGTTTGATTCCTTTTATTCCATTTAAAACATCTTTAATTTCAAATTAATGTTTCTCCTTATCTAGTTGGAGTTTGACCAAGTGTCATATATCAATGAGAAATTCTCAGAGAGCACTATCCAACCAATTTTTTTACAATTTTGTTTAATCAATTTTTTTTTGACAAATTCTTAGTAAACTTTAGGATATTATTTTTTGAATGTCATGCTCAAACTTTCCTTTCTTCTTATTCTGAAGGAGTTTTAACAAGCGTAGTATATCATTGAAAATCTCTTAGTGATCACTATTCAACTATATTGTCTACATACTTTTTTGATTGCTCTAACTTCAACATCATATTTTTCATCGCTAATGTGTGATCTTTCAAGGTATTGTACGTTCAAGAGATCATACTTCCTTTGAAATGAATGAAACTATGACACTATGCCTAGAAATCCCCTTCTTTTGACATATCCTTTCGCATGAATGTAATTGTTTTTCATCAACCAAAACACTATTCCCAACACCAACTTCAAATAGTTGTGAGAAGAATGGGTGGGAGTGGCTTGCAAAATATGCATGAGTGATGATATTAATGTATTCTGTAACTTTTCTTTGGTTCTAACTATTGCTTATTTCATGAATGAATACCAAGTAAAAATGTTTTATCTAAAACAAGTATTTTTTTATGAATAGGTGATGTGTTGTTTGGTAAGGGGAATCTATGAGATGACCTAAGATATGAGGCTCTTTATGGATTTTGTATGTGAATGGATTTTACAAGGCTAGTTGTGGGAGGAAGCAACTATGATAATATCTATATTTTGAATGAAAATATTTGATAATTCTTGAGTGATGGGAGACCATGTTTCCTCTTGAGATAAGATAGAACATTGGCACCCCCAATCTATAATAGTTTCATTTGGTATTGTGGCCTTAGAAATTTAATGCCAAAAGGAGTGAGAGTATCTCATATTAGTTGGGCGAAGATGACAAGAGTTTCAATTGACAATTTTATGTCTTTATTTTATGGATATTCCATTTTGAAAGTAGCATTTTGGGATACCTGTAGGAGAATATTTCTGATACTTAAAAATTGAGAAAGGTTTATACCATATTATAATTGATTTAAAAATTTTGAAACTAGCTTGTAACCTTAGCGTAAGTTTCACAATTTTAGAAATTATGCTTTGGATTTTTTTGGTTGTTAGAAAAAGTCTTGGGAATTTTGATATTAGAAGCTTTGACTCTAACATGTGGTAATATGGTCTTATGGGAGTTCATGAAGAATATCTTATATAAGAGATTCTTAGCTACAATTTATAGGATGTTAGGTTGTTGGACTATCGATATTTAGAACAAAATCTAAATGCAAACCCCCAATATTGGTAAATTTCGAAATGTATGCAAAATAATCGAGATTATTCCCATTAGTTGCGGTCTATTATCAGACTGGGTCATCACCATGTGTGGATTTTAGTTTTTCTTAGTGACTCGATGGTTGAGTGGATAGAAATAGATGTTGAAGGAAAAAGTGGAGTTATGGTAGTTGATGGTCCATTAATTTGATCAAATGAGAGTTCTTGAAGACACTTTTAGTCTCCCCTTGGAGGTGAGGTGGCCTAGCCAATTTATTAATAGGAAAATCTATTGACTAATGAAAATTATTCTAGTCAATTGATATCTTTTATCAATGACTAGTATCAAGAGGTTGGGATATTGGTTACTGACTTTGCATGCTATCAAATTTTTGGATATTAGATTATTAGGTATTGGGAGCTTAGGATATTGGCTATCAAGACTTCATGCTATGAAATTTTAAGATATTATATGATAGACTATCGAGAGCTCAAGATATTGGATATCAAGACTTGACATTATTGGGTTATCAGTTACGATATGATTAAGTATCTAGAATTTGGGACACTTGCTATAAGGTTTTCCTATTTATATTCATGAAACTTGATAATGTTCTTACATGAGTTACTCACATGGTAGGTTTTTCTTGCATGCTAGAATAGTGATTTAATATGGCTTGGTTTTGTATAGGGGTACATGAGGGAAAGGATTTCCATATGGTAATGGTAAAAATTCTCAAGAGCCACAGAGAGGACATATTTTCGTATAAGAATAACTTTCCTTCTAGAGATTGATTTGGATGAGATTTATATCATTGGAAAGTTATTGGTGGAAAATAAATAATGGTGGTATCTAAGAATAAGTTTAATATGGATAATGGAATTATGAATTTCAATATAGAAAGCATATGGATGATGATGTGATGATGGCATGGATGTTGAAATTGGAAATGAAGGATGGTGTTGATGTTGTTGATTAAATCATATAGATCAAGGAAGAGAAGACATGGTATTTAGGTTGAAGGCTACAAAATATTATTATACATGTTTCTCCAATAATTCCTTGATTGGGATGATACAATCATAATTCTGAAGTGTGCAGTTAGATAGGGTGGGTGTAATTCTCACATGAGGATTAAAATCAAGGAAACATATTATTGGACTTGATGTGATAAGCTACTTGGGAATTTTTGTTGGGATATGGATCAACATTTCGATCAAATTAATCGGCTTTTGGACAAGCCCAAGATAAATTTTGTTGTTACTTTTTTGACAAGATTCACTAAGTTGTGGTGGAGAATCTAAATGGAGGACATGGAAATAATATGTATGACAAACTTGGTTGGAACTTGGATATATTTAAAGGCTACCTTGGATATGTATTTTTGACATAGTAGCCACACATGGACACCATAGAACAAACTATTTTCTTTGAGGCATACTTGGGAAGTCCAAAACATAAAAACGAGTTTTCAAGGATCATGATTGATATCAAAGAGATGTTGAAGGAGGATAGGTTGTTCCACTTCATGAATGGACTAAAATCATGGACACACAATTACTTGTAATGAAAAAATGTTGAACCTTGTAGTAGCTACCAGTATAATAAGTAAGTTGTTGGACTAGTAGAAAGGTGAGATCATGGATTATTTTAAGAATAGTGAGGATGACCATGGTTACAATCCTAGCAAGATAATGAAGGATAATGGAAAAATGAAAGTGTCAAAATCCATGTAAATGCATTCCACAAAACAAAAGAATCTAGTAACATTTTGGATTTGTGTGAATTAGTTTTATGTGAAGAATTCACCATTGATGTAAAAATTGAGTGATTTCGAGTATATAAAGAAGCTAATAGTTGGGGTTTTGTATGTCATTGGGAAATAAATTGTTGTGATGGTTGATAGTGGATCAACTCATAAATTCATATGGGAGGATATAATTGGATAGCATGGGTTAACACTTAAGCTAGTGCAAACCTCCTTCAAGACTGTCAACCCTAGAGAGAAGAGGGTGTTTGGTGTAGTAAGGGATGTCCTAATTAGTCTTGGATATTGGTAGGGGAGGAAAAGTCTCACCATTGTTCAACTAGATGATTATGATGTCATCTTGGGAAAATGATTCTAAGAGTATAAAACATTATTTTGATCCCACTATTGGATAATATGACTATTTTTCAAATTAAACATAAGAGTATTGTAAACCAAGAGAAGGGGAATACTATTGTGAGTGCATCTCACTTCCATGTGCCTGAATGGAGGACACAATTAACACCCAAATGAAGTTTACAATAGATAGAGAAGGGGGATGCTTGAACATGGAAAGAAGATTTATGACTTAAAGAAGAAGGTTGAAATGATAAAACATATCTTGGTAGATAATATAAATATTATGATAATATTGATAGATAATATTTTGGGAGGTGTTCTAGAAAAACAAAAAAAAGAGGTTGAGGGGATGAGGCTGCAATTAAATTTTGATTGAGATATTCATGACTTACACATGATTTAGGAGTGTGAATAATGGCAATCTCAAGCTTGGTGTAGGAATGCCAACAAGGACATTGGATTGATCATGGAGACACATGGAGGTAGTGAATGACCATAAAATCTAAGGTTGGATTCACTCATAAAGGAGGTAGATCAAAAAATAAAATCCCATGTAATGCATACCCAGACCCCTGGCTTTTGACCTGAATGATAAACATCAGATAAACATGCAAAAAAAAAAATAGACAATCTACCTCAATCTAGAAAAGACCTTTGTTGGTTGTAGTAGGAAAAACTTCAAATTAAGATAGAGGAGGTAGCCAAGATGGTTGCTCCACTTCACTTTTACATTGAGACATGGAAGGATGTTCATTATCAAAGTGGTGGATGGAAAGACCTACTTGGGTGACACAAAGGTACCACGATGGGGTTGAGATTTGGTGATTGAGTAATTGTGTGGATCTGGCATTGTCATATGAAATTAGTGCAATATACACCCAACTAACTAGAGGCATAAGGGGATCCAACATATAATGTTACATAATAGTATTTGAGAGTAGATGAAGAATAACAAAATCAAGAGAAGCACTTCAGAAATTAAGGTACTGAGACTCTAGTTAGTGAAAATGGTCGTTTGAATTTACTAATTGGAGGTTTTCTAGGAATGGAAACAATTTAAATTGGGAGGGATCTAGAGCCCTCAATTAAATAGGAATGGGTGAATCCATGATAATATAAACGTTTGCATTGTTGTGACACATGAGGATAAAAAAGTAATTTTGGGTGCTCCACACTAACAACCATCATGGCATGTCATCTTAAACATCATAGGATGCCAAGGGACTTTCCTAAGCACTAACTACATTGGCAATGCATAAGATGGGCAAAACACACTTCACTTGCCCAAATCAGTTGAGTGGAGTTGGTGAGTGCATGGAAATTTGGATGCACACATGGAAACGACTTTGAGAAGTTAAGGGATGTGTGCATGATGGTAGGGTATAGTACACCATCACACAAGGAGAGGGTTGATATCACACATATAAATCACAAGAAATAAAAATAGGAGTTGACAAAGAGTTCAATTAGGTGTGTATAAGTACATTCAATCAATTTATATGGCACATGCATAAAGGAGACATTGAATTTCCACATCATACAAAAATTTGAGATGTTGAACTTATACACAAGGACACAATGGATAAGTCAAACTGGCCCACATGAAATAGTTTGATCATTTGGTGGAATGAGTGAAATCATACATATAGAACGATGAAATAAGGAAGAAACACAACACACTTGCATACATTGCAGAGCACTACGTTCCATAGGTTACAGGAGGGTAATGAAAGGTTGCACAAATATTTCTCTCATAGTATGAGAGTCCCATGATGGATTTAGTGAACTCTATTTACTTTTGTACAAGGGTACCATGTACAACTTGTGTTGGGTAGCTGGTTGGGTGTATATAGGGGCCTTTGGTATAGCTATGAGGATCCTTGTATATGTTATGATTGCAATTTTTGTGATGGGTGGGTTGTTGCCTAGCATTTTTCTAAAACAATTATAATCTATTTTATTATAATTGTTGGGGTTAGGAGTTGGACATGGTTGGTGCCATCTAAGCTTAGGAAAATCCTTTTTTTATATTTATTTAATTTGCATGTTTGGAACACTTGATTAAAAATTGTTAATGTACATGAGATACATGTTTAAAGACAAAGTACATTTAGTTTGGACATCTCAATTGTATAAAGAAAGAATGAATGACAGAAAAGGAAATGGAACATATAAAAAGATAAATGTAGTATAAATCATAATAATATAGTGAAATCCACAATTCTATTTGTAAATAAAATAACACAATATTGTAGAACACTAACTAACTAGGATGGTGTTAAACTATCTTAAAAAACAAAGAGGTGGAAGTTACACTTCTTCACAAATGTCATTATAAGATTCCAAAAGAGTTACATTTTAGCGTAAATAAATAATTGTAATGCCCATCCTTAAGGTGCCTAGGAAATGAATTAACTTCCTAGGGGTGCAATATTTACATACAATATCATGTTTTTGCACATAGTAGCTCATTGGAAACAACTATTTAAGGATTACAAACATTCGCTAGGGCCAAGTAATCCCATGTAAACAGTTGAGCCTCCAAATTCGCAAAAAAAATCATTTATTGCCTCAAATTAGACTCGAATTGAGATGGAATGGTCATGGTGTTGTACAGGTACCATACTTCTATAGGCTGCTAGAATTTATGCATGTCCTCTAAAATTGTGAAAATATATTTACCATTTGAATGCGGATATTCAAGATGTTATGAATATTTCATAATTAGCCATGGGTGTGAATATTCCAAACATCTATATAGTGGAAAACCCAATTCTTAGGGTATAAATGGAAGTTATAAAAATTAAAAGAAAAGAAAAAAGCATGATCTTTGAAAGGGATACCTATGTTATTTAACCACTAAATCTTAATTCTTATCAATATTAAGGGAATCGTTGGAGAATGTTAGGGCTAAATAGTAATTCTTATCAAGATTAATTGGATCAATTGAGAATGTTAAAACTATAATGCAATCAATGCAATAAAAAGTATTATCCATTCCAAGTATTCTTATGGTTGCAGACAATAAATTAAGTTACAATATATATATAGATATGTATTATTCTTATGGTTATATATGAGGAAAAATGTTTTCTGGACAATTTCCCTAATTATAATATACGCTAAACATTTTAAACATTTTGAAATCATTCCAATAATTTTGGTAATAATTAAAATTGCACTGCACGAGAGACAAAAGAGAGAATATAAAGATAGGGACACTTAAGTCAGTGAGAAAGCACTGCCTTCTCAATTCAATAAAAAAAATTCAACAGCATGACAAGATAGATAAGAGAAAATGTAGAGATAGTGACACTTAAGTCATTGAGGAAGAAGTTCCTTCCCAATTAAAAAAAAAATCCTTTAAATGTGAGGTCTATGTAATCCCTATATAAAATTAGGCGACTTCAATCAAAAGATATATTTGGAAATTAATCACTTTGAAAATTAATCAAGCTACGAATTTAATCCATATAAACACGTAATAATTATCGACCACAATGTAATTGTGCTAGTTAGCAAATATTTCAATATTACGAATTCTTTAATATAAAATATATTTCCATATTACTTCATGCCCTCGCGTCAAGATAACACTGTCATCTTTAATCTTACGTTACACTAACAAATAATCCCTTATTAGTCCCTGCCATCTGGCATCCGGCAGGGACTATTGTAATCGTTCAATGCCGACTTAGCATTAGTTCAATGCTTTCTCCATCTGTTATACGGCGGTTATACTAAAGTCGTGTGAGGTTTTATGTGCACATAACCAAAGTCGCATTCGGGCTTAAACTTTCTCATCTTATTTGGCCTCTTCCCGAGGCGGAAGAGGCCTGACCATGGGTTATATTGGTTTTAAGGCTGCTGCATTTTGGCTAACCGTAAAAGGGCTTGTTTTAATGTTAACATTAGTTTTGAAACATTAAATGTTGGGATGGGCAGATAGTTACAAGCAACCTATGATAAGTTCATTAGCATAAGTTCATTATCAATCGCAGGTAATTACTACAAGTGTGTTTGCATGTGTTACAGGTGGATGATGCAGCGCAGCTGTGCTCTGCTTTATAATCGTCTTCCACCTGCTCTTTTGTGCGTCGTCTTCCACCTGCTCTTTTGTGCGTCGTCTGCTTTCGTTCTGTGAACAAGGTATCGTCTTCTTAACCAAATGCATCCTCATCTATTTTGAATATATGCTTATACTGCAATTGTCTAGCCTTGAAGGTTGAACGCTACGGACCTGCTGGAGAGGCTGAGAGGAAAGAGGCTCATGTTCGTCGGAGACTCCATCAGTCGTCTGAGCTTTCTTTCTTTGTTATAATGCCTTGCGTCCATGCATCCTCTTGCAGATGTTTCAGGTTCAGGTAAATGTAGCATGACCAGTGCTCAGGCGGCATAGCTCCACCACAGCAACAAATCTATGAGGCCGTTGGGCTCCATCCATGCTGTATTTGCTACTGTCATGATCAATGTCTTGTTTGGCATCGAAACGTTCCTTCAAAAATAGTGTCTGTTCTGCATGATCCGAGTCTTATTCAACCTGCACAGATAGGTATGAATACTTTTGAGTACAAACTGTAAATTAAGAAATTGTTTTTCACTTTTGTTCTTGAAAAATTCCTTTATATTTCTTGCAATTTATGAAATTTTTGAGGAAATGCACCACATACCCAATACAGACGGTAATTGAGAACCCTAATTTGAAAACGGCAGCTGACAGTTAACATACTGACCGAAATGAATTTATTGCAGGAAGCAGGGAATTACTAGCGCCCAGGATCTCAGCGAATGATTTAGGTAATGAGCGAATGATTTAGGTAATGATGCCCCTACATGTTATGGTTCAAGTTGTTTTGTTTCCTTTCATCGAATGACTGCGGCAATATTATTATTGCTACAATTCACATAGTTCTGGGTTTCTGGTAGGTACAAAACATGGGGTTCAAAATAATTCTCTACATTCTTGCTTGCGACTCCTGCATCTAATCTACAGGGTTCTGAAGCCTATTTTTAATTGGATGTGTTTATTCTGACAGGAAATGCATTGCAGCTAATTCTGGTGTTTACTTAGAAAACAAACAGAGCGAGAAACAAAAAACAAAGTGAATTTGTGAATTTACCTGAGTGTACCCCTATTGTCTGAGAATTCCTGCACGCCATGGTTGCTGCTGCTTAACGATTCTTGCGAGACTTGAGAAGAAGAATGCTTACTACCCGCGACAAAGAATTCCATGGATTCTTCCAAGAACAGCAGATCAAGGTTTCAGACACCCCCAGCGTCATCGCCATCGCCTTCGCCTGCACCTTCGTTCGGGAGCAGGAACTGGAACAGCCCCAGATTCGAATTCGGCGAACAAAATGCAGTCCTTTATATGAGTCTGCGGCGCCCTCAGAAGACAGTGGCCGCAGCCGCATTTCTTCCTTTGATGCCTTCAACAAAGGAACTCGTTTTTACTCTGTCCTTCTCTCTGCTCACCGAATCCACCCTTACCCTTCTTACTGCATTCGATTCAAAAATAGGAGGACTTTGTCTGATATCTAATGACTCCCTAATACCTCTACTTCTCTGCCCAGAAATAGGTCTTCCAGTAGCAACTAAATCGTCTCTTCTCTCCCTCCAAGTCCACCGACCACACCAGTGGAATCTGCCTCGCCGTTTCCCACGCCTGAGGCAATATCAGTGAATCCAGTGCTAGAGAAATACTTACCACCATCAACATCATCGTTTGACGGGTGGAGAGTGGCTTCACGCGTGGAGAGCTACTTCTGAAAGGGCTTCACGCGTGGAGTTTTAATGAGTCATTCGAACGTGCCACATACACCTTTGATTTGGTTCCTAGTCTGTTTCTCACTTGAGTTCTTAAAAAAATCACTCACGTCGGATAAAAGGGATTTTTCTAGAGTTTTATTGTTGGCATATGATTACATAGGGTGATTCCCGAATGGTTAAGGGGAGCTATGCAAGGGGATGAAGCATATTTCATTTGAAGTATTGCTCATGTATCTTATGCTTTAATAGAATATATTTTTATCGTTGACATGCATTGCTAACGACAGCATGAAAATGTCCAGGCTAGAGCATAAATATAATTGCTCATGCATAATGTGCTTTTATATAATATATTTTGATCGTTATCATACGACCAAGTTACACCAAATATAATTGCTCATGCATCCTATGCTTTTATAGAATATATTTTGATCTTTATCATACGACCAAGTTACACCGAATATAATTGCTCGCCTATTTTAGAGTATAACTATAAACTACGACCAAGTTACACCGAATATAATTGCACGCCTATTTGGTCGTGAAATTGTTGCATACAAGCCAAGCAACTATGACATTTATGACTTGAAACGTAATGTATTATTTTTTTTGGTGCCCAATGATTTTGTTTGTATGATGTATGTCTTTTGTTTTCTTTCTTCCCTTCTTTTCCTTGCCATCTTATAACTACACCGTATAATATTATTATAAACTAATGTTGATATAGTATGCTGTTAGACCATGAACCTTTCAGACATAAATTCGATTTGGTTTTTAATACATTTTAAAAAATTTCCAAACGACAAATTTAACCAGCCTGCCAAAGAACGCAAAAAATTACTATTTTACACGGCATCCCACCAGTACCTGCGGCAAGGTTTGCAAGTATCCACTCCGGAGGGTTGCTTCTGAGATTGGTCGATGGGGGCACAACGATATACACGACAAAGCCCTGACTCCATTGTCCAGCGGTAAATGAGTGATGTGCTCTTCTTTATCTAACAAGACAAACCGGAAATCCTTGAGATTTTTGCAACATTGACCAAAAGTCTCCAAGGTTGAGTTGCATATATCTGAAACACAGACGGCAATGTACTCAATAAGAGGGCAGCCTTGAGCTACCAAGGAAAGCCCTTTGTAGGAAATCCAACCTTGTTCGTCCTCCAAAGTTGGGTCATCTACTCCTCGTTCCACTCTAAAACAGGTCCGTATAAATGGTTGCTGCTGCTTAACGATTTTTGAGGAGTAGCATCACTTGGTGCAAGTTTGATTTCAACGATGCTGTATACAGAAGCTGCATTTTGCTTCTTAAAAACTCAGTTCATTGTTTTACTTCACGCAGGGACTCGCTGCGTCGCAGCTCCCCTTGTTTTTAATTTAATCAAATAATAAAGCTATAACGCATAAGTTAAGGATGTGTTCAAGATGAACATTGATATGCCGGGACCTATATGGCATGATTGTGATTGGAGTTTTGACGGTCCAAATAAAGCTAATATTCTTATATATTGAACTTTGATTTCGATTGCTTCGCCTTTCCTTGACTAGATAGGTAGACTATGCTACTGTCCGCTATGGATCTGAATCTTTGGCTGGACGAATAGCATCGTATATATAAAAGAAACATATAACACACACTTCAGAGAGAAAAGACAGACATTGTAGAAAAAATAACATTCTATCACGTAATCATTTTTATTTAAAATAAATAACACTCCTGGAAACCATTTAACACTTGAGCAATAGCGTAAAAATTGCTGTGACACCCATTAAATTAATTGAACAAACAAAATTGAACCAAATAACTGTAAAAGTAATAATGAAACCATCACATCTAATAAATGGATCAGTCTAAGGCCTACGTTGTTACATAATGATAGAGGCTACAATATTACAACTATTCAATACATGAAAAGATTTGTAACAGTAACAATAAGTCACACATAACTCGCAATTGAGAAGAAATAAATGTATTGCTATGATACCTCTCTAACTAGTGATCCATGCTAAGAAATGAAGGCCCTTCCTCCTTAGTAGTGGCTGGTGATTTACGCGACATGAAAATTAATCAAGAAAGAGATATGGATATATGGATCCAAGAATAGTAAATATTTTCAATAATGAAAGTTGCAATACAAAATTACAATGATGGTAATTCCCCTCTAATCTCTATATATGCATGCTCTGCAGGTGACGTGTACATTATTTTATAGTTTCAGATTACATTCATAACTTTAAAAAGTATAATCATCCTGACAATCTCCTGGTTCTCATGGGACTCAGATTGAGATTATACAAAACAATATTGTAGAAAATTATCTTAATTTAAATAGAACTATAAGAGCTATCTAAATTACAATTTTTTATAATTTAGAAATCTCAAATGTTCTAACTAAATTGGTTGCATTTTCCATAAGAATCTCACTTCAATGATCAAACTAACTTTGAAGGTACAAAAATAGGCTTAGTGTTGTAACAACTACATCAATAGGGTCTTAATTCCATCTTACAACATATCAATAATCCATACCACCTAAAACAACCATTCATTAGTTGATTAATAAAATATCCTAAAGTAGTTAGCATTTGTATCAAATTACAAGAAAAACTAGATAATAAGGGTGACATTCCAAAGGAACATATTTTACTCAATAATGACTAATGAAGTGATAAGACATGGATTTTCAGAGTCAAAATTGTAGGAAAAATAAGTTAAAATAGGTACAAGGATAATGCTAATTCTGCGTCCCAACCTCCCCCCAAGGTAAGCATATACATGTCCTAATGTAGAACTTTCTAAATAGTCTCTAATGTATAACTAGTCTCTAATGTACTGTGAATAAAAATTTGAAAAATCACATGCACTCTTTGTATCTTTGGAAGGTGCTTTGCATCCTCATGAAAGAAATAATTCTACTTTTCACAATCCATAATCTAGTTGATATGGATGTTGATACTTATAGACAAGAATCGAAATGAGTTGAAACCTAAACCTAATCCTATAATAACCAAGCCCACATTTACTTATACATTCCACATACTGAGGTACCCTAGAAAGCGCATGTACAAAGTTTGGAGAGCAGTAGATATCGTCATTCTTCTATTCTTCTCTAATAACTTCCACTCTAAACCTGCTTCCTTCTAATGCATTCTGTTTTAGCACCCTGACACTCCTAAAATAATGCTCTAGGACCCTATTTTTGAATTCCATCAATTGCTTCTTAGTTGTCAAACTAGAACATCATATTATATTCCATAGATACTACTTGGGTAGGCCATGGTTCATTGGTAGGCCTCGGTTCATTTTGAATGAGAAATTTGATAGAATTTTTATTTGTTGTCACAATATTACACGCAAGCTTCATGCTATCATGATTCTACATAAATGACATGAAGGCCCTTATCTAAACATCTCTCACATAGGGTGTAATATTAAAATTCCTTGCTCCAAAATAGGAATAATCATGAAAATACATCTCACATGATAAATGTTTCTCTAAAAACTTAGCCCTCTAGAAAGTCTCTAAAGAAGCTTGAACCTCCCTTACCACATGTGGTTGTTGCTCCTTTATTGTTGTTAATTGGAAAACGAAATGGTTTTCTTGTAAATACAGAATGTGGGAAGGAGGTGGGGTTCTACAACCCAGTTCATTCTCAACGAGGTCATATGTATGCTCTTTCTCTTCCTACAACAAATTTTCCTTTTTCGACAATTCTTCTGCAATTCTTCTTCCCTTGTCTTTTCCAAATCATGAACCAAGAAATTTTGATCACAAGTTCTTTCAATATTGTTAAAAATCTCCTTATGTTTACTTTGACTAATGACCTCACCTTCCAATAAGATTGCTAACCTTTTACACCTTTCTAATATCTCAAGAAAAGATATTGATTTCAATGGATCTTCAAGTTCCAATTGAGCTCTATCTACTAATATTATAGTAGAAAATTCAACACCTTCTTGCAATCCTTCTTTATCTTCCTTCTTCTCTTGTTGCACTATATTTGTTTTTAGTTCTTGTGTAATAATAACTTCATTGATAGGTTCTTATGGATCAACAATTTTAATTTTCTCAGTTTTCTTTGCTTCAATTGTTTCTTCTTGTGTAACAGAAACACCCTCATCATGTTGTTATGGATCAACATAATGATTTTTCATAGTCCACTCTCATCATGTTGTTATGGATCAACATAATGATTTTTCCTAATCCACTCTGCTTCAACTACTAGTTCTTATTTAGTAGGTTCTTGTGGATTAGGGATATGGAATTCCACATCCTCCTCCTTTACTTTATTCCAATAGAGACAATTGTTTGTCCTTAACAACATAATTTAGGATTTGTTACATCTCATGCATAGCCCTTAAGTTGTTTCAGTAAGTTACACCATACTACTAAGTACGCTATGGTTTCTAATCCTATTTTATTCTTAAATTGAATTCATTCTTTAAGTGTATCAAATTGTCTCTTCAAATTTTTTGTTGCATTATCGGGTGGATTTTGATCTTACCCATTGGAGGAATTCCTTCCTCCTTTCTTGGGTTCTTTTCTATTTATGCACTTAGTTGTTCCTCTAAATCCTTTGATTTTACTATAGCGGCATGAAATACAATCTTTGATGTAAATAATGGTGTAACATTCAGTATTACTCTTTTCTTAAGGTTTTTAGCCCACAATTTATTTTTCAATGACGTATTACCTTTTTTTTGTTTAGGTACTTATTCCTCAAAAGGACCCATACCTACCACCTTAATAGTATCCACTAGAGATATCCATTCGTTCTTCAATATGTGCCATTTTTCCCTTAACAGGTATATCAAAAATAGTCTTTACATAACTCCTACTTCAGAGATTTTTCTTACAAGGCCTAACACGTGTAACTACCTTCACTTTTGGCTATTTTCTGTGCTTTCCTCTTGTTACTTAGTTTAACTTTGTTCCTCGTGCGGGGATAGTACTCATTATTTTTCTAGCGGTCTAATCTATGTGTTCCCTTGTTGCAACGAGTCAATTATCATCATATTAATCAATTTATGATTACTTATCTAGGTTCCTAGGTGATTTACCATGTGTACGACTTCATCCATAAGTTGTGACGATTTTAACAAGTAATAATTCATGTTGATTCTCCACCCATTCTGCAAATGTCCTAACAACTAAAAGTGATAATGGAACACAATCCCCAAATTCCCTTCACAAGTAATAGATTTTTGAATAAAATAAGTCATGTCATCCGAAGGATGAGGAAGGAGGTCCTTTAGACCCCTCTTCCCTTATACCTTACCTCCTCACCTTCATGAAAAAATGTGGCTTTGGTTGTTCGGACTGTTATTTTCTAGCAGAACCATTGCATTCCCATATGTGATAGACCCATTACCCTAGAAACTAATTCTTCTATAAAATTCACCCATATTCCTGTTACTACTAATCCTTGTTCTTTCAATGTTTGTGTAAATTATAGGGAGATGTTGTCATTGAATCCTTGAAACTTCTAAAACTATTCCAGCCAACTCGCATTCTAAAATACTTCGAGGGCCTCCAATGGTGTAATAGATCATCAATAGGGTCAAGTTCATGGTGGATTCTTGCTCTTCCCATGTATACTCAAATTATTATTACAAGGTTAGCACTTGTTCATGGAAATGTTCGTTAGAGTGAAGAATGTAGATATGCTGGGATTGGAGATTCTACCCTTTCAATAGTTTTATTCCATAATTGACAAAAATTGGGAATGATTTTAGGTTGGTCACATCTAGTTTTGAGGAGAAAAACCCGCCAATTTTTATTGATACAAATTCTACATAGTAATAACTAATTTGGGATGGTGGTGTAGTGCAACATATGATAGATAGAATTCACCTGCTACCCCAAACTCAGTGATAAGAGTTTTCCTCAGTGGATGTGATAGAAAGTCATGCCAACCTTAAATAAAGAAATGAAATTAAGCGACAAAAAGCATACTTGTTGTCATCTTACCATTATGTTGATGTGGAAATTATACATGTGATGCTAACCTGATAGACATTGTGCAACAACTAATTGATGGAATATGTATATTGGCAAAACCTTCCATTACAATGATGCCGTGATAGAGGTCTATGAGTTAGAAAATTTAGGTGTTTCAACACCAAATTACAGTTTTGAACCATGAAAACTCAAGAGCACATAATATGTTAGTTTTTGATGGAAAACACATGAAAATGTTTATGATCTATATTAGCGCAACTATGTGAAACTCCAAAAATTGCTTGCAACTGTACATGCTATATTAGTAAAAAGATTGCAGGACTGTATCAATAGAAATTTCTTGAATACTATAATATATTACCATAGCACAAGCATGTGATAAGTGTGGAAACTTATGATTATTGATGAACATTGAGTCTGTAACAACAACAAATTTGAACAGTAAACCAATTACATATAATGAAGAAAATATACAAAAACATTGTTATAGAGAAATAAAAGGATATGTTGGATGCAGAAAATTTCATTTTTTGCCATCACATTTGTCTAATAAAGCCCCGTAGGGGTTTTCACCACTAGAAATTTTTATTTTTATTGCTTTCTTTTTATTCCTTTTATTTTAAATAATAGGAAAAAACTAAGTGGTAAGTAGCCTAGGAAAATGTTCCCTTGCCCTAACCACTTCAAGCTATGAATCTACATCTAAGATAATGTTGACTAATGAATACTTAAAGGTAGGCTTATGATACAAGCATAGATGGTGTCCATTGGAAAAAAAAGATGTTTGGGACCCATCAATGGTTGATAATTTCACATTCCCATTGTGAAATACTATATCTACCCCATAAGGACAGAGACACCTAGTGAACAACTTCTATTTGAAATATTCAAATATGGAGTCATGTAAGAGAACCCAATCACCCTTCTAAAAATCCTTCTTCTTAATAGATTTATCACGCCACTCTAAGAACTATTGTTTGATGAATTTGTTGGTTGCACAACATGCAAATGTTCCTCATATAACTCATTTAGTTGTTCCAACCAATGATTATAAGCTACAATTAAGTATAAATTCACCTCCGAAGTGCTTTTGAGTGTATTTACTCTCAAATCCAATGGGAAAGATAGGAATCTAACCAAATACAAACTCATTAGGAGAGAAACTTATAGTGTTCATTGAAGTAGTTCTATAATCCCATAACACTTGTGGAACTCTCTAAACCCAGTCTCTTAGGTGTCCCGCCATATTCTTTGTGAGAGTAACTTCAAGGACAATATTGGTACTTTCCAATTACCCATTTTCCTATGGATGGCAAGATGAAGTGGCTTAGTGATGAATCATATACTTATTGACAAAGGCTTGTATCATCCAATAAGTAAACTCTTCTCCTCTATCCATAATTATTTCCTTTTTGCACTCCATACCAAGAAATAAATTATTTAAATAAAAAGTCTGAAATACCATGGTCATTTTCCCTAGTGAGCTCTCTTGCCTGGACCCACTTGGTTGATGTAGTTTGTGCATACAAAAATACAATTCTTTTAATGATATGGGGGATTAATTTTTCCCATAAAATCTAAATCCCATCTCTCGAATGGTTTCATCACTAGTTAAGGTTGTAATGAAATTTCATCTGATTGATTAGACTAGCCCATCCTTTGATAGCTGTCGTACTTGTGCACATATCTCCTTGCATTTCAAAATATAGGAGGCCAAAAATATCCCATCTAAATAACATTATTAAATGTTCTTGTGTCTGTAAAGTTCCCTCCATAAGGGTCATCATGAAAATCCTTGAGGATGTTATCAATCCCATCCTTCGTCATGCACCTTCTAATTTGTTGATCAAGGCGAGTGGGGAAGAGGTGGCCATCTAACCAAAAATATTGGGCACTTTGCTAAATGATTTTTCATTTTTCTTTGGGAGAAAGGTGATGGGGAAGCTCTCTTATAGCAAGGCAATTGTAGATGTCTATGTGCAAAGGTGAATGAGTGGATATCACAAAGAGATATTCATCTAGGAAAGATTCTTCAATAGGAATATTATTAGTAACATTAGTGAATCTAGAAATAAAATCTACATCAAGATTATCTTTCCCATGTTTTTCTATAATAATAATATCAAATTATTGGAGTAACAAAAACCACTGATTAATAATAACATTAGTAACTATTTTATTCATTAAAAATCAAATGGAACAAGGGTTTGTATGCAAAAAGCCCTCGTAACTAGTAATGTAATGCCTAAATTTGTTGATAGCATGAATAACAAAAATAAATTATTTTTATGTTCTTGTATAATTTACCTCTAAAAGGGTAAAGTTCTTGTTGATCTAGTATATGGCGTCAAGTTTATTTCCTCCTATTGTTGCAGTACATCCTGAATGGCTATATTAGAATCATCAATGGAGATGTGAAATGACAGGCTCCATTTTGTTCCTCATAGAGTGTGATCCACTATTAGACATGTTTTTAACTCTGCAAAATCGTTTTTACACTTGTTAGTCCATACAAAATATTTATCTTTCATTAAAAAGGCAAATAAGGAAAATCCAATATTAGGAACATTTCCTATAAATCATTTGTAATAACTTGTCTACCCTAAAAATCTACGTGCCTTGTGATGGGTACCAAAAAAAGGTATATTATAAGGACATTTTTCCACCGTCCATGCCATAATTTATCCTATACCCATATCAATTAACATCGCTTTTACCATAATGTGTTTAATAGGAAGACTAAAGGATGTGTGTTATGCTTCATGGCCTAATGTGGTTAATGTGTAGGAAAAAGTGCATTTTTTAATACATTTATGATGCTAAGGCATGTTGGAGGCATCTAGAGGAATTGTAGGAGGTTTTTCTCCTACATTTACTCCCCTTTGACTCGAACGGATCCCTAGAATAACTCATCTACAACTCGAGGTCTACTAGCATCCAATGAACTCAAGTGAATACGAGGATCTAAGGGAGCTACATCCACTTTTCATGGGATTTTGGAGGGAAGAAATCCTCTTTCCAGTGGGGCTTCCCCTTAATCATAATTGTATAAATCAACAAGCCCAAGAGCTCATGATGATTCAAATTTTTGGAAGCAATGAGGGCTGCCAAGAGCCAAGTTTTCAAGACTATCAATTCTATTCTTATTTGCACGATGTATCTGAACTTTGTTGCTTCACATCAAATTTTGTCCCCTTGCATTAGGGCCCAATCCATAGGCTGCAATCCCTGTTTATGTATCTTGTTTATGCATTATCTAGTAGTATCATTTACTTCCTTCTTCAAGTAGAAGTTTATTTGCTAGAAAATTGTGTTTGTAGACTTGATCACCATCTCTCTAGTGGGACGTGTGGTTGAGGGGTCTATAAAGATAAGACAAAAATATGTGGTTACTTTCCTCTGCAATTTGCTAGGATTTAGCTCATTGTCTCTTGTATACTTTATTTCAACAATCCAAGAGTTAAATCATCTTTATCAAGTTTTAATTTATGTAGGTTAGATGCATGTTGTAAGGTGAATTAGTTCTTAATGAAGTAAGATCATTCTTTATTTGATTTCGTAAAATTTGACTCATCCTTTCTTGCTCAACTTATTTTGCTAAAATTTGATCATCATTTTGAGTGCAAGAAAAGGGATATTTGCTGGTTTTTAGGTACTATCATTGGCTTGTAGGATTGTCACACTCATCCTACATTCCCATTGTCATCATCAACTCCTTCCTTTTCATCCCACACTACCCTCAAAATTCTTCCATTGAGACCATATTTATGGGTTAATTGAGGGACACCATGTGTTTTTGTTTTGCACAAGATGGGCCTCTCATAGGTATTGAGCTTGGAAAAAGCCTCACATAGCCATAAAATACCATTACCAACCATTTCCCACCTTCAAACCACCTCTTTGACACTTAGGATGCTCATGGAAACAATCATGTAGCAAAAGAGAAAAAACTTGTAACATCACGTAGAAATTGAGTAGCATCATGTAGAAATCCTATAGTAGTCCCTAAACTTGACTATATTTGCTCCAAAATATTAGTTTTTGTCTCTTATACTTGAATAATGACCCCTAGATGTTGAATCCATTATTGAGGACGACTGAAGACCACTTTGAACGTGCCTTTTTCTCACTACAAATACAATTCTGCAATTAGGGTTAGGCGATAGATTTCTACATATAATGGTAATGATGATTTTATTATGAAATGGATATGAACTCTGTTATAATGAAATGAATATGAACAATGATTAATAGGGTTATTTTCGAATGCAAAGAATATTAGACCTATTTCTATGAATGCATGCTCTTAGGATTTCAATTACAAAGTGTTGTTTTTGCATAGGATTACTTTCTTTTCAAAGAATCTTTTCACATCCTACATAGGATTACTTTCTTTTCAAAGAAACTTTTCACATCCTGCAATTAGACTAATGATTCAAATTGTTGCAAGTAGCATCTGGTTTACATTATACAAATAGTGAAGTACTTTTCATTCATGCAATTACCACAGGCTTTACATTCTTACAACTAGAGTTGAAATTTACATATGATAAATGGAACTTTCTATTTCAAGTAGATGAATTGTTTTTTCATTCCTGCAATTAGAGTATAACTTTATTTTTCATGAAATTCTCTTCCTTGATATAGCTAAAAGAGTGGTATTTGTATGCCTTGATCTGGTCCATTGCTTGAAGGTGGCATGAGTAGAAATTGACCTACTTTTCATATAGCATTGTCACCTCTTAAGTTTGTACGAACCCTAGGTTCAGAATTAGATTCGGTAGTGTTGAGAGACTCATCAACATTATTGTGATACTGAGGCTCATCAAATTTTTCCGCCATTTCTAGGGAGGTGTCAAGTAGGTGTTGTTTCTACCTAGAGGTTAACTTTCTTTCCTTTTCCATAATTTGTTTTGCATCAAAGTTGTTAATTTCAAAACGATTAAAAAAGAAGAAGAAAACATACAAAAAAAATCTAGTTCTTTCATGCATGGTAGGAGTAGGGATAATTAAGGGAAATTTCTACCAAAACCTCCACCCCCTCTAATAGGAAAAATGAATTCTTTCCTATCCCAAAGACCAACGGAAATACTCATGATATTATGAATTTTTCATTAGGTATGGTTTTCAATGGCTCCAAACATGGATATGGTGGAAAACCCAAGTCTTAGTCTATAAGTGGAGGTTATAAGAATTAAGGGAAAATAAGAAAACATGACCTTTGAAAAGGATATCTAGTTTCCAAGTGGATATGTTCACCATTATAATTTTTTAGTAAAATTTATGGGCCAAGGGTTCCTCAAACATTTAATATTTTTTTACTAAATTGAGAAGACTCACATTGTTTAATTACAATAACATTTTGAGGGAGAGATTCATGAATTACACATGATTTAGTAGTGTGACCAAGGATCATCACAACCTTAGTGCAAGAATTCCAATGGGGAGATTGGATTGATCATGGAGACACACGAAGGTAATGAATGGCCATAGAATCTAAGGTTGGATTCACTCATAAAGGAGGAAGATAAAAAAATCAAATCCCATGTAATGCATTAATGCAAGGAGCTTTAATGGTTGGAATAGGAAAAGGTTCAAATTAAGATATAAGAGGTAGCGAGTATGGTTGCTCTACTTCACTTTTACATTGAGACATGAAAGGGTGTTAACTATCAAAGTGGTCAATGAAAAGTCCTATTTGAGTGCTAGGAAGGTACCATGATGAGGTTGAGATTTGGTGATTGAGGAATTGTGTTGATATACCACTAACATATCAAATTAGTGGAATAAACACCGAACTAGCTAGAGGCACAAGGGGATCAAACATATAGAGGCATATAGGGGTAGTTTACAGTAGATGAACAATAAAAAAGTCAAGAGAAACACTTCATACATTAAGGTAATGAGACTCTAGTTAGTGTACTTGGTGGTTTGAATTTACTAGTTGGACGCTTTCTAGGAATGGAAACAATTTGAGTTTGAAGGGGATCTATAGCTCTAAATTGAATAGGAATGGGTGAATTCATGACAAGATGGATGTTTGCGTTGCTGTGACACATGAGGGAAAAAAATAATTTGGGGTGTTCAACACTAACAACCATCATGACATGTCATCATAAACATGATATCATGCCAAGAGACTTTCCTAAGAATTAATTACATTGACAAGGCATGAGATCGAAGGAGAACACTTAGTTTTCCAAAGAAACTGTGGAGTTCGTGAGTGCATGGGAATTTAGACGCGCACATGGAAAAGACTTTCAAAAATTGAGGGATGTGTGCATGATGGCATGGTATAGGGTTGATATCACACCACAATAATGGCAAGAAAGAAAAAGAGTAGTTGACCAAGAGTTCAATTGGGTTTGCATGAGTACATTTAATGAGTTGATATGGGACATGCATAAAGGAGAAGAGAGAATTTCATACCAAAATTTGAGATATCAAACTTATAAAGAAGAAGACAGTGGATAGGTCAACCTACATCACATGAAGTAGTGTGGAATGAGTAGAATTCTACATATAGAATGATGCAATAAGGAATAAACAAAATAAACTTGCATACATCACAGAAAAATAGGTATCATAGGTTTAGGAAGGTGATGAAGGGTTACACTAAGGTTTCTCTCATAGTATGAGAGTCTCAAGATGAGTTTAGTGAAATGTTTTTATTTTGGTACGACGGTGGCATGTACATTCTAATTTCAATAGTTGTATATCGAGGACATCATATATAGCTATGAGTATCAATGCAATTTTGTGAAGGGCTCTAAAAAAATTGTAATATATTCTATTACAATTGGA
The DNA here is from genome assembly GCA_031772625.1 of Pinus tabuliformis. Lineage (NCBI taxonomy): Eukaryota > Viridiplantae > Streptophyta > Pinopsida > Pinales > Pinaceae > Pinus > Pinus tabuliformis. The sequence continues at coordinate 896,641,392 of CM062816.1, read as the reverse complement.
GTTAGGTGTTGGACATGGTTGGTGTCATCTAAGTTTATAAAAATACTTGTTTTTAAGTTTTTGTAATGTACACATTGGGAAGACTTGGTTAAAAATTGAGATTATACAGGTTTAAAGACGAATATTAATTAGAACGAAGCTTGAGAGGCATAACTTAGGCGAAGTACACTTAGTTTGGGAACACATCATCTCAATTGTATAATGAAAAATGAAAGGTAGGATAGGAAATAGAATACATGCAAAGAGAAACTTACTATAAAGGATAATAATATAGTGAAAGCGATAATTCAATTAATAAAAAAAATAGCATAATATTGTAGAACACTACCTCGCTAGGATGGTGTTACGGTTTATCAAAAGAGAGAGTGATAGAAGTTATGCTTATTCACAAAAGCGGTTATAAGATGCCAAAAGAATTTCATTTTAACATAAATAAGTTGTCTAATTTTAGGTTTCCCATCCATAAGGTGGCTAGCAAATGCATCAAATTCCTAGGGGTGCAACCTTCACATACAATATCAAATTTGGCACATAGTAGCGAGTTGGAAAAAACTATATAAGGATTACAACCTTTGGCTAGGTCCAAGGGATAGCATGGAAACACATGGGCCCCCAAATGCCCAAAAAAAATTATTGATGACCTCAAATTAACCTATAATTAAGATGGAATGGTCATGGTGTTGTACAAGTACTATATGTATATAAGGTGCCATAATCTATGAAGGTCCTCTAGGATTGTGAGAATATGTTTACCATTTGAATGGGGATATTCATGATCTTATGAATTTTTCGTAATTAGGTATGGTTGTCAATGCTCCAAAGGCAGGCAACTTCACTCAAATATGGAAGTGGATATGTGCAACATTATAATTTTATAGTAAAATTAAGGGTTCTTCACATATTTAATATTTTCTATTAATTTGAGAAGACTCATTTTGCATAACTTTTTAATTAAATTGAGAAGCCTCATTTTGTATTTTTAACTATAGTAGCCATCACTATCTCTAGCTTGTATCTTCTCTTTAGCTACTTAATGGTAATTTTGTATTAATGGACTCTATTGAAAATGTTAGGGCTAAATTAAGACACACAAGATATATAACAATCCAAGATATATATTTTGTTAAAGTATTTAAGGTTATATATGTTGTTAGAGAGAATAGTTTTTTACTCAATTGCTCTAATTACAATATATGCTAAGCATGTTAAACATTTTAAAAACATTCCACTAATTACTAATTAAAATTGCATAGCAAGAAAGATACAAGAGAAAATATAACCATAGTGATACCTAAATGAGAAATGGAAACCTTCTCCATTCATTAAAAAATCCATTAAACATTTTGGAGTTATTCCAATAATCTTGATAATAATTAAAATTGCATAGCAAGAAAAAGACAAAAAAAAATAAAAAAAACCAGAACCTTCCCAATTCAATAAAAAGAATTAATTAAACATTTTGGAATCATTCCAATAAACTTCCTAATAATTAAAACTACATTACAAGAAATACAGATAAGAAAATATATTCTAAATTCAATTAAAAATTCATTAAATGTAATGTGTAAAGAAAAGCAGACTACTTCACTCACAAGATATATAGAGCTATGAATTAAACATATATGGTAATCCTTAGGTTAAAACACCTAATAAATAAAGGCAGGCAACTTCACTCAAAAGATATATAGAGCTATGAATTAAACAATCTGGTAATGCTTATGATAAAACACCTAATAATTATCAACCAGGATATCTAATAATTATTATCGATATTTTGCTAGTTAGCAAATATTTCAATATTACGAATCCTTTAATATAAAATATGAAATATATTCACGTATTACTTCATGTCATCTTACGTTAGAGCATCTTACGTCAAGATAACGCTGCCATCATTGGTTACACCAATAATTAATCCCTTATGTGTAGTTTAATCAAATAGTAAACGTATAACGAAAAAAATCAGGATGTATTGAAGATGAACATTGATATTCCTGGACCTATATGGCGTAATTGGGATCTGAGTTTTTGTCATGTGGACGAAGCTAATCTCGGTATGTATTGAACCTGGATTTCGATTGCTTGGCCTTTCCTGGACTAGATAGGTAGACCACTGGATATGCTACTGCCTGATATGGATCTTGATCTTTGGCTGGATGAATAACATCTCTTTTATATATATATATATATATAAAAGCAAATATAACGGATAAATTAAAACAATTGTTCCTAGTTCTCAATTTTATTTTTAAAAGTCCTAAGTCACATAGGAAGTCACATAGGAATTCCAAAATTTTCCAATAAAATAAAATAACAAATAAGTCAACCTTAAAAGTACAGATAAAATTGGAAAAATCGAAATAACAATAACAATTAACCCCAAAAAAAACACGAAAAGAATCTCAAAATTTTGAAATATAAAGAAAAACTTCAACTAATAATAACAATATGGTGGTTAATGGGATGCATACATATTTCAGGCAACAATATCGATATGGTTGGATGGATGCAACCGCCACAGACCAATATAATGAATTTAAGTTCCCTTGTAATAATAATATCACAAGACCAAAACCATATCACAAGACCAAAACTACAAAAATAATAAGTGCGTATTCTAATTGCAAAATATCACAAGACCAAAACTACAAAACTATCCAATCTAATATCAAGACTAAATACTTCATGGCGCGCGCACGTCCCGAAAATTATTAGAAAAGAGCGGTTGGTTTTCAGTGGACACCACTTGCACCTGTCGCTCTGTATTGTGTTTCATTTCAAGATTTGAATTAATTATGATACGCTCACGTTGATAACCAGTATCCTTAGAAGATCCAGCCGCGTCGTTGCCGGTAACCAAATCCATTAGTGAGTTACAGTTAGTTATCGCGGAAGGAGGCACATCATGATCATCAGAATCGCACCACGTGATCAATAACCTCTCCTCGTTTGATACCTTTGGCTTAACAACTTCAGTAGTTTCCTGACATCCTGTACGCCCACTCTGCTTACTCATTCCTGTTAATTCTTTCTTTATGGCAACCGATTTTCTGTGGTGAGCGGAAGTTTTATCCAATAATGAATCCGAAGGCCTCTCTATATATCCAAACTTAATTTTCTGAGCAGGTAAAAGCCGTCTACAAGTACGGTCAAACGCCAAATGTCTGTTGTACTGGCAGATGAATTGTAAATATCTTCTGTCCAGCTCATGAAAATCTCCCATGGACATGGAGATGACTAGTCTGGAATCCACCATCCTGCGAATCCAATGGTGGATTATCTCATACAATTCTAGGGCTTCCCTCACCAGCAACTCTAGGGCGTAGTGAATGAGGGATCTCGTTGCCACGTGGCTTCCACGAGGAAGGCAATCTATGATGAGCTTACCCATGAGTGTCTGCATATTTCTCAAACCAAAGAAAATTGCTTGATCGTCTAAATTCTTCATTCCCCGACTGTTCCTTATAATGTCACATTTGAAAGTCTTGTTACAAAGCAGCCTGTAATACAGATAGCTCGAGTACTTGCGAATCCACAGAGAGCAATCAATAGCGACGGGGCTGGAGGTATCACTGAAACCAGATTCCTTGAAAGAGATTTGTTTTTGAAGAGAGTAGTCATCTTTCTCATCTTCTTCAGCAAAAATGGAGGGAGAAGCATCTCTCATCAATCGGTGAATGAGTGTCAACGTCTTGACAGCGACCTTCCAGTCATTTGTCCAACTCAGACGACCTTTCACTGCACGTTTTATACGTTGTCGGCAGTGAGACGACCCTGTTGCGGCCAAGATGGCCGCGACATTTTCTTCCCCGGAAGGGATGTCGTTGTGCTCAGTGGCTTTAACGACAGCTATGTCGATGAAACTCATCGAACCGCCCAGCTTCGCAAACCCTATTGACGCAGTGTCCTTAAGCGACCCTAGTGTTTTTGACCACCGGGAATCCATATCTGGTCCTTTCAACCTATCCCTACCTTTGTGTACCGCAGCTGAATATATCTCGACTCACAATCTCGTTGTATGATTTTAGAGGTAGATTACAGATTCAGAGCAGATGATTGACGCCCATACCCTAGCTCGAATGTGCAAATCTTGAATGTAAATATGGTTCGAGGCCAAATCAATAACATCTAGATTCGGATTTATAGGTACCCAATGGTGGCTGATTGAGTTAGTGGTGGGCTAGTTACCTTAGTGGATTAGTAGTTTGTCCGTAGTTTGGTTTTTTTATGGGCAAAATGGATTTTTGCCACATTGTGAGTTATGCTATTTAAATTTTAAATATGTCAATCTATGATATTAGAGAATAGAGGGTTACTGCTGAATTATTTTTTAGCTTTATCTTTATGTTTATGTTTATATTAAATCATTTAAAACAACAAAACTATGGCTCATTGTGGTTTATCCAGCAATGAGTTATGATTATATTGGGCAAATGGATATGGGGTTAGTTATTTGTTTAATGAATTAGTAAATCGGACAGCATAATATTAATGTTTCAACGAGTTTTTAATTAGCATTAATATAGTCTAATGTGATTAATGAAAGTTAAGGGTGGGTGAGTTGAAAGGAAACAGTGTGTTGTGGGTTTTAGTAAATTAGGTAGTTAGAATTTTAGATGTAAATTAAATGGTGGGTTTTAGTGTGATGTATTAGGTAACACAAGTTATCATGGGTTAGGTGTTGTGGGTGAGTGAATTATTAGATAAATTTTGTTAAGTGTTGCTCAAACATAATTGATTATCATCAACAATGGTTAACATTCATTAACATATTTCAACCATGGTCAATTGTGGGACTAATGTGCAATGACCATCAATATGGCTAACCAGAGTCAAGCGTTAATGTAACTAGGTAACACAACTTTTAGGTTATTACACTAGGCTATACAATGAAAAAATTTGTAGATGACTCTATTAAAGGGTGTGATATGAGTGTGTGATAGGTAAATGTTGTTAATAAAGTGAACCCTAGAAAATATGGTTTACAAAGTCACTATTGCCTCCTTATGTTGGTCATTGTTACTCGAAGTTAATATGGTGAATCATGGTGAAGGGTTAATAAGTTAATGAGATTAGTGCCTTGGAGGGTTATACTAGATTAAGTCCTTAGTAGGTCAGTTGGTGATTCATGAAAAGATGGTTAGTTTTGTTTGGAGATCTATTTAAACTAATTGTAAGCTCATTAGCTAACATAGAACACTATGGCTAAGAGAGTTATGAGTAAGTTGGTTACTAAATTAATTGTGGTGAATGATGGTCAACCATAACTGATTATGGCAAACCATGGTTGACAAGGTCAATACTAGTCAATAATGGTCAATCACAGCCAATGGTGGTTGATGTGAGAGATATTAGTCAATATGGTCATTGAGGGTTGAGGTTGATAAGCTATGACATTATTAGGTTCGAAATTTAATGGTTTATAGGGATATTGGTAGGGTATTTTTTAATGATTCAAATATCATACCTAAGTATGGTATTTTATAAAACAATCTCTAATTAAAAAATCTTTCATATGTATATGTGAGAAATTCTTCGATATAACACATATAATTGACTATTAAAACATGTCAATCTTGGCAAAAAATACCTTTATAATGGTGGGGCCAAGTGAATGATAATCTCTCGTGAAACCTTACTAGAAATGTGAATATGGAAAATAAATATGTCAACTTGCATGGATGATTAAAGGAACTTTTATAATGAATTTGAATATGGTATAAAAAGATGAAATGTAACAAAATTGAAACAACATTCTGAATTTATATTTATAAGATCTTTGTGAAACTATATGAAATTTGAGTTTTTCTAATAACATGTTATTTTTCATCCAAAATATAATGTATATGTTCTCATTAATGTATGTGTTGAGTATCTAAATAGGGGAATTTCAAAATTGTACATAGCACATTCTTCTTCTTCAAAACTATTTTTCAAAATTTATAATGTTGCTTTTAGATATTTTTGTAAATTATCAAAGCTTTTATATCCTTGAATTTACAAGGTCTTGATTTAGTGCAAGGTATAAGGTCCTTAGAATTAGTTTTCATTTTTATATTCTATATCCTAATTTATACTCATGTAGTGTAAAACATATTCTAAAAATCATTAAGCTCAGAGAAAATTATGGTAGGAATAGGATATGTATCTAGTTTAATATTGTGATATATGTCAACAAACAAATATATTAAAATAGTTATATATATGTATGTATGTATGTATGTATGTATGTAAATTTTATATTTAAAACTGACTTAGGAGTTTAACAAAGGTTTTAAAATTTTTGGAATGACTCTTTGAATTTATGGGATTGTTAATAGAAGCTTTAGAAATTTAGAGATTGAAGCCTTTGGCATAAAACTTTAGTCATATGGTCTAATGGGGGGTAATCACCAAGATAATATCTAAAGAGATATTAATTCTAAAGGATAGGATTTCATGTTAGAGTATCGAGCTTTTGGGTGTCAATAATACATTGAACAAACTCAAAATGAAAACCACCAATACTGGTAGATTTTGAAATGTCTATCAACTATGGAGATTATTACCATTTGTTGATGTTCACTCTTCCATTAGGTGAGTGTCATGAGTTGAGGGTTATTTTGTTTGGCGGCTTGATGACCCAATGGATATAAATGGAAATAGAAGGAAAAAGTGGAGTTATAGTGGTTGATGGTCTATTAGTTGGATCAAGTGAGAGTCATTGAAGACTCTTTTAGTATTCACTTGGTGACATGGTGGCTCAATCAATTAATTAAGAGGAAAATATATTGACTAATGGACATTATTCAATTCAATTGATATCCTTTATTAGATGACTAGGTACCATGAGGTCGGGATATTGGCTAGTGGATATTCATGCTATTTACTTTTGCGATATCAAATGATATGGTATTGGAAGTTTAGGATATAGGATATCGAGACTTCGTGCTATCAAATTTTAGGATATTTGATGATCTAGTATTGAAAGTTCAAGATATTGGATATTAAGACTTCACATTATCAAGTTATTAGCTATGAGATGATTGGGTATGAGGAGGTTGGGACACTCACTATCAGTTTTTCCTCCGTATCCTAATCAAACTTGGTAATATTATGACATGGGATGTTGAGGTGGTAGGTTTATGTGGAATACTGACATAGTGATTTAGTATGGAATGGTGTTGTATAATAGGACATGGGGGTATAATATTTCCATGCAGAAATCGTACAAATGCCAATGAGAACCTTAGAGGACATGTTTCTTATTAAGCATAAATTTCTATCTAGAGCTTGGATTTGGATGAATTTTATTTCGTTGGAAAGAAATAGGCGAGAAAAATAGGATGGTGGTATCTAATAAGAATTCTAATATGGTTGAAGGAAGTGGTAATTTGATAACTCTGTCTCCATAAATTAACCTTTGAGTTCATATTTAGATACCCCATATCCTTATTCAAGCATTAATGGATTTGGTATATGACATGTATGCTTTATGTCCTATGGGGTCCCCTATGTCCACCTAGGTCCTCTAATGTCTTGATAGTTGTTACCAAAGATTTGATTCTCTCTTCACCAATTTTTTCACAAGTTGGTTTTGTGGAGTGAAGGTGTTGTAGTAGAGATAATCATGAGATAGTGTAGGAGAGAAGATGAGGTTCATGTGGATTGGTTCACTAGTTGGTGAGAATTCTTGGCTAGATTAAAGAACAAAGGTAGTGATATGAAAGGGGACCACAAAAATCATAGGATGGGGCAATGATTAGGTATGGTTGATAACTTGGCTAAATAAATAATGAAATCATTATCTGAGCATGGTGTAAAGACAAGGAACATAGGGATTGAGATGTGGTATATGCCATGGATGTTCAACTAGGCCATGAAGGAAGTGTAGAATGTTGCTGATGAAATCATCTAGATTAAGGAGGAGAGGATGGAAATTAGGTTGAAGGATATTAAAGGTGAATTTATATTAGTTCTCCAAAAATTACTTGATTGTGATGACACAATCATAATTTTATATTGGGAAGTTCGATAAGGTGTGTGTAATGCTCCGATGAGGATTAAAATCAAGGAGCCATATGATGGGACTTGAAATGACGAGATACTAAATGAAGTTATAATTTTCTTTTGATATTTATTAATTACATATTAGTGTACTCGAGGACCAAGGGGGACTATGAAAAACACCTTAGGATCATATTTCATATGCTAAGGGAGCAATCACTTTATGATAATTATTACCAATGTGATTTATTTGAATCATTAGTGCACTTTATGAGTCATTTCATTTAATATGGAGTGGAAATATATCCTGAGAAGATCAAGGAAATCATGGAATGACCTATCCCTAAAAGTGTATTAGTAGCAAGATGATCTATCAGATTAGTAAGATACAAGAGGTTATTTCAAGGGTGTTGGGAAATCAATTTTCCATTTAATTTAGAATTTTAAACCCTACTCACACATAAATTGTAAATGCAGGTAGGCCTTTTTGTTTTGAGGCTACTGTGCAAATCTCTGTAGGAAAAATTGGAAACTATTGCTAATGAAATCACAAAACAAGTCGTTGTAAATATCACTCTCATCACTCCAAACACGCATGTTGTTACACTCTAAATATTTCCCACACTTCAAAAAGAAAAGACATGCACTCATTCTTATTTAAAATAAGCAACACTCCTAGAAACAATTCAACACTTGAATAATAACAAAAAAAATATTGTAACTCCCATTCAATAAATCGAAAAAAATATAAAGCCATAATAATAATAAATAAATAAATATCACACCTAATGAAGGGATCAATGCAAGGCCTAAGTTGTAACACAATGATAAAGGCTAAAGTATTACAACTATTCAATACATGAACAAGATCTGTAACAATAATAGTAGGTCACAAATAACTCACAACTTATGACAAATAAATGTATTGCTACGTTACCTCTATAACTAGTGATCCCTGCTAAGAAGGAGGGCCCTTCCTCCTTGGCAATAGTTGGTGATTTACACAACATGAAATCTAATTAAGAAAGAGATATGAAGCTATGAAGAGTAAATATTTTCAATAATGAAATTTGCAATACAAGATTACCATGATGGTGTGCCCCCCTCTAATCTCTATCTATGCATGATCCATAGGTGAGGTGTACATTCTTTTATAGTCTTAGATTTCGTTCCTATTTTTAAAAAGAAGAACTATCATGAGAATTTGTTGATTCTCATGTGCTGAAAATTGAGGTTAGATAAAATAATCTTGTAGAAGATTGTCTTGATTGAAACATAGTTGTAATGGCTTACTAAATTACAATTTTTTATCATTTTGAAATCTCAACTATTCTAACTAAGTTGGTTGCACTATCCATAAGTGTCTTACTTCAATGATCAAACTAACCTTGATCATGTGTCTTCCCATGTCAGTATTTGTTGTTAATCATACATAAGTAGAGTAGCAAAAAAGGTTTGGTGTGATAAAAACAACATCAACAAGGTATTCATTCCATCATTGTTGAGGTATATCTAACAAAATATCATCATGTAAGAACATATCAATAATCCATACTACCTAAAACATCCCTTCATCAATCAATAATAAAATAACCTAAATTAGTTAGCTTTTGTATCAAATTACAAGAAAATCTAGATAATAAGGGTGACATGAAAAGGGAACAAGCTTTAGTCAATAATTACTAATGAAGTGACAAGGCATGGAATTTTAGAGTCAAAATGGGGGGAAAAAATAGGTAAAATAGATACAAGGAGAATTCCAATTTTTTCTCTGAACATCTCCCTCTAACTTAAGCATCTACGTTTCTTCATGCACACCTTTGTAACTATTCTTTGATGTACTATAAATGAATATTTGAAAAATCATATGCTCTTGTTGTATCTTTAGTAGGTGCTCTACATACTTAGGAAATAAATAATTCTACTTCCCAAATCCATCATCTAGATGATATGGGTGCTAATAATTAAAGATGAGAAGCCAAATGAGTGGAAACCTAAACCTGATCCTCTAACCACGAGGCCCACATTTTCTAATACATTCCACATACTAAGGTACCCTAAAAAGTGCATGTACAAAGTTTTGAAACTAGTAGATATCCACATTCCTTTGTTCTTCTCTACAAGATTCCACTCTAAGCCTGCTTCCTTCTAATGCATTTTTTTAGCACTATAATACTACTAGAATAGTTCTCTAGGACCCTATTTTTAAATTCCATCAATAGATTCTTAGTTGTTAGATACTAACACATCCTATTATATTCCATAGATACTATTTCGGTAGGCGGTAATTCATTTTGAATCAGAAATTTTACAACCTTTTTATTTATTGTAATAGTATTACATGCAACCTTCTGACTAACCTGATTATACATAAATTATGTGAAAGCCCTTAGCTAACCATATACCACATAGGTGTAATATTAAAACTCCTTGCTCCAAAAATGGAATAATCAACTAAACACATCTCACATGATAAATGTTTCTCTAAAAAATTAGCCTTCTAGAAAGTCTCCAAAAAATCTTGAACCTCCCTTACAAAGATTCAGTCAATCACTTGGATATCCATAATTATCACTGTCACTTGAGTAATATAGTTGTTGCGGGCTTGGTGACAAATGGGCTTCTTCATGAGGTGGCATGATATTATAGGAAAAAAGGAAAGGAGATCCATACACACTAGGTACCCTCTCATCTATAGGATTACAAATCAACCCAAAGAATTTAGATTTTCCTTGTAGATGGGTTTCTAGGGTGGCTGAATAGTGTGTACATTAAGTGTGTTGAAAAAATGTTCTATCTGGAAGAAAAACCATGCCTTAGATTGTGTTTTTGTTTTGATATCTTCTCAAAGATAATCAATAAATTCATGTTTTTTGATGTTCCATAATAATCCTTTCCTCCAGCACTAGTGATGTAGCAATATTTTGAACCAGGGTGACCAGTGATTGTAGGGGTTACATATAGATCTACATTTGAACATCGACAAAATTCGCTTGGCATGTTCGGTGTACATCATGACATTACAATATTTTGCATAACTCATCAATGGCTCATAATAAAAAATATATCTCTACTGTTCAAAAGGTGCAAATCTAATGGCCCCTTGAAACATTTTGGGCGAGTTTGTAAAAAAAATAATATTTCCTACATTACCATCACTACTATTAATCCTTTTTTCAACAATGTATTCATATGCAAGACTCTCCTTGACCCTATCTATGATACAACGAAAACAAAATGACATATGACAATATTTACATATTAAAACCAACTGAAAACCCTCTGGAGTAGGGGGAGGTGTTGATGAAGTTGAAGTTGATGCACAACTGAACATCTTGATTTCTTTTCGAGTTTCTTCTCTGGTAATAAAAATTGCTAAACAATTTTATCTTCCCATTTTCAATCTCAAATTCGAAATCTTCCAACCATAGGCTCCATATTAGTATCCTATTGTTGCCTTCTTTTAACAATGTTTTGTTTCTAAGCATTCCAACCATATGTTTGAGAATTGTTCTTACAATGAACCTTACTCGATTTAGGAACAACCTAAATATTTTGATTCCATTTTTGATATCAAGGATTTCTTTATGAGAATATGGATACCCAAGTTCAGTCTCATTAAAATGTTAGTAAAAATAATGAGAGGGGAGGTGAATAAACATTTTTAAAACTCACAATAATAATTTTCTTTTCTGAAATATGTACGTGACTTTACTAAACCCAACTTGTGTATGTATGCGACTGTTGTAAAAGAAAGTAGTGTATTCTTAGTAAAATTATAAAACAATGAATTCTTTATCTATTAAACTCAAACGAGAATGTAAGAGATTTATCACGCATTCGATAAGTAGTAAGAATGTGCAATAGGAATAGAATAAGGTATCACACATAAGAAACACACATGAACACCGTGATTTAAGGTGGAAACCTAATGTGAGATAAAACCACTACTGTTGTCATCTCAATATTCAAACTTATTAATATCAACAACTTCTTACATTCTCATACTGGTGCAAACTCATGCCAGTACATAGTCGCCCACCTGCTGAAGGCTACAACCTTCACTTGTTCTCTAGCTCCTACTGGAAGGGAGCTCAATCCCCCTGATTTGATTACCAGCTACTACTGGCAGGAAGCTTTGACTTCCTCACTGAAGGCTCCAATCCTCAGCAACATCCATGGACCATGTTTCATAAAGTTTCACACTATATCTACCTACCTTAATACATCCCAACTTATAGATCAACTAAAGCAAACACCAACTTAATTCAAACAGAATAGTTAGATCACTACAACCATAACACAGTTGAATTCAGAATACTTCATCAACACAAAAAATCAACTGCAACCATTTTGATTTATATGCCAACATGTATAAACTTCTTCACTTAAGGTAACTCGCCTGTATACGCACTTTTATATAGAGCAACCTGTGTACCTATCTCAATAAACTAAAAACTTGTAATTCTGAATTAGACACAGAGTTGACCAGAGTTATTCCTAAATATTATGTTAGCTTACAGAATGCTCATACAGTTAGCAACACCAATAATGTTTTCAACCCATTAACAAGTAACCAAATTCAACTTCATCATTCAATGAGTTCTACTTCAGACATTATCACTCAACCCAGATCAACATGATGACATCACTGGCGGACAACCGAGATACAACAAAACTAATCAGGTTGATCAATAATTTATGAACATAACCCCTCCTTTATGTATGTGACTTTGAATAAATGAACCCATGTGTATAAGCGACTTAACTAAGACCAACTAACATACAGATCCGCAAATTTTGACCTAAAAGTGCACACCTCTTCAGAACATCAGAATGTCCCAAATCATAATATTCAGATATAAAAACATGCATCAATACTTGGATATAGTCAACCCATGAGCATATCATATAATGGAAAGTCATTTTAGGTCTCATGATCCTAATCCACCATTGTATTCATCAGTGCATAATTATTCCAGATCTATGTGTCAACTATGTTTCTTACAATGCAAATATATTTCAGATTGAAGTATAAAACAAAAAAACTTTCACATGCACACTTAGCACTCTCACCTTCACTTCCTTATATACTTAAGGCCTTGGCCAATACCATGACTCAAAAATACACTAGTGTCGATGGTAATATTGGATGGGATTAGGTAACCATTACTGCGCTCAATATTCTGGGCTAATACCATGGTATGGACCCTTCGTATTCTTCAATTAGTGTGCCAAAATGTATGTGACTTTGCTTCTTTGTACCTATGTATATATGTGCCTTGGCCTTGACAAACCCATGTATAGATCTTTAAAAATTCACTTTGATCAAACTTCTCATTCTGATTTGTAAACCTTTGTCCCATAATTTTGTTATTCTGTTCCATCACGTTGCCACCTATCAACTGAACCATGGATTCATCTAGCTACCATATACTTGTGTTGAAAATGGCAACAAGAAATGCTAAAAATAGAAGTGCTAAAAATAGCACTACTATAAATAGCAGTTCGAGTACCAGTGTTAGACATAGCAACAAGGAATGAAAAATGAAAGTGCTAAAAATAGATTTGCTATAAATAGCATTTCGGGTTAGATTCCTATTTTAGTTAGTCCTTGACCTAAAATTGAGAAGTAAAATTGAAATTTGATCTTAGCAACTGTTTGTAAAATAATTAATTAATTCACCATGAGTTAATTAGCTGGAGAAAATCAAACATGAAGTCTATGTGAAGACATGCAAGAGTTTCTCCATTGATTGAGGAAGCTATCCCTTAATTAAGGAGATAAGGATGCGTTGTATTTGAGTTGTAATTAGTTAGCTCAATTAACTGAGTTAAGTCCAGTTATTACTTCCAAATAGTTGGAGGAAGTAATTGTGAGTTCAGTCAGTTAATGAATGCATGCATGCAACTAGTGTTCTCCAGATCATTGAATATTCTCTCATAAACAACTCATGCATGTCAGTTCAGAGAAATACACAATTGAGATTAAAGGAAGGGACAATGCACTAGCAGTAGGAGGAATTTTCCTATAAAGGAAACTCATCCATGTAGAAGGAATTATCTCCTATAGGTTTGTGCAGTTATTTCATAGGTCAGAGCAGTGTGTGAGCGATTATTACACACAGGTGGCAGCTTGAGGATCAAGGAGAAACTGCGAAAGGAAATAGGAAGCTTGGAGGGCAGAGGAGAAGGTTTGTAAGAAGCCTTTCATTGTCTATGAGTAGCAGTGAGGGATTGTACTGAGAGCTGGATAGCTTGGGAGCCAAAGCTTTATGTAATTCTAAGATATTTCCACTTGTATGATAATACAGATAGCAGGGTTTTAGGCTGAGTCTTTCCCCATGATTATTCTTCTGTGTTATGTGTGATTGCTTTCCCTTTAGCTGTTATATGTGTTCTATTTGATCTTGCTCAAAATCGATTAAGCTTGCGCAAGTTTGATTGTAGAAGTAGATTAAGTATTTTGCTTAAGTAAATTGCATAATTGGTTTAATATATAGTGGGAATTTATACATGGTATCAGAGGAAAGGTGATCAAAGTGGAGAACAGTATACATGAAGAAGAGAATTCGAAGTAAAGAAAAAATGGGCCGCGAGTTTTTAGAGAAGATCTAAAAATTTTTGTGCAAAATTTTCAAAAACAAATAGCAGATCTAGATTCCTTGTGGAAAAAGACCCAAATGAAAAAAAAAAATTGGCTGAATCGAAGTTCGGATGAGAGAGATATCGCTGATTTAAAATCAACTCTTTTTCCAGAAAATTTCGTGACGGAGGGAAAGATGAAACAGATTAGTGTACTAGGCAAGAACTTATATGCACTTGAGCTACAAGATGCATGCAAAGCCTTCAGGAGAAAGGAAAAGGTTAGATACTTGCTGGTTGAGAGGGAGAGTACATCACCTCTCAACATGCAGTGCCAGAAGAAGTCTCAAACAATTGTGGAGGATCCACAATTGGTGAAGCAGCTTCAGGAGGTTGTGGAGCAGCCACAACTAGAGAAGATGAGAGGAGATTAAGTGGAGGCATCCACTCATGAAGATACCTCTAGTAGAAGGAAATTTCGAGCCAAGTGGGTAGTTGGATCACATGCATCCATACCTCGAGGTAGGAGGTGGGGTGATGTGCAGTGACAGTCCCAAGAAGGTTGGAATAGGGGCAGGACCTTTGAGGTACCCAACCTCTCTAATTAGACCTTGCTATGGAAGCCTTGATGAGGAGTAGCATGACTAGATGAGTGGGTAGAGGTAGATGTGGATGGAGTGGCAAAGAAAGCTACTGTGCAGGAATACCAAGACAATGCAGAGCTAGCAGGCTACAACAATACGAGAGGCACAGGAGTGTTGCACCAGTGCAAGATGGCACAGAGAGGTGTGCAATGGTGCGAGATACATGGAGTGTTGTAGCAACTCAGAGGTCATAGAGGGAGCACCTGTCAGCAACAGAGGGAGCTTCATCATCAAAGGGTGTTTCTAGCCCAACGGAGTGGTTAGTTGGGAGATTTTTTATTTCTAGAGTTGCTGGAGCAGCAACACTTGGGAGAAGTGTTGCATGTAGAACATTCCAAAGGTTCAGGATCGGGTTCAAGTTGAATTCCTTTCTTGTTGAGAGGGAGTGTTGAAAATGACAACAAGAAATGCTAAAAATAAAAGTGCTAAAAATAGCATTGCTATAAATAACAGTTCAGGTACCAGTGTTGGACATAGCAACAAGGAATGAAAAATTGAAGTGCTAAAAATAGCTTTTCTATAAATAGAATTTTAGATTAGATTCCTATTTTAGTTATTCCCTGAACTAAAATTGAGAAGTAAAATTCAAATTTGATATTAGCAGCTATTTGTAAAATAATTAATTAATTAACCATGAGTTAATTAGTTGGAGAAAATCAAACATGAAGTCTATGTGAAGACATGCAATAGTTTCTCCATTGATTGAGGAAGTTATCCCTTAATTAAGCAGATAAGGATGAGTTATATTTGAGTTGTAATTAGTTAGCTTAGTTAGCTGAGTTAAGTTAAGTTAAATTAGTTCCAAATAGTTGGATGAACTAATTGTGAGTTCAGTTAGTTAATGCATGCATGCATGAAACTAGTGTTCTCTAGATAACTTAATATTCTCTCATAAATAACTCATGCATGTTAGTTCATAGAAAGACCCAGTTGAGATTAAGGGAAAGGATAGTGTAGTATCAGTTGGAATAATTTTCCTATAAAGGAAACTCATCCATGCAGAAGGAATTATCTCCTTCAGGTTTGTGCACTTATTTCAGAGCTCAGAGCAGTGTGTGAGGGATTATTACACACAGGTGGCAGCTTGAGGGCTGAGGAGAAACTGCGCAAGGAAATAGGAGGCTTGGAGGGCAGAGGAGAAGGTTTGTGAGAAGCCTTTGACTGTCTATGAGCAGCAGTGAGGGATTTTACTGAGAGTTGGATAGCTTGAGAGCTAAAGCTTTGCATAATCCCGAGATATTTCCACTTGTATGATAATACAGATAGCGGGGTTTTAGGCTGAGGCTTTCCCTAGGATTATTCTTCTGTGTTATGTGTGATTAATTTCCCTTTATCTGTTATATGTGTTCTGTTTGATCTTGCTCAAAATCGATTAAGCTTCTGCAAGTTTGATTCTAGAAGTAAATTAAGTATTTTTCTTTAGTACATTACATAATCAGTTTAATCTATAGTGGGAATTTCTACAACTTTTTCTGTTACTTGTGAGTTGCCATCAAGGACAACAGATGCATGATAATACCAACAATCCCCCCCTTTGGACTTGATGGCAACCATGTTTGTGTCGATCACCTCAACCTACTGAAATATGTTAGATACATCAAATAACCATTATTCAAACGCCAAGATACTCCCCCCCTTTGACATCAAGGGAAAATGTCAAACCAAAGTACTGCCTTTGTATCCGATTTTCACTATACTGTCCATGCTCCCCCTAGACACATGTTGAATCTTCAGAAATACTTTTGAATGAAGAATGTGACTCTATAACTCAACTAGGTATTAAATTCTTATTAGCAAGGACACATAGTTACATAAATCACCAAACCAAGTTGGTATACATATTTGACTCAACCACCCAACCAAGTGGGATTACATTTTTGAGACTACCACCCAACCAAGTGGGATTACATATTTGATATGACCTCAAAATTCCATACACGACTGAATATGACAATTATTACATCATAGGTTTCCACATGACCTTTAATTAAAATGACAGATATGACATTAATAATTGAGAGCAAAATCTCTTAATAGTAGCATAATTCAACAACCATAATGCCCACAACGCATTATATTCTGCAAGGGTAATGCTCCACCTAAACTTGTGCTACCTGTTCATTGTCAACAACTCATTCATCAAAGCATATTCATCAATCATATAAATATTAATGAGAAAAACATAACTCAATACCATATCAACAGACAGTACCCATCAACACCAAACTAGGAAAAATCAAATCATAGTTTTCAGTAGCATGTCAAAGGGTGATCTTGAGACTATCCCATTATTTTTCTATTTGAGAAAAACATATGGGATTTTCTGCAAAGAAACACTCGTATATACATGGCTATACTTCATGAATCCCACGTAATGAAAGAAACCTTATGAAATTTCATGTGTAGACTGAGTAGACTAGATTAAAATTAAACTGAGGCAGAGACAACTCCCACTTTCTGTCTGAGATATTCAAATAGTTCTCTAGGAAGAGATTTAGTAAATATATTAGCAACTTGTTCTTTGGAAGGAACATACTCCAATTTAACCTTTTTCTCAAGCACTTGTTCTCGTAGAAAGTGATACTTAATTGGAATATGCTTGGTCTTGGAGTTAATCACAGGATTTTTCAAAATACTAATGGCACTTGTATTATCAGATATGATTGAGATGGGTGGACAAAATTTGATTTGTACATCATGTAATGTTTGCATCATCCAGAGAATTTGTGTGCAACAAGATGCAACAACCACATATTCTGCTTCCGCTGTAGATAAGGAAATGGAACATTTTTTCTTGCTGAACTAGGATACCAATCGAGGCCCCTTGTGAAATGCACCTCCACTAGTGATTTTAACATTTCCATCCCAATATGCATCTGTGTATGCATGAAGAGTAAGATATGCATCTTTAGGATACCATTGACCAACTTCTTGGGTTCCTTGGAGATATTTGAATATTTTCTTTACTGTCTGAAGCTGTGACTCCTTTTGATTGGATTGGAAATGTCCAACAATCCCATCTTCATGCATGATATCTAGTTTGGTACCTGTTGGATAAATTAGACTTCCAACCATAGACCTATACTCTGGTTGGTTTACTGTGGAAGAATCATCATTAGAACTGAGGCTACATCCTGTCATCATGGGAGTACATACAATTTTACAATATCCCATCCCATACTTCTTCAGAATCTGCTTGAGATATTATTTTTGTGAGATAAAGACGCCATCTTTTGCTTATTGTACTTGTATACCAAGAAAATAGGTTAGTTCCCCAAGCAAATACATTTCAAATTCTTGCTCCATAACAGAAGAAAAGTTTTGAGTCATAGATTCTTCATTATATCAAAGATGATAACATCAACCTAAACAACAATAATTAGCAGTTTATCATCCTCAATTTTTGTGTAGAAGTTGTTGTTTGTGGATCCTTTTGTGAAACCTTGTTGTTGAAGATATTTGTCAAGATGGTAATGCGCAGCTTATTTTAGCCCATATAAAGCCTTTTTGAGTTTGAATACAATGTTTTCATCATTCCCCAAAATGAATCCTTCTGGTTGTTCAATATATACTTCTTATTTTAGATCTCCATCAAGGAAATCAAATTTTACATCCATTTGATAAACTTTGAAATGTCAAAAAGTTGAAAATTCAAGAAATAGTCTTATGGCTTCAAGTCTAGGGACTAGTGCAAATGTTTCTTCAAAGTCTATGCCTTCTTGTTGAGCATAAAATTTACAAATAGGTCTAGCTTTGTTCCTAATGACCTCTCCATTTTCATTCAACTTATTTTTGAATATCCATTTTGTCCCAGTAACCTTTTTATCATGAGGCCTTGGAAGCAATCCCCAAATTCTTTTCAATTTGATCAAGTTCTTCATTCATGGCCTTAACCCAACATTCCTCTTTACTAGATCGATTTACATTCTTTGGTTCAATGGTGGATAATAAAGCTATATAACTAGGAGATCCTACAAGGGTTCTTCTTGATTGTACCCCAGATTCCTTTTCTCCTAGAATTTGTGTTTATGGATGATTCTTTTGAACATACTTGGATGGAGCCCTTTCTTTGTATGGTGTGTCTTCTTCTACTACTTCACTAGTTTCTTCTTTTATATCATTGTGATTTGATGTGGGAAAGCATTCATCATCATCATCATCCTTTTCTTCTAATGTTAACTTTTCTGGATCTTTGCATGCTTCATCAATCACAACATCAATGCATTCAACAATTTTCTGAAGTCTCTTATTGTAACATTTGTATCCTTTTCTTCTAGATGAGTAACCAAGAAGTATTCCTTCATCTACTCTAGCTTCAAACTTACCAAGTTTTTCATCAATATTTTTTATGAAACATTTGCTTCCAAAAACTGTAGAATTCTTTATAGTGGGAGGCTTACCATACCAAAGTTCATACGTAGTTTTATTACTATTCACACAAACATGAGCCTTGTTGAGAATATTTACTATAGTATGTGCAGCTTCACCTGAGAAGGTGTTAGGAGGTCCAGACTGATCATGCATACAAAAGGACATTTGTTGAATAGTTCTATTCATTCTTTCTTCCACCCCATTTTGTTGAGGAGTTCTAGCTACAAAAAATTGTCTTTTTATGCCATGTTGTTCACCGAAATCAAAGAATTCATCTGATATGCATTCTCATCCTCGGTTAGATCTAAGACATTGATTTTTAGGCCTAATTCATTTTCAACTGATTCTTTTAAGACTTTAAATTTATCAAATGCTTCATCTTTTTGTTTCAATACACCGATCGAGCACATTCTAGAAACTTAATCAACGAATAAGATATAGTATTGTTCTCCATGAGGTGAATTTTTCCTTACTGGTCCACACAAATCAGTAGGTATAAGTTCAAGAGGCTTACATTCTGATCCTCCTTTGGCATTGAATTGAACTCTAGTTTTCTTACCGAATTGACATCACTTACATATGGTACTTTCTGGTAGGGTGATGTTTGGTAGATCACGAACAACTTTGAGCCTACTTGATTTTCTTATTTGAGAGAAGCTTAGATGTCACAAAATTATGTGCCATTACCAAATTTCCTCTACCTTTCCTAGGTAACATTGTTCTTGGACACCTTTCAATATATACATATTTATCGGGGTTCTTGTTCCTTTTATTATGGTCTTTTTTGTGTCAAGTTCACGAACCACACATTATTTTGATTGGAATACCACCTCATTTCCTTAGTCACACATTTGGCTAACACTCAGAAAGTTATTCTTTAATCCATCAACATACATAACATTACCAAATTTAACATTTTATTTTAGAAAAACAGAACCTTTACCGTTAATGACAGTAGGTGAGTCATTTCCAAAAGTGACATTTTTTTTCTTTATCTAAAGCATTGTATGAAATAAGTTTATCTTTATCACTTGTCATGTTTTTTGAGTGTCTGCTACCAATGTACCATTAATTTTCTTGTCCTTATGCAAACAATGCTATGCCACAACTTTCAAACTGTAACTCCTTCCTTTTCCATACCTTAGAATTTGTTGATATTTTCTCTTTTTGAGATGTTGGTCGTAATTTTCTCCTCCATTCAGATTCTTCATGTTCAAAGTTATTGAAAAATGAGCATTCAATTTCAAATTTAATATGTGAGAAGTTATTATAAGTGTTCTTCTTGACTCCTATCTCATTCCTCTGTTTTCCTACTTCTCTAGTCATGATGGTTTTGTATGCAACACATTGAACGGCCTTATGACCAAAATTATCACATGATAAACATTTTCCATTAAGGAAGAAATTTATGTGATCATAAAACCTTATGGTGTTTTTTACCTTTTGAATTGTTCTTCTATTGTTATTCATCCTTGGATTAGAGTGAACATGATTTACCTGTGGAATGCCTTTATTCTTTTGCTCAGGATTGAAGCTTTGCTGACTGGTTTTTGCTACATTTAGATAGCTTCCAGTAGTAGCTCAAGAATTTTTTGTTTGAGATGTTTCTCCAATGTATCCAAGACATGTATTCATAAGAGGAGAGCATTATACCTTCAAATAAATATTTTTCCTCTAAATCATCCACAAATTTATCATGAGAGTCATTAGTATTTTTCTCAAAAGCCAAGAGTAATTTAAGATCTCGATCAAATGCTCCTTCTTCAATGTTTGGTGTGCCATCACTATCTTCATGAGTATAATAACTTCTTTTATTGTCAAACCATCTCCTATTACCTTTTGCATTATCCTTCCCTTTGTCATGATTGTCTTTAAGAGGACATTTAGCAGCATAATGACCAACTCTACCACAAGAAAAACATTTAAAGGGAATCTTACCTCTGAACCTTCCACTGTCGAGTTGAAGATTCTTTACAAAGTTCACCTCATCTGCTTCTTATATATATCTTGATTCCTTGTGTTCTTCCTTTTGTTTTCCTTTTTCATATGCTTCAAATGCAACTTCTTTGACTTCTGAGGGGCCTCCTTTTGTCATTTCAAAAGTATTCAGGATCCCGTGAAGTTGAACTATAGTAAGAGTCTGCAAATCCTGCTTCTCTTCAGTGGCAGACACGTTTGACTCGAATTTAGGAGTTAGAGATCTTAATATTTTCTCTACTAAAGTGGTGTCCTTTATTTCTTCACCTAGATTTTTTCATTCGTTTTACAATCTCATCTATACATAGAAAGAAAATAGAAATAATTTAAGCATTATGCATTCTACGAGTTTCATATTGAATTCTGAGAGTTTGGAGTTTAGCACTTTTTACCTTGGTATCACCTTCATACCTTTGAATAATTTTTTCTCATATTTATTTTCCTGTGTTTAACTACATAACTTTGACAATTTCTGATTCTGTTAGACTCCCAATAATTCATTGACAACTTTGGCATTGTTTTCATACATCTTCTCTTTTGTTGCATCAAGAGGAACTACGGTTGGATATGGGTAACGTCCTTCCATAATTTCCCAAACATATGCTCTAAGGAAATAAAGTTAGGATCTAGTTCTTATCTTCTAATATATTAAATTATTTCTGTTGAAGAGTGGTGGTCTGATATATGTTGTTTTGTCTTGATTTCTCATCTTGGGAGATCTTCCTTCAAGCGATTAAGATTCTTTTGAAGGACCTGCACTAATTCCAATTGATCAGAAAAATACTGAGAGGGGGGTGAATCTGTATTTTAAAAAATCACAATAATAATTTTCTCTTCTGAACTATGTATGGAACTTTACTAAATCCAACTCATTTATGTATGTGACTATTGTAAAAGAAACTTGTGTATGCTTCGTAAAATTGTAAAACAACTAATTCTTTATCTATTAAACTTAAAATAGAATGTAAGGGATTTATCAAGCACTTGATAAGAAGTAAGTAGGTGCAATAAGAATAGAATAAAGTATCACACATAAGAAACACACATGAACACCAGGATTTAAGGTGGAAATCTAATGTGGGAGAAATCCACTGCTACTATCATCTCAGTCTTCAAACTTATTAATATAAAAAAATTCTTACATTCTTGTACTAGTGTATACTCATGCCAATACATAGGCACCCACCTAATGAAAGCTACAACCTTCACTCATTCTCCAGCTCCTACTGGAAGGGAGCTACAACCCCCTAATCTGATTACCAGCTACTACTCACAGGAATCTTCAACTTCCTCAGTGAAGGCTCCAACCCTCAGCAACATCCATGGACCACATTTCATAAATTTTCACACTGGATCCACCTGCTTTAATACATCACAACTTGTAGAATAACTAAAGAAAACACAACCTTAATTAAAAAAGAAAATGAGATGACTGTAACAAAAACACATAACTGAACTCAGAACACCACATGAACAAACAGAATCAGATAAAACATTGCTCATTCATATGCCAACATGCATATGACACTTCACTTTAGGAAACCTGCATGTATACATGCATTTCTATAGAAAAACCTGCGTACAGATCTCAATACACTAAAAACATGTAATTCTGAATCAGACATAGAGTCTAGTAGAATTATTATGAAATATTATGTTATCTTACAGAACTCTGATGTAGTTAGCAACATCAATAATATTTTCAACCAATCAACATCTAACCAAATTCAACTTCATCATTCAATCAGTTCTACTTTAGACATTATCACTCAATCTAGATCAACATGAGGACATCATCGATAGACAACAGAGATACAACAACATTGATCAGGTTGATCAGTAATTTATGAATATAAACCCTTCTTTTATGTACGCCTCCTTGAGGAAACGAACACACATGTATATGTGACTTAATTGAGAGAAACTTCTGTACAGATCTACAAATTTTGACCTAGAACTTAAAAAAGACCCAAGTCATAATATTCAGAGATAAAAACATGCGTCAAAACTTAGATCTAGTCAATCCATGAGTATATCATACAATGGAAAGTCATTTCAGGTTTCATGATCCTGATCCATCATTGTATTCATCGATGCATAATTATTTCAGATCTATGTGTCAACTATGACCCTTACAATGAAAATATACTTTAGATTGAAGTATTCATAAAAAACCCTTTCACATGCATACCTAGCACTTTGATCTTCACCTCCTTATATAGTTAGATCCTTAGCCATTACCATGAGTCAAAACTACACTAGTGCTAGTGGTAATCTTGGATGGGATCAAGTAATTGTTACTCTGCTCAATATTGTGGGCTAATACCATGGTAAGGACCCTTGGTATTCATAAATTAGTGCACCAACATGTAAGCACCTTTGCTTCTTTGTACTTGCGTGTATACGCGACTTGGCCTTGACAAACTTGCGTATAGATCTTCAAATATTCACCTTTATCAAACTTTTGATTCTAATCGGTAAACCTTTGTCCCATCATTATGTTATTCTATTGTATCACTCTGTCACCTTTGAACTAACCTATAGATTCATCTAGGTACCATTTACCTGTTCTACTACAAGTGAGTTTACATCAAGGACAAGACATGCATCACAATGCCAACACAAAACATCTTGAAGCATATGAGTAAACTTCTTCCCTTTTTGCTTGCTTTTGCATCAAAACTCCTACCCCCACTTCATTGGATGCATCTGTTTCTAAAATATAGGGCAATTCGTGTCTTGGGAGAACCAAACTTGACATATTTTGGACCTTTTTGTTTAATATTTTGAACTACAATCGTCATAGATGCGGTCCTTTCTATTCCTCTAGCCTTTTCCATAGGATCTAGAAATATTTATCTTGATTTTTCAGAATACTTCCTAATGTAATTAAGGCTTCCCAAGAATATCTGCAATTGTATGTGTTCATAAATTCCATATGGAAATTCTATTACAACTTTAAACACATGTTCTTGTAATTTAACTTTGCCTTAGAATATGATTAGTCCTAAATATTCAATTCTAGTTTTTGCAAACTCAAGCTTAGGCTTGTTGAGGACTAACCAATGCTTAAAAATCATGTGGTGAACCATCTCCAAGTGATTTCTATGTTCTTTTAAGTCAAAAGAATAGATTAGTAAGTCATCAATATAAACAATAAAAATTTTCAAATACCAAAAATATCTTCCATTATTTTCTGGAAATCATAGGGTGCATCATTCAATCCAAAGGGCGTTACTCGCCATTGGAACTGCCCATGTGGTACCACAAAACAAGTCTTGTATTTTTCATATGGTCTGATCCCTATGTTCCAGAAACACTCTTAGGTTCAAATTTGGTAAACACATTATTATTATTGGTTTTATGAAATAAAGCATCTTTAGATGGAAGAGGATACCTAATAGGCAACAAAGAATCATTTAATGTTCTATAATTAATCACCATCTGAGGTTTACCCCTCTTTTATTCGAAATGCTTGTTGGCATTTAATTTTGGTGAATCCAAAGGGCTTTTTCTTGGTTTGATCAACTTTATTTCTAATAGTTCAGCAATATCCTTCTTACAGAGTTCGAGGTCAGGTGGTGACATCTGGTTTGTTGATGATTTCTGAGGTGTTCCAGAGTAATTTTCTTGGTATGGAAGATCCACAAACTGTTGTTCCCTTTTCCAAAATGCATTCGGTGCATCTTCTGTACATTCTGGTTGAATTTTATCTTTTATTTCTCTGATGTATTCCGGCTCTTGGATCTCAACATTTCTTATTACTTGGTTGACCTTTGCTATCTTATCAAGATAACATTCAACTATATATGGGATAGGGTCTACAATTCTATTTACATAGATGGACTTACTTGAAATTTTTACAGTTCTTCAGTGGATGTTGAGGCAAACACGGTTTTCTTCTACAAAAAGAGGAAGATGTCTCCTTACAAAATATTGTCCAAACAAAATATCAGTACGTGTAACAAAATTATGCAAATTTACAAAAGTAGGAATTACATTAAGAATAATAGGGAAATTAGGAGCCAAAATGTTGATAGTCATTAAGATCTTATTTATAGCTCTGAGCTACAAGTTCATGTGTTGCCAATAATATTCAAGAAGTCACTATGTTTTGCATAGGAATTCATAGCTCCTGTGTCTAGTTGTGCATCCAGAGAATATTGTTTATAACCACTCACTTTGACATCTACTCTAATAACAATCATATCCTAAAATCCCTTCATCTTGAGAATAGATGTTCCTGCTTTTGGCTGGAGATCTTCTGGTATGCATTGTAATGCTTGTTGATCTTTGTTATAATATTCTTATTCTTTGAGAACATCTTCAAGTTCTTCTACCATCATTGAATATTTTAGTTATGCAAGTTGTTTTGGTTTTTCGGCCAATTCCTTTTGGTAAACTCTCATACTGGTTAGAATTTCTTTAACGAGACCTCTTTTTTCTTTAATGGTGGTTTCTAAATGCAATATTTCTCCTCATAGTTTACTAGCCTAGTTTTCTTCTTCTACTTTGTCTTAGAGATTCTCAACGATGGGAGTAGCTTTCTTAAACACAAGGATTTTCTCTCATGAAGAAATCTTACTTCTTATATTCTTATAGTATATCTATGAGGAAACTTCTTCTTTGGTGGAATGTTCGATGACGATGTAATGGAAATCTGTGCAAATGTGGTAGGTGTGCCACTTGGATAGTCGGTGACAAGATTCACCATGTTTGGCTGTGTGATTTTGGAAAGTTGGCATTGGAATGTTGAGAGACATTTTGTGAGATGGTTTTGGCTGGAAAAATATCCTTGTGTGAGGGAAGAAATAGGAAATTGTATAGACGTAATTTTAGAGTGGAGGTCTATGGGATTTTCCAAATGAAACATATTGACATCGAAAGTGAAGTCAAGATTAGAGGTGGATTCAAGGCAAGATGAGTCTTCAGGATGTGGAGATGGAGGTATTGACTCATATGAATGTCTGACTAAAAAATATTCTTCATTTTTGTGGGGGCTAATGTATTTTCTCCCATTAAGTCAGATCATAAATATTAGAAAAATGTCAAAAAAATTATTTTAAGAACGAGTTGTACCCTTCAAATGAAATTTTATTGCCCAATGGCTTGGCTTCTTGCAGATGAAACAAGTTGCCTGATTGTTTTCTTTGGGAACCTTCTTACCTTTCCTTGAAATATCTTTTTCTTGGTCTCAAAAACCTTTGTCTCCTAGGGTAAAACCTTCTAGGCTGGCCTTTCTTCATGCATTTTCGACATTAGCAATCACTTCCACATTATCCTTTTCTAACGTCCTTCTTTTTTCTTTTGTAACCAAAATAATAGGTTTTATCATAGATATCACAAACAATTGCATTGAAACTAAGTTGTTTCTTTACTAGTTTGGGTACCTTCTTTCGGAGGCATTCTTTCTATAGAGTAATACAATTTGTTTATGGAGTCCTGTAAGAGAAATATTTTCAATATCTATAATTTTTCAGCTTCAAATCTGGCCCTAACAAGGTCTAGGATTTTTCCAGGCATCGCAGACAAATATTTTCTCAAATAAGTTGTATTTTGTGGATATCTTTCCTTATAACAAAGATCTTGCATTGTGCAAAAGCTCAGTAAGTTCTTTTGTATCACACAGTCTTGGACTTGTCGTTCATTATGGGACCAAACCTCTCCTTCTTTGGGTTCAATAAATATTCTCAAAAGGATTCATCCAAAGGATGAACTTACCAATCAAGCATATGTTATCCTCCTCAAGCTTGTTAAAAAATAAAGAGGTACTGAACAATATGGTTGGGAAAATTAGGAAGACAGGGTATTCCATTTTGTTAATGGCAACGAGCTTCTCTTGAACATGACACTCTTCATCTTCATGACTGTTAGGTTAGTAAATATACTTGTATTTTGGTTTATCATACCTTTACGAAGCCTCGGTTTCTGGTTTGGGGTCAATTATGCCAACTCCATTCAGTGTCTTCATTGTGCTCAAGAGATGTCATTTAGTCAATATCTTCTATAGTACTCTTAAGCCTTCATTCCATGTCTTCCATTCTTGATCAAGTTTCATATCACCAACATTCTTATCATTCTATCTAAAATCATCATACCCATTTTATGTCATTGATGAAGAATACAACGAGGCCCTCCTATGACAGGTTGCTTCCTCTTGACATCAAATCATTATCTAGGAAGTTGACCTAGAAGCACCCCTAGATACCTTGGTTCTTACATACATCAATGGGAAGTTTCCTCGATGTCAGTGACAAGTTTACATCATTTGCCTTCGATCAAAAGATTCTATGTGGTATTTGACATCAACTCATTTATTCACACCATACAAATTGTACTAGAGTACTTTGAGAACATTAAAATCATCAGTGGTTTATCTCGCATCTGTTAATGGCTTACATCATTGGTCAGTAATCAGATGGTGTATACCATGTTGGACTCCAATTCATTTATTTACATGTTTAGACTCTTACATTGGTTGGTCATGTGAATGAGATAGAACACTACATATCTATTTTCAACCATTTGGGCTACGATTTCAGGAGTAATACAATATCACAATATATGATGGCTATGATCATACAGAATGTCACCCAGTCATGGGTCCATCATTAGTCATCCATGGACATGTCTTTTGATCATTGTACATGTAATGTTAGGTTATATGTTGAGTATGGCATGCCTCCCTCAACAAAGATGTCATGATGTAAATGTATTGTAACAGATGATGATCTCGTTAGAGAAAAATTCTTCGGTGAAAATCACATGGAATACCATTTGATGATCTCACGGGTTGTTCTTGATCTCGACTTGTCGCAAGGTAAATCACTTCAGTCATCAACTATAACTTTTTACTTTTCGCTTTAGGGGACAACCTATTATAGGCCATTTTTCACATCTGGTCAATATGCCTTCAAACAGGATCATTCACATCCTTTCAAGAGTTTTTCATGCCTCCTACATAAAGACCTAAGCATGAATTTGTCTAAACCTTGAGTTTCTACCTAAAATCACTTTGTTTCATTCATTTTAAGGACCAACACACCCCGGCCCCTTACTAGCCAACGTTGAATTCCATGTTTCCTTACTCTACACATACATTGATCACCAACAAGTTGCTCAGTATTCTGGGTGCATTGATTCTAGAAATTTAGAAAAACAAAAAATAATCCTGAAGCTTCCTGTTCTAGAAGATACCATGATCTATTGTAACTATTTACCTCAAATAAAAGTATTGAATCATATCCTATCCTACCTTAGAGTTTTCATCCCTTATCCGTTGAGCTCATCCTCCCATCAAGAGTGGATTTGAAGCCTAGATTGGTAAAAGGATAAGAATTCATGAACTACCTCCTTCACCTATATATTTATTGCCATCCAGAGACAAGGGGTTGTATTTTGGAGAATGATTATACCCTTATGTGGTGTATGCGACATATATATTTCAATGTATTAGGGTGACTAAAGGTGCACTTTGTAGAAAGGAAAGGAGAAGTCAACTTAGAGGAGGTCTTCTACAAGATTAACACTTTATTTTAGTTGTAACTCACTCCATTCCTATTAATGCAAATATTTCTTTGTTTTTCTATATATGATGTTATGGTTTACACATTTCAATACCATGTTGATCTATTGAATAAAATAATTAGGTTATGCTGCATAGATTTCGTAGATCATTGGATTGTGTTGTGTAGTTGTGAAGGTTATAATTATAGTGATCGAATCTAGGATTGGAGAATACAAGGCAAGGAATGAGTGAATCATATGACAAATTCCATGTAGGCTTCATCCAATTATCTATTTATTTTAAGGAAAAATTAGTCTCCTTGTCTTTTTCATTTTTCTAGGTCAATCCACTAGACCTAGGGAAGATACTTTTGTCCATAGTCATAGATTCCGTATGGGAGAAAATAGATTAGCCCCCACAAAAATGAAGAATATTTTTTAGTCAAACATTCATATGAGTCAATACCTCCATCTCCACATCCTGAAGACTCATCTTGCCTTGAATCCACCTCCAATCTTGACTTCACCTCCAATGTCAATATGTTTCATTGGAAAATCCCATAGACCTCCACTCTAAAATTACGTCTATACAATTTCCTATTTCTTCCCTCACACAAGGATATTTTGCCAGCCAAAACCATCTCAGAAAATGTCTCTCAACATTCCAATGCCAACTTTCCAAAATCACGCAGCCAAACATGGTGAATCATGGCACCGACTATCCAAGTGGCACACCTACCACATTTGCACAGATTTCCATTACATCGTCATCGAACATTCCACCAAAGAAGAATTTTCCTCATAGATATACTATAAGAATATAAGAAGTAAGATTTCTTCATGAGAGAAAATCCTTGTGTTTAAGAAAGCTACTCCCATCGTTGAGAATCTCTAAGACAAAGTAGAAGAAGAAAACTAGGCTAGTAAACTATGAGGAGAAATATTGCATTTAGAAACCACCATTAAAGAAAAAAGAGGTCTCGTTAAAGAAATTCTAACCAGTATGAGAGTTTACCAAAAGGAATTGGCCGAAAAACCAAAACAACTTGCAGAACTAAAATATTCAATGATGGTAGAAGAATTTGAAGATGTTCTCAAAGAATAAGAAGATTATAACAAATATCAACAAGCATTACAATGCATACCAGAAGATCTCCAGCCAAAAGCAGGAACATCTATTCTCCAGATGAAGGGATTTTAGGATATGATTGTTATTAGAGCAGATGTCAAAGTCAATGGTTATAAAGAATATTCTCTGGATGCACAACTAGACACAGGAGCTATGAATTCCTATGCAAAACATAGTGACTTCTTGAATATTATTGGCAACACATGAACTTGTAGCTCAGAGCTATAAATAAGATCTTAATGACTATCAACATTTTGGCTCCTAATTTCCCTATTATTCTTAATGTAATTCCTACTTTTGTAAATTTGCATAATTTTGTTACACGTACTAATATTTTGTTTGGACAATATTTTGTAAGGAGACATCTTCCTCTTTTTGTAGAAGAAAATCGTGTTTGCCTCAACATCCACTAAAGAACTGTAAAAATTTCAAGTAAGTCCATCTATGTAAATAGAATTGTAGACCCTATCCCATATATAGTTGAATGTTCTCTTGATAACATAGCAAATGTCAACTAAGTAATAAGAAATGTTGAGATCCAAGAGCCGGAATACGTCAGAGAAATAAAAGATAAAATTCAACCAGAATGTACAGAAGATGCACCGAATGCATTTTGGAAAAGGGAACAACAGTTTGTGGATCTTCCATACCAAGAAAATTACTCTGGAACACCTCAGAAATCATCAACAAACCAGATGTCACCACCTGACCTCGAACTCTGTAAGAAGGATATTGCTGAACTATTAGAAATAAAGTTGATCAAACCAAGAAAAAGCCCTTGGGATTCACCAAAATTAAATGCCAACAAGCATTTCGAATAAAAGAGGGGTAAACCTCAAATGGTGATTAATTATAGAACATTAAATGATTCTTTGTTGCCTATTAGGTATCCTCTTCCATCTAAAGATGCTTTATTTCATAAAACCAATAATAATAATTTGTTTAGCAAATTTGAACCTAAGAGTGTTTCTGGCACATAGGGATCAGACCATATGAAAAATACAAGACTCGTTTTGTGGTACCACATGGGCAGTTCCAATGGCGAGTAACGCGCTTTGGATTGAATAATGCACCCTATGATTTCCAGAAAATAATGGAAAATATTTTTGGTATTTGAAAATTTTTATTGTTTATATTGATGACTTACTAATCTATTTTTTTTACTTAAAAGAACATAGAAATCACTTGGAGATGGTTCACCACATGATTTTTAAGCATTGGTTAGTCCTCAACAAGCCTAAGCTTGAGTTTGGAAAAACTAGAATTGAATATTTAGGACTAATCATATTCTAAGGCAAAGTTAAATTACAAGAACATGTGTTTAAAGTTGTAATAGAATTTCCATATGGAATTTATGAACACATACAATTGCAGATATTCTTGGGAAGCCTCAATTACATTAGGAAGTATTCTGAAAAATCAAGATAAATATTTCTAGATCCTATGGAAAAGGCTAGAGGAATAGAAAGGACCGCATCTATGACGATTATAGTTCAAAATATTAAACAAAAAGGTCCAAAATATGCCAAGTCTGGTTCTCCCAAGACATGAATTGCCCTATATTTTAGAAACAGATGCATCCAATGAAATGGGGGTAGGAGTTTTGATGCAAAAGCAAGCAAAAAGGGAAGAAGTTTACTCATATGCTTCAAGATGTTTTGTGTTGGCATTGTGATGCATGTCTTGTCCTTGATGGAAACTCACTTGTAGTAGAACAGGTAAATGGTAACTAAATGAATCTATAGGTTAGTTCAAAGGTGACAAAGTGATACAATAGAATAATATAATGATGGGACAAAGGTTTACCGATTGGAATCAAAAGTTTGATAAAGCTGAATATTTGAAGATCTATACGCGAGTTTGTCAAGGCCAAGTCGCGTATACACGCAAGTACAAAGAAGAAAAGGTGCTTACATGTTCATGCACTAATTTATGAATACCAAGGGTCCTTACCATGGTATTAGCCCACAATATTGAGCAGAGTAACAATTACTTGATCCCATCCAAGATTACCACTAGCACTAGTGTAGTTTTGACTCATGGTAATGGCTAAGGATCTAACTATATAAGGAGGTGAAGATCAAAGTGCTAGGTATGCATGTGAAAGGGTTTTTTATGAATACTTCAATCTAAATTATGTTTTCATTGTAAGGGTCATAGTTGACACATAGATCTGAAATAATTATGCATCGATGAATACAATGATGGATCAGGATCATGAAACCTGAAATGACTTTCCATTATATGATATACTCATGGATTGACTAGATCTAAGTTTTGACGCATGTTTTTATCTCTGAATATTATGACTTGGGTCTTTTTTAAGTTCTAAGTCAAAATTTGTAGATCTGTACAGAAGTTTCTCTCAATTAAGTCACATATACATGTGTGTTCGTTTCCTCAAAGAGGCGTACATAAAAGAAGGGTTTATATTCATAAATTACTGATCAATCTGATCAATGTTGTTGTATCTCTGTTGTCTATCGATGATGTCCTCATGTTGGTCTAGATTGAGTGATAATGTCTAAAGTAGAACTGATTGAATGATGAAGTTGAATTTGGTTAGATGTTGATTGGTTGAAAATATTATTGATGTTGCTAACTATATCAGAGTTCTGTAAGATAACATAATATTTCATAATAATTCTACTAGACTCTATGTCTGATTCAGAATTACAAGTTTTTAGTGTATTGAGATCTGTACGCAGGTTTTTCTATAGAAATGCATGTATACATGCAGGTTTCCTAAAGTGAAGTGCCATATGCATGTTGGCATATGAATGAGCAAGGTTTTATCTGATTCTGTTTGTTCATGTGGTGTTCTGAGTTCAGTTATGTGTTTTTGTTACAGTCATATCATTTTCTTTTTGAATTAAGGTTGTGTTTTCTTTAGTTATTCTACAAGTTGTGATGTATTAAAGCAGGTGGATCCAGTGTGAAAATTTATGAAATGTGGTCCATGGATGTTGCTGAGGGTTGGAGCCTTCACTGAGGAAGTTGAAGATTCCTGCGTGTAGTAGCTGGTAATCAGATTAGGGGGTTGCAGCTCCCTTCCAGTAGGAGCTGGAGAATGAGTGAAGGTTGTAGCTTTCATTAGGTGGGTGCCTATGTATTGGCATGAGTATACACTAGTACAAGAATGTAAGAATTTTTTTATATTAATAAGTTTGAAGACTGAGATGATAGTAGCAGTGGATTTCTCCCACATTAGGTTTCCACCTTAAATCCTGGTGTTCATGTGTGTTTCTTATGTGTGATACTTTATTCTATTCTTATTGCACCTACTTACTTCTTATAAAGTGCTTGATAAATCCCTTACATTCTATTTTAAGTTTAATAGATAAAGAATTAGTTGTTTTACAATTTTACGGAGCATACACAAGTTTCGTTTACAATAGTCACATACATAAATGAGTTGGATTCAGTAAAGTTCCATACATATTTCAGAAGAGAAAATTATTATTGTGAGTTTTTAAAATACTGATTCACCCCCCTCTCAGTATTTTTCCGATCAATTGGAATTAGAGCAGGTCCTTCAAAAGAATCTTAATCGCTTGAAGGAAGATCTCCCAAGATGAGAAATCAAGACAAAACAACATCTATCAGACCACCACTCTTCAACATAAATAATTTAATATATTAGAAGATAAGAACTAGATCCTAACTTTAGTTCCTTAGAGCATATGTTTGGGAAATTATGGAAGGACGTTACCAATATCCAACCATAGTTCCTCTTGATGCAACAAAAGAGAAGATGTATGAAAACAATACCAAAGTTGTCAATGAATTATTGGGAGTCTAACAGAATCAGAAATTGTCAAAGTTATGTAGTTAAACACAGGAAGATAAATATGACAAAAAATTATTCAAAGGTATGAAGGTGATACCAAGGTAAAAAGTGCTAAACTCCAAACTCTCAGAATTCAATATGAAACTCATAGAATGCATAAAGTTGAAATTATTTCTATTTTCTTTCTATGTATAGATGAGATTGTAAAACAAATGAAAAAATCTAGGTGAAGAAATAAAGGACACCACTTTAGTAGAGAAAATATTAAGATCTCTAACTCCTAAATTCGAGTCAAACGTGTCTGCCACTGAAGAGAAGCAGGATTTGCAGACTCTTACTATAGTTCAACTTCACGGGATTCTGAATACTTTTGAAATGACGAAAGGAGGCCCCTCAGAAGTCAAAGAAGTTGCATTTGAAGCATATGAAAAAGGAAAAGAAAAGGAAGAACACAAGGAATCAAGATATATATAAGAATCAGATGAGGTGAACTTTGTAAAGAATCTTCAACTCGACAGTGGAAGGTTCAGAGGTAAGATTCCCTTTAAATGTTTTTCTTGTGGTAGAGTTGGTCATTATGCTGCTAAATGTCCTCTTAAAGACAATCATGACAAAGGGAATGATAATGCAAAAGGTAATAGGAGATGGTTTGACAATAAAAGAAGTTATTATACTCATGAAGATAGTGATGGCACACCAAATAGCGAAGAAGGAGCATTTGATCGAGATCTTAAATTACTCGTGGCTTTTGAGAAAAATACTAATGACTCTCATGATAAATTTGTGGATGATTTAGAGGAAAAATATTTATTTGAAGGTATAATGCTCTCCTCTTATGAATACATGTCTTGGATACACTGGAGAAACATCTCAAACAAAAAAGTCTTGAGCTACCACTGGAAGCTATCTAAATGTAGCAAAAACTAGTCAGCAAAGCTTCAATCCTCAGCAAAAGAATAAAGGCATTCCACAGGTAAATCATGTTCACTCTAATCCAAGGATGAATAACAATAGAAGAACAATTCAAAAGGTAAGAAACACCATAAGGTTCTATGATCACATAAATTTCTTCCTTAATGGAAAATGTTTATCATGTGATAATTTTGGTCATAAGGCCGTTCAATGTGTTGCATACAAAACCATCATGACTAGAGAAGTAGGAAAACAAAGGAATGAGATAGGAGTCAAGAAGAACACTTATAATAACTTCTCACATATTAAATTTGAAATTGAATGCTCATTTTTCAATAACTTTGAACATGAAGAATCTGAATGGAGGATAAAATTACGACCAACATCTCAAAAAGAGAAAATATCAACAAATTCTAAGGTATGGAAAAGGAAGGAGTTACAGTTTGAAAGCTGTGGCATAGCATTGTTTGCATAAGGACAAGAAAATTAATGGTACATTGGTAGCAGATGCTCAAAAAACATGACAGGTGATAAAGATAAACTTATTTCATACAATGCTTTAGATAAAAAAAAAAATGTCACTTTTGGAAATGACTCACCTACTGTCATTAACGGTAAAGGTTCTGTTTTTCTAAAATAAAATGTTAAATTTGGTAATGTTATGTATGTTGATGATTAAAGAATAACTTTTTGAGTGTTAGCCAAATGTGTGACTAAGGAAATGACGTGGTATTCCAATCAAAATAATGTGTGGTTCGTGAACTTGACACAAGAAAGACCATAATAAAAGGAACAAGAACCCCGATAAATATGTATATATTGAAAGGTGTCCAAGAACAATGTTACCTAGGAAAGGTAGAGGAAATTTGGTTATGGCACATAATTTTGTGACATCTAAGCTTCTCTCAAATAAGAAAATCAAGTAGGCTCAAAGTTGTTCGTGATATACCAAACATCACCCTACCAGAAAGTACCATATGTAAGTGATGTCAATTCGGTAAGAAAACTAGAGTTCAATTCAATGCCAAAGGAGGATCAGAATGTAAGCCTCTTGAACTTATACCTACTGATTTGTGTGGACCAGTAAGGAAAAATTCACCTCATGGAGAACAATACTATATCTTATTCATTGATTAATTTTCTAGAATGTGCTCGATCGGTTTATTGAAACAAAAATATGAAGCATTTGATAAATTTAAAGTCTTAAAAGAATCATTTGAAAATGAATTAGGTCTAAAAATCAATGTCTTAGATCTGACCGAGGAGGAGAATGCATACAAGATGAATTCTTTGATTTCGGTGAACAACATGGCATAAAAAGACAATTGTTTGTAGCTAGAACTCCTCAACAAAATGGGGTGGAAGAAAGAATGAATAGAACTATTCAACAAATGTCCTTTTGTATGCATGTTCAGTCTAGACCTCTTAACACCTTCTCGGGTGATGCTGCACATACTCTAGTAAATATTCTCAATAAGGCTCATGTTTGTGTGAATAGTAATAAAACTACGTATGAACTTTGGTATGGTAAGCCTCCCACTATAAAGCATTCTACAGTTTTTGGAAGAAAATGTTTCATAAAAAATAATGATGAAAAACTTGGTAAGTTTGAAGCTAGAGTAGATGAAGGAATACTTCTTGGTTACCCATCTTGAAGAAAAGGATACAAATGTTACAATAAGAGACTTCAGAAAATTGTTGAATGCATTGATGTTGTGATTGATGAAGCATGCAAGGATCCAGAAAAGTTAACATTAGCAGAAAAGGATGATGATGATGATGAATGCTTTCCCACATCAAATCACATTTATATAAAAGAAGAAACTAGTGAAGTAGTAGAAGAAGACACACCATACAAAGAAAGGGCTCCATCCAAGTATGTTCAAAAGAATCATCCATAAACACAAATTCTAGGAGAAAAGCAATCTGGGGTACAATCAAGAAGAACCCTTGTAGGATCTCCTAGTTATATAGCTTTATTATCCACCATTGAACCAAAGAATGTAAATCGATCTAGTAAAGAGGAATGTTAGGTTAAGGCCATGAATGAAGAACTTGATCAAATTGAAAAGAATAATGTTTGGGGATTGCTTCCAAGGCCTCATGATAAAAAGGTTACTGGAACAAAATGGATATTCAAAAATAAGTTGAATGAAAATGGAGAGGTCATTAGGAACAAAGCTAGACCTATTTGTAAATTTTATGCTCAACAAGAAGGCATAGACTTTGAAGAAACATTTGCACTAGTCCCTAGACTTGAAGCCATAAGATTGTTTCTTGCATTTTCAACTTTTTGACATTTCAAAGTTTATCAAATGGATGTAAAATTTGATTTCCTTGATGGAGATCTAAAATAAGAAGTATATATTGAACAACCAGAAGGATTCATTTTGGGGAATGATGAAAACCTTGTATTCAAACTCAAAAAGGCTTTATATGGGCTAAAATAAGCTGCGTGGGCATGGAATTACCATCTTGACAAATATCTTCAACAACAAGGTTTCACAAAACGATCCACAAACAACAACTCCTACACAAAAATTGAGGATGATAAACTGCTAATTATTGTTGTTTAGGTTGATGTTATCATCTTTGATATAATGAAGAATCTATGACTCAAAACTTTTCTTTTTTTATGGAGCAAGAATTTGAAATGTATTTACTTGGGGAACTAACCTATTTTCTTGGTATACAAGTACAATAAGCAAAAGATGGCGTCTTTATCTCACAAAAATAATATCTCAAGCAGATTCTGAAGAAGTATGGGATGGAATATTGTAAACTTGTATGTACTCCCATGATGACAGGATGTAGCCTCAGTTCTAATGATGATTCTTCTGCAGTAAACCAACCAGAGTATAGGTCTATGGTTGGAAGTCTAATTTATCCAACAGGTACCAGAATAGATATCATGCATGAAGTTGGGATTGTTGGACATTTCCAATCCAATCAAAAGGAGTCACAGCTTCAGACAGTAAAGAAAATATTCAAATATCTCCAAGGAACCCAAGACTTTGGTCAATGGTATCCTAAAGATGCACATCTTACTCTTCATGCATACACAGATGCAGATTGGGATGGAAATGTTAAAATCACTAGTGGAGGTGCATTTCACAAGGGGCCTCGATTGGTATCCTAGTTCAGCGAGAAAAAATGTTCCATTTCCTTATCTACAACGGAAGCAAAATATGTGGTTGTTGCATCTTGTTGCACACAACTTCTCTGGATGATGCAAACATTACATGATGTACAAATCAAATTTTTTCCACCCATCTCAATCATATCTGATAATACAAGTGCCATTAGTATTTTGAAAAATCCTGTGATTAACTCCAAGACCAAGCATATTCCAATTAAGTATCACTTTGTACGAGAACAAGTGCTTGAGAAAAAGGTTAAATTGGAGTATGTTCCTTCCAAAGAACAAGTTGCTAATATATTTACTAAATCTCTTCCTAGAGAACTATTTGAATATCTCAGACAAAAAGTGGGAGTTGTCTTTGCCTCAATTTAATTTTAATCTAGTCTACTCAATCTACACGTGAAATTTCATAAGGTTTCTTTCTTTACATGGGATTCATGAAGTATAGTAATGTATATACAAGTGTTTCTTTGCAGAAAATCCCATATGTTTTTCTCAAATAGAAAAATAATGGGATAGACTCAAGATCACCCTTTGACATGCTACTGAAAACTATGATTTGATTTTTCCTAGTTTGGTGTTGATGGGTACTGTCCGTTGATATGGTATTGAGTTATGTTTTTCTCATTAATATTTATATGATTGATGAATATGCTTTGATGAATGATTTGTTGACAATGAACAGGTAGCACAAGTTTAGGTGGAGCATTACCCTTGCAGAATATAATGCGTTGTTGGCATTATGGTTGTTGAATTATGCTACTATTAAGAGATTTTGCTCTAAATTATTAATGTCATATCTGTCATTTTAATTAAAGGTCATGTGGAAACCTATGATGTAATGATTGTCATATTCGGTCGTGCATGGAATTTTGAGGTCATATCAAATATGTAATCCCACTTGGTTCGGTGGTATTCTCAAAAATGTAATCCCACTTGATTGGGTGGTTGAGTCAAATATGTATACCAACATGGTTTCGTGATTTATGTAAGTATGTGTCCTTGCTAATAAGAATTTAATACCTAGTTGAGTTATAGAGTCACATTCTTCATTCAAAAGTATTTCTGAAGATTCAACATGTGTTTAGGGGGAGCGTGGATAGTATAGTGAAAATTGGATACAAAGGCAAAACTTTGGTTTGACATTTTCCCTTGATGTCAAAGGGGGGGAGTATCTTGGCATTTGAATAATGGTTATTTGATGTATCTAACAGGTTTCAGTAGGTTGAGGTGATCGACACAAACATGGTTGCCATCAAGTCCAAAGGGGGGGATTGTTCGTATTATTATGCATCTGTTGTCCTTGATGGCAACTCACAAGTAACAGAAAAAGTTGTAGAAATTCCCACTATAGATTAAACTGATTATGTAATGTACTAATGAAAAATACTTAATCTACTTCTAGAATCAAACTTGCGGAAGCTTAATCGATTTTGAGCAAGATCAAACAGAACACATATAACAGATAAAGGGAAAGTAATCACACATAACACAGAAGAATAATGCTAGGGAAAGCCTCAGCCTAAAACCCCGCTATCTGTATTATCATACAAGTGGAAATATCTCGGGATTATGCAAAGCTTTAGCTCTCAAGCTATCCAACTCTCAGTAAAATCCCTCACTGCTACTCATAGACAGTCAAAGGCTTCTCACAAACCTTCTCCTCTGCCCTCCAAGCCTCCTATTTCCTTGCGCAGTTTCTCCTCAGCCCTCAAGCTGCCACCTGTGTGTAATAATCCCTCACACACTGCTCTGAGCTCTGAAATAAGTGCACAAACCTGAAGGAGATAATTCCTTCTGCATGGATGAGTTTCCTTTATACGAAAATTATTCCAACTGATACTACACTATCCTTTCCCTTAATCTCAACTGGGTCTTTCTATGAACTAACATGCATGAGTTATTTATGAGAGAATATTAAGTTATCTAGAGAACACTAGTTTCATGCATGCATGCATTAACTAACTGAGCTCACAATTAGTTCATCCAACTATTTGGAATTAATTTAACTTGACTTAACTCAGCTAACTAAGCTAACTAATTACAACTCAAATATAACTCATCCTTATCTCCTTAATTAAGGGATAACTTCCTCAATCAATGGAGAAACTATTGCATGTCTTCACATAGACTTCATGTTTGATTTTCTCCAACTAATTAACTCATGGTGAATTAATTAATTATTTTACAAATAGCTGCTAATATCAAATTCGAATTTTCCTTCTCAATTTTAGTTCAAGGACTAACTAAAATAGGAATCTAATCTAAAATTCTATTTATAGAAAAGCTATTTTTATCACTTCCATTTTTCATTCCTTGTTGCTATGTCTAACACTGGTACCTGAACTGTTATTTATAGCAATGCTATTTTTGGCACTTTTATTTTTAGCATTTCTTGTTGTCATTTTCAACACTCCCTCTCAACAAGAAAGGAATTCAACTTGAACCCGATCTTGAACCTTTGGAATGTTCTACATGCAACACTTCTCCCAAGTGTTGTTGCTCCAGCAACTCTAGAAACAAAAATCTCCCAACTAACCACTCCGTTGGGCTAGAAACACCCTTTGATGATGAAGCTCCCTCTGCTGCTGACAAGTGCTCCCTCTATGACCTCTGAGTTGCTACAACACTCCATGTATCTCGCACCGTTACACACCTCTCTGTGCCATCCTACACTGGTGCAACACTCTTGTGCCTCTCGTATTGTTGCAGCCTGCTAGCTCTGCATTGTCTTGGTATTCCTGCACTGTAGCTTCCTTTGCCACTCCATCCACATCTACCTCTACCCACTCATCTAGTCATGCTACTCCTCATCGAGGCTTCCATAGCAAGGTCTAATTAGAGAGGTTGGGTACCTCAAAGGTCCTGCCCCTATTCCAACCTTCTTGGGACTGTGACTGCACATCGCCCCACCTCCTACCTCGAGGTATGGATGCATGTGATCCAACTACCCACTTGGCTCGAAATTTCCTTCTACTAGAGGTCTCTTCATGAGTGGATGCCTCCACTTAATCTCCTCTCATCTTCTCTAGTTGTGGCTGCTCCACAACCTCCTGAAGTTGCTTCACCAATTGTGGATTCTCCACAATTGTTTGAGACTTCTTCTGGCACTGCATGTTGAGAGGTGATGTACTCTCCCTCTCAACCAGCAAGTATCTAACCTTTTCCTTTCTCCTGAAGGCTTTGCATGCCTCTTGTACCTCAAGTGCATATAGGTTCTTGCCTAGTACACCAATCTGTTTCATCTTTCCCTCCGTCACGAAATTTTCTGGAAAATGAGTTGATTTTAAATCAGCGATATCTCTCTCATCCGAACTTCAGTTCAGCCAATTTTTTTTTTGCATTTGGGTATTTTTCCACAAGGGATCTAGATCTTTTATTTGTTTCTGAAAATTTTGCACAAAAATTTTCAGATCTTCTTTGAAAACTCGCGGCCCATTTTTTTTTTACTTCAAATTCTCTTCTTCATGTATATTGTTCTCCACTTTGATCACCTTTCCTCTGATACCATGTATAAATTCCCACTGTATATTAAACCAATTATGCAATGTACTTAAGCAAAATAGTTAATCTACTTCTACAATCAAACTTGCGCAAGCTTAATCGATTTTGAGCAAGATCAAATAGAACACATATAACAGCTAAAGGGAAAGCAATCACACATAACACAGAAGAATAATCATGGGGAAAGCCTCAGCCTAAAACCCCGCTATCTGTATTATCATACAAGTGGAAATATCTTAGAATTACATAAAGCTTTATCTCCCAAGCTATCCAGCTCTCAGTACAATCCCTCACTGCTGCTCATAGACAATCAAAGGCTTCTTACAAACCTTCTCCTCTGCCCTCCAAGCCTCCTATTTCCTTGCGCAGTTTCTCCTTGATCCTCAAGCTACCACCTGTGTGTAATAATCCCTCACATACTGCTCTGACCTCTGAAATAACTGCACAAACCTATAGGAGATAATTCCTTCTACATGGATGAGTTTCCTTTATAGGAAAATTCCTCCTAATGCTAGTGCATTGTCCCTTCCTTTAATCTCAATTGTGTATTTCTCTAAACTGACATGCATGAGTTGTTTATGAGAGAATATTCAATGATCTGGAGAACACTAGTTGCATGCATGCATTCATTAACTGACTGAACTCACAATTACTTCCTCCAACTATTTGGAAGTAATAACTGGACTTAACTCAGTTAACTGAGCTAACTAATTACAACTCAAATACAACGCATCCTTATCTCCTTAATTAAGGGATAGCTTCCTCAATCAATGGAGAAACTGTTGCATGTCTTCACATAGACTTCATGTTTGATTTTCTCCAGCTAATTAACTCATGGTGAATTAATTAATTATTTTACAAACGGTTGCTAAGATCAAATTTCAATTTTACTTCTCAATTTTAGTTCAAGGACTAACTAAAATAGGAATCTAACCCGAAATGCTATTTATAGCAAATCTATTTTTAGCACTTTCATTTTTCATTCCTTGTTGCTATGTCTAACACTGGTACTCGAACTGCTATTTATAGTAGTGCTATTTTTAGCACTTCTATTTTTAGCATTTTTTGTTGCCATTTTCAACACAAGTATATGGTAACTAGATGAATCCATGGTTCAGTTCATAGGTGGCAACGTGATGGAACAGAATAACAAAATTATGGGACAAAGGTTTACAAATCAGAATGAGAAGTTTGATCAAAGTGAATTTTTAAAGATCTATACATGGGTTTGTCAAGGCCAAGGCACATATATACATAGGTACAAAGAAGCAAAGTCACATACATGTTGGCACACTAATTGAAGAATACGAAGGGTCCATACCATGGTATTAGCCCAGAATATTGAGCGCAGTAATGGTTACCTAATCCCATCCAAGATTACCATCGACACTAGTGTATTTTTGAGTCATGGTATTGGCCAAGGCCTTAAGTATATAAGGAAGTGAAGGTCAAAGTGCTAAGTGTGCATGTGAAAGTTTTTTTATTTTATACTTCAATCTGAAGTATATTTGCATTGTAAGAAACATAGTTGACACATAGATCTGGAATAATTATGCACTGATGAATACAATGGTGGATCAGGATCATGAGACCTAAAATGACATTCCATTATATGATATGCTCATGGGTTGACTATATCCAAGTATTGATGCATGTTTTTATATCTGAATATTATGATTTGGGACATTCTGATGTTCTGAAGAGGTGTGCACTTTTAGGTCAAAATTTGCGGATCTGTATGTTAGTTGGTCTTAGTTAAGTCGCTTATACACATGGGTTCATTTATTCAAAGTCACATACATAAAGGAGGGGTATATGTTCATAAATGATTGATCAACCTGATTAGTTTTGCTGTATCTCAGTTGTCTTCCAGTGATGTCATCATGTTGATCTGGGTTGAGTGATAATGTCTGAAGTAGAACTCATTGAATGATGAAGTTGAATTTGGTTACTTGTTAATGGGTTGAAAACATTATTGGTGTTGCTAACTATATGAGCATTCTGTAAGCTAACAAAATATTTAGGAATAACTCTGGTCAACTCTGTGTCTAATTCAGAATTACAAGTTTTTAGTTTATTGAGATAGGTACACAGGTTGCTCTATATAAAAGTGTGTATATAGGCGGGTTACCTTAAGTGAAGAAGTTTATACATGTTGGCATATAAATCAAAAGGGTTGCAGTTGATTTTTTGTGTTGATGAAGTATTCTGAATTCAACTGTGTTATGGTTGTAGTGATCTAACTATTCTGTTTGAATTAAGTTGGTGTCTGCTTTAGTTGATCTATAAATTGGGATGTATTAAGGTAGGTAGATATAGTGTGAGACTTTATGAAACATGGTCCACGGATGTTGCTGAGGATTGGAGCCTTCAGTGAGGAAGTCAAAGCTTCCTGCCAGTAGTAGCTGGTAATCAAATCAAGGGGATTGAGCTCCCTTCCAGTAGGAGCTTGAGAACAAGTGAAGGTTGTAGCCTTCAGCAGGTGGGCGATTATGTACTGGCATGAGTTTGCACCAGTATGAGAATGTAAGAAGTTGTTGATATTAATAATTTTAAATATTGAGATGACAACAGTAGTGGTTTTATCTCACATTAGGTTTGCACCTTAAATCACGGTGTTCATGTGTGTTTCTTATGTGTGATACCTTATTCTATTCCT
The DNA here is from genome assembly GCA_031772625.1 of Pinus tabuliformis. Classification (NCBI taxonomy): domain Eukaryota; kingdom Viridiplantae; phylum Streptophyta; class Pinopsida; order Pinales; family Pinaceae; genus Pinus; species Pinus tabuliformis. The sequence goes on along the minus strand of CM062816.1, from coordinate 896,597,187 downwards.
ATTGCACCTTCTTACTACTTATCAAATGCGTGATAAATCTCTTACATTCTCGTTTGAGTTTAATAGATAAAGAATTCATTGTTTTATAAGTTTACTAAGAATACACTACTTTCTTTTACAACAGTCATGTACATACACAAGTTGGGTTTAGTAAAGTCACGTACATATTTCAGAAAAGAAAATTATTATTGTGAGTTTTTAAAATGTTGATTCACCTCCCCTCTCATTATTTTTACTAACATTTTAATGACACTGAACTTGGGTATCCATATTCTCATAAAGAAATCCTTGATATCAAAAATGGAATCAAAATATTTAGGTTGTTCCTAAATCCAGTAACGTTCATTGTAAGAACAATTCTCAAACATATGGTTGGAATGCTTAGAAACAAAACATTGTTAAAAGAAGGCAACAATAGGATACTAAGATGGAGCCTATGGTTGGAAGAATTCGAATTTGAGATTGAAAATGGGAAGATAAAATTGTTTAGCAATTTTTATTACCAGAGAAGAAACTCGAAAAGAAATCAAGATGTTCAGTTGTGCATCAACTTCAACTTCATCAACACCTCCCCCTACTCCAGAGGGTTTTCAGTTGGTTTTAATATGTAAATATTGGCATATGTCGTTTTATTTTCATTGTATCATAGACAGGGTCAAGGAGAGTCTTGCATATGAATACATTGTTGAAAAAAGGGTTAATAGTAGTGATGGTAATGTAGGAAATATTATTTTTTTTGCAGACTCGCCCAAAATGTTTCAAGGGGCCATTAGATTTGCACCTTTTGAACAATAGAGATATATTTTTTAGTATGAGCCATTGATGAGTTATTCAGAATATTGTAATGTCATGATGTACACCAAACATGCCAAGAGAATTTTGTTGATGTTCAAATGTAGATCTATATGTAACCCCTACAATCACTGGTCACCCTGGTTCAAAATATTGCTACATCACTAGTGCTGGAGGGAAGGATTATTATGGAACATCAAAAAACATGAATTTATTGATTATCTTTGAGAAGATATCAAAACAAAAACACAATCTAAGGCATGGTTTTTCTTCCAGATAGAACATTTTTTCAAAACACTTAATGTACACACTATTCAGCCACCCTAGAAACCCATCTACAAGGAAAATCTCAATTCTTTGGGTCGATTTGTAATCCTATAGATGAGAGGGTACCTAGTGTGTATGGATCTCCTTTCCTTTTTTCCTATAATATCATGCCACCTCATGAAGAAGCCCATTTGTCACCAAGCCCGAAACAACTATATTACTCAAGTGACAGTGATAATTATGGATATCCAAGTGATTGACTGAATCTTTGTAAGGAAGCATAGTGGGTTGTGTTTTTGTGTAGTCACCTAACAGTGAGCGTGACCAGTATCATGGGATTCTGACAAAATCTCCACTCTATAAATATTAGGAGAGATTTTCAAGATACTTTAAATGACTAAGTGGAGGGGTCTATCCTCCAAAGTAAATTTTTAGGTTAACTTTCCCAACAAATATCTCAATCTTGGAGAAATTCTCTAACTTTTGGTGTGACTTGACCCACATTTCAGAGAATCTACAAAAAAGTTTAGATTTGAGATCTATAGTTTGTACAGTTTATCCAGATAGCTAAGATTTCAAGAAGATCCTTGAAGCTCTCTTCAAATCCTATAAATAAGGAAAATGTATCACCATTTTGGCATTGATGTTTATGTATCTGGACTCTCTTTCTTTCTAAAGCACTATGTGATTTTGTCTTAGGTCGAGTGTGATAAGCATGTGCATGTGCACTTTGATGCATACTTGAACTTAAAATGGTGGGACTCCTAGGAAGTATTGAGTGTGAGACTTTTTTAAGGTCGATCTGCACCTCTGATATAAGTCTGTAATGTGTGTGTGTGTGTGTGATGTAGTTGCAAATAAATCAAGAGGCAGAACTTTCAATGGAATGTAATCAAATAATAAAAAAATTTCCAATAATTTAAATATAAAGGATATGAATAATGCACTAAGGAAAGGTCAGGGTCAATCTTTGGGACATACGATTATAAACCTATATGGATATTCTTATGTAGATTTTTTATTGTTACCTAGAAGACTTTCATAAATATCAGTAATATTTTATAAATAAATCAATGAGAGATAATAAACTATATAATGGAATATTTAATAAACATAATATGAATATTACTTATATAAAAGAATAGAATATAAAGAGGGTCCTTACAAGTGGTATTAGAGTTATAGTTATTGAATTGGGCCTTCTTTGGGTCTTGGAACTGAAAATTGTTATACTTGTCATTAATAAGTTCTGAAAAAGGACTAAATATGAAAAATGATGGAGTATTTTAATGGGAAAATTTTTGTAGGATCACCGAGAGTTGACACAGAATATGACACCAAAATAGGAATGGTTGGGGGTGGAACCAATAATATAGAAAAAACATGGTTTTTAATTGTTAACTGATAAGAAGTCTAAAAATAGATTTAGATGATATCAAGGCTAATAAGGAGAGGCCAATGAAAGCTACATAAGAGGAGGATGAAATCAATGGAAACCTATTAAGGAAATTGGAGGATGAGAGAGTCAATGAAAAGACATAGAAAAAGGTCTAAAAGTAAACATGTTAGTAGCAAAAGAAGAACAAATTCAATAACTTATAGGGACCATCACTCCAATGAATTTAGTGATAGAGAAGAACAAAAATCAAGTAGTAGAACTTACCCAGAAAAGAAGAGCATCCTCTCAATTGCTGGGAAAGTTTAAGAAAACCAGACCTCCGAATTTCAATGGTGAATCTAAGGAAGGAGAATAGGAATTCCTACTCAATATGTCTAATTACTTTGAGATTTACAATTATCCAAGAAATGTTAAGGTTATATTAGCCACCTATCAGTTGTCTGGTAAAGAAAATATATGGTGGGAAGGAAATAAAGTTATTAAAAGAATCAGAAGCAAGAATTCATGTTAGGTCCCTATAATATTAATGATTCCCCCATTACTATTGTCATTGCAGCACTTATTATTGTTGTTGTGCCCCTATTTTCCTCATATTGTTATTAGTGTGCCCCATAGATACCCACTATTGTTATTTTTGTGCCCTTATATTACTATTGTTAAGTCGGCTTTGATTATATTGGGACCCATTAGAGTCTTATATATAGAAAGGAGGTTTTGTCATTTGAATCATCCAAGAATTGTTCATTTGTATAATGTAAATGAGGTTTTCCCCTCGAAGAGTCTGATTTTGAAGTTGTTGATCTATCTTTTCTTCTATTTTATGAGTTGGGTGCATAACATTTGGTATCAGAGGTTTGGATTCTAGGGTTTCGTTGCTCCAAACAGGACATCGCGGAATTTTCACTATAATTTTTTTCCAACAATGTTACAAAATCTGAAAATAAAACCCATTTGAGATGAAATCTCGATGAACATCGGGTCTACATTTACGATATTATGTCACGATATTTATAAAGATATGATCCATGGAAGTTAGGGTTTTTTGCAGGCTCCTAAATTACATCCCAAACATGTCACCTTGGTAAAATCATCATAACTTTCTCTCTGAGCATCAGATAGAAATGTTGTAAGAAGTAACAAAAGAAGGATAGACTATGGTATTCTTTGTATCATTTTCAGGTTCGAAGGTGGAAACATTGAGACGTGCCACTTTGTACGAGTTCGCTCTACTGCAAATGTATATAATCATGTCATCTTGGGAGATTGAGCATAACACTTTCTTGGAGAATCCAATTTAGATCAGACTCGATCATTCAAAAGAGGACACATAGGGGTACCAAAAGCTATAATTTCAAACATTGGAGATCTAAAATTTCAGAGATACAACAGATTCAAAATTGATCCCCTACAAAGCAAAAAAAGGTGTAGTTTTTTTTTTTTAATTGGATAAGCTTGGTTTGAAAAATTAGTCTGAAGTGATTCAATGGGCATATTAAGGAATAGTTATCATTAATTGATGCTCCAAATAAATAAATGGAAACACATAGTAAGAAACCTGAAATATCTACCATGACTCATGAAGGAGAAGAAGAAATGCAACATGATATATCAAAATTATGAGACCAAGTGCAACAATTTTCACTCTCACAAAAAGTAACAGAAGCTAAGATGGATGGATTAAAGAATGGAATGGAAGGTAATATGAATGGCATGGAAGTTAAGACAAATGGAGTAGAAGCTAAGATAAATGGCGTAGAAGCTAGGACGGATGGCATGGAAGCTCAGTTGGATGGTATAGAAGCAAATATTAAAGGAAATGTTGAAAGATTTGAAGATAGATTTGACAAAGTTGTTACAAGCAATGCTTCCTAATGGTGAAAGGGTAGTAAATGAAACTCACGATGAGAACAAAAGAAATGTTAATCATGATTTCATAGAATCTAACATTGTATTAAAGACCCACCATGTTCCAAAGATCGATATGAGGAATTTTGATGGCAAGGATCCTGTAGCATGGATACTACAGATGGAGCAATATTTTGATCTCCATAGTGTGAAAAACACATAAAAGATACACATTGCAAATTTATATTTGGAACTGAATCAGTTTGTATGGTATCGATGGCTTTGCTCTCGTAAACAAATTATCACTTGGGAAAATTTTTCGAAAGAAATGATAGCACATTATGAGGATTAAAAAAGAAACACCTTTTTTAGCCAATTGATAAATCTCAAACAAAATGTTTCACTGATGGAGCACATTCAGGACTTCCCAAAATTGAATATAAGGGTAAAAGATATTCCATAGGAGAATATGACTGATGCATGCCTAGGTACCATAATGGAAAAATCCAACATGAGGTTCTCCTTTGGGAACCTGATTCATTGGAGAAGGCATCTAGGTTGGAAAGAAAATTTGAAAGAAAAACTATGGCGAAAAGGAATCCTACCACTCACAACTATCAAGATGGAAGTGTTGTTGCTCCTAGCCTTCCACAACCTACTAGGTTGACACCACAACAATTGGAAGAAAAAAGAGAAAAAGGGCATTGTTACATTTGTGAGAGAAAATATACTAAAGGTCATAAGTGTGCTGAGAAGAAATTATTGTACATAGATTGTTAAGAGGAGGAAGAAAAGGAACAAGAAACGTCAAAAAGAAGAGGATATACAATAGGAACAAACCCTAGATAAAGAAGAAATGAATCCAACCATATCTTGTAATGCATTTGCCGGAATTACCACTCTTCAAACTCTCAAGATAGAAGGACATATCTAGAAGAAAAAGGTAACAGTGTTGATTGATTCTGGCAGTACCCATAATTTTATTCATTCTAAGATAACCAAGGAATTGAATTGCTTCCTTTATCCAATGCCAAAGTGTCAAGTGATGGTAAAAAATGGAGGAACCATAAATTGCTCTACAAAGTGTCATAATATCAAGCTATCCATGGGAGAATATGTATCGAATAGCCCAATGCTTTCCATTACAATGGGTGGTGTTGATGTTGTACTAGGAGTCCAATGGCTACAATCTTTGGGTACAATAACCTTTAATTTTCAACAACTTTTCTTGATTTTTTCTTAAAAGGAAAGGAAGTTTAATTAAGGGGTATCGGAGGGAAACCAGGAAAGATAATTAGCTCTGATTGCATGAAAAGGATTCTAAAGAAAGAAAAACGAGGTGTAATTGCACAATTATGTTCACTAGAGGTTCCCACTATAGATTTTAACCCCATACATAAATTACTTGCATTCAAATGCTAAAACCATAAAATAAACAATGGCGAGAGCATAACACATAAAAAAATATACACATATATTTTCCCCTAGATCCCAAAACCGGGACTACCAAATTGATTTTTCATTATGTTCTTTTTAATTTTACAATACATATATATACATGTTGATGCATCCATAAACCCCAATCCATTAACCCTGGATTAGAACATAATCGTAGATCTGTTGATTGGATCTACAAAATCCCACAGACCGAAAACCATCGTGCCCAAAACCATGTGTGAATTCCATGCACAAAACCACAACTATGTTCACCCACTTAATATAGGGTCCAATTTTCTTTCCTAGGGAACTACCCCGAACATCATAGAGGGGGACTACCACCCCCCTTAAACCCCCTTGTTACCCACCCATTACACCCCTGCAATGAAGGGGGGGATCCGGCCCCCCTCTAACCCCCCGGCTTAACTACTGGGGATAGTCGTGGAAATAATATAACACAACCCAACATTCTCCCACTTGTTATTTTCTTTCCACAGGGGGCCACAGGAGAGCTTAGCCATTCATCGAGCCCTGCAATGCCCATTGTTTATCTACACCCAGTGAACTTCTCGGAGCTCATAGATTTTGTCAATGCATCTGCATTATTCTTCAAATTGTCCACCTTTACGAGCAACACCTTTTTGTCTTCTACCATATCCTTAACAAAGTGATACTAAACATCAATGTGCTTTGATTTGAATGATAAGCAGGGTTATTTGCCAAGGAAATTGCACTTTTTCTATCACAGTCTATCCTTGTAGCTTGTTGTACTAACCCCATACTTGAACACAATCTCTTCTACCAAACTACTTCCTTTCTTACATGAGTGGCTGCCATGTATTTTGTCTCTGTAGTTGACAGTGCCACTACGGATTGTCCCTTACTCATCCAACTTACTGCAGCTCCAAATTGTTAAGTTATGGTATGTTCTATGCTTATAACAGTTTACTTCTTTTTCTTATTATATTCCACCGATTAGCAATCACATGTACATAAAGTAAAGTGCAGATAGAAAATTAAACGATCGACAGAAAAAAAGCCAAGACAAGAGACACAAGATGTGGCGGCTAGCCAGGGACAAACCCCACAATGTGTGGGGAAACCCTTTGATCAAATCTTCTTTTATCTTCAATAATTCAGCAGAGAGAAATAGTACAATAAATCTGATTCATATCAGTAGTAGCAAACCCTAGATCAGTAGCATCAGCATTAGTGGCTTGATTATCAAACTAGGGCAGACCATATCTCACAAACTGACAGTCGGATTGACTTCATTCCACCACCAAAAGTTTCGGCTTCCAGAGGAGGTTCATATGAACCTACAACACAGTTCAGATGAGGATATATTCTAGGCCACGCAAGTCAATCTTTACTTCTGCAGTTGCAGCTTCAGTTTCAGTAGTTTCCGGCTTCAAACTAGGGCAGTCGATATCTTGCAAACCGTTCGTCGGATAGACTTCATTCCACCACCAAAAGTTTTGGCTTCCAGAGGAGGTTCAGATGAACCTACAGTGCAGTTCAGATGAGGAGATCTTCTAGGCCATGCAAGTCAATTTTTACTTCTACAGTTGCAGCTTCAGTTTCAGCAGTTTCCAGCTTCAAACTAGGGCATTCGATATCTTGCAAACCGTTCGTCGGATTGACTTCATTCCACCACCAAAAGTTGTGGCTTTCAAAGGAGGTTCAGATGAACCTACAATGTAGTTCGAAAGAGGAGATCTTCTAGGCCATGCAAGTCAATCTTTACTTCTGCAGTTGCAGCTTCAGTTTCAGCAGTTTCCGGCTTCATATGTGTGAGAGAGAGAGACCCATTTCAGCGCAATAGAGAAGAGACTCATATATGTGCAGTAGAGAGAGAGAGATGTGATGAGATGAGTGAGTCCAAATGAGGAAAAGTCCTCTTATATTTATACACAACGTTGGTGGGTGAATAGATGCGACTGTTGGGCTTCTGAGCCTACATGAGTTGTAGGTCAGCTTGATAATAATTCCATAATCAAAATAAATTCATATCTCCATGAATACTTATCGGAGTTGGATGATATTTATATCAATCCTACACCTCTCGACGAGAGGAATCTAATAAAAATATTATTAGCCATGAATAAGATGACCCACATGAAGTTTTGCCCTGGTTGCCAATTTTAACACTCCCTCTCAACCATGGAGAACTTCATCTGCAATTTGTCTATCGGTCGTTACTATTCATCCATCAAATGCACTGCCTTGTATAGCCTGACCCTTGCCCTGCTCTGCTCTATTTTTCCTGTACTGCTTTTTCTTGTTCTACCCTGCACTGATCTGTACTTTTTTTTTGTTCTGTTCTGCTTTGCTCTTGCATTGTTCTATTCTACTCTACTTTTGTCTGAATTATGAAGAAGAAGAAATGATCGAGGATGTATCATACTGACTCAAAGTCAGTCTCAGAGTATGTACCACTGGTCCTAGACCAGTCTCAACCAACCCAAAGTCAGCGTCATAGTGAGTACAACTCCAATGGTCCCAGACCAATATCATCCTCCACTGACTCAAAGTTAGTCTCACAGTATGTACCACTGATCCCAGACCAGTCTCAACTGATCCGAAGTCAGCCTCATAGTATGGTACAACTCCTACCATTGGTCCCAGACCAGTATCATTGATCCCAGATCAATGGAGGTCATCCTAACGTAGGGAGTACGGTAGTTACAACGATGCGTCTATCAGTACTACTATGGTCCCTAACTTCATTTCCCTGCTCATTGATCAGATGAGAGGTACTTCCCATGAGTCCTAGACTGCATGGGTAGGATGCCTCGACAAGAGAACTAATCAATCCTGTCCTCACAGGAGAACATATCAATCCTACTACAATTGCCATGGAGAACACATCAATCCAGGCCTCAAAGGAGAACACATCAATCCAGGCCTCACAGGAGAACTAATCATCCTGCTACACAGGAGAGTGAATCATCCTGTTCCACAAGAGAGCGAATCATCTTGTCCCACAAGAGAGCAAATCATCTTGTTCCAGTGTGCACCACCAGGGGAGGGTGAGTCACCCTGTGGTCGTATGTTGCTCCAATAATAACCGCAAGCCCTCAGAGCTCCTAGAGCTCAATGTATGCAACATGCAGGACCCTTGTACAAGGGTTTCTTTCTGACTCCAAGTCGTTTGGGAAAATCACAGATTAGATCTTTCCTCGAGGCTTTGACAAGGTGTATCAACCTGTACATCATCTTAATGTGATGGAGCTTCCTTGCTCATTGACTTACCATATCCCAGATGATGTCTATCTGTTGGAGCAATTGACGAATACCGGATTCCTCAATAATCGAATCCCACCTCTGGTTGTTACAGAGAATCACAGTGGTATCCAATGTAAATCCAAACAGCTCACTGAAGGGCTTTCGCAACCAGACTGCCTCACACGACGTTATGCTAGCAACAATATATCCTGCTTCGGCAGTGCTCAAAGCCACCGACTTCTGCTTCCTGCTCATCTAGGATATCGAAGCAGATCCCAAGGTGAAACAGTACCTGGAAGTGCTCTTACTTTCCACCACACTGCCTGCCCAATCAACATCAGTATATCCAAGTAGTCTCACATCTCCAGCAGTGTATCTTAATCCATGAGAGATTGTGTCCTGAAGACATCTCAGAAGATTCCTGGCATCAATCCAGTGAGGCTCAACCAAATATGAGCTCACAATGCTAACTGCAAAACATATGTTCGGATGGAGGTTCACCAAGAACATCAATGTGAATGAGTTTTTGAAACTCAGAGGCATTTCCCAAGTCTGGTTCGACATCACTACCATATAACTTCTAAAAGTTAAGATCCTTGAGGTAGTCACAGGCTTGCAGTCCATCATCCCAAATCTTTCCAATATATTTACCATAATTTTCCTTGATATAGGAAAATTTCCCTTGGCTTCTGCCACACTTCAAGTCCTTGGTCCTTCATTTCAAATTCAGAAGCCATCTCCCTCTTACATTTGTGAATGAGAGGGTTTGCACCTGTTAGAAAGAGGTCATCCACATACAACACCAGTATGAGAGGCTTGTCATCTTCAACCTTAAAGTAAAGGTTAGGATCAGCTTCACTCCTAGTGAATCCCAGCTTCATCAAGTAGCTATCGATTCTCTCATACCATGCTCGGGGTGCTTGCTACAGCCCATAGAGAGCCTTCTTCAACCTGCATACATGAGATTTTCAATCATAAATCTCAAATCCTTCAGGTTGCTCCACATAGACCTCTTCTTTGATAGAACCATGCAAGAACGTGGTCTTAACATCCATCTGATGTAGGTTCCATCCTTGTGAAGCCACAATGGCTATGATCAAGCGGATGGTCGTATATCTGGCAACAGGTGCAAATATCATAGTCTATACCTCCCTTCTGGGATAAACCACGAGCAACAAAATGAACCTTATACTTTTCCGTACTTCCATTTGCTGCATGCTTTATCTTGTAAAGCTATTTTGAAGTAACAATTGTCTTGTCCAGGGTCTGGGAACTACTTCCCAGACATCATTTTCCATAATAGACTCATATTCTATGGTCATAACATCCTTCCATAGTTAATGCTTGATGACATCTGAGAATGATGAAGGTTCATTTTGTATGATCGTGCTCATGATGGTCAGGTATCCCTGATACCTGTTAAGTTTCTTACTTTGATGGAAGGTTCCTCAGGGTGCAGCATGTCCTTCAGCATCATCAAGTATCCCCCTAAGCCATGAAGGCCTCTTCCTAGAAGAGGAAGGCTCATGTGGATGAGGATCAATCGAATCCATGGGTTCTTCTACATCAAGCATTGATTCATCATCCTTTTCTTTCGGTTCCCTGGTGTCGGCTTCTTGAGAGCTACTCAAAGTCAGCAGATTGTCCACCTTGCTGAGAGCCATATCTTTGTCAAAGGTGACATCATGACTAATCACGACTTCCCTTTGACCGGCGGTGAACATTTCTTCAGGAGTTTAGGAACCCAATGCTTGATGAGGGCATCGATTTTGTACATATACGGCGGTGATTGTAGTTTCAGCCCATAGAAACTTTGGAAGTCTTTGATCATGTAGCATGGCCCGGACAGCTTCCATCATCATGTGGTTCTTTGTTCCCACCACACCATTCTTCTCAGGAATATGTGGTGTAGTAGTCTCCCTCTTAATGCCAACCTCAGGTATGCTTGAGTAAACCAATTGTAATATATCAGAGGTCTTGCTTTGGCTTGAGGGGAATGGTCCCCTTTTGAGCTTTCCTTGCACATCCCAGACATACACCTTCTTTCTCTACTTGGAATTCGGGCATCCCTGTTACCATCTATCTTACATCGGGTAGAGCTTTATAATGAAAGTGGGCAAGCCTCTGATGCCAAAGTTCGGAATAAAGAGTTGTGTCACAAGACATGACACCTAGCGGACTTCCATCGACCTGATATAATGAATCAACACTAAACCCAAGAGTAAAGGCATCTTTATCATTATTTTTCCATATACATACCTTGCCATTGCTGAAGGTTACCTTGTAGCCTCTGTCTTCCATTGCCAAGATGGACACTACGTTCCTTTTGAGGTCAGGTGCATTTAATACATCCTAGAATTTCTAGCCTTCTTGAATGCTTGTCCTCTTCCTTGATTCCCAACTCTCCTCTTACCTTTGTTGTTGAATTTGTCATTCCTTTGATTGCCATCAGAGGGATTTCGAGTTGCACCACTGCATATTGTACCATGCTTCTCTAATCATGATTATCATCATGCTACCCATGTCCATGATTTTATCCATCATAATGCTGCTCAAACTAGTGTGCATCATCATCATGCTATCCTATATGTCCATGATCTCATGTTTCCCTTTATGTCCATGATCTCATTCATCATGATGCTCATGATCTCATACATAGTGACTTGCTTTATCGCAAATGTAACATCGTCATTTTCTTCTAGCCTTAGGTCCATCCTTTCCTTTTGATTTAGTCCCGAAATTATTTCTTTTCTTTGCATGAGAAGAAAAGGCAGCAGGAGGACCTTTAGGCATGGGCATTTCTTGCACTTCTTCCCTTGTTTCTTCTTGAATGCATCTAGCCATTAATTCCTCGAAACTAGGAATTACATTATAGTTCAAAAGAGTAGTCCTGAACACATACCATTCAAATGGAAATCCTCCAAGAGTTGTGAGTGCCATTTCTCTGTCAGTAATAGTTTCCCCAATAGATAGGAGATTGTTCTTGATCTCGATGATTCTTAAGAAGTATGCTTGCATGCTTTCATCTTTACCCTTCTTGATTTCCCTCAGCTTATTTCTAATAAATAAAACTTGATTTGCATCATTAACTTTAAATAAACTCACCAGTCTATCGTAAATTTCCTTGGAGGTGTCCAGTTCAGAGATGTAGGCCACCAAGTGCTTGTCGATAGAGTCCCAGATGATCTTCTATTGTTTTGACTTCTCCATTTTTTCATTTGTTCCAGGCAGCAGCGGGTGCATTTGATGGAGGCTCAACAATATTGCCTCTCACATGATCCAACACTCCTTGATTCTCAAGGGTTAGATCGATAGACATCTTCCATCTGTGATAGTCAGCTTTTTCACGGAGCTTGTCTTCAGCAGGTAAGAGTGTTGAGGACCCCATAGTTCTTTTAGGATAGCCTTGCCAATATTCTCTTCGATGATTGCTCTTGCTCTTGCTCGGGCTCTGTCTTCACCTCAGCTCTGGTACCATGTTAAGTTATGGTATGTTCTATGCTTATAACAGTTTACTTCTTTTTCTTATTATATTCCACTGATTAGAAATCACATGTACATAAAGTAAAGTACAGATAGAACATTAAACGATCGACAGAAAACAAGCCAAGACAAGAGACACAAGATGTGGCAGCTAGCCAGGGACAAACCCCATAATGTGTGGCGAAACCTTTTGATCAAATGTTCTTTTATCTTCAATAATTCAGCAGAGAGAAATAGTACAATAAATCTTATTCATATCAGCAGTTTCAAACCCTAGATCAGTAGCATCAGCATTAGCGGCTTCATTATCAAACTAGGGCAGACCATATCTCACAAACCGACAATCGGATTGACTTCATTCCACCACCAAAAATTTCGGCTTCCAGAGGAGGTTTAGATGAACCTACAACATAGTTCAGATGACGAGATCTTCTAGGCCACACAAGTCAATCTTTACTTCTGTAGTTGCAGCTTCAGTTTCAGCAGTTTCCGGCTCCAAACTAGGGCAGTCGATATCTTGCAAACCGTTCGTCGGATTGACTTCATTCCACCACCAAAATTTTCGGCTTCCAGAGGAGGTTTAGATGAACCTAAAATGAAGTTCATATGAGGAGATCTTCTATGCCACGCAATTCAATTTTTACTTCTGCAGTTGCAGCTTCAGTTTTAGCAGTTTCCGGCTTCAAACTAGGGCAGTCGATATCTTGCAAACCGTTCGTCGGATTGACTTCATTCCACCACCAAAAGTTGCGGCTTTCAAAGGAGGTTTAGATGAACCTATAGCATAGTTCTAAAGAGGAGATCTTGTAGGCCACGCAAGTCAATATTTACTTCTGCAGTTGCAGCTTCAGTTTCAGCAGTTTCCCGCTTCATATGTGTGAGAGAGAGAGACCCATTTCAGCGCAGTAGAGAAGAGACTCATATCTGCAGAGTAGAGAGAGAGATGTGATGAGATGAGTGAGTCCAAATGAGGAAAAGTCCTCTTATATTTATACACAACGTTGGTGGGTGAATAGATGCGACTGTTGGGCTTCTGAGCCTACATGAGTCGTAGGTCGGCTTGATAATAATTCCATAATTAAAATAAATTCATATCTCCATGAATACTTATCGGAATTGGATGATATTTATATCAATCCTACACCTCTCGACGAGAGGAATCTAATAAAAATATTATTAGCCATGAATAAGATTACCCACATGAAGTTTTGCCCTGGTTGCCAATTTTAACACAAATAGGTTAAACACATACCCACCTGTAGATCTTCTCTGATCCAGATCTCCAGCCCAGTCTACATCAACAAAGCCAAGGATGTCCAAAACTCTGATGAATCCTCATCTTCCTTGGTAACACAAACCATAATCACTAGTGCCATGAAAATACCTGAAAACCTGCTTCATTGTTGTCCAACTCTCCTTCCCTAGTTTTGACATAAACCTGATCAATACTCCAATTGCATGTGCAATGTCTGGTCTAGTACAGACCATCACATACACTACGCAACTAATTTCACTTGCATATGGAACATGGGACATGTCCTCTTACTCTTCTTGTGTCTTGGGAAATTGTTTAGAAGATAACTTTACACCCACAGGCATATGAACCTTCACCAGTTTACTATCCCACATATTAAACCTCTGTAGTATTGTCTCAACATACATCCTCTAGTTTAACCAGAGCTTCCCATTTGCCCGATATCATTTAATTTCCATGCCCAAAATATATTTTGCAACACAAAGATTTTTCATGTCGAATTTGGAGGACAATTGGGTCTTCAAATCCTAGATAATTTCTTTGTCATTTCCGACCAGCAGTATATCATCCACATACAATACCAAACACAGTCACCAATTAATTCAAAAAGAAAACAGTGATTTTCTTTCCTTTTGGTGAAGCCAATTCCCCGTACAAATGCATCAAATTCCTGATACCACATCCTTGGTGATTGTTTTAGCCCATAAAAAGACTTTTTTAACTCGCATACCAGTTCTTTCTTACCCTTCGCCGCAAAGCCTTCAGGATGCTTCATGTAGATCTCATCTTCCATATCCCCATAAAGAAATGATGTCTTCCCATCCATCTGTTCTACCTCAAAATCAAAAGCAACAGAAACATATAAAAGTAATATAATACAAGCTACCTTGGCAACAGGAGAAAAAATATCACCAAAATTAATTCCCAGCACCTGGGAATAACATTTTTCTACCAACTGAGCTTTTTATTTCTCCACCTTTCCTTCTGCACTCATCCTCTTCTTGAACACCCATTTACTGCCAATGGGTTTCCTTCCAGACAGCAACTCCACCAGATCCAAAGCCTCGTTTTGTGCAAAGATGCCATTCCATCAACCATTGCCTCTTTCAAGATTTTTCCTTCCTCTAAATCTATTGCTTCCTTCATAGTTCTGAGATCATCATCAATAATAGATAAAGAAAAATTTAAACAAAAAGTACCTCGACTATACCTTTTTAGTTGCTTGCTTTCTCGAACTGATCTTCTCACAATAAGAGTTTGTGACTCTTCCTCTTTTGATTCCTCTTTTGTTGTAGAGTCAGATTCTTCTTACTTTATCTCAAACTCTATCTTCTCAGGTTTCTTTGCTAGGACTTCATGTTTAATAAAATATTTCACCTCTCTAAACACCACATCTCAGTTGTACACAACCTTTCTTGTTACTGGGTTCCAAAGCTTATAACCTTTTAAACCATCCTTATAGCCAATAAAGATGCACTTTTCAGATTTACTATCTAACCATTTTCTTTTGTCCTTTAGAACATGTACATATGAATCACATCCAAATACCCTCAGATGTGAAAGAGAATGTTTTTTACCAGTCCATACCTCTTATGGAGTCTTATCCTCTAACGCCGATGAAGGTGATATGTTGACCAGGTACCATGCAATCTCCATCACCTCTGTCTAGAATTCCTATCCTAACTGAGCACCACTGAGCATGCTTCTTGCCCTTTCCATGAACATCTTGTTCATTCTTTCTGAAACTCCATTTTTCTAAGGTTTGTATGGAGTAGTATTATGCCACACTTCTTATAGAACTCTTCAAATTCCTTCTTGAAAAAGTCTCCCCCATTATCAGTCCTTAACATCTTTATCTTCTTTTCTGTGTGGTTTTCCACCAGAGCCTTAAATTATTTAAACCTGTCAATGACTTTAGATTTCTTCTTGAAGAAATATATCCATGTATTCCTGGAGAAGTCATCTATAAATGATACATAGTACACAGACTTACCCAGTGATGGAACCGACACAAGTCCAAACACATCACTATGCATAAGATCTAATATTTGGTTCATCCTCTTACCACTAGAGGGGAAACTTGCCCGATTCTGCTTCCCATATACACAATTTTCATAGAAATCAAAATCTAGATAGCTATTAGACATGCCTTCTACCATACCTTTACCATGAAGTATTTAAAGGTCCTTCTCTCCAGTATGTCCAAGCCTTTGATTCCATAGCATAATATTTTCTCTAGAGACCACTAGATTTTATGCTCCACTTTCAGGAACCACAGAACTGTTGCACCCATCAATAACAGTTCTACCTTGTAGCTTGTACATAGTTCTAATATGAACTCCCCACATAAATACCAATGCTCCTCAAATGATCTTGCAAGTATATTTCTCGTACACTATTTTTACACCTACATCCTCCAGCTTGCTTATAGGAATAAGATTTCTCACCAATCCAGTAATATGCAAAACTAGATGTAGTTGCCCTTGATGTATGTGGAGTTGTTTCTAGAATCCACTACATGTACATGTGAGATGCAATATTTATATAGATATCAAACAAGCATTTCCTCATCAAGGATGGAAAATCATTCACCATTAAGATGCACAAAGGCAAATTGAAAATTTCACTAGTAAGCTCCAACCAAGCTAGGAGTTATGTTTTACTATTTTTAAGAGAAGATCAATCTATAAATGAGTTTGTAAGAGGAAAGACATCCCTGGGGGTTTGTATTGAGAAACATACAAAAACTAGAAGAGTTTGTACATGTTAGGTCCCTATACTACTAGTGTAACCCCTTATTATTATTAGTGCAAGCCCCTTATTATATTGTTGTGACCATATAGTCTCCATGTTGTTATTATTATGCCCCAAACAAGCCCACTATTGTTAATGGTGTGCCTCTACAATGTTATTGTTATGTAGGCTCTGATTCTATTGGGACCCCTTAAAATCCTATATATAAAAGGGAGGCCGTGTCATTTGTATCAACCAAGAATTGTTCATTTTTTTAATGTAAAGGAGGTTTCCCCCTCGAAGAGGATGGTTTTTAAGTTGTTGATCTATATTTTCTGTCTTTTTCTGAGTTAGTTTCATAACAATTGGTATCAAAGGTTTGGATTCTAGGGGTTCGCTGGTCCAAATAGGTCATTTTGTAATTTTCAATATACATTTTTCTCTGTGAAATTTTAGAAGCTAAAGAAAAAACCCATTTGAACCAAAATCATTCTGAACGTTGGGTCCAAATTTCAGATCTTCTCCCGCTATATTGTGAGAGATATGATCTGTGGAATTTAAGGTTTTTGCAAGCTCTAGAATTCCATCACAAATAGGTCATCATGGAATTTTCATTATAATTTTTTTTGTACGGAGGCCTAGACTCCCAAATTAAAACCCATTGGAGCAAAAATATTGATTATTCTTGGGCCTAAATTGTAGATCTTTTTTCGCTATATTTTCAGAAATATAGTCCAAGACACGTAGGGTTTTTTCTCGCTCCTGAATTACATCCCAAATAGGTGAACTGGGGAAAATCATCATAACTTTTTGTTTGATAATTATATTATAATTTCATAAAAAATTACAAAAATAAGACATATTGTAGTTTTTTGTGTATTGCTTTGAGGTCCTAAGGTTGAAACTATGACACGTGGCACTTTGTACAAGTTTTCCCTATTGAGCCAGTCTATAATTAGGCCATCATGGGAGACTTAGCATTACCATTCCTTGGGGAATCCAATCATGATCAGATTTGTAGTGTTGAAAATAAGATTTAGAGGGCTACTATAGGATGAAATTTCAGACCTTGGAGATCTGATATTACAGAGATACAACAGATTCAATATTGATCTCCTACAAAGTGAAATAAAGTGTGTAGTTGTTTTTATGTTTTGCGTAAGTTTGGTTGAAAAATTAGTTTCAAGGAACTCAAAGGGTGTGGAAGCTAAGATGGATGGTATAGAAGAAAAACTTAAAGGCAACATGGAAGATTTGAATATAGATTGGACAATGTTGCTAGAAGAAATGCTTACTAATGGCGAAAGTATAGTAAAGGAAACTCATGACGTGACCAAAAGAAATGTTAATCCCGATTTCATAGACTCTATCATTGGATTGAAGACCCACCATGTTCCAAAGATTGATATGAGGAATTTTGATGGCAAGGATCCTATAACATGGATACTATATATGGAGCAATATTTTGATCTCCATAATGTGAAAACCATGCAAACGGTACGAATTGCAACTTTATATTTGGAACCAAATTAGTTTGTATGATATCGATGGCCTTTCTCTTGTAAACAATTTGTCACTTGGGATATTTTTATGGAAGAAACGATAGCACATTATGAGGATACAAAAAGCAACACCTTTTTTAGCCAATTGATAAATATCAAACAAAAGCATTCAATGATGGAGCACATTGAATATAAGGGTAAAAGATACTCCAAAAGACCATAAGATTGATGTGTTTGTAGGGACTTGAAAGGATAACATACAACATAAGGTTCACCTTTGGTTACCTGATCCATTGGAGAATGCATTCAGGTTGGAAAAAAAAATGAAAAGAAAAATTATGGCAACAAGGAATCCTACCATTCACAACTATAAATATGGAAGTGTTATTTCTCCTAGCCTTTCACCGCCTACAAGGTTGACACCACAACAATTGGAAAAAAAAAACTAGAAAAAGGTATCTGTTACAATTGTGATAGAAAATACAATAAAGGTCATAATTGTGCTGAGAAGAAATTAATTTACATAGATGGGGAAGAGGAGCGAGAAAAGGAATAAGAAACATCCAAAGAATAGAATATACATGAGGAACAAATCCCAAAGAAAGAAGAAATGAATCGGACCATATCTTTTAATGCATTGATAGGAATTACCACTCCTCAAACTCTCAAGGTAGAAGGGCATATCAAGAAGAAAAAGGTAATAATGTTGATTGGTTCAGGCAATAACCATAATTTTATTCATTGTAAGATAGCCAAGGAACTAAATTGCTTCGTATATCCAACACCAGAGTGTCAAGTAATGTTTGCAAATGGAGGAACCATAAATTTCTCTAGAAATTATCATAATATCAATCTATCCATGCGATAATATGTCTTGAATAGTCCAATTCTTTCGATTCCAATGGGTGGTGCAGATGTTGTACTAGGAGTCCAATGGATACAATCTTTGTGTACGATAGCTTCTAATTTTCAAGAACTTTTCTTGAATATTTTTTGGGAAGGAAAGGAAGTTGAATTAAGGGGTATTGAAGGGAAACATGGAAATATAATCAGCTCTAATATCAGGACAATGCTTCTAAAGAAAGAACAATGGGGTGTAATTGCAGAATTATGTTTACTAGAGGTTCCCACATCGAAATCATCTATTTCTCCAGATCTCCAAAATGTTTTGGAAAATAATTCCAAGGTATTTGAGACTCTTGAAGGCCTTCCCACCTATTCGTGATCATGATCATACTATTCATTTGATTCCAGGAAGTGTTCCCCCAAACATTAGGCCTTACAGATATCCATATGCACAAAAGAGTGAAATTGAATGTATGGTTGTAGATATGCTAGAGTTTGGTATAATTAAACCAATTCAAAGTTATATGTCTTCTCCAGTGGTATTGGTACACAAGAAGAATGGATCATGGCACATGTGCCCAAATTATACGGAGCTCAACAAGATTACTATTAAATTTAAATTTCCCATTCCTGTCATTGATGAATTATTGGATGAATTACATGGGGCAGTTTACTTTACCAAGTTCGATCTTCGTTAAGGATATCATCAAATCAGAATGAAAACTGAAAAAATTCCAAAAACAACATTTATAACTCATGAGGGTCATTATGAATTTTTGGTCATGCCTTTTGGCCTTACGAATCCACCTTCTACATTCCAAGGTTTGATGAATTCCATTTTAAAACCCTTCCATAGAAAATTTGTGTTAGTAATTTTTTATGATATACTAATCTACAACAAGTCTTGGAAGGATCATGTTCAACATGTTTACAAGGTGCTCAAACTATTGGAGAAGAAACAATTATATGCAAAACACTCCAAATGTTTCTTTGGAGTACAAGAGGTGGAATATTTGGGTACTCAGTTAGCTCATAGCTCATCTTATCATCCTCAATATGATGGGCAAAATGAGATAGTGAACAAATGTTTGGAAGGGTATCTTCATTGCTTTGTATCTGATAGATAGACATAATGGGTCAAGTTGTTGTCTCTGGCTAAATGGTGGTAGAACACTTCCTTCCATACTATAGGAAAAATGATCCCATTTATGACACTTTATGGATACCATCCACCGTCCATGACATCATCTTTAAAAGAAAATTCTAAGGTTCAAGCAGTGGAAGATCACATCGATCACCAACAAAAAGTTCTCAAACTCTTAAACGATAACCTCACTTTGGCAAAGAATAGAGTGAAACAACATGTAGATAAACATCGCAACGAAAGAAGTTTTGATGTAGGTGACTCGGTATTTCTACGACTACAAGCATATAAACAAATGTCCCTCAGGAAATATAAGAAGGATAATAAATTATAACCAAAGTATTATGGTTCATACAAAGTGTTACAAAATATTGGTACTATGGCATACAAATTGGAGCTTCCTGCATCTTCCTGAGTGCACCCAGTTTTCCATGTTTCATGCTTAAATAAGGTTATAGGTGAGAAGATCATTGTTCAAACAATATTTACACAACTTGACGAGGAAGGAAAAATCATATTGGAACCAGAAGAAGTCACAAAAACAAGAAATCAACAACAATGGAATCGATCAATTTTAGAGTATCTCATCAAGTAGAAGAACTTACCCACTGAAGATTCTAAAAGGGAGGATGAGAATTTTGTACAAAAGCATCCAAAACTACTCAAGAATTGAGGATAACACTTTTTGAAGGAGAGGGCCATGTTAGGTCCCTATACTACTAGTGTAACCCCTTATTATTATTAGTACAACCCCCTTATTATATTATTATGCGCATATAGTCCCTATGTTGATATTATTATGCCCCATAGAATCCCACTATTGTTATTGGTGTGCCCCTACAATATTATTGTTATGTAGGCTCTTATTGTATTGGGATCCCTTAGACTTCTATGTATAGAAAGGAGGCCTTTTCATTTGTATCAGCTAAGAATTATTCATTTTTATAATGTAAAGGAGGTTGCCCCATCGAAGAGGTTGGCTTTTAATTCATTGATCTATCTTTTCTATATTTTTGTGAGTTGGTTTCATAACACTACATGCATATAATAATGTGTTCTGGGAGGCTAAAGGGCTACCACGCAAGAGGGAAGTGGACCATGAGATCTAACTATTGCTAAGCTCCCCACCTTAAAACATTGGGTTGTATAAGAAATTTGTTTTAGAAGAAGTAAAGGTGAAGAAAAAGTTGAAACAACTACTTGAAGAAGGTGTCATTTAACCAATTACATCACCATTTGGGTCATTCATCATCAATGTTCCAAAGAAGAACGAGGCTTAGTCGATGTGTATTGATTAAAAGGTGTTGAAAAAAATCACACTCAAGAACATGTACCCCTATGCGTGATAGGTAATTTTTTGGAACAAATGTACCAAGAAAAATACTTCACCAAGATGTATTTAAAGTATAGGTATCACTAGGTCCGAGTCAATGAAGAAGATATCTAGAAAACTACCTTCAAAACTAGGCAAGGTTTGTATGAGTGGTTAGTAATGCCCTTTGGCCTATGCAATGCACCAGATATATTTATGAGGTTAGTGAATGATATATTTTTACCTTTTATAGATTCATTTGTTATTGTCTATCTAGATCATATAATAGCGTATAGTGCTACCTGGGAGGAGCACATCACACATTTGATTTGGGTGCTAGAGACATTAAAGTAGTAAATCTCAGAAAGTGTGAGTTCTCACTATAGTATTTGGTGTATGTGGGGTATGTAATAGATGGAGGAGAGCTAAAGATATATCCGACCAATATGGAGGCAATCATGAAATGGATGGCTCCTACTAATTTTTCTGATCTTAGGAGTTTTTTTGGGTAATCATAGTACCTGAGGAAGTTCATGGCCTCTTTTTCAATGGTAGTAGTGCCACTCCACCCTATAACAACAAGTGGCAATAGTGTCTAGTGGGAAAGGGTCAGTAGAGGGACTTTGAGGATATGAATAAGAGCTTAAGTCAATCACCAATTTTGGCATTACCAAACATGCAACAACCTTTTAAAGTGTAGGCAAATAAAAGTGGGTATGATATGGGAGTGATCTTGATGTAGGAAGGAAGGGATGTATATTTCCATTTTAAAGTATTTCATGGGGCAACCCTTAACCAACCTACCTACAACAACTTGATCTATGACTTGATGTAAGATATGAAGAAGTGAAAGCATTATTTGATGGGAAAGAATACAATATCCACACAGATAACCATCCACTACAATACTTGCAGGTGTAGAGTAAGATACTATAAACCAAGTATTACAAGTGGATCAGGTTTCTACAAAAATTTCATTTAGTGATCAAGTATAAGAAGGGTAGAAAAAACAAGTTAGTCGACATGTTTTCAAGGCCACCCACATTAAAGATCACAACTTTGGGAACTCTAGTGGACAAGGAGATATTCACCCATGATGCATATAAAGAGGCATATTCAATGGATTAATACTTCAAGGAGTTACTACAATAGTTGTAGAACCAAATCCATGTCCATGATGGTGACATCACCATTCACTTCCATCTCGAGGATGGATTACTCTATAGGCTAGATAAGTTATGCATTCTTTAAGGTTAGGCTTTAAAACTAGTACGAGAGGCTCACACCTCTAAGGGTACATGGAAAATAGGTGTAGGGAAGACAATGACCAACTTGCAGAGGTATGTGTATTGGTCGAAGATGCAAGAACATGTAGCTAGGTTGATAAGAGGATGCATGCCTTCTTGTACTACCAAACATAGTAACAATAAATAGGGTCTATATCATCCCTTACCATTGTGTACTCATCTCTGGGGAAGAATTTCCATGGACTTTGCAAGAGTTTTACCAACAATCAGGAATGGAAATGACTACACGTTCATGGTAGTTGATATGTTAAAAAATATGTGTGTTTGGATGGCCTATAGGAAGATCACCAATGGGAAAGAAGAAACAAACTTGTTCTTTGGAAAAGTTTGGGTGCACTTTGGTATATCGAGGAGCATCATTTCAGAAAAGGACATGAGATTTTTTTTTGCATTCTATATTAAATTATGGGAGAATATGGACATGAAGTTGAAGAGGTAAACAAAATTCCATACTCAGGTAGTTGGGAAAATAGAAGTAGTCGATAAGACTTTGGTGCAACTTTTGAGGGGTTATAATCAGAAGCATATGAATAATTGTGGTGAAAACATGGTATATGTACAACACTCTTATAACAAAGTAGTCCACACTTCTACTATTAAGTCCCCATTTAAAACATTTTTTGGATATTTTTCACCGCCGCCTTTGGATATTTCATATGGGTAGAAAGGAGTGAGAGATGATCTTATAGGGGATCCCTTTAGGGCTATTTTTTTTTAGAAGATAAGGACGATCCATATATGGTAAAAGAGACACTACAATATTCACATGAAAAACACAACGCTAGGCATGAATAGCATAGAACAAAGAAGTCATTCAAGGTGGGAGATAGAGTATGGCTGCAATAGAACAAGTAGAGGCTATAGTGTCTTCATAAGAAAATCAAGGCTCTACGATATGGTCCCTTTGAGATACTAGAAAAGGTGGGAGACAATGCTTGTAGAATTAATCTACCACCATACATCCATATTTAGTTACTTGTGAATGTGGAGAATCTAAAGTTCTATGATCCTTCAATGTTAAATTAAGAAATGGAACAAATCCTAACTGCTCTGGGAGATTTGGAGCTAGATGCCCATGTAGAGTTGACAGAAGATATAATTTCTTAGAAGAGCACCAGACCTACATGAAAATAGCAGCATGACTTTTGGAAAATTGGATTGAAAGGAAAAATTCTAGATAAAGCTAAATACTACACCTGAGGAAAGGAAGATGAAATATTTCATCACCTAATTCAATAGAATATTTTGGGGGTCAAACGCCTCCCAAAATGGGGAGATTTGATTTGGATTGCATCGGTATATTTTTTTTTATTCAGTTCAATTATTTTACAGTGGAAAACGTAGAGAAATGAACTCACAACACCATTTCTATGGGCGAGTCCCATTTTGGAAAATGAGAGTATGAAACCTTTCGAGAGAATTTTTAGCCATTAAATGATGTTTTCTTGGGGTAAAAAATGTTTTTTCTATCTATGCACCTTCTTTCCATAATCTATGCATAGAGACCTTTCCAACAACACTTAGATTCCATATAAAAAAAGGTATGGCACTCAAAAGTGGACATTCCTACTAGCCCCATTGTTCATGGAAAAGGGGATAGCCATGTGATTATGATGAAGTCTCTTGAAGATTCCATATTGTAACTTTGGTTAAGAGTTGAGGTAGTTAAATTAACCAATAGTAGGCTATCGAGATATGTTATAACCCAGGCCACTGGGAGGAAAAGGAATTCCATTCCTTTCGAGTGAATTGTTCCATAAATGAGAAAAAATAGCCAAGATGGATATGAGATAGAGCGGATCGATATGATTTGTGCACTACAGTAGCCCACGAGACACAATCCATACTTATTTTTACTCACGACCATTTTATATTTCGATAAAGAGAGTAGAGAGGCATCACCTTCAAGTTGGGTTCCCTCCCAAGAAGGATTTCCCTGGTCATATCTTGTGTCAAATTGTGGTTTATGAGTTTTTATTTTGTTTGTCTATATTTTCTACATAATTTTAATTTTCATGCATATGAAATCAATATTAATTAACAGATCCATAAATCTAAAGACAAATAAACTCCTAATAATGTACATTTGATATATTTAAATGTATTTTTATTAAATTGTTGTGACAAACAATCTAGTGAAATATCCATGGAATTTCACAAATAAATAATGGTACTATGAGGATTAAAATAAAGTTACCATGTGATGGTACTTGAAGTGATAAGATACTTTACAATTTCTATTGGGATATGGATCAATATTTTGATCAAATCAATGGGAGTTTAGACAACTCCAAGGTGAATATTTCTACTTTTTTTATAGGAACTACCAGACTATGGTGGAGAAAATAGGTAAAGGTCTCGAAAACTAGGTGCATCACAAACATGGTTGGAACTTGGTTAGACTTAAGGGATACCTTTCACATGTAGTTTGGTATTGGTAACTAAACATTGATTGTGCAAAACTAGTTATTGTTCTTGAGGCATATTTGGAAGGTTTGAACACATATTAGGGATTTTTCAAGGATAATGATTGGGATTAAAGTCATTCTAGAAGAGGATAGGTTGTTCCACTTCATGTATGGACTACATTCATGGGAATAAAGTGACTTGTGATGAAAAAACATGCATAACCTTGCAACAACTATCACTTCGACATATAATTTGTTGGACTATAAAGGCGAAAGCGAGGATAGTTATAAGAATAATGAGCCTCACCATAATGATAATACTAGAAAGGAGAAGAAGGATAAGTGAAAAATGAAGGTGTCTAAGGGAGATAAAGGCATGCAAATGGATGTCAAAAAATATAATAAAGAAGTGTCATTTTGGATGTGTCTAAAGGATCATTGTGTGAAGAAGTTCCTTTTGAAGTATAAGTTGATGTAATACCAAAAGGAATGACATCTTAGTTATGTTTATGTAGAATCCATTGGGAGATAAGTTGTGGAAATGGTTGATAGTGGAGAAACTCATAACTTCATATGGAAGGATGTAACTAAATAGATTGAACTAACACTTAAGCGACCACACACCCTCTTCAAGAATGTTAACCTTGGAGAGTAGAGGGTGTTTGACATAGTATTAGATTTCCTAATTATTATTGGAAATCAGTAGGGGAGGAAACATCCTACCATTTTCCCATTAGATGATTATGATGTGGTTTAGGTATAGGGATTCTTAAGAGTAGAGAATATCATTTTGATCCCATAAAAGGATAGTACGATTATATTTTCTAGATTGAACACAACAGGAGTGTGAACTGAGATAGGGAGGATAGGATTCAAAGAGTGGGTCACTTCCATGTGCTTGATTTGAGGACGCAATTATTACCTAGATATATTTTCTATTAGATGGAGAAGGAAGATGGTTGAACATGGAGAGAGAAATTGTGACCTAAGGAAGAAGGTTGGTATGAAAGAAAACATCTTGGTGGATCATATAAATATTAAGATAAGCTTGAAAGATAAGATTTTTGGGTTCCATAAGAACCAATCAGCTTGAGGGGATGACATTGAAATAAAATTTTGAGGGAGGGATCCATGAATTACACATGGTTTAGGATCCTCACCAATGGTCATCACAATCTTAACACAGACACACCAAGGAGGATATTGGACTAATCATGGAGACAAATGGAGGTAGTGAGTGGCTATATAATTTTAATTTGTATTGATTCATAGATGAAGAAGATGGAAAAATAAAATCCCATGTACATTTGTTATTGTATGTAATGCATAAGTGCAGAGGAACCTTACAAATTGTGGCAATAAAAACTTTAAATAGAGAGGGAGGTTAAAACAAGGATGGCTACTCCACTTCACTTTTATATCAAGACATGATAGCATGACTCACTTTTGTAGAATTGGATGGAAGGTCCTATTTGAATTTCATGAAGGTACCATGACAGGTTTGAGATTAATTGGTTGAGGAGTTGTCTTAATGAGCCAATTAGATATAAAAGTAGTGTAATTGCATGAAGAAGTGAGTTCTTGTGAGCTATAATGTGATGTTTAGTCTAGATACCTACAAGCTAGACACACAATGGTATCCAACATACATAGGTATGTAGGGTTATTTTAGAGTATAGGCATAATAGAAAAGTCAGGATAAGAATCACAAACATTGAGGTAGTGATGCTCTAGTTAACGGAATTGACAATTTGAGTTTACTAGTTGGAGGTTTTTTGGGGATAGAAACATATTTAAGTAGGTGGGATGTAGGGCCCTCAACTTAAAATGAATGGGTGAATTGGTGAAGATATGGATGTTGGGGTTATTGTGACACCCACAAATAAGAAAATTAAGTGATTTGGGGTTCTCAATATTCACATCAAGTATGGCATGTCATCTTAAGAATCAAAGCATGCCAAGCTACTTTCCCAAGAATTAAATACATGGATAAGGCATGATACAGATTGATCACACTTCTTTGGTCCAATTCAATTGAGTAGAGTTGGTCAATGGATGGGAATATGGACAATATTTGGAGAAATTTAGGGATTTATGAATCATGGCATGGTGTAATACACCATCACAAAAGGAGAGGGGTGAGATTGATCCATGTTAAGCACAAGCAAGAAATAGAGGAATTGAAAAAGAGTTTTACTAGGTGCACATGAAGATGTTCAATAATTTGATATTGAAAGTGCATGAAGAAGGAGATATTGACTTTCCCATCGCATTATTTTTTTGGCTGTCTAACCTATGTGAAATAACATCGTGAATAGGTCATCCTAGACCAAATGAAATGATGAAACTATTTGGGGGAATGAGAAAACTCCTATATATATTACGATGCAATAGGATGCAAAGACAAGGAAGAAACACAATCACTCACATACACCACATAGCCTTCTGTATAGTAGGTTGCACGAAGGTGATGAAGGGTCTCATGAAGGTGATAAAGGGATGCATGAATATTTTTCTTTAAGTATAGTGTGAGAGACACACGATGGGTGTAGTGATATATATTTACTTTTCTATAAGGGTGGCATGCACTTCCTAAGATGGATATCTAGGTGCATGTACATTAGGGGAATTTTGTGTATCAATTAGTTCATGATTGTAGCTAAGGTCTTTTGCATATGTCATCATCATAAATTTTTAGATGGGTTGTCACCTAATGATGTTCTAATAGAATGGTAATGTTTTCTATTATAATTGGTTAGGTCCGTAATTAGATATGGTTGGTGTCACCTATGAGTAGCAAAATCCTAGAGACTACATCTGCGTAATGTGTAGGATTGGAACACTTGGTTAAAAATTGTGAATGTAAATGAGTTACATGTTTAAAGACAATTAAAGTATGTTAAGGGACCTTCCAAAGAATTAATTGCATTAACAAGGCAAGAGATGGGTGATATTGCATCAAATAAGGTACAAGAAATAAAAAGAGTTATCGAGGAGTTTAATTGGGTGCACATGAGGGCGTTCAATCAGTTGATATGGCACGTGCCTAAAGGATACATTCACTTGCACTATGACACATAAATTTGGGGTGTCCAAATTATGCACAAAAAGATAGTGCATAAGTTAGCTTATACCACATGAAATAGTGTGACCATTTAGTTGAATGAGATGAATCCTATATATAGCATGATGCAACAAGAGGAAAATATAAGGAACAAATAAAACATACTTGCATGCACCATAGAGTAGTGTGTACCATTGACTATAGGAAGATGATGAAGGGTTGTATGAATATTTCTCTCAGAGTATTGTATGAGAGTCACATGATGGGTGTAGTGAAATATGTTTACTTTGGTACAAGGGTGGCATGCATTTCTAGAGTTGGGTAATTGGGTAGGTGAATATCAGGGGCATCTTGTATACATATTATGGTATGGTTGTGGTTGAGAATCCTTCCATATTTTATCATTGTAAATTTTTGGATGTGTTATATTCCATGGCTATTCTTATACAATTGTAATATTCTTTATTCTAAATTTTGGGGTTAGGCATTAGACATAGTTATTGGCACATAATTCTAGGAAAAGCAATGTGTCTACATTTTTGTAATGTACATGCTGGCAACACTTGGTCAAACATTGTGAATGTATATGAGTTACCTGTTTAAAGATAAATATACATAAGGAGTTAGAGAGGCATAGCCTAGGCTAAGTACACTTAGTTTTCGCACATCTAATCTAGGTTGTACAAAGAGAAAAATGAAATGTCGGAAAGGAAATGGAACATGGAAAGAATTTTGGTATAGAGAACAATAATATAATAAAAACTATACTTCTATTAATAAATAAAAGACATAATATTGTAGAACACTAATTAGATAGGATAGTGGTACCTTATCTCTGAAGAGAGAGAGAGATGGAGGCTATGCTTATTCACAAAATCTATTACAAGAGGCCAAAAGAATGCCCTTTACCATAAAGAAAAAAAACCATAAATGTCCAAAACCATAACCCTACAATATTAATAACTAAAATGTATGTGGGCCTTAAAGTGGTTAGGTAGTTCACCAACTTCCCATGGGAAAAATGTTTGCATGATATATCTATTTTTTTTCACATTGTAACTCGTTGGAAAGAAGTGTATGAGGATCGCAACTTTTGGCTAGGGCAAGGGAATTCCATGGAATTGTTTGGGTCCCCAAATCACCAAAAACCATTTTATAGGGGCTCAAAATTTCCTTAAAAGTTTGGGATTATAAAAAACATACGAAAACTACGAAAAATATAGAGAAAAATTGAGTTAGTGGAAGAGATGGGTTGTCATTTATATCCAACTCAATTAATATGGTTTAGAAGGAATTGCCATGATGTTGCACACACATAGGTCGATAAGGTTCATTAATATTTCTAAGTCCTCTATAGTTGTGACAACATCCTCACCATTTGAATGGGGATATACTTAAAGCAATATTTGGTCTCCAAGTCAATTTATGTGCACAATTACAATTTTTCCAATAATATTTATGGATCAAGGGTTATTCAACATGTGGTAGGAAGACACTTATGCTTAGGAATTTAAGGAATACTTTATGCATCTAGGAGAATAACCACACCTTCAACCCACACACATGGCCTCCCATCTCTCCCTTACATGTGATATGGGAACGATTAAAAGGTTTAAGGTTTAGCTTTGATTCTTGGTGCCTTGGCCATGGTTGGGGGAGGAAACCTAAGCCTCAATATCTAAAGGTATATTATAAGGTTGAAGGAATATGAATCACTTAAGGCATCACAAAGCACATTTTTATGCAGTTTTTTCCTTTCAGATGGTATATGGGATTCATTAGAATGTTTTTATTACTAGATTTGGGTCATGGCACCTTCAACATGGTTGGAGGAGGAAATGCTAGGGTAAGGCCCTAAATAGGTATTTTAGGAATTCAAAACAAATGTCACATAAAACATAGGTCTATATGTTTTTAACACCGTCATGTGATCATGAAAAATGAACCTTAGGTCCTAAAGGAAGCTTACATTGATATAGGAAAAAGAAGGATTGGTGAAACAACCACATATGATTGGAGATGTTGGTGTCACTAGGTGGTCTTGAGTAGTAGATATGTATACGAAGGCTATGGAAATGATATAGGGAATAATTCCATGTGTTATCGCATAAGGGAATCTTTTTTTCATTTAGAGACATTGATAGTGCCTCAAAGCAACATAGATGAGCATTACACTGTACCCGTGGACTCTAAAAAAATAATTTAATGCCTTGAAAAGGTTTTGAGATTTAGGTATGAGCCTCAAGGCCATGATATTGTTGATGGAAATTTAATCCCTAATTGAAATACAATGGTTTTGTGGATCCAACACCAAACATGACACCTCAAACCACCACACTCAAAACTACTTTAGATGACATATTGAAGGGATCTTTGGCCTTCAAGTAGGGCCATGGCATGGTTCTATGGATCCAACACCAAACATGACACCTCAAACCACCACACTCAAAACTACTTTAGATGACATATTGAAGGGATCTTTGGCCTTCAAGTAGAGCCATGGCATCTTTCGGGGATTTTGAGCAATGGATATGGGTCTTGGGTTGGGCATGTTTAAGAGAGGAAACCCAAGGCATAGGTAGTAAAGAAAGATTCTAGATATATAGGTTCAAAATATCCCAAGACCAGAACTACAAAATTGTCAAAAATAATATCAATAATGAATAATTCAGGGTCCCCGCACGTCCTGAAAATTATTTGAAAAGAGATAACACTCTGTTCTCTGCTATCGGTTTTTAGTGAGCACCACTTGCACCTCTTGCTACGTATTGTGTTCCATTTCAATATTTGAATTAATTATGATACCCTCACGTTTATAACCAGTATACATAGAAGATCCAGCCACGTTAGCAATAACGTCCAAATTCATTAATGAGCTACACTTAGGTTTCACAGTGGGCACCTCATCATCAAAATCCCACCACTTCATCAATAACATCGCTTCATTTGATAACTCTGGCTTAACCACTTCAGTAGTTTCCTTACCTCCTCTACGCCCAGTCTCCTCACTCATGCCTGTTAATTCTTTCTTTATGGCAACCCATTTGCTGTGGTGAGCCGAAGTTTTATCCAATAATGAGTCTGAAGGCCTCTTTATATAACCAAAGTGAATTTTGTCAGCAGGTAAAAACTGTCTACAAGTACGGTCAACCTTGAGGCATGTTTCAAGCTTTGGTTCACTTCACATCAGAAATTCTGCTCTACCATTTTACACCATATGGGGCTTCTAGAATTGCAGAAATAGAAAGATCTGTGAGGATAAGAAAGTAGATATCAGATACATTGTATTGTGGATAGTGGTATACTACTCTCTGAGAATGGACCTAAGAAATGAGATATCAAACAGAGATAGAGATTCAAAATAATGTGCGGCAAACTGTTTTTTTTCTGGCGCATATACTAAAGTCATTGTGGATGCCGAGCTCTCATTGTTAAGCAACCTTGACAAGCACATGGTGGATAGGTCAACCTGGACCACAAGAAATGGTGTGATCATTTACTGGAATGATCTAAATCCTATATATAGCATGACCTAACAAGACGATATGCTAAGGAAGAAACACAACATACTTGCATGCACCAAAAATTAGTGCATACCATAGGTTGCAAGAAGGTGACGAAAGGTTAAATGAAGATTTCTCTATGAGAGTTGCATAATGGGTGTAGTGAAAGATATCTAGGAGTAGAGTATGAGAGTTGCATAATGGGTGTGTTAGGATATTCCGACACATAGGAAATAGTTAAGTACAATTTGGTCTAGTATGGAGTTAGGTATAGAGTTAGGTAAAGTGTATTTCTTTACCTTGTACATTTTGTAACTTACAATCCGACGGTCACGATATGTAGTGATCCGACGGTTCATTCTCTCCTCGGTATTACCGACACTTGATTCGTGGCTTAACACCCGATTGTTCCATGATTTCTATTTAAAGTGCATAGAGGGTCATTTGTAGGGTAATCCGTCTAAGAGAGAAGCTTATGTAAATTTTCATTCTTTTATTAATAAATGGCCTGAAGTGGCCGCATTGGCTCAGACCACGGACTGTTTCCCTCTTTGAGGGTTTTAACCACGTCAAAAATACTGGTGTATTGATCTGCGATCTGGTTGTGAGCAGTGTCTTTGGTGTTCTGTCTCAGGAACTTACCCTCTAAATTCCTACACGATGTGGTGAAATATGTTTATTTTGGTACAAGAGTGGTATGTACTACTTGTTTTGGGTAATTAGGTGCGTGTATATCAAAGGTTCATGGTTGTTCTAATAAAATTTTAATTTTAATTTATTTTATTACAATTATCGAAGTTGTCTAGGAAAATATTTGAGCCTGTGCATGTTTAGAATATTAATGTCAATTGTATAAGAAAATTACAGGTAAGAAAAGAAATGAAATACATACAAAGATAAATATACGATAAAGCATAATAATGTAGGGAAGGCAGCAAATTTATTGATAAATAAAAAAACATAAAAGTGTATAACACTAATAGGCTAAGATGGTAGTTACACTTATTTACAAAAGTTATTACAAGAAGCTAAAAGAATGCCATTTTAACATAAATAAAGAACCATAAATGTACAATACCATAACCCTACAATATTAAGCACCATAACCCTACAATATTAAGCACCAATGGTTGGTGGGCTTAAAGTGTTTGGCCAATTCTTGAAATTGTCTCATTTTGCCTAAAAGGTAGCTTCTAGGGATCAATAGTCATCAATGAGCCTTGAAACCACCACAGATGATCTCTTTCCCTTAGTCATAATATAGGCAAGGATGAAAGTTTTTGAGACCATGATCCTTTTTGAAGAACAAATCTCCACACATAATCATTAAATCACATCCTCAGACCTTTTCAATCTCACTTATAAAATTTCTAAATCGGATAGAAATTCCAAAATTTTCCCTTAAAATCAAATATAAAATTTTCATATAATAATAACAATTAAATAAAATTGAAAAACTCCCATCCAAAAGTTAAATTTATAAAAAATTCAAATTGCACATGAATATCAAAATTTTGAGATAAAAAAGAAATACTTCAACTAACAATATTAATATGGTGATGCATACAAATTTCAAGGAAGAATACTTTTTGGAATTTGTTTTCTCTTGGAACAATGTCAATATGGTTGACGCGATGCACCAGTGACTATCAAATCTGATGAATTACAGTGGCCTTGCAATAATATTTCATGCCCTAAATGTTTTTCATACTCCAATTGCAAAATATCACAAGACCAAAACGACAATCCAGCCGCGTTCCCAGTAACCAAATCCATTAGTGAGTTACAGTTAGTTATCGCCGAAAGAGGCATATTATGATCATCAGAATCCCACCACGTGATCAATAACCTCTCTTCATTTGAAACCTCCGGCTTAACCACTGCAGTAGTTTCCTTACATCCTGTTCTCCCACTCTGCTCACTCATTTCCTTACATCCTGTACGCCCACTCTGCTCACTCATTCCCGTTAATTCTTTCTTTATGGCAACCGATTTTCTGTAGTGAGCCGAAGTTTTATCCAATAATGAGTCCGAAGGCCTCTCTATATATCCAAAGTTAAATTTGTGAGCAGGTAAAAGCCGTCTACAAGTACGGTCAAACGCCAAAAGTCTGTTGTATTGGCGGATGAATTGTAAATATCTTCTATCCAACTCATGAAAATCTCCCGTGGACATGGAGATGACTAGTCTGGAATCCACCATCCTGCAAATCCAATGGTGGATTATCTCATACAATTCTAGGGCTTCCTTCGCCAGCAACTCCAGGGCGTAATGAATGAGGGATCTCGTTGCCACGTGGCTCCCGGGAGGAAGGCAATCTATGATGAGCTTACTCATTAGTGTCTGCATATCTCTGAAACCAGAAAAAAATGCTTCATCGTCTAAATCCTTCATTCTCTGACTGTTCCTTATAATGTCACATTTGAAAGTCTTGTTACAAAACAGCCTGTAATACAGATAGCTCGAGTACTTGCGAATCCACAGAGAGCAATCAATAGCGACGGGACTGGAAGTATCACTGAAACCAGATTCCTTGAAAGGGATTTGCTTTTCAAGAGAGTAGTCATCTTTCTCATATTCTTCAGCAAAAATGGAGGGAGGGGCATCTCTCATCAATGGGTGAATGAGTGTCAACGTCTTAAGAGCGACCTTCCAGTCATTTGTCCAACTCAGACGACCTTCCACTGCACGTTTTATATGTTGTGGGCACTGAGACATGTTCATCCCCAGGAGGGACGTTGTTGTGCTCAGTGGCTTTAACGACAGCTATGTCAATGAAACTCATCCTGCTGCTCAGCTTCGCTAACCGTATTGACACAGCGTCCTTAAGCGCCCCTAGTGTTTTTGACAACCGGGAATCCATATAGGATCCTTTCAACCTGTCGCTACCACTGTTTACCGCAGCTGAATATATCTCGAGTCACAATCTCTGTATTATTTTACCGGTAGATTACAGATTCAGAACAGATGATTGACGTCCATACCCTTGTTCGAATGTGCAAATGTTCAATGTAAATATGGTTCGAGGCCAAATCAATAACATGTAGATTTGGATTTATAGGTGCCCAATGGTCGCTGAGTGAGTTAGTTGTGGGCTTTGTCTTAGTGGATGAGGAGTTTGTTGGTTCTTTGGTTGTTTATGGGCAAAATGGATATTTGCTACATCGCGTGTTATGTTATTTATATTTTAAATATGTCAATCCATGATATTCGAGAATAGAGGGGTACGGCTGAATTTATTTTTAGCTTTATGTTTATATTAAATCATTTATTTTGGGTTCTCGTATGATTATTTTAATATTATTCACTAAAGTGGAAAAAATAAAATTATGGTTAATTGTGGTTTATTAAGCAATGAGTTATGACTATATCGGCCAAATTTATCATCTCTTATCAATACCACATGCCCGAAAATCATAACCTATTTCACAATCAAACCATTTTATAGCAATATGACAAGATTCGTAACGGTTGATATTCACACCCACTTTACCATGGATATTATTAACTTGTAAATAGGCTTTGTTACAATACCATGACCCAATATCATGGATTCTCAATACGAGATGCCCAAAAAGCATAACTTATTTCACAATCAAAATATTTTATAAACATTTTATTTTAATTTAATTTAATAAATTTTTGATTAAATCTAAAAGCAAAAATGTCATAATTATACTTTAGATATACCTAAATCCCCTATCCTCAATAGTACTAAAAATATTCCTATATAAATTAAATCAAGGAATTAATAAAATTAAAAATGAAAATACTTTTGTATAGAGAGAGGTGGAATTTATATAATATAAATAATTTTATTAAGAACCATCATGGATCCATCTTAAATAAGGATTCAAGAGATGAGAGCAAGAAAAGTGACTAAAAATGATAGAGGAAAGATAACATGTGATTCTTTTAAGATTTTCATTATTGTATTTTCTTTGACATGATTGATCCAAATTATAGGTTTAATATTTTACAACCAATTGAGTCTTTTTAATTTAGATACTTTCTTAAATACAATAGAATGGGATGAAATTTAAGACATATTGAGAGGGACATAGTGACAAATCTAGATGGAAGAAAGAGAGAGAGAGAGAGATAGAAAGAAAGAGTGTCTAAGTGACGGGTGGAGAGAGAGAGGGAGGTGGGAGATAGAGGGAGAGAGAGAGGAAGGAAGAGAGAGGGGAGGGTGAGACAGAGGGAGAGAGGGAGGAGGAGATGAGTTTGGAGGGGGAGAGAGAGGGAGTGACAAAGGAGAGTTGTAGAGAGAGTGAGGGAGAGAGGAGAGGACGGAGGACAAAGACAAGGGGAGGAGAGATATAGTGAGAGATGGGGAAGAGAGATAGAGGGAGAAACAAATATGGAGGGTAGAGAGAGAAGGAGAGAGGGAGGGAGATAGTGATAGAGTTGGAGGGAAGATAGAGAGAGAGACTAATGGTGGGGAGAGACAGTGGCAGCTGGGATACAAAGTGAGACAAAGGAAGGAAGAGAAATGGGACTTGAGAGAGAGAAGGAGAGAGAGGGGGAGAGAGATGGAGTTGGAGGGGGAAATAGAGTGAGGGAAGAAGAAATACATGGAGAGAGAAAAGTTGAGAGAGAGAGAGAGGAAGTAACAAGGGAGAGATGGAGAGAGAGTGAGGGAGAGAGGAGAGAAAGAGGGAAGAGATAGAGGGAGAGAGGGGTAAGAGAGAAAGAGAGAGAAGGAGAGGAAGAGGGAGGGAGGGAGAGATATATAGATATGGAGAGAGAGTGTGTATGTTTTGGGGTGAGATAGAGAGATAAAGAGACAGAGGGAGATAGAGATACTGTTGGAGGGGGAGGGAGGGAAGAAGATAGAGATATAGCAAGGGAGCGAGGAAGAGAGATATATGGAGAGAGAGAGTGTGTGTGTTTGGGGGGTGATATAGAGAGATAAAGAAGGAGATATCGAGAGAGATATAGATATAGATGGCAAGGGGGGAGAGAGAAAAAAAGAGAGAGACATGGAGAGGAAGCGATAGGAGAAAAGAGAGAGAGAGAGAGAGAGAGAGAGAGAGAGAGAGAGAGAGAGAGATGGGGGAGAGGGGGGAGGATATAGACATAGACATGAAGGGGGAGAAAGAGGGAATAAGAAAGAGACCATAGAGATAAATATAGATAATATATAGTATTATATAATGAACCTAGATCATCTTAACCCCAGATCTATGAAGCACCAAGAGGGATCAAAGCTCTCAAGGTGCACACATTTCCATAAGTTTTGCACTCAAAAAATAAGTTTTCACCATAAGAGATTTGATCCTCTTAGTGATTGATAGATCTAAGGTTAATATTGATATAGGATGGTGGGTAGTTAATTTTGATACATTAGGAAACGTAAGTTACTATGGGTTAAGAGTTTTGGGTGAGTGGATTACAAGATAAACCTTGTATGTGACTATCATCCACAATGGTTAACATTCATTGACATAGATCAACCATGGTCAACTATGAGAGTAATGAGAAATGGGCATCAAGATGTCTAATTAGGGTAAAGGTTTAATGAAATTAGATAACAAAACTTTTAGATTATTGGACCACTAGACTATACAATGAGTAAATTAGTGGATTAAAAGGTGTGATATTAGGAGGTAATATAGATAAATGTTGTTAATACAATGAAGCATAGAAAATAAGGTTTCAACAGTCACTATTGTCTCCTTAAGTTGGTCATTTTTAGTGGAGCTTGATATGGTGAATGATGGTGAAGTGTTAATGAGTTAGTGAGATCAATGCATGGGAGGGTTGTACTAGATTAGGTATTTAATGGGCTAGTTGGTGATTCATGAAAAGGTGGTTATGTTAGGATATCTATTTTAACTAATATTAAGCTCGTTAGCTAACATAGAACAGTATGTCTAAGAGGGTTTTGGGTAAGTGGACTATTAAATTAATATTGGTGAACGATGATTAACCACTAATTCTATGGCCCACTATGATAAATAACATCAATACTAGTCAATAGTGATCAATCATAGCCAATGGTGGTCGATGGTGAGAGAAGCTATTCAATATGGTCAATGGTGGTGGAGGTTTATAAGTTATAACATTATTGGGTTAGAAATTTTATGATTTATGGGGCTATTTGTAGGGTAAACTTTATGGATCCAAATATTATACCTAAGTAGGGTATTTTATGAAATTATCCCTAACTGAAGAAAGATTCATATAGATATGCAAGGAAATGATCAATAAAACACATAATTTACTATTAAATCATGTAATTTTTGGTGAAAAGTATGAATATAGACGTGGTTTCAAGCTAATGATAATATCTCATGAAACCTTAGTGGCAATGAAAATATGGAAAAATAAGAATATGTTAACTTGGAGAGATGACTAAAGGTACTTTGACAATGAATTTGAATATAGTTTTAAAAAGTGAAATGTAATAAATTGAAATAACATTCTTAATTTCTATTTATAGAATATTTATATAACTATATTAAATTTTAGTTTTTCTAATAACATGTTATTTCAAATGAAAAATATAATGTACATGTTCTCACTAATGTAGGTGTTGAGTACCGAAATGATGAAATTTCAAAATTATAGATAGCACACTGTTGTTCTGCAAGAATATTTTTTAAAATTTATAATGTTTATTTTATATCTTGTTTTTAAAATTATGAAAGTTGTGATATCCTTGAATTTAAAAGGCCTTGCATTAGTGCAAGGTATAAGGTTCTTATACATATCTCAATTTTTACTAGTGTAGCATATAACTTATTCTTAAAATGGTTAAGGTGATAGAAAGTTATAGTAAGAAGTCTATATTTTAATATTTTGATATATGTCAAGAAAAAAATATATTAAAAATAGTGCACATATATGAATACATATATGTGTATGTGTGTATATTAAAAACTATATATTTAAAACCTATGTGGTTGATTATATATGTATGTATAGTTTCATCAACTCGGTTTGTGTAATCGATACAAAATAATGTGAAAAATAGAGATATTGAGAGCCATTAAAAAAATATGAAGTTTTTGATCTATTTTTATTTTAAACAACAAGTTTTGTTATTCTAAACCTAAATCCAAGTCAACTAGATCAACAAACATGTATGTTAATGTTGTCAGTCCTATGTAAAAATATTTGAATGGAAAGGTCGCATACACTTCTAGAGTGTACGAATGTTCTTAATAGCATGTTCATTTTACTAATAAAGAGCATGCAGTCCAAATAAATTGCAAGGGTTACTAATAACACACATGCATTTCTAATAACAGGTACATATTTTGAGACTAAATTCGTTTCTCCAATATATATATATTTCACCTTTAAGTGGGGTTACTGATGACATTAGAGGATTTGGGCATTATGTATGGATATTAGCATCCTTCAGTTGATGGGGGAAGAAAAATGTGGCCTTGGGATGTAGAGGTTGCTTCTAAGTCTAATGTTCCTAGACAAACATCTCAAACCACCATACATAACATCATAAGGGCATCCTTGTCTTCCAAGTAGGGATATAGGCATTGTTAGAACATTTTGAGAACTAGTAAAAAGTCCCGATTCCATTGACATGGTCATGTGAGAAAAAATGGTGATTGGAACCTAAAATAATATTTTTTCAAATGTATGGCTAAGAAAAACATGTCAAACACCAATGAACACATCTCAAGTTTATCCTTTCCTTTTACTAGCGATGTGAGTATCATCAAGAATTTGATATAAGTACATGATTCCTTAGTTGCTAAATAAATTTCGAGAAGAAATCCCAGGTTGTAGACCATATAGGAAGCTTATAAACATCAAGGTTTAATAAGGATACATTTATCCACTACACACGACCTTTTAACCACATCCTTGCAATTCAAACGAGGGTATTTAAATATTGTCAAGATTTTAGAACTAGGTTTGGGTCTTGGGGCCTTATGTATGGTTAGGAGGGAAAAATACATCTTGGGCAATAAATAAATACTATAGGAATTAATGAGAAAAATGCATGACCTCCAAAGGGGATATCTACCCTCTAATTGTAGTTGTGTGCACCATTATAACATTCAAGTATAATTTCAAGGTCAATGCTTCCTCAAAATCATGGTAGGAATACACATATGTGTTAGTCTTTTAATGAATACTTTATACATCTAAGGCCAATAAGAACACCTTCAACCCACACACATGACCTCCCATGTGTATCATTTTCCACTTTGTGGAAACATTGATACCATTAGGAATTTGGAGAAATATGTATTTGTGTAAAGACAAGGGAAAGTGATGAAACTTTCTCATTAGTCCTCTGTATATTTTAGGGCTCAAGATCAATCAACAAGTCTTAAGACCACTACAAATGATATCTCTATGGAATATGTTACCTTAAATACACAATATGGACACCATTGTAAGGTGTTGAGCACAAAGTATAGATTGTCGACCATTATACATAGTCAAATGAGCGAATTTGGGACTTAGGACCTAAAAAAAGCTTCCAACCATTTAGATCCAATAATAACAATGATCAACCAAAGATAATGTATTGAGATTATCATATCCCCATTAGTTTTGATATGGTACCCATTGGACTGTTTTTATCTCAAGGCATGAGTCTTGTTTCCTTTATCATGGTTAGGGAAGAGAACTTAGACCTCTAATTATAAAGGTAGTTTCTACACTTAAAGAGACATGAATGAGTACTTTAAGCACTACAAAGGACCTTTCGATGGGATATTTGGAGTTTTGGAGGTTATATGGTCTCTATTGGAAGCTTTTTGGCACTTGATTTTGGTTACAATGCATTAAACATGTTTGGGGGAGGAAACCTTAGGCTTATGCCCTGAAGAACTATTTAAGGCATAGAAACCTAGTAATGTCACCTAAAACATAGGTCTCAAGGATATAAAAATGGTCATGTGAAGCAACATGAACCTTACGTTCTAAACGAAAATTCTATCTATCCAAGGCCAATAAAGATTCCTCAAAAAAGGACACATGCCCTCCTAAGTGCATCCTTCACCTATTATAGGGGATTTTAGTGGCACTAGGTGGCTTTGAGTGGTTGTTATGTGTGATAGGGCCTTAGAAATGATCTAGGGAATAATACCATGCCTTGGGTCCAAAATAAAACTTTGAGGCATCCAAAGCCATGAAAAAAATCATCAATGCGTAACACGTTCTTTGGATGATATCCTTAGACTATAAGAAAATATGTTCATTCTACCACAAGATTTTGTGCTTTTGGTAGGGGTCTTATTGGTTCTCAAACTATTGGTTAAGGGAAATTTGTTATTATGGGTGAGATCCGAGGGGAAAATACTAGTGATGCCACCCATTATCACCTTGGTGTCCTTGTATATCACTTCAATACTTATAGGAAGGTGTCCTAAAACTAAGTGAGGAATCCTCAAATTCAAATTAATTCCATTTTGATGGAAGAGAAGAAATGGATGTTATAGTACACGTATCGACATGAACTAGTTGGATCATCTACCGCAAAAGTAGGTAGAGAGACATTGAGAGACAAATAATATGGTATACAATACGAAATTCTTGATTCGATTTCTAGTTTCAACTACAACACTAATTGAGTTAAATGTTGCTAACATTAGCATTCAAGATTGATCATATATCTTTGGCATGAGAGATTATTAATCCAATCAGAAGAAAACAATATGATTTGATTAAAAAAAATATCTTGTAATAAATAAAATTTTAGTTCATAACAAATAATTTAGGCCTTGTAGTGTGATGATGATCATAAATATACTAGCACAAATATGAGAACTAAACCTCAAATGTGTCAACATAATGATGACATCAACATTTCCTTATTCATGTAATCATGCTTACTGTAAATGTGAAGGAACAATCTCTTAGATTTTGGGAACTATATATAACTAAAAAACTAATGTTTAGACATTCATAGCCTAAGCTCATAGTGATTCCACGAGTGCATAATGTATTAAGGATTGTTGTAATCCAATTCCCACTAATGATATCAATGAATAATAATACATACAACATGAATTTTGCCAATAACAATTATATCTAGCATGTTCTTGATGATTGATCAAATTATCGATTTTGATGGAGACAAACTCATGCCCTCACGACTTGAACCACATCAAACATCAGATGATTGAGTGAGGTGTGAAATTATGTAAAGTTAGTTGTTAATAATACTCTTTAATATTTCCTCACTAATAGTCAAGTAGGAGATGATATCCCATGAGAAATTACCAATATTCACATCATTTTATATTTAATG
The DNA here is from genome assembly GCA_031772625.1 of Pinus tabuliformis. Classification (NCBI taxonomy): domain Eukaryota; kingdom Viridiplantae; phylum Streptophyta; class Pinopsida; order Pinales; family Pinaceae; genus Pinus; species Pinus tabuliformis. The sequence goes on along the minus strand of CM062816.1, from coordinate 896,555,422 downwards.
TAAGGAAACATGAGGAGGGAAAGGTCACAATAAAGAAATCCATTAACATACAACAATTGTAGCATGAAGCGGGTGATCCGACTTATGTAAATGAAGGATGTTCTCAAATGGAGGAAGCTAGATGGAGGAGAGATATATTGTTATGTCAAAAGGGTGAATATTAAGATAGGGATAGGTTAGCTGTGTTGAGCCCTGGTATCGCACCAAGAGTGTTGCAACTCCTAGAGGCTCCTCAACTCTATTTATCAACCTGGGGCTCATATGAACTTTGAGGTGTTAGTGTTGTATACACAGTAGGTGGAATTCTACTCATGCCACTCTTAACAAGGTCATTTGATCATTAGGGTTCCAAGACCACACTTTTACTGAATTAGTGGGGAATTAACTACTGAAAGTGCAATTCAAAAGCTATCCCTAGTGTAGAAAAAGTGAATGGTTCTCAAATCCAACTTGTAAAAGCTATCCACTTATACATGCTATGAAAAAACAGAAGAGTTGTGCTACCTACAGAAAGGAAACTGCACTAATTTCTATCAACCATCTAACTATAAACTTCACTTTAAACATAAGATTATTCTACCAACTCACAACTCAATATTTCATGAATCGTTTATCTAATTCACACTTGCATATTAAGTAATGTCCTAATTTCCAAATACGTGATGAAGAAACTAATGTTATTTTCTCTTGCAGTGAAGGAAAATGAATGGAGGGAATGGCCTAGGTAGTACCTCTGATCATGGAGTCAAACATGGGGGGTCAACCTACTCCTAAACTAAGCTGCATTGGCATTACAAGTCAAAACAAGGGAAAAGCAAGCTACTACAGGTGTGCTATAGGAAGTTCCTATAGGAAGTCTTGAAATGCTACAAGAAGTTTACCAAGAGGGTTTAGAGGGTAATGATGATGGTATAAAGTGATGGAAATATGGCTGAAGGTTTTGGAGGATGGATGGAAGGTGACCAACACCCTCGGTCAACTCAACACTTTAGGAAAGGAAACTTTGGACTAATGTGGATGCTCGCAGTGACCAAAAAACAAAGATCAAGCCAATTTGTTAGGATCCAACCCTAACCCCTTTATTTATCTAATAAACTCAATGGGGACGAGTCATAGTCATAGTTAGTTAAAGATTCAATAAATCTCGTATCAATAATTGTAAGTGGTTGACCCGCATTTAAGAGAGGGACCGCAGTTAGTTGTAAATGGGCCATAATTAATAAATAAAGTGGTTAATCCATGTTATGCAAAGGACCACTAGCCGTTAGGTTGTTGAAGTTCATTTAGCTATAAATATTCATAGTTAGAAGGGAAATATCATCGAGTCTTATTTTGTAATTGAGCTCTGCTCTGCTGGAGGTTTCCCCCTCGAAGAGGCAAGTGAACTTTGCATTTATATATGAATAATAAAATACTTGCTATTTTCTTCATTTTATTCTGTGTTCTAGGTTTTATTTCTTCGCATATTTGTTATTTTGGAATTTCTTTTAGGTCAAGAGCATAGCAAGTGGTATCAGAGCACTTTTCAGGGCCAGTTGTATCTCCAATTTTTGCAGAATTTGTTTTAGGCTAAAGACATGTTCCCATGGCTTTAAACCATAGGATCTGTCATTGACCGCATAATCCTACGGATTTGGGGAGGCATGCATGCAGGAAATACAAGAGTTGGTCACACTTGTTGGACTCCCTTTTAACCCCTGTGGGTACCCCTTTGAGTAGTAGCACATTAGACAAAACCACGCATGGACTACACTTCCACGTACTCCTTGGGCATATCGGAAGCCCGCTAGGATCACCTGAAACCTCGCCTTAGATAATCCGCCAGCCATCTTTCTAATATTGTACATTAAGAACATCACTCGTGGAGATTACTTGCACATACAATAGGGTAGAAAGGTAGTACGGAAAAGGGTATGGTTGATCCTCCTTATTTAGGCCCTGAAAGATTGGGTCAAGCAGTATTGTTGGACCCTTATGTATATTGCAATTTGGAGCACCTCACGACTCCTTTGTGACCATAGTTCCCTTTGCTCTCTGAATATCACATATTATCTTATCTTCCATATTCGTTACAGCAATTAGGGTTCTACCACTGCAGTACAATTCAGATCTCGCATTTGGGGTTTTGTCGTCACCACACCAATCAGGTCCAGCTGTTGGGGTTCTACCGCCACATTGCAACTCACATTCGGCAGTTTGGGCTTCGCAAGTAGATCCAACTCTTTGCATAGTGTGACTTGTTGCTGCTATAGTATGGGCCCGATTTTCACCGGACATTGGGGAGGGTCAATTTTTCTGGAATTCGGACACTACAATATTGATCAACGGGGAGTAAAACTTTGTTCAAAGTAAAAAAATAAAAATAAAAATGCAAACAAAAAATAAATAAAGAAAAAAGTTGAGGCCTTCCCAGGACGCTTACAAGAGACTTAGCCCATAATATTCAGGACAAAGAACTGATCGCAGTGGTACTATTCATTTGTCAGGTTCAATTTTCTAGTGGTCCCAAATTTTTTCAAAGTGACTTCAAGTGATTGAGATCTGTGTATGTTAGAAACCAAAGCTCAAATCATGGCCAATGAGAATATTGAGTGCCTTGAATTAAGATCAAATGATTTCAAGGAAAAAATGGACAAAATTTTAGCATCGATTACACACCTCACTAAGAGCACGTTGGGGTTTCATCACGAGGCACATAGTATTGGTGAACAACTTGAAGGATATTCTAGCCATCATATTTACATCCATGGAAATCACCAACATTCCCACCCTTGGCCACCCAAGCTAGACATGTATAAATTTGATGGCTCTAATCCGGTAGTATGGGTAGCACAAATGGAACAATATTTCACTCTGAATGATATCTGTGATGATCAAACCAAACTGTGTGTGGGAGCCCTTTACTTGGACCAAGAGAGAGGGCAATGGTGGCAATGGCATGTGAAATGTTATCTCGGGAACATAACTTTCATGTGTTCTCAAAATCCCTTTGTGACCACTTTGATATAGAATCTAGTTTTATGGGTCGTCTTACTAAGCTCCGACAGACAGGGACAGCAAGAGAATACATTGCAGCCTTTGAGACATTGGCCATTTGAACAAAAGGTCTAGGAGATGAATTCTACTTGGAGTGCTTCATCGGTGGTCTCAAATAACCCATCCAAGCACATGTCTGGATGCACCACCCACCTACATGGATAGACACTTGCACAAAGGTTGTCGAAGTGGAATTTGTTTTAGTTGCCTAGTCTACTGGTCCAAATTTCGTAGCGAAGGGGTGTCCCACCCAAGCTCAAGGCCCTACCCAAACACTTAAGGTTCAAAAGGTGTCTCTAGCAGAAATGGTTGACTGAAGAAAAAAAGGATTGTGCTACTACTGTGATGACAAATACTCCCCGGGGCATAAATGCAAGGAACCAAAATTCTTTCAAATTGATGTTACTAATCACAACTCATCTGAGGAAGCCCCACCCCTTGGGGGGCCATAGGACAAAGCTGAGGAAAACCAACATGACAATGATGTCAAAGCTATGCCAGATGAACCAATTATCTTACTACATGCTTTGGCAGGCATTTCTACACCCCAAACTCTCAAAATATGAGGCTTTCTTAAGCATCGCCCAGTAGTGGTATTGATTGATAGTGGCAACACTCATTACTTTATCCATAAGTGAGTTTCCAAAGATTTTCATTATTTTGTACAAGTAGTCTCTAATTTCCAAGTACTTATTGTTGATGGGGGGACAATAAAATGTGAAGGCTGCTACAAAAATGTTAAACTTCAGATGGGAGACTACCACCTGAAGACACACATGTTTGCGATAAATATGGGTGGTTATGACATTGTGTTGGGTGTTGAATGGCTTCACACACTGGGCCCGATCACAGTGGATTTCTAGGAGTTACATATGAGCTTTAAGTATGACCACGTTCATACACTATAGGGACTCCAGGCAGACACTCTTACTAGCATCAGCTCACATCAAATGGAAAAGTTGTTGAAAAAGGGCCATCATTGAGTCATCACCTAGTTTAATGCCATCCAAGCCATTCAATCCACTACTATTCATATTCACCCTCAGATGCAATAGGTCTTAGACCACCATCGATAAGTATTTGACAAACCTAAAGAGCTTCCACCCTCTAGAGGTGAACATGATCATAGCATCCCCTTGGTCCACGGGGCCCAACCACCTAATGTGTGCCCATATCGATATCTTTTCATCTAAAAGAATGAAATTGAAAAAATCAACAAGTAACTCCTTGAAGCAGGTTTTATTCGTCCTAGCATTAGTCCTTATTCATCACCCGTGGTCATGGTGTTAAAGGAATATGTAGAATGGCGCATGTGTCTAGACTTTTGGGCACTCAACAAGCTCACTTTCAAACAAAAATTCCCTATTCTGGTTGCTGATGATCTTATTGATGAACTACATGATCCTGAATTCTTTACCAAGATCGATCTTCACTCCGACTATCACCAAATACGCATGAAATAAGTAGACATTCCGAAGACTGCTTTCCGAACTCATGAAGGCCAATATGAATTCTTGGTCATACCATTTGGTCTCTGTAATGCCCCGTCTACTTTTCAAAGCCTTATGAATCACCTACTGAAACCATATCTTTGAAAATTTTCCCTTGTCTTTTTTATAACATTCTCATCTGCAGCCTAACCTTGTCTTTTTTAGACCTAATCTTGCAACTACTCCGGAATCACAAATTATTTGTCAAATTATCGAAGTGCTCTTTTTGCATGGAAGAAGTCGAGTATTTTAGACACATTGTGGGTCATGAAGGTGTCAGGGTTGATTCCAAAAAGATACAGGCAATGCAAGATTGGCCCCAACCGAAAACCTTCAAGATTTTGATGGGATTCTTGGGTCTCATTGGCTACTATCACAAATTTGACCACAATTATGGTAGCATTGATAGACCCCTCACTAACCTTCTCAAGAAAAATTCATTCCTTTGGACTGATGCAACACAACAAGCATTTGTAGCTCCCAAACAGGTCATGTGTTCCACTACAGTAATGGCACTACCGACTTCACCAAATATTTTGTGATTGAATGTGATGCCTTTGGTACTTGTATTGGTGTTGTCTTAATGTAGGAAGGTCGACCCTTGGCTTTCACCAGCGAACAATTATGTGGGAAATATCTGGGTCAATCCACCTATGAGAAAGAGATGATGGCCATCTTACATGCAGCATATACTTGCTAACCATACTTATTGGGGTGGCATTTCCGAATCCGCACAGACCATCAAAGCCTAAAATATTTTTTGGATAAACGTCTATCCTCACCACAACAAAATATATGGCTGGTCAAAATGTTGGGATACGATTATGATATAATCTACAAGAAAGGGCATGACAATGTAGTAGTTGGTCCTTTATTGCTCCAATTTGAGGATGAAAGCACCCTGGTATCAATCTCTCTTCCCATACCAGATTGGATTGAAGAATCTTGCAAGGAATGGTTTTCACACCCCTCTCTCCCAACCTATTAATAACTTGAGAGAAGATCCTAATTCCTTAGTCGGCTACTATTGGAAGGATGAGATTCTTTGCTACAAGGATCAAGTAGTTATATCTCCGACAGTTGCCCTCAAAACCTTCACTTTTCAAGAATGGCAAGTTGCTCTCCCACTATAGGGAATGTAGGATTTTAAAATACTTATGCTTGCACTCATTGTTCTTTCTTTTTGACAGGCATGAAAAATGACATTCTTATTTTGTAGCTAAATGTGATGTGTGTCAACACCACAAAGGAGAAACAATCAGGTTACCAGGAACCTTACAGCCATTGCCACTCCCTACCTCTGTCTAAACAGATGCTTCCATGATTTCATTATAGGTCTCCCAAAATCGAGAAACAAATCTGTCATCATGGTGTTTGTGGAAATGGTGTTTGTGGAAATGCTTTCTAAATATTCTCATTTTTGTGCTCTACCCCACCCATTTACCCCCACCTTGGTGGCTCAAGCTTTCATGGACCAGATCTTCAAACTACATGGCATGCCAACTTCCATTGTGTTTGATCGTGACTCGAATTTCATCAAAAAATTTTGGAAAGAACTTTTCAAGCTACAAGGCACCCAACTCTAACAATTTGTTAGGTTTTTGAAGGTAATTTAGCTATAAATAGTTGTAGTTAGAAGGGAAATATCATCGAGTCTTATTTAGTAATTGAGCTCTACTCTGCTGGAGATTCCCCCCTTGAAGAGGCAAGTGAACATTGTATTTATCTCTACATAAAAAAATACTTGTTGTTTTTCTCATTTTATTTTGTGTTCTAGGTTGTATTTCTTTGCATATTTGGTATTCTGGAATTTCTCACAGGTCAAGTGCATAATGCAATGTTTGGGATTCATCAAAAGGGAGTGGATAATTCCTAGATGGAGATGGTGAAAAGGTCCCTTGCTTGTAGGTCTAACAATCCTACAATGTCACATGCAATGTTATGCAACCAACTAACAAAATAGAAGAAAAATAGATCAACGACATCAAAATTAGCCTCTTCGAGGGGGCAACCGCCTTTACATTACAAAAATGAACATTTCTTGGATGATTCAAATGACAATACCTCCTTTATATGTATAGGAGTCTAAGGGGTCACAATATAGGCAAGTCCACATAATAATAATAATAATTCAAGGGCACAACAATAAAAATAGTGGGCTTCTATGGGGCACAATAATAACAATATGGGGACAACAAGGGCACAACAATAAAAATAAGGGCTACAATAGAAATAATAATAAGGGAATACACTAGTATTATAGGGGCCTAACATGTCCCCATCCTTCAGAAAAGTGTTGTCTTCAACGCTTGAAGAGTTTTGGATGCTTTTGTATAAAATTCTCATCCTCCCATGTGGAGTCTTCAATGGGTAAGTTCTTCCACTTGATGAGATACTCTGAAATTGATCGATTTGGTAGCTATCGAGTTCTTGTTTCTATGACTGCTTCAGGTTCCAATATCATTTTTCCTTCCTCATCAAGTTATGTCAATATTGTTTGAACTAGGAGCTTGTCACTTATAACCTTCTTCAAGCATGAAACATGGAAAAATGGGTGCACTCCAGAAGATATAGGAAGCTCCAATTTGTATTCCGTAGTACCAATCTTTTGCAACACCTTGTACGGACCATAATACTTTGGTGATAATATATTATCCTTCTTAGCTTACTTGAGGGACATTTTTTTGTATGGTTGTAGCTGTAGAAATACTGAGTCACCTACATCAAAACTTCTTTCACTGAGATGTTGATTTTCCTATTGTTTCATTCTATTTTGTGCCAAAGTGAGGTTATCCTTTAAGAGTTGGAGAACTTGTTGTTGATGCTCGATGTGATATTTCACTACTTGAACCTTAGAATTTTCTCTTAAATATGATGTGATGGATGGTGGATGATATCCATAATGTGCCATAAATGGGGTCGTTTTTGCTGTAGTATGGAAGGAAGTGTTATACCACCATTCAGCCAGAGGCAACCATTTGAACCATTATGTCTATTTATCAGATACAAAGCAACGAAGGTATACTTCCAAACATTAAGCTGTGTAGTGTCAGAAAACGGATAGTTGTTCCCTTTATGAAATGAGACTTTTCTCTAATTAGTATATTTTTCACTATCTCAGTTTGCCCATGATATTGAGCATGATATGATGAGCTATGAGCTAACTGAGTACCGAGATAAGAAAATAATTTTGTCCAAAAATTTCCAGTGAAAATGGGATCTCTATCGCATACAATAATCTTTGGGTTTCCATGTAGCTTTAGAATTGTTTCCATAAAAATACAGTAGCAACTGTACTAGATTTGAATGGATGAGATAATGCACAAAAGTGTGCATACTTGGTAAGTCTATCAACTACCACCATGATGACACTCTTTCCTTCGGACTTGGGTAAAACTGTGATAAAATCCATCGAGACATCCTCCCAATGTTAAATTGAAATGGATAAAGGTTGTAATATACCCGGGGTCTTGATTTTTTCAACTTTATTTTGTTGGAAAACCAAACATTCCACCACCAAATTTTGAATATCAAATTTAAGGTCATCCCAAAAAAATTACTTCTTAACCCTATGGTAAGTTTTTTGAAATCTTGAGTTCCCTCCTAAGGGATAGGTGTGCAATTCCATAAGAACCTTTTTTGTTTGACTTGGGAATTCTTATAGAGGTATAAGTGACCTTTGTACCATAAAGAATCCTTTTTCCAACTAAATGTATCAGATGTACTTGGGTCTTGTTGTAACTTTTGAATGAGTGCCCACACTTCTTCGGCATTCTTCCATTCATCCCTTGCTTCGTTTATTCAATTTGGTTGGATAATATAAATGATGCAAAGCAATGCTTCCACATCCTCATCCTTTCTTGAGAGTGCATCTATAACAACATTTCTCTTCCCTTTTTTGTAGATGATTTCAAAGTCATAACCCGGCATGTTTGTGACTCATTTTTTCTACTCCTCTGAAGATAACCTTTGTTCTAAAATGTATTTAATACTATCATGATCTATTTTTACCTTGAAGCGTCTTACCATTAGGTAAGTTCACCATTCTTTAAGTGCATGTAGTATTGCCAACATTTCCTTCTGATAAATATCTTTGTGCAAATACTTTCCTTTGATTGCATGACTTTCGAAAGCAATGGGTCTTTCTTCTTGGATTAAAATAGCAGCAATTCCATTTCCTGAGGCATCACATTCTACAATAAAGGTTTTTGTGAAGCATGGAGTAGCTAAGACTGGTTCTTGGCACATTTACTCTTTAAGATGTTCAAAGGTTTTTGTTGCTTCTCTAGTTGAAGAAAATGAATCTTTCTTTAGTAATGTTGTTAGAGGTGGTGCTATTATCCCATAATTCTTAACAAACTTGTGATAATACCCTATCAACTCAAGAAATTCTCGCAGATGCTTTATGGATGTGGGGGTTTTCCATTCCTTAATGGCTTTAATTTTTCTAGGGTCTACCATAACACCTTCATGAGATACAATATGACCCAAATATGCCACCTCTTGTACTCCAAAGAAACATTTGCAGGTTTCTTCATATAATTTTTTCTCCTCCAATAGTTTGAGCACTCTATCAACATGTTGAACATGATGCTTCCAAGTCTTGTTGTAGATTAGTGTATCATAAAAAATACTAACTCAAATTTTCTAAGGAACGTTTTGAAAATGGAATTCATCAAACCTTAAAATGTAGAAGGTGCATTGGTAAGGCCAAAAGGCATACCAAAAATTCATAATGACCCTCAGGAGTTCTAAATGTTGTTCTTGGAATGTCTTCAGTCTCCATTCTGATTTGATGATATCTTGAAAAAAGGTCCAACTTGGTGAGGTAAATTTCTCCATGCAATTCATCCAATAATTCATCAATCACAGGAATGAGAAAATTACCTTTAATAGTGAGCTTGTTAAGCTCCCTATAATTTGGACACATGTGCCATGATCCATCGTTCTTGTGCATGAATATTCTTGGAGCAGAGAAATAAATTTGACGAGGTTGAATCATACCAGCCTCTATCATTTCTGCAACCATACGTTCAATTTCACTCTTTTGGGCATAGGGATATCTATAAGGTCTGATGTTTGGAGGAACACTTCCTGGAATAAAATGAATAGAATGATCATGATCATGAATATGTGGGAGGCCTTTGGGAGTCTCAAATACATTTGAATAATTGTCCAAGACTTTTTGGAGATCTAGATAAATAGATGTTTTCGACGTGGGAACCTCTAGCGAACATAATTGTACAATTACGCCATGTTTTTCTTTATTTATAAGCTTTATCATGCCATTAGAGTTGATTATCTTTCTTGGTTTTCATGCCATACACCTTAACTCAACTTCCTTTCCTTCTGAAAATGTTTTCAAAAAAGTTTCTTGAAAATTAAAACCTATCGTACCCAAAGATTGTAGCCATTGGAATCCTAGTAGAACATCAGCACCACCCCTTGGAATGGAAAGCATTGGACTATTCAACACATATTCTCCCATGGATAGCTTGATATTACGACAGTTTCTAGAAAAAAATTTGTTTCTTCCATTTACAACCATCACTTGAAACTCTGGTGCTGGATATTGGAAGCAACTCAATTCCTTCGCTATCTTACAATGAACAAAATTATGGGTGCTTCCTGAATCAATCAACACTATTACCTTTTTCTTCTTGATATGTCCTTCTATCTTGATAGTTTGAGGAGTGGTTATTCTAGCCAATGCATTACAAGGTATGTTCGTATTCATTTCTTCATTCTCTAGGCTTTGTTCCTGGTGTGTATCCTCTTCTTTTGATGTTTCTTATTCCTTTTCTTCTTCCTCTTCACAATCTATTTAAAACAATTTCTTCTCAACACATTTATGACCTTTAATGTATTTGCTATCACACTGTAACAAATACCTTTTGCTCTATTTTATTCAAATTTTTGTGGTGTCAACCTTGTAGGTTGTGGAAGGCTAGGGGAAACAACACTTCCATCTTTATAGTTGTGATTGGTAGGCTTCCTTTTTGCCATAATTTTTCTTTCAATTTTTCTTGCCAACATGAATGCCTTCTCCAATGAAATAGGTTCCCAAATCAAAACCTCATGTTGTATGTTATGCTTTAATGTCCCTCTGAATACATCAATCCTATGCTCCTCTAGAATATCTTTTACCGTTATATTCAATTTTTGGAAGTCCTCAATGTGCTTCGCCATTGAACCCTTTTGTTTGAGATTTATCAATTGGCTAAAAAAGGTGTTACTTTTTGTATCCTCATAATGTGCTATCATTTCTTCCATAAAAATTGCCCAAGTGACAATTTGTTTATGAGAGAAAAGTCATTGATACCATACAACTGATTGGGTTCCAAATATAAAGTTGAATTGCATACCTTTTGTGTGTTTTTCACATTATGGAGATTGAAATATTACTCCATCTGTTGTATCCATGTTACAGGATCCTTTCCATCAAAATTCCTCATATCGATCTTTGGAACGTGGTGGGTCTTCAATCCAACGTTAGAGTCTATGAAATCATGATTAACATTTATTTTGTTCTCATCATGAGTATCCTTGACTACCCTTTCGCCATTAGTAAGCATTTCTTATAGCAACATTTTCAAATCTATCTGTAAATATTCCATGTTTCCTTTAAGTTTTTCTTCCATACCATCCATCTTAGATTCCACGCCATTCAAGTGGCTTCCACGCCATTCCTTAAATGATCCATCTTAGATTCCATGCCATTCCTTAAACGATCCATCTTAGATTCCACACTATTCATCTTAGATTCCACACCATTCTTTAAACCATCCATCTTAGCGTCCAAACCTTTCTTTAAACCATCCATCCTAGCTTCTCTTACTATTTGTGAGAGTGAAAGTCGTTGCACTTGGTCTCGTAATTTTGATATATCATGTTGCATTTCTTCCTCTTCTTTATGAGTCATGCTAGAGCTTTCATGTTGCTTACTAGGTGTTTCCATTTTATTTCTTCGGGGCATCAATTAATGATAATTATTCTTCACTATGTCCTTTTAATTCCTTCAAACTAATTTTTTAAACTAAACTTATGCGAAATTTCAAAAAGACTACACACATTTTTTGGTTTTGTAGGAGCTCGATATTGAATCAATTGTAACTTTGTAATTGTGGATTTCTAAGGTCTGAAATTTCATCTTGTGGTATCCCTTTGAGTCCTTGCTCCAACCCTACAAGTCAGATCAAGATTGGATTTTCGAAGAAAGCGTTATTCCAAATAACCCACGATGACTGGATTATGGACTGATTCAGTAGAGAAAACTTTTATGAAGTTCCACGTATCACTTTTTTGACCTTCAAACCTAAAATTAATACACACAAAACTACAGTCCATCCTTTTTTTGTAACGTTTGAAAAAATTTCAATCTGATGCTCAAAGAGAAATTTATGAAAATTTTCCTGATGTCACCTGGTTGAGATATAATTCGAGAACCTGCAAAAACCCTGGCTACCTTGGATCCTCTCTTTGAAAATATAGTAAGACAAGATCTAAAATTTGTATCCAAGGTTCACCAATATTTTATCTCAAATTGGTTTTAATTTTATCTTTTGAAATGTCTTAGAAAAAACGTTATAGCGAAAATTCCATGATGGCTTGTTTGAAGTAGCGAAACCCTAGAATCCAGAGCTCTTATACCAATTGTTATGCAACCAGCTCACAAAATAGAAGAAAAGATAGATCAACGACTTTAAATCAACCTCTTCAAGGGGGAAACCTCATTTAACATTACACAAATGGATAATTCTTAGATGATTCAAATGAAAATACCTCCTTTCTATATATAGGAATCTAAGGGGTCACGATATAGTCAAGCTGACATAACAATAATAATATAAGGGCACAAAAATAACAATAGTGAGCTTCTATGCGACACAATGCTAATAATATGGGGACAACATGGACACAACAATAACAATAAGGGGCTACAATGACCATAATAAGAAGGGAATACACTAGTATTATAGGGGCCTAACATGCACATTTTATTCCTTTCATTTGCAAAATATTATAACCAATGGTGGCAAAGATGAGTTGAATTTGGAAACTATCTAACTAATGCTAAAAGCCCTGATCTATTAAATGGATTAAATTCTAAGCTGTAAAAATCCTATGTGAAACAAGATAAATAATGTAGATCTTTTTCCAAGAAATCATAACAAATAAATCATCATGAAATGTTTTTTGGCTTTGAGTATGGATTCCTCTTGAGGCTCCCATGAGAGAGAAGAGATAGAGGCATAGTCACTAGATTTTTGGGGAATTATATTCTACTAAATGAAACAACTAATAAAAATTCTAAGCTAAAGCATAATATCAATACACAAGAGGGACCTAAGCTACTGGGGTTGGGCCCAAACCTAAAAGCCTCAACCCTCTGGACTGACTCAGTGATGGATCAATAAGAAACTTCTTATTATCATTGTAGACATGTCAAATACATCACGTAATAAGTCAAAAATAGTAGTCACAAGTGCTTGAGCTCAATAGATTCTTAGCTGCAACCAAACTTTGAATCATAATGATTTCCTTGGAATGATTATTTATACAAGAGGGTAGCTACCAAAATCTCCTTGGAAAATAAAGTTGTTTATCTCCCAAAACTCGAGAAAGGTAGATCTAGATCTTCCTTGAACTGCACTCGCTTAGCTGCCAATGACCTCGTCCTGCTTGGCTACCAATGAATCCGAGTTGATGAGAGACAAAGTGGTGATCTTGGTTGATTGAAAGAGTTAATGAGGTATATAAGCTCCTACAATCTCTCCTTGTTGTCTACTATGAGCTCCTACATTGAAATTATCTAAAAATTGCCCAATTCCTGCATTTAAACCATGTTAGGCCACATCACATAGCAACACATCTTTTAACCTCTTCACTAAGGATAATATAAAAAAAATTATAAATAAATGTGAGAAAGAGATAATTCTAAATATGGAGGATGGAATTATGACCCTTGTGATATACCTATTGATGAGCCTCATCAAGGTGAACTATGGTTGTGAGCCCTAGTGTTCCCAATAACTATAAATGTTGGTGGCCTTAGAAAATGAGAAGATGATGAGGTAGCAAGCTAAAGGGATACAATGTGAATGAAACTTGGTTAATGAGGGTAATGATAAGTGAGAGGAACCCTTCGTTCATTAGTTAAAGGGTCAAGCTACTTCATAAACTTATATGGTTATGAAACAAATTGATGTCAAAGCTCAACATGAGAACTTGTGATGTGAAATGGATAGCTACATACCAATGTGAAAATCCAATGTTTGTACTCCCTCTGTGTTGGGTGTGAAGCCCGATGATCTTCTTGATTTATAATTTTTTGTTTCAGTTGTGGTTAGATCCCAGTCCTTGACGAGAGAACCCCCACTATTCTTCTCTCCCCCCTAGCGGGGCATCAAGGACAGCCCCTCGAAAGAAAAATTTAGATAAAAAAATGGCTTGTAAAATATTTTAATTTCATATTCAATCTAGGTGGTTCAGTAGTTGGAAGATTCGATGATAAACCTTCATTCGAGTTATTTCAAATTTTATGTAAAGCTCTTAATCGATCTTTTTAAGTTCAACATGAAGCTATTGAGGGCCCAAAAAGAAGCTTTTTAGCTCACCTTCTACAAATTTCTCTGCAATACTATCTTATAGCATGATGAACTTAAAGAAATATTTGTTGTAAGGTATCAGATTTTATCATGTTGAATTTGTGAAGGAATCCTCTATCAAATGACATTTGAGTTTGAAATTTTCAAATTCATTTTTCATCTAATTTCTTGTAAACCTTGTGCTTGAAATTCTTTTGGACAGTTTCGAAGGGGCTAAATTAAAAATCAATAACATAAAATATATAAAATGAAAAATTTTTAAAAAATTGCACTCTTCATTTACAAGTCCTCTTCAAAGGGATACTCTTGGTTTCTAGATTTATTTAAATGGTAGGAAAAAAATCATGTACAAACAACTGTTTGAAAAATGAAATTAAAATACTAATTCGTCAGCCTTGAAAAACAACAAAATATAAGTTTTCATAAAAACATAAAGCTTCAATATTCATAAATTACTTCTCTATGTGCAAATCATGCTCATATACATGTGTGTGTTGCGTGTGTGTGTGTGTGTGTGTGTGTGTGTGTGTGTGTTAAACTATATATTTTAGACTAAGTTATGTTACTCAGACACAAGCATACATGCCAAGATGTGAAAAAAAATTGCAAGGAAAGACATTTAATTTCTTGGAAATTTGATCAGTTATATGACACTAATATTTTTTCAAAAAAAATATCATTAGGAAAACAACATAATTGTCTAATATTGGTTTTTTACTCCAAACAAAATTCACAAATATTATATGAATCTTGAGGGCTATAATTCGATAAACAAGTAATATTTTGAAATTCCATCATCACATTTGATCCAAAAGTGTAAACCATCTACATGGATTCACTCGGCTATTGGGACATCCTCCATATTGTAACTTGTTTCTTTCCAATTTCACCAATGCCTTCAGAAGTCACACAATAGATGATGAGAAATTTCTTGTCTGACATGACTCTCAAGAGATGGAACAAATTGTTGTCTGTTAGTGCTTGAAATAGTTCATGCTTCCTTAATGAGGTATTGGTGGTAGATAGAATTGGAACTGAAAATAATGTTCTGTCTACGAAACTTGTTAGTTGATGACAATGCCCAGTACTTGTCAACACACTTCCAATTCTGCAATGTCTTCCAAAGGGTGATAGCAGTAAATAGAACAACAGTTGATGGGAGGACTTCCATCTATAGGGGGAATCATATGAAAAATGCCTACCACTCATTAGGAAAACTCAACCCTTAATCTTGAAGTTTCAAGGAATTTTCTTCTGATAGAGGGATCACAATGTGGCCAGACCAATGGTCGTCATTCACTCTAGGCCCCCCTAGTCCATTGTGATTTAACATGGGGGATTTAGGAATTCTTTTGGAGTCTCCAATATGGAACCCTTGCCACCAAGACCAAAATGTGCTTAACAAAAAAAATCTAGAAAGAGACGATGGGGAAGGCTAGGTGGGTCCATGCCCTGTGTTGACATGGTAGACCAACTGGGTTTGATGGAAGCCACATGGAGGCGTCATAGATATCTAATGAGGATGCAGACTTACAATATGTTGGTGCGGTGGCACCATGTGGATCACCCATGGATTCCATGTGGCTACAGACTAATGATGTGGGTACCATGTTGATGCCACGTGGGATTCCAATGCTGATGTGGCCTTATATTATTATTTAAACCTTAGAATGGAATAACATCTAATCTAGGAGTCAAATTGAGAAAAAAATATATCGTAAAAAAGCTCTTGATGATTTAGATATGGTGGCAGGATCATAATTTAATTCCACAAAATTTAGAAAAGGAGGATTTTTGTAACCCCATCTTCATAATAGACCTTCGAGGTTAGGTAAATTTAACCCCATCTCCTATATCCCTAGATTGTACAAGCTTATGGGAGGGAGTGTTACAAAGTGATATCAGAGAAAAGTTTTAATATTGAACCTCAAAAGGCTCACACACACATGCACATAGGTTAAACACATAATATGATAGTTTAATTTCTAAATTCTTATGTATATTAATTGAAGACTTATACTTGATATGATTGATAACTTCATAGATTGCTAAAATTTTATTTTGTTTTCTTACCTACATGTTAACATGGGGTTTGATTTTACAACTTGTTTTGGATCAACACGCTTATTGCAGACATACCAAGGTGATGGGTAAATATATGTATTTATGTTTGATTTAACTAACAACCATGTTTGTGTAACAAAAGAAAGAGAGAGATAAGATATTCTAGAAAGAAAATAGAAGCATGAGTATGAGAATGGTATAATATGACATAGATAAGATCCACTAATAGTGAGGAAGAGGATTTAGTGGGGAACAAGTCAAAGGAAAACTCCCCTAATTGGATGGATACTCTCTAGAGCTTGAGAGCTAAATTGGGATGTTCTAACACAGAGAAGGAGAAGATCATCAAAGCACAAGGAAAGTAAACAAAGTTACACAATTAATGAGAACTGCAACCTCAAAATGAGAAATCTAACCCAGAAAACCCCATTTTTTGCAAAAAAGCATGAAAACACGCCCCAAAAATGAAAAGTGTTGACACTACAACAACATTTTTTTTAAGGTTAAAATTCCAATTTTTTTAGCAATGGAATTAAAACCATTTTTTTGTGCAAAAAACATTAAAATAACATGGCTAAAATTAAAAGTGTTGATGTTGCACGAATGCCATTTTTTTTGGCTTAGAATTCTATTTTTTTTTTTAATAATGACATTAAAAACTAAAATATTCTTGGAATAAACATGAAAAAAACCCCTAAAATTCAGAGGTGTTGATGTTGCATCAACAATTTTTTTTTTTGTTAAATTTTAATATTTTGTAGCAATGACATTAAAAAAATGTATCATGACTCAAAAAACCTTATAATTCCAACAATTTTCGATGATAATGTTAAATATAAAATATCATGACTCAAAAAACACTGAAAATTCCAACTTTCAACCATGGCGTTAAATATAAATATCATGACTCCAAAACTTTAAAAATTTTGACATTTTTCAACTATGGAATTAAAGATAAAATATCATGACTCCGAAAAAACTTAAAATTCTAACATTTTTCGGCCATATAATTAAAACCAAATATAATGACTAAAAAAACCCTTCAAAATGAATGCCTCACTAAACGATTAATTATATTGAGAGTACTTTATTTTTTAAATACTAAAAGTATATCTATTCTAATATCTTAACCTAAGACAACTTGAGACATTACAACTAAAATTTAAAAAAACAACCATCAAATTGACATACCTTTGGGGCAAATTCGATTAATTGTAAAGAAAACTTAAATATCAATCATGAAATTCGCACATTGTGGGGGAGAACTTCATCCATTATAGAAAAAACTTTCAAATCAACTACTAAATTAACATAGTGGGGTAGAGTTTCTAGTCAAGGCTCGACATAGGCCCTAATTAATATATATATATATATATATATATATATATATATATATATAATAAATAAAATTGAGAAACACAAAACAAAAGGAAAATAAAAGACAAAAAAAATTAGAACTAAAAATACAATAATAATAAGAAGTAAATAAAAGATATATCAAACCATAAAAATAAAAAATAAATAAAAAAAAATGACAAAAAATGTAATAAAACAAACATAAAATATCTCATAAAACATAAACTTTTAAACTATATATATATATATATATATATATATATATATATATATATATATATATATATATATATATATATATATATATATATATATATATACATATATAATAAGCTTGGTGGATCCTTTCTATTCATTTTCAACAAAAAACACAAGGTTTACATCCATATCCATTTGGTAAAGTGGGCTTAACCTACCCATTGGGAAATCAAATCAATTGGCCACATTACCACATTATAAGCCATCAAAAAACAAAAGCATTTGAGACTATCTATCTGTTGTAGTGGTTGCAACACCCTTCAAAATTTTGGCATATGCTTAATTTTGAAGCCTTCCTTGGTCATCTATATTGTTTCACAAACACTAAGAATCATTTCATTTATATTTTTGGAGTGCTTTGGTCCTGTTTGTTACTTAAGAAAAATGTCATCTTTTCACATGTGGGTTGATGCATCAAGTGTAAAAGCTCATTGTAGTGGTTTCAAGGGTCCATCTTTATTTTTATGGGTTATCCTAACTATATAAACACCTATCACATTGATTCACAAAGCTTTGAGCATTGTCGCACAAGTGTCGTCACGATCATTGTAAAGTGTATTTGTGGTGTCGCTTTTGTCGTAATAGGTCATAGAGCAGCTGCATGCAGGAAAATGTATTGTTCATGTGTCATGGGTGATCTATGTTGTTGAGTCATCAAGTATTCTAACTGCTAGATCACAGTTGAAGCTTTATTGCTTTACACATCACTATCACTGGTCTAACACTTAACCATTTCCAAAGAGGCTTTCTGACCCAACAACATGACCTCACCCACCTTGCTTAGACTCTGTATTTTGTAGTTTGAGTCCCCAAGCTGTGACCTTGACCCTTTTCTCTATGCAATGTGTAGTACTTGCCTCCCAGGACTGTTGCACTGTGAAATTCCTCTGCCCAAGACCCATCCTTCACCTCCAGAACTATGCAATCCTCTCAAACAACCTCACCTTAACTGTGCATTATGAAAACACAAGCTCCAAGCTCTCTCTCTGAGCCTCTAAGATATGCAATCCCAGAGTGTACCAGGCTTCATTTCCTCTCAGAACTGCGCATAATTCTCCCACAGTGACCATCCTTTCAGCCTATTCCACTGGCTGCCAAAACTACGTACATCTATCCATCATCACAGCATGAATTGCGTAGTGCACAGTTTCAAGCCTCAAGCTTCATCCCTAGCTACTGGAACCATGCAGTGCACAGAAGCCCAACCTCCCTTGACATCCAAAACTATGCAATTGGATTTCCCAGTGTCCATTCCCTCACCTAGACCCTAATGTCTCTAGAAACTAGACAATCTTGTCTTTCAGGCCTCCCTGAGCTGCGCACTGCATAGTCTTAGAGCTCGAGCTCTCCCCCCTGACTGCTAGAACTCCAAAATGTGTAGTCATTGAGCCCCTCTCCCAATCCTTTCACTTGTCCTAGGCTTAGTTGATGGATCATAATGCATCATCTTAGACTAGGGGCTTTTTACTGCTGATGTCGTCTCATCATGACTGAATCCCAAAATATAGGTATCTTATCATACGATGGTGGGATGATGAAAAAGGGGATGAAGGAGGAGGAAATGAAAAATTCATTCCTATAACTAAGAATGCAAGTTGACCTGCCAAGGCAAAGCCAAGAGACACCAACTCATGACCACAACTCAAGACATGAGATCATTGAAGATTCTTATCACCAATCCACGAGGACGTAGAAGACAAGAGAATTCTCAAGAAAACACCATTCATAGTAGCAGAAGTGACTTGACATTGCCATATCATTAAAGAAATTCATATCAACAGTGTCATGTCATGTCTTGTCATGAGTTTTTGTATGCCACATCATCATTTTGGGCGATGTATATTGTATTCATGGTAAAGTGGAAGTCCAAAGGAAACATATGTAATATGGAGAGTCAGGTAAGTTGAAAAATCACAGGAAGTCAAATATTCATGAGGGTAGTCAAAGAGTCACAAGGAGGGGAATCACCCCTTGGTTATATATACTCCCTCATTGTATGAGAAAAGGACCTTTCACCTTGGCTCCTCCCACAAGGCATTAGAGAGATAATCTAGTTCTTTGAGGAGTAAGGAGTGGCTCTAATGTTCCACTACTATAAGTAGTGATGTACATTGTAAACATGTCTCTTTGAACTTTTACTTAATGATAGAATCCTTCAAGGGTAGTGTTCTATCATCCATCGTTATTTTAATTTTACTTTCATTTTTATCGAAGAAATGAAAAAAATCAAATATTATGTTATAACGGAAATAAAGGAGAATGCGGAAATTTGAAAGAAATGATTTGTTTTATGACTATTGACGGCTTTTGAACGCGAGAAACTCGGGAGAAGATTTGAGTCATTCGATCGACATGAAATAGATCTGATGGTAGTTGCATGGATAACAAGAATGGAGTTTAATTCAAAATCAAACACGAGAAGTTATAGAATCTAGTTAAAACCTCAGTTGATTAGGGCCATCCACTTGAAAAATGTGGATACGATGGTAATTGTGCGGTTAACAAGGACGATGTTTAATTCAGGAAATGGATGCGATGGTTTATAGAATGTGGTTTAATCCGTTGAAGTACGGATTAATCACAGCTACTCATCAAGAAGCGACTTGATCCGAAGGATATCGTGTTGAAAACTGCACGAAATTTATTATAAATTTCGGACCCGAGAAATCTTTAAATTATAGTTTTGTTTCCATATCGGGTCTTTGGGGAAGGGAAAGTTATGTGGAAAAGGAAGACGTGATAAGTTTATGAACCAGAGTCTAAATTATTTTCAGTTCCGTAGTAATCTATATTCCGCGTAAATCAACCAATTTCGTTGTTTTAGCAGAATAACTAGAATTAGAGGCGAATGACCAAAAATCCAAAGGAATAGTGATTGGTCAAGTTTCTTTGTGTTTCCGCCAATTGGAAGACTCCCGATATATATCTAGGCCGTAATGGTTTCTTTATGTTTTAGGCAATCAGAACATTTCTAATACATACATGGGCCTAAGCCCACGCACAGAGTTTTGGAAAGATGAAGTTTGTTGTGTTAAAACAGTTCAATTATTATCAAAACATCTACAGAGAAGATTCATCAGAAGTCAAGTCACAGATCCAAACAGCGAGCAACCATCATCAGTTTTCTAATTTCTGTTACTTCTTGTTATTTTGTTTCTTGAGAATGAGGTTTCTTTTACCCTCTAATGTAATATTCTGTAATGACTTTTACTTTAGAAAGTTAGGAGATAGTTAAACGGTTTGACAGTTTTGGTGGTTATCAACTATCACATGATGTATAAAAAGAGGCAGAATTATAGAAAAAGGGTGGGAATTTTGAAGAACCTGGAGACTAAGATACTGTATTTTTGATAAACTATTGATTAATGAAAGAACTAGAAGTTTTCCACACATTGTTGGGTATGATTTTGTGACTTCTCTATTATGTGTCATCATATGTCTTCTTTTCTTTAAGTATAGTAATGAAGTTGCAGGTCTTTGTTTACTTATGTGAATGAAGTTAAAATTCCTTAAAAGAGTGCTCCCATACTTAAAACCCTTACTTCTACATTTCTTCTAAGTTACAAATAATAGTTTATGTGTAAAGTAGCATATTGTCTCTAACTTCCCAAAGTGTTACACATAATAGTTTCCGTGTAAAACATCATATGGTCTCTAACTTCCAAAAGTGTTACAGATAACAATTTATGTTTAAAACAGCATATTGTCTCTAACTTCTCAAAGAATTCTCCACTTAGCATTCATATTCAACAATCAAATGGCATTCTAACACTTTCATATCACCAAAGTATTAAGGGTTAAGAACTAGGTCTTTCAGGTCCTTCACTTGAAGATACATCATACAAATAAGTGACAATAATAATAAACATCAATGTCTTAAGCACAATGTCTACACAGCCAAGAAATTGGTTTCTTAAGGGACAACAAGTAGCACATTCCTCATGCATGGATTATGAATGTTTGTAAGACTATTATGCTGAGGTTTATATTTCATGTTTTCTTTCACATGTGCTAAGATAGTTGAACTATTTCAATTATTTTAGCACTTAAGTTATTGAGAATGTGTTGTATGTTGAAAATAACAACAAGAAATGCTAAATATAGAAGTGCTAAATTTAGTACTGCTATAAATAGCATTTCAGGATACCTTCCTATTTCAGTTAGTCGCTAAACTAAAATAGAGAAGTAAAAATTCGAATTTGATCTTAGCAGCTATTTGGGAAATAATTAATTAATTCACCATGAGTTAATTAGTTGTAGAAATCAAACATGAAGTCTATGTGGGGACATGCAACAATTTCTCCACTAATTGAGGAATTTATCCATCAGTTAAGGAGATAAGGATGAGTTGTAATTTGAGTTGTAATTAGTTGGCTCAGTTAACTGGGTCAAATCCAGTTAGAGTAATTCAAACAGTTCGTTGAATTAATTGTGAGTTCAGTTAGTTAATGCATGCATGCATGTAACTGTTGCACTTCAGATAACTGAATATTATCTCGTAAATAACTCATGCATGTTAGTTGAGACAGAGACCCAGTTGAGCTTAGATGGAGGGACAATGTACTATCAGTTGCTAGAATATTCCATTGTGAATATCCCTTGCATGCAGAAGGAATTTTTTCCTTGAGGATTGTGCAGTTACTTCTTCAGGTTTTGTGAGTGTGATGAGGCCAATTCACACATGTGGCATCACTAGACCCCAATAAAAATTGCGCAGAGAAATAGGAGGCTTGGAGGGCTTGAGGAGGACATATATAGTGTTTATTCAGTCTATGAGCTATATTGTTTGATTGCAGAGAGAGAAGGATAGCTTGAGAGCTGATTATTTTTGTAACTTCAACATATTTCCACATGTATCATAATACAGAGATTGGGGTTTTAGGCTGAGGCTTTCCCTGGGTTATTTCTTTTGTGTTATGTGTGATTGATTTCTCATTCTCATTTATATGTGTTCTCAATTGATCTTACTCATATTCGATTAATCTTCCACAAAGTTTGATGTAGAAGTAGGTCTTGTATTTTGCTTTAGTCTATTGCATAATCTATTGATCTACAGTGGGAATTTCTACATGGTATCAGAGCAAAGGTGATTAAAGCAAAGAATAGTATACAAGAAGGGAGAAGTTCAAATTTTGTGGTTCCTGAATATAGAAATCGAGATCTTATCACATCTCAATTTCACCGATGGAATTCAACAGTTTAAGACTCGAGTATGCCCTTGATGGCAGCTCGAATTATATAGCCTAGAAGGATCGCATGGAAGAAGTATTAGATGATAGTGGTCTAAAGGACATCATTGATCAAGAAATCTCCAAGCCGACTGATGCTACTCA
Source organism: Pinus tabuliformis (assembly GCA_031772625.1). Lineage (NCBI taxonomy): Eukaryota > Viridiplantae > Streptophyta > Pinopsida > Pinales > Pinaceae > Pinus > Pinus tabuliformis. The sequence continues at coordinate 896,532,277 of CM062816.1, read as the reverse complement.
ATTTTCAGAATGGAAGAAATGTGTGGCTAGAGCATGGAGAATCCTTCTGGAGGGAGTTCGAGACCATATAGTCTAAAGTCTCCATGGGAAGGAGACACCATTTTCGATGTGGAAAACATTGAAAGATCTATATCAGAACAACAGCAATCAGAGGAAGTTGGCACTAAAAGACAAGCTTCAGAAGATCAAGTGTGAAAAGGGCGACATGGTCTCTACATATCTGAACAAGCTCACCACCTATAGGGATGAGCTTGGAAGTGTAGGGATCATGACCGCTGATGTGACATGGTGAGTCTTGCACTCGTCGGTCTTCCTAAAAACTGGCATACCTACCGAGACTCGGTTAATGGAAGAGAAAAACTGCTAGATTGGGAACGACTTTGGTCGGATTTGATGCAGGAGGAAATAAGAAGAAGCACCAGAGATGGATCCTCATCAAAGCAAGATGATAAGGAAAATCTAGCCTTAGCGAGTAAGGTGAGGAAAGGGAAAGGGAAGGTGTCCCATCCCAAATCCGGTTCTTTCCATGGTGGGAAGGAGTTTGACAAATCGAAAGTGCGATGCTTTCATTATCATGAAGTGGGCCATTATGCTATGAATTGTCCATAGAAGAAATCCAAGAAGAGTTCCTCGAAGGGATCTGATGGTGAGGCATTGGCCTCACAGTTTAAGTTAAATTTCTTGCGTATTGCATGCATGGTTCCATCCATGGTGGGATGTGTGTGGTACCTGGATAGTGGAGCTTCATTCCACATGTCAGGTGACAAGAAGCTTTTTAGTACCTTAGAGTAGAAGGATCTCCAGATGTGGTTCGAGATGGGCGATGATGGAAAGTACCGTGTTTCAGATGAAGGTACAGTTGTGTTTCAGAGGGAGCATGGAGCTCCCCTCACCTTGACTGATGTAAAGTATGTACTAGGTCTGAAGAAGAATCTTGTGTGTGTCGCTATGCTAGAAGATAAAGGTTATGATGTAGTCTTTAGTAAAGGAAAGGTATTCCTGAGGCATATCTGTACTGGATAGACAAAGAAAATTAGGATTCGAGTAAAGAATCTCTACAAGTTGGAGGTAGACAACTGTGTTGCATTGAGTTCCAAAGCTAAGATGGAGTAGAGCCATGATGTTGGTGAGCTATGGCATAGAAGACTGGGCCACTTGCACCATGGAGCCTTGAAGATCATGCAACAAATTTCTACCAGATTTCCCAAGGGAAAACTTGAGCAGACAAATACATGCAAAGGTTGTACCTTAGGTAAGTATGCGAAATCTTCATTTTTGGATCGAGACAGTGGAGATGGAGCAATCCTGGAGCAAGTTCACTCAGATGTTTGTGGACCATTCTCTACAGCCCCCACCACTAAATAAAGGTACTATGTTATATTTATTGATGACTTTTCTCGTAGATGTTGGATCTACTTTATGAAAAAGAAGGATCAGACCTTGTTGAGGTTTTGTGAATTTAAAGCCTTGGCAGAGAAAGAATCTGGAAAGAAAATAAAAGCCTTGCATAGCGACAATGGTGGAGAGTATGTCTCCCAACATTTTCAAGACTTCTGTGTTGCAGAAGGAATTAAATGGGAATTGGTGACACCCCATAAACCATAGCAGAATGTGGTGGCTAAAAGGAAGAATAGATCGACTATGGGAGCAGCTCGAGCGATGTTGCATGACCAAAGCCTACCACTGCATTTCTGGGCCGTGGCATGAAATACAGTAGCATACTTGCAGAATAGAAGCCCTCACCATATACTGGGAATGAAGACACCTATGGAGGCCTTTTCTAGTAAGCGACTAGATATGAGTCACTTCTGAATCTTTGGATCATCAGTTTACTGTCATGTGACCAAAGGTTCCTGGAAGAAGCTGGATCCAACAGCTGAGTTGGGAATACTTGTGGGGTACAGGATACACCCCACAACTATCGGGTGTACCTGCCTACCGGTCAGAGGACAGTGGTACGTAGGGATTTGAAGTTTGACGAGCAGAAATCCATGTGATTATCACTTGAGAGGGAGCTCAAGTTGAATGTAGAGGAGGAGCTTTCAGTTCCTAAGGAGGAGGAGCCTCAGATTGATCCGGATCAGCCACATGTAGAGGATCCAAGAGTGGAGACATCCACTCATTCTAAGACTTCCAGAGATGGGTGGAAATGCTCAAGGGAAGATGACAGGTTGATGCTTGATGTGCGGGAGAATGTGGGACAACCATCTTCTCAGCGCAGATAGAGGAGGTCACCCAAGCGGTACATTGGGTAAATGGCCCTGGTTAGGGAGTGTGTAGATACCGAATCTTCTCCATTTGAGGAGGCAGTGCAACTACCAGTCTGGGTTGATGCAATGGTAGAGGAGTACGACTCTATCATTTGAAACAGTGTGTGGGATGTTGTCCCAAGACCTCAGGGTAAGTCAGTAGTGAGTTTTAGATGGCTTTACAAAGTAAAGCATGCAATTGATGCCAGTTTTTAGAAACACAAGGCAAGGTTTGTTGCCCAAGGTTTCTCACAGGTCGAGGGGATCGACTACAATGAGACTTTTTCTCCCATAGCAAGGTACTCATCGATTAGATTGATGTTGGCACTATCAACTTAGATGGGGTGGAAGATCCACCAGATGGATGTGAAGACAACATTCCTCAATGGGAAGATTAAGGAGGAGGTGTACATTGAGCGGCCAAAGGGTTTCAAGACCTTCGATCATGAGCTGCATGTGTGCTGACTCAAGAGGGCTTTGTATGGGCTGAAGTAAGCACCCCATGCTTGGTACACCAGGATTGAAAGCTATTTCGCCAGGTTGGGCTTCACCAAGAGTGAAGTAGATGCAAACCTTTACCACATCATGGTAGAAGGTAAACCATTGATCATTGTTCTTTATGTCGATGATTTTATTTTGACAGGTGATGATCAGTTGATACAGTCTTGCAAGGAGGACCTTGCAAGAGAGTTCGAAATGAAAGACATGGGTCTTATGCACTACTTTCTAGGCATGGAGATGTGGCAGAAAGATGGTGAAGTATTTGTGTCTCAAGGCAAGTATGCCAATGAGATACTTAGGTGCTTTCACATGGAGAAGTGTAAGCCCATGCAGACTCCTCTAGCTGGGAATTGGAGGAAGGAGGATGCTACTTCAGGTGAGGTAGTAGTTACTATTGTTTATCAGTAGCTAGTGGATTCACTTATGTATCCGGTGAACACATGACCCGACTTATGCGTTGCGGTGAACTAGTTGAGTCAAGCTATGGTTCAGCCTACCAAGCTATTTTGGAAGGCAACGAAGCATGTGCTGAGATACCTTAGAGGCACATCTCAGTTATGATTACGGTACAGACAGACAGAGGGAGTGAAGCTTCAGGGCTTCACAGATGCGGATTGGGTAGGGAGTCCATCAGACCGGAAGAGCAATTCTGGAGGAATCTTCAACCTTGGTTCAGCTGTAGTTTCCTGGTACAGCAGGAAATAGATATTAGTTTCACTTAGCTTAGTAGAGGCTGAATACATGGCTGCTAGTCAGGCTGCATGTGAGGCCATTTGGATGCAGAAGATTCAAGTGGGATTGTTTGGTGAGAGGATGGATCCAACCGTGATCTACTACAATAATTAGAGTTGTATCAAACTCTCTGAGAATCTAGTATTTCATGACATGTCCAAGCACATTGATATCTGGTATCACCATCTTTGAGACTTTGTGGTCAAGAGGATCATGTTGTTGTTGTGTGTTTTGACCGAGGAACATGATGCAGATATTTGGACTAATGCATTGTCAAAATGAAATTTTGAGTTCCACAGAGACAGGATTGGGGTACTGATAATCCGTTTATTGTTGAGAGGGATTTTTAAAAATAGCAACAAGAAATTCTAAATATAGAAGTACTAAATTTAGTACTTCTATAAATAGCATTTTGGGATACCTTCCTATTTTAGTTAGTCCTTGAACTAAAATAGAGAAGTGAAAATTCAAATTTGATCTTAGCAGTTGTTTGTAAAATAATTAATTAGTTCACCATGAGTTAATTAGTTGCACAAAATCAAACACGAAGTCTATGTGGGGACATGAGACAGTTTCTCCATTAATTAAGGAATTTATCTATCAGTTAAAGAGATAAGGATGAGTTATAATTTGAGTTGTAATTAGTTGGCTCAGTTAACTGAGTCAAATCCAGTTAGATTAATTCAAACAGTTTGTTGAATAAATTGTGAGTTCAGTTAGTTAATGCATGCATGCATGTAACTGCTGCACTTTAGATAACTGAATATTCTCTCATAAATAACTCATGCATGTCAGTTCAGAGAGAGACCCAGTTGAGATGAGATGGAGGGACAATGTACTATCAGTTGCTAGAATATTTCATTGTGAATATCCCTTGCATGCAGAAGGAATTCTTTCCTTGAGGATTGCGCAATTACTTCTTTAGGTTTTGTGAGTGTGATGAAGCCAATTCACACATGTGGCATCACTAGACCCCAAGAAAAACTGCGCAAGGAAATATGAGGCTTGGAGGGCTTGAGGAGGACATATACAGTGTCTATTCAGTTTGTGAGTTGTATTATTTGAATGCAGAGAGAGAAGGATAGCTTGAGAGCTGATTCTTTTTGTAACTCGAACTATTTCCACTTATATGATAATATAGGGATTGGGATTTTAGACTGAGGCTTTCCCCAGGTTATTTCTTCTATGTTATGTGTGATTGATATCTCATTCTTAGTTATATGTGTTCTCAATTGATCTTGCTCATATTCGATTAAGCTTTCGTAAATTTTGATGTAGAAGTAGATCTTGTATTTTGCTTTAGTTTATTGCATAATATATTGATCTACAATGGGAATTTCTACATTGTAATGGTTTTTATTGTTGTCCCATCCTTGTGGACTATTCTATAGGGTATTAGATAAATATTTCTTCATTTTTTGGTTGCAATGACCATCGCATCCTCTGTGGACTATTCTATTGGATGTTAGTCGGATCCTTTTGGTTCATGTTTGTCTCTTCTTGGGTGGTACTACTACCTCTCACTTACAGGCTCACTTTTGTCCCCTCTTCGTAGTAGAGTAACCTTGATACATTTACAACTAAACACTCACCAGGCACACTTCCTCACTTTTCAAAGACACCATTGCATCCCTCTCTCGTGCTAACAGTTTGATCCAAGGCATATATTTGATATATATGGAAACCAGACTGATATTCTAGATGAGGCTCCTACACCAAACAGTGTGAGGTCTAATTGGGACTTCACGTCGGAGAGACCCCTTGGTTGATAGATTTCTAGCACCATCAACATTGGCACTAGAAGGAGGGCTAGATGACAAGCTCAACCCATTTAATCTCGTTTGAACCTCTTATCTAAAATGGCTCATACACAAATCTTACTCCCAAAGTGTTTCTCTAATTTTTCCCTTTATTAAAGTTCAATCCCATATGAGTGTCATGATCACTTGTTCAATTTAAAGTTTGATGGTAAGGATGGAACACCCACAACTGAGAATAATTAAGATTTTATTAAATCTTGTGAATTTTATGAGATCGATGATAACGAATTTTCTTGTGTTCTTTTCTTCCTCGCCCTTGAAGGTCGCATTAATCGATGGTAACATACCCTGCCACCTACTTCCATTCATTCCCTTCATGAGATCCTTAGGGAAATCCATCAAGCCTTTGACATGTTGTTATCAGGAAAACTAGTGTCTATTCAGAACTGCTAGTCCCACTAAGACAGGTAGCTATCTTAGAAATAAACAAACTAAAGTCACTTGTGTTTTCCTTTACAAGAGATAGATGAGAAAGAAGCAGAGAGTACCAACCTCAGTCTTTCACTTGGCTCCTTTCTTGTTTCCTTTCCCCTTTGACAGAATCTCACCACTCCTTCCTTACTTGTCCCGCTTCAAAGAGCACCTGTAGAGTCAAAGCAACATAATACCGTCAAAGCATAGAGATCTATCACTGTAAACAACATAGGATCAAATAAATATTGACCATACAAATGCATATATAAACACAATATTCAGAGATATACAAGAATATGGAGGAAAAATCAAATAGCTTTACTGATAGAAGTAGTAGAAGAGAGGATTACAACCACTTGGTTTGACCCAACGCCATTCTCCCAGCATGAAATCCCTCTTCACCTCATACAAAGCAATATCACCCAACAATGTCTTCAAAGAGAAACCAATAGCACTTCCTTAAAAATTACAAAATTCCAGCCTCTGGATCTCTAGGATGAGGGATCCATATATAGATGTTTGCAGGGGGGTGAGTCAGCTTCTAGGATTTCAATTATTGTCATCTCTCTAATAGTTCTTGGTTCCACTTGGAGATTTCATGATCTCTTACACATCCTTGGGTGAATTCAGAGAGGAAAGTGTCAAATGCGCAGCTTCTAGAAGATTCTCAGGGTCTCCACCTAACAAACTGCTTGTGCCATTTGTCTGCTCTTGCTCATCACACCCTACAGAAGGGCTTTCCAGTATGCATCACACTTTTTTCATGTGGTAGGTGAGATGCATCGCACCATTACCACTGGGTAGTCTGTATGGTCCTGCTTTGAACAGTTCTGAGTAGTTTTTCATGGAGAACTTCTAGGAGATGATGTAATCAGCTGACCTTGCTCCTTTAGGGTATGAAACAACACTTTTAGGGACTTGGAAGCCCTTCTTTTATGGACATATATGATTGGGGTTGCTGTGCCCAAATATGTCTATAACAGTTGCCCCCTAAAGCATGAGGTCGTAAATCTTTTGATACCAGGTGAAATGATTTATTATGAGGATCTGAGGTTTTTCGAACTAGAAGGTGACCTGTAATAAGATACAATACAATACATTATCTTCATAATATTTTGATAATCTAGCTGAGGCGGGCATTCCCATGCTCAGCTTTATAAATTCATTTTCATGTACATAGGACAGACAACCGTCTATGTAGCAGACTGATGATTCTGGTAGAGCCATCATCATTTGGTTTTGATGATTATCTGTGCAGCAATGATGTACATTTGATGTCTTTATTTTCCTGAATATATCGCAGCCCGGATGGATGAAACTAGATATGGGGTCTTCAAAAATCATTCAATCTTCACCCGAAAGTACAAGTCAGTCCATGTGAAAAGATGTTCTGAGGTCGAACATGGAAAGACATCACCTGATTACAAGCCAATGATTATGCTGTTAACAGGTGTGAGAGGAATCATCGATGATGATGATTACCCTCAAGGCACTGCAGTACGATTCACGTGGTGTGAATACATGAGTCAATGTCGAACACCATGCAAAATCTTTCGGTCGAAGGCCATTAATGTAAACCTGTTGCCAGAAGTGAGGAAATTGCCATTGAGGCATGAAAGCTTCAAAGTACTGAAAGGGTTGTTCCTAGGTCGACTTCTTAGATAACGATCTGATGTCGACAAGAAGTGACCTGTCATAGGAGGGCAATAATGAATCCCACATCTACAACACAGGATGGAGCAAATGATTTTTTTAAGGTGAAAACGATCTGATGATACAAGGTTCAGGGTGGCAGTCATGAAAGAATGAATCGTGAAGCTATTGCAGCAGATGAGACACAAGCTGGGTAGGTGAATTATCTGAGCGACTTCTCTTGAACATATCAGTGACACTGAAAGGGATTGGTAGCATTAACCCCAAAAGTGGATGGTAGATGGAGAATTGGTGATATGATCGGTGAACAGAATAACCCAACCCGACTCAATCATGGTGATGGAGTGAAAGTGTCATGTTCAAGAGTGACCTGCTACCAATAAAGTTTCTTCAAGTTTTCTTCCCAATTTTCCCCAGTCATTTCTGACCAGTACTTCTTTACTTTTGTCAAGCTTGAGGAGGATAACATATGCTTGTTCTATAATTCGCCCTTCGGGCAAACCTCTCGCTATGTTTTAATGAGCCTAGTGACAGTGGAACTCGTTCTTCTTTGAATGGACAAGTTTGTTGCTATTGTTTTAACGAGTTTAACGACAAGGATAACTCAGTTCTTTTCAATTTTAGAGAGTCTAAAAAGAGACGAAAAGGATACTCCAATATTCCTTTTTCGTAATATAATCCCTTAAGTCTGAAAAAGTATAAAACAATTCGAAAGGGATGAATTTTTGATAGTTTTAATGAGCCGAACAAGACAAACGTTCGATCTTTTTGTGTAATAATCCCTCAGGTCCAAAAAGATTAAAATCTAGAGGAGGGATTGCACTTCCAATCACTCTAATAAGCTGGAGAGGCCAATTTCTCCGCAATCTTTTCATATTTTACGAGTTAGATGAAAAGAGCTTAAAGAAGACTCGTTTTTAGGAACGATTGATGTTTTCGGATAGCAGCTAGTTCCAGGTAATGTTTGTAACTTTTCAATCATGGAAATGTAAAGAAGGTGGCTAATAGGATCACTCATCACAGCTATTCCTCAAAATAGGTAAACAATCAAATGGAGATGTATGATCGACTAAAAAAGAGTCGAGGTGATGGTAAGAACACAACCAAGGCTCAAAAGCTGATAATAATGCGATCGCAATGGTTATTTACTGGAGGTGGGTTCATTTTTTAATGAGCTTAAACTCTAGTGGAACATATGCTCATTGCTAGGTTCATTTTTTAGCGAGCTTGAACTTCGCATAAAACTGCTCGTGCCAGTCGTATAATAAGGATGTCTCATCGATAGGTTCATTTTTTAGGGAGCTTGCACCGTTCGAAATTTTGCTCTGACTCCTTTTATTATGTAAGCTAGGAACGACCAATCCTACAAGTTTAAAGGGTTAAGAACCTACAAACTAAGAAAATAAATGGTCGCTTTTCACTTTCATGCAAAAATATTTGCATGCCCCTGGGTATAGCGAAGCAGAGTTTCCAGCTTATCCTTCAATCTGTAGACAAAACATTTATTTTTTGGGAAAGGTATACCTTCTGACGGAGGTATCTTATTCCGGTCTAATCCCATTTTCCTAAACGGACGAGTGTGTCAGACTAGTCATATATCCTCTGTGGAAACCTACCCTATAGCTGAAGTTTTCCTGCCGAAGTAGACCAGGGTGCATGCTCCCTGGGTTTCAGTCACAACCATCGAATCACTCGCGCTCATCAGTTGGATGGACTGGAGATTGATGAGACATTCCTTGTGCAAAAATACCTATTAGGGATGTCATTTGACTATTAGCTATGTGTGAACCGGGGAATGAAAGCTAGTCTACGAGCTGGACCACTCTACCTTCATGTGGAAAACACATCACTCGAAAGAGTGAGGAAACAATATCTCCCATGCTATAAATGTAGTCGTGCCCAAGGAGTAGATTGTAATCTAAAGATCCTTGGACTACCATTACATTTAGATAAACAACTTTCCTTCTCAAAGTTATAGGCAAATTTGGAAGGATCTCTAACGGTCGACTGGTTCCTTTGTCGAAGCCTGTCAGATTTTGCATCTCAGGCAAAAGCGATGGTGAACCAAGCGTTTTGCAAGCAGTTGAGGAAAGGATACTCACAGAAGCCCCTTCATCTATGATGGTACCAACCATGACCATTCTGTAAGTTTTCACTGTGATTCGAAATGGTACATTAGATGGTAGATGGGGTCTACCTAGTAGATTCCAATCGAAGGAGACGACTAGGTTGCTTAGAGGTGGGACCAAATAAATGGTTCGATACATTTCTAATGAACTTCCTTCTTGTAGTAAAGGAATGTGTAGATTTCTCCCATGTTCATCGGAGTCTGTGTTTACGAAAAGAATTTGAACGGTGTCATTCTCATTCTCTTTGGTGACTGTATCATCTGAAGGTAAATCCTCTGAAGACAAGATGGGGTCGACTGCCATCTCGATCTGTTGACTTTGGTCTAATGTGGACTTAGAAGGTTTATCTTTAATGGTAGGTGCTTCGACCGGCAACAAAGGTGTGTCAGTCGAATTTTCAACTAGCAATGGACACGGCAAGAGTTTGTTATATCCAGGAGGAAGTTGTTGCGGTGATGCAGGACGGTTATCCAAGACTCTTTTAGCTCCATCCAAGAAGGGACAACGATGGAGGGCATGATCACCTTCACACAGTCTGCAAGGAAATTTAGATTTTCCTTTGTATCCGGTGACTTCATTTTCACTACTTGAGGGTGTACTCTCAACATGATCGTCAGAGGTTGATGACACCGGATTGCACAAGCAGGGAGACCAGTCCCTTAAGATCCATGGGATGCAAGGACAATCTCGATGATAATGGTCCCCTTTGCAAATGACACATGGAGATTTAGGTTTGGATGGTGCAGTGTTTGGATTTTTTCTAGACGATGTACGGTTGCCCCTTTTTGTCGTTGGCTCCTTCTTCTTCTTCTCCTTCCCTTTCTTCTTCTTCTTAGTTACTTGGTTTTTAGTTCTACTAGCTTCACCAAGCGAAGAGGAAGAAGGAGAGGGAGAAACAAATGAAGTAGAAGGTTGGGGGGTAGCTCTAACATCATCCAATTGCTGATTTGATTGCTTAGGAATCACGGTGCTTTGAACAACAAAGGTCGAGAAAAGCCATACTGGCAAGCCAATTGTCAATCCTGGAAGGGACAATGTGGCCCTATGAGGTGCACCAACATCTCCCCAAGAGGAGAAAGGACTAGGATTTCCCCCAAGGGGAAATCCTTGATTGGTGGAATCCATTTTCTCAACCTAAGATCAATGAGGGAATAGTGATGTTATTCCGTTTAAAATAAATTTTAGATGCTTTGACAAAAGTTTATTTTTCAATTTTTAAGAGTCAAGAAAAAGCTAGAGATGACTCTAGTCGCCTTCGATTTTTAATGAGCCTGAAGTGATAAGTGCTCAGATGGACCTTTTCCTTTAAGGAGTCTGAAAAGGAACGAAGGAGACTACTCTGGAAATCTAGACAAAGGGATTACCAAAACAATCGCAAAACTACAATTTCCTTTTATGGTACAACAGTCAATCTTCCTGAATGTTGTGTTTAGTGCATTGCGATTGATAGGGTGCAGACACGGCTTCCTAAGGATGAAGGATATAACCTATTGTGGTCTCCCAATATATACTCGATGGTACGTGGGAGCACAAGTCTGTACTGGCACTTGTCATCTCAAAGAGGAGGAATCACCCAACCTACAATGAAAGCGATAGTTACCAGGCTTTACAACACCAGAATATGTCTCTAGCCTAGACTTCTAGATGTTGTGCATTAGGTTCCAAATCGTTTTTATGTTCATTGAATTTATTTTATATTTGATCTTTCTTAAGAAGTTTGCCTTTAAGGTTCACCGTGTGATGTAGATATATAACTCCTAAATATGAAATCTAAGATGATAAACAGTTGTTTACTCTTATTTTTGCAATGAAGATCCTAGCTACTAAGGAAAGAGAAGCGAAATCCCTTCAACATAGAGTATAGAGCACACACTAGATGCATTGTCCTAAATCAAAATCAACAAGTAGTATAAATGCAAATGCACATGCATGTATTTGTTTTCCGCTTTCTTAATGTGTGAATGACAAAAAGAATGCTTAGTACAAGTATAAATTATTTCTTCTTTCAAAGAAACAGTACTAAAGATTTTCTTTTCAAAAAATGAGAAGAAGGCAAGACGACACTTTGTGATTTTGAATTGAAAACTGCTTTCGACACATGAAATACTATAAATTCAGATCAAATATAAGAGTAACAGTGTAATCGACTATCAAAAAGAGGAGGATTATTTTCTTTGACTAAAAACGACACTTGTGACACTTTCAAATCAAAAGATGATAGTTCGATTAAGCTACCATTTTGTAAAGGAGAACTGTAAATGGCGAAAAATACACAAAAACATTTACAATTCTTTGTATAATGGATGCTGAATAATGCAAAGGAAGGGGGTTTCGACAATGGTCTATTGATCACAAACTCCTGAATAAAGCTAAAGACAGTGAAGAAAAAACCAATATCTGGAGGAAAAAACAGTCTTACCTGATCATCGCACCTGTAACACAGGGAAACATGGATGCATCTCACCTACCGCACATAGGAGGTGCGATGCATCTAGTCTACCAAAAGGAGACAGTACAATGGTCCAGGGACGAGACTTTAACTTGGTTTTTGGTCACATTTTGCAGCTCAGTTCAGTGATTTAGGCCGACCTAATGATAGTCAGTAAATACAAAGTATAGGGGCTGATCTAATGAGGTTACTTGAGCTACCTCTAGGGCACTTAGGATGTGTGCAAGTCAGTTGTTCAGTTCATAAACAAACCCAAAGATTGACTGAAGCAATGTTGATCTACTTTGCACTTGCATAGCAAATGCAGTTTGAAGGCTAGCTGGCTTAACTTCAGGGTCTGTCTGTAGATTATGAAGAAAAAAAATAGAGACAAGCGATCAATCTATTCGCTCCCCAGTGGAGTCGCCATTTTGTTATCAAGAAAACTAGTGTCTATTCAGAATTGCTAGTCCCACTAAGATGGGTAGCTATCTTAAAAAAACAAACTAAAGTCACTTGTGTTTTCCTTTACAAGAGATAGATGAGAAAGAAGCAAAGAGTACCAACCTCAGTCTTTCACTTGGTTCCTTGCTTGTTTCCTTTCCCCTTTGACAAAATCTCGCCACTCCTTCCTTACTTGTCCCGCTTCAAAGAGCACCTGTAGAGTCAAAGAAGCATAATACCATCAAAGCATAGAGATATATCACCGTAAACAACATAGGATCAGATATATATTGACCATACAAATGCATATATCAACACAATATTCAGAGATATACAAGAATATGGAGGAAAACTCAAATAGCTTTATTGATAGAAGTAGTAGAAGAGAGGATTACAACCACTTGGTCTGACCCAGCGCCATCCTCCCAGCATGAAAGCCCTCTTCACCTCATACAAATTAAGATCACCCAATAATGTCTTCAAAGAGAAACCAACAACACTTCCTTGCAAACTACAAAATTCAAGCCTTTGGATCTCTAGGATGAGGGATCCATATATAGATGTTTGCAGGGGGTGAGTCAGCTTCTGGGCTTGTGTCATCTCTCTGATAGTTCTTGGTTCCACTTGGAGATTTCATGATCTCTTACTCATCCTTGGGCGAATTCAAAGAGGCAAGTGTCAAATGAGCAACTTCTAGAAGATGCTTAGGGTCTCCACCTAGAAAACTGCTTGTGCCATTTGTCTACTCTCACTCATCGGACCCTATAGAAGGGATTTCCAGTATGCATCGCACTTTTTTGCATGTGGCAGGTGAGATGCATCGCACCCTTAGCACTAGGTAGTCTGTATGGTCCTTCTTTGACCAGTTCTGAGTATTTTTTCATGGAGAACTTCTGGGAGATGATGTAATCAGCTGACATTGGTCCTTTAGGGTATGAAACAACACTTTTAGGGACTTCGAAGCCCTTGGTTTATGGACATATATGATTGGGGTTGCAGTGCCCAAATATGTCTATAACACATGTATAATTACCGAGATATTTGTAAAAGAATCAATCTCATAAGAATGAAGCCTAACGAATCAGTTGAGGGTTTTTCTCATCGACTCCTTCACCTTTGTTGTGAAATTTATAAAGACATGAATCAAGATTTCTTGAAACAAGAGTTTGAGCACTTGGTTGTATCTCTTTACGTGGTAATCCTAAACCCCCTGATATTTCTACTCCCCTAACTCTTGTTAGTCATGAGACACCTTTGATTCTGGAGGAAGAATATATTACTCCTTTTGTGAACGTCCCCCTCCTTTTCTAGTCCCAATTTGGATGACTCCATATGATAGCAATAAAGTTAAAAAATCCACAAATCAAATTCCTAATCCTCCTTCTCATTCTTATTGTATTGATGATTCAGATTCAATGGAGGGAATTCTACAATGGCTCATGAAGCCTATGGTGAAGTCTAACTCCTCTATTCAACAAGATAATATCACTGTTTATAACTCTAGTTTGAATTCGTATTATCCTCTCTCATCTACATGCCTTGACTCTTTTTATTATGACCCCCCCAATCAATCTGCTCCACCAACTGGTCTTTCACACTCTCTTGATTTTCGTGTTACTAGTCCAAACTGCGATCAGGTACAAGACAGTCACTTTACATGGGCAGAGGAGTAAAAAGGTGAAGATTCTCCCAATCTTGGTTATTTTTGTAAAGATATTCCATGTCAAGATTATGTTCATTCATTCTTTGGAGATTGTCAGTCTTCTAATCTCGGTAGTGAATCAAATGCAATCAATTCTTTCAATCAATTTGTATCCTAAGGGAAATAATCATTCCAATGATGATGACTTTGTTGGTGTTCATGATCACAATTCCCCAGGTGCATCAACTGATATCTTAGCTTCTCATGAAGATTTTAGTTTGGGTCGAGAATCTAATTCAGTTAAAGAATATGTGTTTATCAAAGCTTCCTCTTCATCTCACTATCCCTTCTGCTTTACCATCTGTGATGCATCTACTTGTGATGGGGGTACTCCATGTTCTTCAAGTCCATCATCCAATGAGTTAACCTCTCAATTGGCACAAGTTGGTGAGATTATTCATGATGTAAATGAAAACAATAAAATATTTGAGTACCGTTCCCAACTCTCATCATCTCTTCAGTTGCATGAAGACAACTCTTCAAATCAGCTTGCTCATGAAAATTCCTCGATTCATTTATCTTTGAATTCATGATTAGAAGAACCTTTTGACTTGAGTAATTTGGTTATTGAATTTGAAGAATCTGGTCAAACTAGTGACAAAGATGGTTGCCATCCAGTGAGCAGTGGGCTTATTGAAACTAGTAGTACAAGCTACCTTCAAAACATGCACGATGTGGTACAGTCTTCAAAATGTGATTTTACAATTCTAGAAAGTTCTTGGACCTGCCAAGGAGTCAAGGCACGTCAACTTTCCTTGATGGTTATGTTAGGATATCATGACTCTGGTAAGGCCCCAAAACTAAGTCAGATATGGTTTCGCCCACATGATCCTTATTTTTGCGTGGTTTCACTTGATGAAAATTTCTTCTTGAGAAATGTTTGGTACCTCAGATGTGGTCTTTAAAATTTGCAATATTTTAATTCTGATCGGATTCATGAATCTTATTAAGTTCATTCACCATCATGTAAATATCTCCCGACAAACTAAGGTTTGGAATGTATCACTCATAGAGTCATGGAATTGCGAAGTTGATCATTCCAAAGGCCATGTTTTGCTGAAGGAATCATATCTATCATGTTCATTTCATGATGAGAAGCTCATGGCTTTCCTTGCAAGTATCATATCCTAGAAATTTTCCTTCATTTCACTTGAGATCCTCTTGAGTAGTAATTAAGGCATGAGTTATCACAAGAATCAAGTCCTTTTGTGTTCACCATGTCCCAACTAGTTTCATGTATTTGTTGTGCTAACATCCCTTCTAAATTGTTTTCATGATTACGATGCTTGCACTGTTTATCACCAGTTATAGGAAACTAGTGTGCTACATTTGGCTTGTGAGGAACTTGGTTCGATTATTCAAAGCATTCATAGAAATGTTCAAATTGATTTATCTTCCTTCATCCAAAACTAGGAATCTGATGCTTTAATCATCTCATTTGCTCATTATTTTGTCTCTGATGATTGTCATTCATGTTATCATGTTCCCAATAGTATATCCAATGGCATTTGTTTTACATCCTTCGATCTTCATCATTCAACATCTTACTATTTGGAATTTTGTCAAGCGATTGAAGCACTTTAGTCTCTACTGAGGGTTATGTCAGGTCCTCGCCGTCTCAACATGACTACTGAACATGATCAAACCTATTTTCCCTCACCTCATTATTGTTATAATCCCATGCCTCTAGTTGAAAATCCCTCTTTTCAAACATTTCAGAGTTTTCAAAAGGATCATCATGTATTTTATGATCCAATCATTGAATTGTTGGAGTAATCTCACTCGCCAAGCTCCATTGTAATAAACAGGGTTCAACCTCTTCTTTTGCTTGGTACACAGAAGAAGGTGCATCCATAATAAGTCTTCAAGGATTTTCTGATTATGCTTTCTATTGGAGTGGTAACAATGTGGATTGGATGAAAGTAGTGGTTGTGACACATATTTATGCCCACACGCAAGAACTTCAAATGTTTGTGCAAGTTATTCAAGTTTTTTTTTTTTGTGCATTACTTTATATCTATTTTAGTTTTTCATATATTTGCAGATGCAGGTCGGGAACAATTACAGTGGCTTCACTGGAAATTCCATTATACGTGACCCTAACCTTCCAGTTGTTAGTTTAGGAGTAGGATTAGCTATACCTTAGTTTCCTTCTCTTTCATCCATCCCGTGTTGTTCTCTTCAATCTCTCTTGTCTTTTCTTACTGTCTCTCTCACTATGCTTTGGTTTTGTTTCTTTTGTTTTTCTTCTGATTTTGTTCCCTTGTTGTTTGTTGTTTTTCCTTTCATCTTGTTTCTTCTGTTTTATTTCTTGTTTTTTGTTTCTTTTGTTTTCATTGTGTGAATAAGTGTTGTGCCTGGACATGTTGTGGCTTCTAAATATGTGTCTGAAAGAAATATAAAGAGTCTTGTGGCACTTCAACATTTCGCTAACCTTATGACCACATTCCTTGTGTTGGTTACATCTTTTGACCAATGAAGTTCTCATGAAAAATAAAATCCGTCCATAAGGAGAGTTTTGGTCCAAACATGAACCAATGTATTGTCCGGAAACCTCATTCCTATAATCAGTTTTTCTATTGTGGTGTCCTAAAGCTTATTGAACTAGTAGAAACAGAGAATGAGAAAAAACTAAACAAGAAAGCCTAAATCATAGGTGTATATATGCTTCTCTGAAGGAACAACCTCTTCTACTATCAATAAGTCGGGATCCCTCTTCCACCCCAGAATAAATAAGTGTCAATGCATAGTTATCTTAAATAAATAAATAAAGGTGAAATAAGAGAAATGCATCCTGCATAGAGAGGCAACACAAGAAACTTCGTTGGGGTACTATCCAGGCTCACTAGAAGTGGAGAAATTCTTGTGTTCTTGTGTGACTCTACCAGGGTACTACCTACACCTACTGGCAGTGGAGCAACACCAGAGTTGAAAAATTATACTGTGAAAATGTTAAGCTCGCAAGCTACACTACCCTTCCCAATTCGAAACATTATGATTATGTTGAATCTTATGTTGTGTTCAACTAAGAAGGTATAGAGGTGACCATGTCAATTTGTGGGGTAAGGGAGAAGGCTAAAGTAATCTACACGATGAATCAATACTCCCCGAAGAACCAAGGCCCTGCACAAAAGAGTTAACCAAAATATAGAAGTTGGAATTCTACTAGTGTGTCACCAAATGTTGTAGCAGCTACAACACCCTCTAAAATTTTGTCCTAGGCTTAATTTCAGAGCCTTCCCTAATCCTGTACATTGTTTTCGCAAACACTAAGACTCATTTCATGTATCTTTTTGGAGTGTTTTGGTCTTGTTTGTTACCTAGGAAAAATGTCGTCCTTTAGCATGTGGGCCATCACATCAAGTGTAAAAGCTCATTCTGGTGGTTTCACAGGTCCATATCTATGTTTATGAGATGTCCTAACCATATGAACACATGTCACACTCATTCAGAAATTTTTGAGCATTGTCACACATGTGTCGTCACGATCATCGTATAGTGTATTTATGGTGTCGCACTTGTCATAACTAGTCATAGAGAGGTCACACACAGAGAAATGTATTTTTTATGTGTCATGGGTGATCTATGTTGTTGAGTCGTCAAGTATTCTAAGTGTTAGATCATAGTTGGAGCTTTATCGCTTCACACATCAGTCTCACTGGTCTAACACTTAACCATTTCCAAAGAGACTTCCCAACCCAACAACTTGACCTCACCCAACCTCCCTGGACTGCACATTGAACAGTTTGAGTCCATTATCTATGACCTTGACCTTTTCTTCTACACAATTTGCAGTACTTTCCTCCGAGGACTGCTTCACTGCACAATTCCTGAGTCGAAGACCTAACCTTCACCTCTAGAATTATACAATCGTCTCAGATAGCCTAGACTTAACTAAGCATTGCGCAAACAGAAGAACCAATCTCTCTCCATGATCCTATGAACTACGTGATTCTGCAGTCGACCAACCTCCCTTGCCTCTAAGGAATGCACAAAATTCTCCCATAGTGATCATCCCTTCAGCCTGTCCCACTAGCTACGAAAATTACATAGATCTGTCCCTCAGCCCAACCTGAACTTTGTAGTGCACAGTTTCAAGCATCAAGCCTTAGCTCTGTCTACTGGAACTATGCAATGCGTAGAAGCCCAACCTCCCTTGACATCCAAAACTACGCAGATGGCTTTTCCAGTGTCCATTCGCTCAACCAGACCCCACTCTCTCCAAAAGCTTCATAGTCTTGTCCTTTAGGCCTCCTTGCGCTGCACACTACGTAGTTTTAGAGCTCAAGCTCTCCCCTCCTAACTATTGGAACTATGCAATGCATAGTTAGTGAGCCCCTCTCTCTAGCATACCACTTGTCTCGAGCTTAGTTTATGGATCAAAATGCATCATCTTAGACTAGGGGGTTTTTTGGGCTGATGTCGTGTCGTTATGAGTGAATCACAAATACAGGGATCTTATCATACGATGGTGGGATGATGGAAAGGGGGATGAAGGAGGAGGCCATGCAAAATAAATTCATGTAGCTAAGCATGGAAGCTAGTCTGCCAAGGAAAAACAAAGGGAAACCTACGCATGACCACAACTCAAGAATTGAGATCATTGAATATTCATATCACCAAGCCACGAGGAGGTGGAAGACAAGAGCATTCTCAAGTAGACATCATTAATAGTGGCAACAATGGCTTGACATTACCACACCATTCAAGCAATTCGTATCAGTAGTGCCATGTCATGTCTTGTGATGAGTTGTCATATGCCACATCATTATTGTGGACCATGTATATTGCATTCATTGTAAAATGGAAGTCCAAAGGACACATATGTAATATGGAGAGTCATGTAAGCTGAAAAGTCATAAAAATTCAAACAGTTGTGAGGGTAGTCAAAGAGTCACAAGGAGGGGAGGCATCACCCCTTGGTTATTTATACTCCCTCATTGTATGAGCACAAGACTTTTCGCCTTGGCTCCTCCCGCAAGGCATTAGAGAGATAACCTAACTCTTTGAGGAGCAAGGAGTGGCTCCAATGTTCCACTACTTGAGGTAGTGATGTACATTATAAATATGTGTCTTGGAAATTTTACTTAATGATAGAATCCTTCAAGGGTAGCATGTTCTTCATGCATGGATTATGAATGTTTGTATTTCATGTTTGCTTTCATATGTGCTAAGATAGTTGAACTATTTAGGTTTTTTGAGTACTTAACTTATTGAGAATGTGATGTAATGGTTATTATTGTTGTCCCATCCTTGTCCACTATTCTACAGGATATTAGACATATCTTTCTCCATTTGTTGGTTATAATGATCGTCGCATCCTCCATGGAATATTCCACTGGATGTCAGATGGATCCTTCCAGTTCATGTGTGTCTCTTCTTGAGTGGTACTACTACCCCTCACTTAGGGGCTCACTTTTCTCCCCTCTCCATAGTAGAAGAACCTTGACACATTTATAAATGAACACTCACCAGACACACCTCCCTGTTTTTCGAAGACACCATTGCATCCCTCTCTCGTGCTCATAGTTTAAGCCAAGGCATATCTTTGAGATATATGGCAATCGAGCCGATATTCTAGATGGGGCTCCTACACCAAATAGGTTTAGGTCTAATTGGGACTTCACATTGGGGAGATCCCTTGGTTGACAGATTTCCAACACCATCATCATCATCATATCTATATAGTTTTGATTGTGCTTAACTCTCCTAGTGACAAGATAACTAAGACAAAGCATCAAAGTCTGCAAATCCTTCATTTATACATAAAAATAAATAAAAACCAAACTATGAAAATCAGACTACTACTCGTGAGATGAGCACAAGGGCATTGGATCTTTTTTACTGGATCCTGGTAATTCAATCTGCGAGAGGCATTGAATGTGCTTTTCTATATGGCTGAGGCAGATATTCTGTTGTTGAATCTGAAATTGAATGAGTTGAAATTCCTTGTGAATATCCTTGAATTCTTATCAGTCTTGGAAGGGCTAGCAAAGTATGTCATCATGGCCTTGGCCATGATGTTCTTCATTAACCAATATAGATAAACAATCTGTTTAAATTAAGAGTACTAACTTGTGGAATGGCTAGGGTCTGACACAAACTTCGTTCATTCCTCCATGTACAAATTAGTTCTTTTTGCCTGTTGGTTTAAGTCAACTTCCCACTCCGAGATTAATTGGTGGATTTGAGGTTGAGTATTGGTCTCGTAGGCCTGAGCGTCTTCACACATTAGGCTTGAGGTGGATCTGTGATCGTGTCGCCTAGACGGTCACTGTTGGGCCTAGATTCCTCGACTCTTTTGTCCATTGTGTTGATTGTGTCCATGACCTACCCTTGATGCATTATTATTCCCAGAGGACACACGCACCATTCTATAGCTCTGCCAACCGCAAAGGAGATAGAATAAACCAAAATCAAATGCAAAGACCACTAGATCAAGGGGACGAAGTAGCGTAGAGTCTTGACAAAGACACTTAGGAATGACCTGTAGAACCACAACCTTCATTCACTGGAAGAAGGGTGAAGTCGTCTGCTCTGGGGTGGCGACCCTATTGAGTTACCTTCGCATACGTCCTAGATATTGCAGAGGAACATGTAACAATACCTCCAGACCAGGTGTAGACCATTGCATAAAACCCTAGGGAAGTGATGTTTCCTTGATTTCTACTCTCTCAATTAATGGCTATCACGCGTGTTGCCACCTTACACCTAGAGGCAAATGTGCAGGGGTCGTCAATAAGCCACTCACTATCCTTATTCATAATGTGTTTGGCCATGGCACAAATCTTGTAAGTGCCTAATTATCATCTCTCATCCTATGATATATATATATATATATATATATATATATATATATATATAGATATATATATAAATCTCTTAAATCACATAATTTAAAAATAAAAATAAATAAATAAATAAAAACCAATTCGATGATTTAAAAAAATCTAATTAAAAAACCATATTAAATCATATTTAAAAATCATTTTTTTTATTTAAAAAGTATTTAAAACATGATAAATATTAAATTAAACAACATATAAAAAAATATATAAATATGAAAACATAAAATTACAAAATAAATAAAAAATATTTAAAAACTTAAAATAAGAGACATTAAAATAATCCGGCCTGGAGTATGCCGTAAAACTGCTTCTGCTTGGCTAAGAGCTCGTCTTCCTCGGACGTAAGGAAACAGGTTAACGGCCCAAGACCCAGAGGCATCTGGCAGGAGTGAGAGGCTGCTCCCGATTACGGACCACGAGCAGGGTTATGCCAGGTGGCGTGGTTTTCCTATTTAACAGTGATGAGTCAAACCCAGCATTCGCGGATAGCAGCCAGAGATGGCTGTCCTCACTGTTGGTTTGACACCTGAGTTGATAGGTTTTACCACCTTCAGAAAAGAAAAAAAAAAAAACAAAAAACAAAAAAAAAACAGAGATTAAAATAATAAAAAAAAAATACATTGGGAAGGGGACCGTGAACCAAAGACCGTGAGCAAGGCCCGTGGGGGTGGCGCGTATTGGGACTTCTCACTTCAAAGAATTGACGACCCCAGTCTGGCGCCTAAGGGCCACAGGCAGGGGATGGTGCGTAAGGAGATCAAGATTGCGGATGTCATTGTTGTCCAAAACAATTTGTACACCCACGTGAAAATATGTCCAGGGAAGCCAATCCAACAGTTTTGTTAACCATCGCCATGAATTCTCGTTGAAAACAAATCCAGGAACTTTGGGAACAACATCCCTCTTATTCACCAACCGCAACACTTTCACTCCTAGCTCCTCCATTCGCAGGGCAAATGCTCTATTCCCTACGCGCGGACTTGCTAATACAAACACAGTTAGAGGCATAGGCCATGCAGGAAAATTTCAGTTGAGAATATTTTTTTTAATGTGATATGAGCTTATCGTTGCCACGGCAGCTGGCAAGCGGTTATTTTTATTTTTATTGCTGATTCCCCGAATATCTAATACTAAGAGGGATTGCCCATATTAATTTAATTGCCAAATATTTAGCGAATCAATTATCAAAATAAGCTCAAGGGCTCAACCTCAATTATCAAAATAAGCTCAAGGGCTCAAGGCTCTCCAGCTGTATCATGTCCCGTCAATATTAATCAATGTACCAAACTAGTAAAGATGTATTTAAAAATCCTCTCTCCGTTTATCTGCAACGCAAATCTCAATATGCGTATTAAAATAAGCCAAATAGCATTATATAAAACAGATCAAAGTGAATTTCTGTGTATCGATATGACATAGGAAATTGATTTGCAACCGCAAGCAGAATAGATTATAAGAATTTGACTCTGTAAAATTGAAATCGTCGCCTCAGGGTAAAAATTCTCACCCTGCTGCTGAACATTGACTGAAAATCTTTGCCTTGAACTTGATGAACTAAACACCAAAAATTGTTTAATCGTCCGTAAGTCTCAATCAAAATTTCTTCCCAGTTGTACAACATTCCTTGCAAAACCATAAACCATAGATCCGATGATAAAGTTGATCGACATCACTCTCCCACGTAATTTGCAAATCCATCCATCCAATAACAACGTTGATCGACTTCACTCTCCCACGTAATTGGCAAAATAGGATGGAAAACCTCCAAAAACTTAGAACCAATACACTACGTCGTTAGTTTTCCAGTACGGTATATAAGGATGTATTTTTATACCGATTTTAGTTTATATTGTAATTAGTTCTTTTTCAAAAAGTTTTTATCTCCCAAATTTTTAAAATAATCTCTTAAGTAAGTTTTTGAAAATTATAATATTAAACTAAATATCTTAAAAAATAAAAATCAATATTTTTTAATTTTAATTTTTTTTATATTAATTATTTGATATGAAATCATAAATTTTATGGCGTACGGAGTTTTGGATTGACGATGGGTGCTTACCTAAAAAAAGAAATTATAAATTTTATGAGATTTTAAATATAAATGTCACAAAATAAATTAATTATAAAAATTACATATTATTACAAAGTGTTTTAATAATTAATTAATATTAACTTAGTTTATCAATAAACTATGACATTGAAGTATGTTGTACCTTAAGGTTATCAAATTTCTCAAATTCCAATTTTCTAAAAGAAATGTTGAATCCTAACCATGCATTAAATAATATAAATTGAACAAAGTAGATAATGACATCTACTTTTAGCTTTGAGTCACTCATAGATAAGCATAGATAATCATGATTTAACAAAACCAAAGCTACACATGCACATATTTTAAATAATCAAGTCAAATATAAAATTTTGCTACTTAGTACTTACCTCTTATGAAAGATATAATTGATAATAGGAGTATTCAAATTCCCCTCATGCCCATTAATAAAGATCTTAAATTTTTTTAATTATTAAAACTTATAATTTGCAAGGTTCCATTATGTAAGTGACATTATAATAGTTTAGAGCTTCTTCAAATTTTGTGTTTAGGTTTATATCAAAATATTAAAACAAATACAATTGTTAAAATTTTAAGTAGCTATATTTTTATAGTTGAATTCACAAAGTTAAAATTCATTAACTATTTAGTTAAAACAATGAAATTTTCATTTTGCATTAAAATCATGTATAACAAAATTTACACACCAAATGCTATCAATTGGCTTTTGTTTGTTGTCTATATTCTTAAATAACTAATGCATTTACAAATGCTTATAAGTCTTTATCTTGCATTATTTGACCACTTGATATTTGAAGGCCTTATATGACTCCTACAGAAGTTGCCCATAAAATAAAGCTAGCTATTAAAGATAGATAAAAATGTTTGAAAAAAAACCATTATCTAATATTAAAGGAACACATAATTATTTATGAAAAGGCATATTGTCTTAGGGCACACCAAAGCGCTATAAATATTTGTAATGAATGGGAAATATTTTTTTATCAATACCTTATATTATTTTGAAATATGTTGTTAGTAAGTGAATAGTTATGTTTTAGGCATTTTATATTTTTATGAAAAAAAATATAGAAAAATATTTATAAGTGAGAGACTTTATGTTTTTAATAGATTAGATAGACAATCACTGTAAAATTGAGATTATAATATCAATTCCAATTAAAAATAAATTTAAGAAGGTAAAAAGCAATTTAGATAAAAAAATTTCATATATATATATATATATATATATATATATATATATATATATATATATATATAATTCAACTCAAATTTTGATCATCAATCTAAAGAATTTGTATTGATGTAGAAAGAGACTCAAATGTAACAAGAGTTTAGAGGAAAAACTTAGATTGCATTTTCAAAAATATTTTTATATTGATATAGGAAATGATGAAAATCACAAATGTGTTTGTTGGATTTTTTTTAGTTGTTACAATAATATTGTAATCTAAAGAGTTAAAAGAAATTTTGTTAAATATCTCTCATTATAATTTTGAACTGTTTAATTTAAGTGGTGACATAATAATTTTAGATGTTTTTCTTCTATTAAATAAATTATATAGGTTAATATTATATATAAAAGTGAAACTATATAAAAGGTAATTTCATATATATATTAAACCACTAAAAAGGACTATCATTTAAATAAAATGTGATTGTTAAAAAAATTCAACAACATGAGCAAGCTTTGTAAATTATTTTCAAAAGTTAGACCTTAATTAAAAGTCAAACATAGTTTGACACACTTACTTTACTTAGAAATAAAATTTCCATAAATAATGACATTTTCATAAATATTGATATTTGAAGTGTGTATTGTTGCTCATAAATATTGAGATTTGATGTGTGTACTATTATAACACTCGCTGGTATATAGAACTATTCTTGTTTTTTATTTTTAAAATAATTTTTATTTCTAACAAATTCTATTTATAATTCCAAATAGAAATTCAAATTTCAAATTTTTTATTTTTTTTTTCAAAATATTCAGTTTAATAGTTATTTTTTTCAAAACAACATTATAATATGTATTTTTAGAATTTTCAACAGATTATAAATTAAAGCATTTTGACTATAAAATATAAAATATCATTACAATATAATTTGCCATAAGCCAGTATAATAATACAATTTAAAAGTAACATTACAATGACATCCTAATAACTGTAATCCTGAAAAATAATAAACCTTTATATATAAATGAAACATCATAATTGATATAAAATTCTAGATAATTTAATTGTATTATACATTTTAAAAACAACAAACCTATTTGGATAAAGTTAATGAGTTTAATAAACATATATTTCAAAAATTTTAAAGATTTTTCAAAACATCAACTTTAAATGTTACAAAGAAACCCATCAGTGATGTTTTGGGATGTCTAGTCTACTGCATTGGAGATAATAATTTAAGAGAATCAACCAATCCCGAAAGCAGTTTGATATTACATTCGACAAAAACAACTCTAACCCCAAGCATTATAGATTTTGTAAATATGTTATAATACTTTATGTTATAAAAGCTATATTTCATTTTTAGGTAAAAGAGGGCTCAAGACCACTGAGAATCTTAAAAAGTTGAATCACTTTTCCTTTTTGTTGAATTTATAATAGCAACGGCATTGGGGTGCATAATTTTAAAATTAAAACCACAACGCACCGACCTATTTGAGGGGCGAAGTTTACGGAAAAACAGGTAGCCCTCCCCCGATTTGGAATTATAAATAGAGTGTACAGGTTCTCCCGCATTACGCCCTCCTGCATTTGTATGCTTCGTGCTCGATTGTCCACGAGTCAGTGCAGACATGGCTGACCATAACAGATGGGCACTGTCGCGATGCACTGATAGAGAAATTATGGAAATATGGTGTTTTTTCCCATGGGAGACGATATGGCCTTTTGATTCGAGCTGTAAAGCTGCAGCCCAAACAGAATGGTAGACAGAGAGTAGAGCAACGAGAGCCCCACCTTCCATATTAGTAATGGAAATGGCCCCGTCATGTTACACTATAAATTCTCGCCCTTCCCGCATGTTGGGTATTTTTAAATGGGAAAATACCAAAAACCAGACAAGCAAACACCACAGAGGAATGTTCTGTTTCCTTTGTTCTAGGATCTTTGCACAGGGAACCTCTTAAAACAAAATGACTCATAACAGAGTATTACACAGCCATAAAAAACATTTCTATTGATTAAAATATAAAGCCTCAAACAACAATCATCCTCTTTGCTCTTTGCTGAGAGGGATTTACCAAAACTTACATTGACCCATCAAAACTCTATTTTCACCTGAGAAATTACTCTGCTGGGTTTACTGCAGTAAAACCCATTTTTACATTTGCTGGTGTAAAACTATTTTACACATACTGCTGTAAAATATTTTTACATTTACATCGGAGTGAAATCCCTTTTTTTTTACATTCTTGGGTTTTCACATTACAAAGAAAACTTATGCATTCTTTTTTTTTTGCATTTCAATGCAAATCCAATTCATTAATAAAATCTATGCACTTCTGTGCAATGTCTTCACCTGCTTCATGTGCTGGTCTTCATTCTGAGCACTGCCTGCTCTTTCGCTGCTGCGCGTTACACAAATCTCATGTGCAACAATAACATTTCGCTATTTCCTTCATGCACTGCTGTGCACTCTCTCTTTTTTTTTAAAAACACTCTCCCCAACTCTCATATTACAAAAATGCTCAACACATATTACAACCCACGAGCATCACACGCCATTACAATACAAAATGTGCGCAGGCACAATACCCATATATCAAAAAAAAAAAACTAAAGCACTCTCTTACATCACAATATATAAAAACATATATGTATATAAATTAAAACGTGCCCCATGCCCATATTAAAAGGGCCTTCACCAAATACTACGTAAAACATTAAATGCCATAACTTCATCACTTACGGCGGTCAACCAATAAGACAAACACTCCACGCAACGCATTGAATTGACGCAGGCCCGTGCACCTTCAAGGATCGAAGGCTGAGGACGCGCGAGGAGATCGGACGGCGGTAATGAATATCGGAAGGCAGTTTGCTGCCCAACTTTAACGCCCTAGAAATTGACGTTGAGTTACGTCAGGGCTGAACCACGTGTCGGCTCCAAATTATATCGGAGCTCCTTGCCGGATTATTCCTTCGTCGGCAAATCGCTCTGAGAAAATTCCGGTGCCAAATTCTGGTCAATCCACCGCGCTGCTGAGTAGGCATCCGGCGCTGCTTTGGTTTTTGGGTGCGTAGTTGAAATTAGATTTCAACACCGCACCCTGCGACCAACTCCACATCTTGTTACAGAGTCTTCTGTTTATTATTCAGATTGGTTTTTAATTTCATGCAGTGTGTTATTGTTTTCTTTTTGTGGTTCCTCTTCTTGTTCAATGGTTCTTTGTTTCGTATTTACTATCATATCTTCCAAAACCCTACTGCTTCGTCTCAGACATGGCAAAGCAGTTGGGCCCAATAAATATTTTTTTTGTTTCCATCATAGTTTTTTCCGTGCTTGCCCTCCCCTTGTGTATATCAATCTGCTTCGGCCAATATATACATAAACTGCTCATTGATTATTAACCTAGTACTCGAATTATTTTAGGAGTTTGTTGTTATATTAACTTCCTTTGATTAAACAGATCGATCTTTATGGTTTGGAAGGCGATTGATTAATCCTGTTGCAGATATTATTCATTTGGGACCTTGCATGTAGGGCCAGAATTTCTTATGCAGCCAAGGATGACTTGCCGACAGCATGTTATGTGTGACTGAAAATTACCCTTTTTTTTCCTGTTTCAATGCACATATGTGGGTGTTGGCTAGTTGTCCTTGGCTACATTTAATATTCCTGTTCTCATGCCAGACCTCAGATGATTTCCCAAAACGACAAAGTCTGAAGAATAGAACTCCAGAATATGTGCTACAGGTTGATTTTTAAGTTGAAGTTTCAAGTCCACATCAAGACCCGTCATCAGAATAAGTCACTTTCCGGCCCAAAGAATAGACCAAATTCAAACCCTATTCAATAATATTTGTTTTTTTTAACATTAAATTATCTTACAAATTGAACGCTGTGTTGCAGGATATCCAGGTGATCCAGTGTGGTACTGAGTATCTTCTTTTGCAGCTAGATAACCATTATTTGACTGCAAAATCTTTCAAATTCAGGGCATGCTCACTGAAAGGAGATGCAGAAATATACATCTACGGAAAAGCAAGAAATCAGAAGACAACCATGCTCGCTATTCAAGCTTCAAGCCCGGAGAAGATAAAAATAAGGGGCATAACTACTCAATAATACACCCAGATGTGATTCCTTGTTCAGTCTGCCCTAATTATGTTTGAGAACTTAAAACATTTTAGATTCTATATTGTACTTTCCATATGCACAGTCCTATACTATAAGGTACCGTGCATAGGATTATCTATCATGGTTTTGATCAATAAAATGCCATTGCTATGTACACATACTGATTATTTGATCAATCTAGCTTCAGCAATTCTTTTCTATTCAGATATCTTTTCATCATTTGTGCTATGTCCTCACCAATGCTTTCTTTCACTGAAGCTTCTTAAGTGATAGCTTTTTCTACTTTATACATGTTTCATATCTTTGCATCTGTGAAATCTTCGATCATTCATTTCCTGATTGTTACTTTCCATTAAGCTCATTAAGTAACCTTCTGATGGATTTTGTGTTTTTACACAGCTTTCATTTCTTTAGCATACATCTGTTTTGTGTGTACCGCGATCAGACCTGGTAATCTTAATCTTTTATGTCTGTACTGTGAAGATCTTATGATATTCACATTTATCTTTTCGGCATATATATGTTTTGCATTTCAAATTTTTTTAAATGAAGTGTACTGTTTTAGAACTCATAATCTAAAAATGAGTCACATAAATTTATATTCAGGTATATACAGAGATAAAGGAAAAGTATATGTTTTATAAATTTTAAAATATATGTATAAAATATATATTTTATATATAATAAGTTACATTAAAAATTAAAAAGGAAAAACATATGTTTTATAAATAGAAAAATATGTATAAAATATATTTTGTAATATAAAAAATATATTGATAATTGAAAAAGAAAGTATAGGTAAAGAATTTAAAACAATTATGTAAAAAAATATGTAGATATTTGTTTAAGTTATAATTAATCAAAATATGTGGAAAAATTAATTTTATTTTAATTATATTTTTCCATTATATTATTTTTGAGTAAGAGATGTTTTTTACAGTTTAGTATAGGGTGAAGTTGTAGTATGTAATTGTTTGTAAACATTTACATGTTGGCTTATTTAGAAAACAATGAAAGTTCAAAGAAATATAAAGACTAATATTGTAGTGTTTGTAAGTGAGTGTAAATATTTAAATGTTGTCTCAATTAATAATAAAAATTAAAAGTAATAAAAATAATAAAATATTTTAGAGAACTAATAAAAATAATTAATGTTGTCTCATTTTAGAGAATGATATTTCTAGCCTAAGGAATGATGGTAATATCCTTTAAATAGGTGACTTTAATGCTCGAACTTCAAACAACCAAGCTATTATTCTAAGCAATCATTCCAACCCTAATCCTCTTTGGTTAGATGCAGACCCTACTCTGGCTAGCAGGTACAAAAGAACTCTGAAGATCTCGGGGAAAATTTGTTTGGGTCGGAGCTAGTCAAGCTCTGTAGTGCTCAGGATCTCATAATTTGCAACGGTCTAAAGAAGTGGCCCAATTCTAGCAAGATGACTTGCATCCATGGACTTGGTAGCAGCATAGAAAATAATACTTATAGCCAAAAGAACTTAATATTTGATAAAAATAAAAATGATCTCTTTCTAAATGAATTAAAAACTAATTTGCTTCCTTTATCTAATATAGACAACATAGAAGACCTCTATCATAATTTTACTACAACCCTCTCATATTCTATTAACAAGTTCTCAATTGAAGTTTCAAATAATAAAAGAAATAGCAAAACCAATCCATGGTATGACAAAGATTGTAAAAGTGCAAGGAGAGCAATTAAGGAAGCTGTTGATGAATCTCTTAAAATGGAGAAGATAAAAATATACAAAGCCCTAACTAAAAGGAAAAAGAGGCAGTACATTCGTCAAAGACAGGAGAATCTCTTACACCTCTCTAAGGTAGCTCCTAAGAAATTTTGGAGGCAGATTCTAACTAGGAAGACTAAGGATAATAATAAAATTGCTCTTCACGATTGGAATTCCTATCTTAAAAAGCTTTATGAATCTCCAAATGTCATGGATAATTTGGAAACCCTTCTCACAACGAAAGAAATTTTCTCTTTAGAAGACATTAAGTTTGGGGTTAATCGCCTCGCTAATGGGAAAGCTAAGGACATTGAAGGTTACCAAGCGGAAATCTTAAAAATTTGAGATCCTGTCCTCATCCCCCACATCCACAAGCTTTTCAATCAAGCAGTCAAGCAAGGGTTCCCTAAACCTTGGACTGAGAGCCTCATTATCCCTATTTTTAAAAGTGGGGATACAAATAACCCCTCTAATTATCGAACAATTGTGATCAACCCTCTCTTAGCCAAGTTATATGGTAGTATTTTGGAAAAGAAGTTAAGCATATGGCTTGAAAGTGAAGGTAAGCGGGCTAAAGGCCAAGCAGGTTTTAGAAGGCATCACTCAACAATAGACCACCTTGTTACGCTTAGGATCATTGCGAAGGAATGTCGTAATGATAAATCCAATTTATTTTGTTGCTTTGTGGACTTTAGAAAGGCTTTCGATACGGTTCCTAGATACAACCTTTGGAATAGATTAGAAGAGCTAAATGTTCCTCTCGAGTTGAGAGCTACCGCTATAAGGTTATATGAGAACGTAATTGCCAAGCTAAATAGCAATGAAGGGTGGTCGAAAGATATTAAGTGTAACATTGGAGTTAAACAAGGTTGCCCCCTCTCCCCTACCCTATTTGGCATTTACATCGATAAGCTCGAAGGCTATTTAGAGGAAGCAAGATGTGATGGCACGATCTTAGCTGGGATAGTCGTCATCCTTCTTCTTTATGCTGACGATATTTTTCTTTTGGCAAGGTGCCCATCTGATCTTAATAAGCAACTCAGGCTTCTTAAGGATTTCTGCTCTACCATGGGTATGACTGTTAACACTGACAAAACAAAACTTATGATTATCAAATCCAAGAAGGACATTTACGCTAATTTTATGTATGACAATAATAACTTGGAGGAAGTGTATTCTTACAAGTACCTAGGAATTGATATTCATCACAAGCTCAACTGGAACCATAGCATTGAGAAAAGGATTAATGGGGGGTGGAAAGCTTACTTTGGTCTTGAAAATAATTGTAAAATAGCAAACCTTGTAATGTGGGATAAAAAGAAGTTCCTCTTTGAAACTTTAGTCACTCCTATTATCTTATATGGCTGTGAGGTTTGGGGTTGCAGCATCTCCAGAGAATCATGGAGAAAGATTGAGCAAATCCAGAAGCGTTTTATAACTTATAACCTGAAAATTAAAAGTAATACACCCTATCCTATTCTCCTTATAGAAGCAGGTCTTTCCCCTATTGAGAGCCTAGCTATGATTAGGTTTCTGTTGTACAAGCACAAAATCAGTAACATAGATGATCATAGACTTCATAAGCTAGCTTTAAATTCTAGCCAAAACCACCTAAGGTTCAATCGAGGGTGGCATAAAGACACAAGGGCCTGGTTAAACTATTGGGAGATCAACGAAAATGATGCATTGCAAAACATAAATAACATTAAAGATATTGTTACATCTAAGTTCAAAGAAAAAATGTGGTGTGAGAAAGACTTAGCGGCTAAAAGAAAATTAAGTTATTATAAGAAGGTCATCAACCCCACCCTAAAAGATCAAAAGTATCTCTCTATTTTAACTAGCTCAAAGAAGAAAATTAATATAGCAAAGATTAGAACGAATTCTCATGAGCTCCATAGTGAAACAGGTCGTTGGGCAGTTCCTAAAACGCCATTGACGGAAAGGATCTGCCATATATGTGAGAATAGGAACATCGAGGATGAAAACCACTTCCTCTTAGAGTGCCCCGCGTATAACCACATTAGATCTCAGTTTCACAATCTTTGTTACAATACTGACCTTCCTAGCCTTTTACAATGTCAAAATTATAGTGAGCTCGGGAGGCTTCTCTCCAAGCTTTTTGAGCATAGGAATAAAATCTTAAATCAAAATAGATAACTTGTTTCTTTAGGTCCGGTAGACCATTATTTGGTCTCAGTGGACGTTAACCATCATCATCATCATCATCATCATCATAAAACTACATAACCTTCACGAATTGACATATTAAACATTATAATAAAGGTAAAATTAGTTTTCATATTATCTAAATTATTTCTCAATAAAACTCTAAAAATTAATATCTTTAAAATAAATTTAGGTTAGATTACTCTTTAAATTTTATATTTTTAAAGGTGAATTTCAAAATATTAAATATCATTAAAATAAAGTTAAGTTAATATATTGTATAGTAAATAAATAAAAATTATCGTTATGGAAACTATTTCCAATATATTTTTTTATTGTTATGGAAATTATCTACACATAAAATCTCAAAAAAAAAATACTATTCAAATGAATTTATGTTAATTTATTTTCTTGTGGTCATTTATGTTAATTTATTTTCTTGTGGTCTATGGTGTAAGTTGAATGTTACAATTCAGGCTGGACTAAAATTAAATACCACTAAAATATATTTATGATAATTTATTTTATTGCAGTATATTTTATATTATTCAAATGAATGTATATTAATCCTATTTGAATAATGAAAACTAGTCTGCTTGCATTTCTAGTTAGTGATAACTCTTTTCCGTACTAGTTTGATAATTAAATTATGATAGATTTTGGACATTAATTTTATATTATCCCAGCATTCTCTAAACAATAATGGTAATAATCCTCACTACCACTTTAACAACTAAATTATAATAAAATTTCAGGGACTAATTTTAAATTATCCAAATTATCTGTTAAAATCGAAAATTACATTTTATATACTGAGATGAGCAGTCTGAATTCGGTGAGATCTCACGCCGTGGGGGATAATTCGAATACAATAACGGCCTGCAATGCAATTTCAAAGATCTTCACGAAGACCGCTCGACTTTAATGTGAATAATGACGTGAGTTGGGGAGAATAGGATTGGTGACAAGACTGAGTTCATGTCGCAGTGAACAGGTTGATCTTCTTCTTGTTGTCAGGCAGCCGTTATCCTGTAGCTAGTTGTCAATTTACTGTTTTGACAAGTTTCTTCATATTCTATATTAATCCAAATAAAACTCCACAACGAACTGTTGCTTGCCGTGCTTTAATTGGAGATCTACCCATTTTCTACCAACGGATTTGCAAATTTATTTGTGGCTGTCACGGAACTAGTTATCTATCAGTTCCTCTTATATATAACTACTAGCGGCTGCAACAGTCAGGTAAAATGTGTAGTTGCGCGGCGGATAGCCAAATATTTGAATTATATTTTTGCAGATTTCACTGTTACATGAAAGCATGACAATTCATCAATCAAAAGGAAATTAACCATAATAATTTCCGCAGACAAATCTTTGAGTTAGATAGATTCTTTTTCTATTGTTCACGTGCCACATGTATGATAAAAATTGATTACGCATATCCGATTAGATATGCAAAATCAATTAACGTTATTATGTATAATTTATAATGCGAATACTACGTAGTTTTCTGTACGAACAGCTAACAAATTTAAGTAAAAAAAATTAACTAATAATGAAAATGGATTCAAATTATTCAGTTAAAAATCGTAATTTAATCACTTATACAAAAATAGAAAGAAAAACGACCAATTATCTTATATTTCGTCGGAGTCCATTTTCTAAATTACCTTTCTCTCTTGTCTCCAATATTTTAGAGTTGTTTTCATTCTATTTTTATACATTTTTTATTTCCTTGTAATCATTTCACCTAATTTATCTAGTTGTTTTCTTTCTATTTTTAGGTTCTTTTGATTTCCTCTTAATAGTTTAACGTCACTTATCTTTAGTTGATATTTATCTAGTTGTTTTCTTTCTATTTTTAGGTTCTTTTGATTTCCTCTTAATAGTTTAACGTCACCTATCTTTAGTTGATATTGAGTTTCGACTGTCCTTTTAAATTCTGTTCTTAATTTTAAATTTTCCCGCTATTTCTCATGCCATAATTACTTGTATTTTTTAATAAATTCAAGTAATAATTAATATTATATCATATTATATTAAATATACACTTAACATTGGTTTAGTTCGAGCAAATTTATGGGTCATCAAATAAAATAGTAAGTCTTTTTATGCAAAAATCACACTCTTTGGTAAGTTGTAATTTTTCTTTTACTGCAGTTACAGACATTATATTATATCATGTAAAGGTCAAATGTTAAATAGGAATATTTGATGTAAAACACTCAATGTCTAACCAAGGAATAAAACCACATAATCAGGTAAGGTTAAATGAGACCCACCAGTTAGCTATGGGTTAGGCATTTACCTGCCCGAACCCCTCCTTGATGGAAAATATTCTAAAAGGGAAAAGGGGAGATGGAGAGGGTTAATGAACCTGAGGTGATTTGAAGGAGGAAAAGATTACAAAACGGAAAAATTGTTATTATGAGATAAATTTCGTGGTTGGGTTGCTATGGTCAGGCGGTTACCTACCCGAACACCTCTTTGATGGAAAATATTCTAAAACGAAAAAGGGAAAACCGAGAGGGTTAGTGAACGTGAAGTGATTTGGAGGAAAAGACCACAAAATGGAAAGATTATTATTATGAGATAAATTTCCTGCAGGTTGAATCTTTTTGAGCAAAAATTGTCCTTGACTCAGTTTAGTTGCGACCCGATAGTTGCAGTAGAAATTAGGTGTATTAAGGCTACTCGAATGAGGAAAGACTAAAAAATGGAAAGATTGTTATTATGAGATAGATTATTTGCTGGTTGAATCTTTTTGAGCGAAAGTTATCTTTGACTAAGTCTAGTTGGGACCAGGCAAAAATTAGGTGCAGTAAGATTGCTCTACTGGTGAGTTTAGCTCGAGGAGACTTAGTTGCAGACTGTCTCGTTGGTAGGGAGGAAACCTCTGTTCCATGTGGTTGTTACCACTTGCGTCAACAATTCGTGTAACCCAGATAATTATTGTACTAATATGCAATGCAGTTTTTAATTATTGCTGATAGACTGAAAATGAAATATTATGTGTTGTAAATATGTGTAGACTGGAAAGGAAAAAAAATTATTTTGTACTCCAATTTTTGTTGTAAGGGTACAAGTGGAGTCTGAGCAGCACTAGTAGACTAGTGAACAAGTAAATGTGGGTTGTTACAAGAAAAACGGTTCTGAATGTTACCCCAGAATACCCATGAGTGGAATGTTGGGGTGTTGTAAACATTTGTTAAAATACCCTATTGTGCGTGTGAATGTCAAAGTAGATGTTGTAGGGATTGTGCGTTAAAGGTGCCTTCAGAACCCGTACTAGGGACGGGTTGGGAAATTTCTTGCAGGCACAACAACAGTTTATTAAATAGAGTTGGTTGGAGACATATGTTAATCAGAAAAAGCGTAGAATTTCAACCAATGCTACACCATTACAAAGAAAATCATATTCAAACTTGATGTGTGAACTTCGGCATAGAGTAATTCGAGGAGGAACCCACTTCATAGAATCAATATAGGTCTCATGACCTAAAATAAAACTAGGGTTGGAGGGTGAGTTCCGTGTTCCACTCGTTTCGGGCCTCAACAACCTCTCTTACAGATGATTTAGTTATAGGTTGAGGGAAAACTGTGAAAGCTAAATTATTCTCCATTTAGATGAGAGGAGAAAACAAGTCTCTATTTAAATAATATATATAGGAGGAAGTAGTGGAAGGTCAAGTTGTGGAAGTGGAACTTCAATCAACCTAAGTGATCATTTAGATAACTAATCAATTAGATAATGCATGAAATTCGAATTTCCCAGTTGTGGTGGAGTTTCCAAGACAATGTACAATTAATTATATAGTAGATTGAGTGTATATTTCATCGTATTG
Organism: Pinus tabuliformis; assembly: GCA_031772625.1. NCBI lineage: Eukaryota > Viridiplantae > Streptophyta > Pinopsida > Pinales > Pinaceae > Pinus > Pinus tabuliformis. The sequence goes on along the minus strand of CM062816.1, from coordinate 896,496,208 downwards.
ATCACGTGATCAGCCCAAAGGAATTGCACAATCTAGATGATGAAATTTCCTAATTAATAGGGGACTAATTCCTTGAGAAACAACACAAGGAAATAGGAGCTGGAGACACGAAAATTGACTAATTGTTAGCGAGAGTCAATCTGTTTGGTAGTGAGATAGATTATACTTGTGCAGAGGTTGCTCAGTCTTCAACAAGCATTGTATTTATTCTCTATTTTCTAATTAATGAAATACAGATAGGAAGGGGGTTTGAGTAGTTGCTTTCCGCTAGATAAATCTTTGTGTATCTGTGTTAAATCTTGATGCATGCTTTTGAGATAGCTTCTCAGTCATGAATTTATTTTTGCATATGAGTAGAGTAGATTTGAGTCTTCTGTTTTAGGACCTTACATGAGAAGTTTTGAATCTACAATTAATTTCTACATGGTATCAAAGCTAGATTCATGGTAAAGAAGAGAATTTGAAGTTGTCTTTGCAAGAGGTTCGAATTTCAATATCAGTGTTGTAGGTTTTCTCCAAGATTGAGAAGATGACTTCCACCAGAATCAGGCTCGAGTATGCTTTGGAAGGACCCACAAATTTTGTGAAATGGAAGATCCACATGGAGGTAGTATTAGAAGAAAATGCACTACTAGATTACATCAAAACATATATATTAAAACCACCAACATCTAATGCCTGGGATCTCGCTCAGTGGAAGAAGGATGTGGCTAAAGCGAGGAGCATCATATTCAAGGGAGTTTGAGATCATATTGTCTCGAATCTCCATGGGAAAGAAACTCCATTCGCAATGTGGAAAACAATGGCATATTTGTTTGAGAACAAGAGTGACCACAAGAAGCCAACACCGAAGGGAAAGCTTTAGAGTATCAAGATATAAAATAATGACACATTTCTACAGCACCTGAGGAAGTTTACACAGTGTCGTGATGAGCTTGGCGACATCAGTGTGACTTTCCCTGAAGAATATTTGGTAGTTATAGCTTTGTTGAGTTTTCCCAAGTGATAACACAGTTATCAATATTTCATTAATGGTAGATATAAACTACCAAGTTGGGAGCAGTTATGGTCTGATCTAATGTAGGAAGAAGTAAGGCGGGACAACAGAGATGGGACCTCATCCAAATAAGAGGAAGAAGACCTTGTGTTAGTTAGCAAAGGAAAAAAATTGAAGGGAAAGAAGTCACAAGGTGAGTGCAGAAAGAAGAAGGACTTGTCCAATATCAAGCGCTTTCACTGTTGTGAATTCAGGCATTATGCCATGAAATATGTGTTGAAGAAGGAAAGCAAGAAGGAGCCTGTAGTAGTTGTAGCAGGTGAAGTTTTGGCTTCACATTTCAAGCTTGATTTTACTCTCACTGAATGCATGGAAAGCATGGTAATAGCAAGCATGTGGTATCTCGACAGTGGTGCCTCGTTCCACATGACAGGGAATAGGGATTCCTTCAGTGACTTGGAGGAGAAAGACCTCAAGTCGAACATAGAGTTTGGAGATGACGAGATCTATAACGTGACTGGTAGTGGTATAGTTACTTTCAAATCCACAATACAAATCCAGACCAACCTCCCTTGCCTTTTAGGATTGCACAAAATTATCCCTTAGTGATCATCCCTTCATCCTATCCCACTGGCTGTGAAAATTACGCAGATATGCCCCTTAGCCCAACCTGAAATTTGCAATGTACAGTTTCAAGCCTCAAGCCTCAACTCTCGCTGCTGGAACTACACAATGCGCAGAAGCCCAGCCTCCCTTGACATCCAAAACTATGTAGTTGGCTTTTCCAGTGTCCATTTGCTCAACCAGACCTCAGTATCTCTAGAAACTTCATAGTCATGTCCTTTAGGCCTCCTTGCGATACAGACTATGAAATATTGGAGCTCAATATCTCCCCTCCTGACTATTGGAACTGCGTAATGCATAGTTAGTGAGCCCCTCTCTCTAGCCTACCACTTGTCTCAGACATAGTTTATGGATCAAAATACATCATCTTAGACTAGGGGGTTTTTTGGGTTGTTTCCGTGTTGTTATGAGTGAATCATAGATACAGGGATCTTATCATACGATGGTGGGATGATGCAGAGGGGGATGAAGGAGGAGGACATGCAAAATAAATTCTTGTAGCTAAGCATGGAAGCTAGTCTACCAAGGAAAAACAAAGGGAAACCAACTCGTGACCACAAATCAAGAATTGAGATCATTGAATATTCCTATCACCAAGCCACGAGGAGGTGGAAGACAAGAGAATTCTCAAGTAAACATCATTAATAGTAGCAACAATGGCTTGGCATGGCCACATCATTCAAGCAGTTCGTATCAGTAGTGCCATGTCATGTCTTGTGATGAGTTGTCATATGCCACATCATTATTGTGGACCATGTATATTTTATTCATTGTAAAATGGAAGTCTAAAGGACACATATGTAATATGGAAATTCATGTAAGCTAAAAAGCCATAGAAATTCAAACAGTCATAAGGGTAGTCAAAGAGTCACAAGGAGGGGAAGCATTACCCCTTTGTTATTTATACTCCCTCATTGTATGAGAACAAGAACTTTCACCTTGGCTCCTCGCACAAGGCATTAGAGAGATAACCTAATTCTTTGAGGAGTAAGGAGTGGCTCCAATGTTCCACTACTCGAGGTAGTGATGTACATTATAAATATGTGTCTTGGAACTTTTACTTAATGATAGAAATCTTCAAGGGCAACACATTCTTCATGCATGGATGATGAATGTTTGTAAGACTATTCTTCAGATTTTTGTATTTCATGTTTGCTTTCACATGTGCTAAGATAGTTGAACTATTTCGGTAATTTGAGTGCTTAACTTATTGGGAATGTGATGTAATGGTTTCTATTGTTGTCCCATCATTGTCGACTATTCTGTAGGATATTAGACATATCTTTCTTCATTTGTTGGTTATAATGATTGTCGCGTCCTCTATGGAATATTCTGCTGGATGACAGACGGATCCTTCCGATTCATGTGTGTCTCTTCTTAAGTGGTACTACTACCTCTCACTTAGAGGCTCACTTTTCTCCCATCTCTACAGTAGAATAACCTTGACACATTTATAACTGAACACTCACTAAACACACCTCCCTATTTTTCAAAGACACCATTGGATCCCTCTCTCATGCTAATAGTTTGAGCCAAGGCATATCTTTGAGATATATGGAAATCTGGCTGATATTCTAGATGGGGCTCCTACACGAAACGGTGTTAGGTCTAATTGGGACTTCACATTGGGGAGATCCCTTGGTTGATGGATTTCCAGCACCATCAACATTATCATATCTATATAGGTCTGATTGTGCTTAACTCTCCTAGTGACAAGATAACTAAGACAAAACACCAACGTCTACAAATCCTTCATTTATATATATAAAAAAATAAAAACCAAACTATAAAAATCATACTACTACTCATCAGATGAGTGCAAGGGTGTTGGATCTTTTGTACTGGATCCTAGTAATTCAGTCAGTGAGAGGCATGGAATGTTCTTTTCTATATGGCTGAGGCAGACATTATGTTGTTGAATCTGAAATTGAATCAGTTGAAATTCCTTGTGAATATCTTGAATTCTTATCAGTATTGGAAGGGTTAGCATAGTATGTCATCATCGCCTTGGCCACGATGTTCTTCATTAGCCAATATAGATAAACAAGATTCGTTCATTCCTCCATATGAAAATTAGCTCTTTCTGCCTGCTGATTTAAGTCAGCTTCCCACTCCAAGATTAATTGGCAGATTTGAGGTTGAGTATTAGCCTGGTAGGCCTAAGCGACTTCACAGATTAGGCCTGAGGTGGATCTATGATCGTGTCCCCTAGACGGTCACCAATGGGCCTAGCTTCCTTGACTCCTCTGTCCACTGTGCTGATTGTATCCATGACCTGCCCTTGTTGCATTATTCTTGTCAGAGGACAAAAGCACCATTCTATAGCTCTGCAACCACAAAGGAGATAGAATAAACCGAAATCAAATGCAAATACCGCTAGATCAAGGGGACAAGCTAGCGTAGAGTGTTGACAAAGACACTTGGGAATGACCTGTAGAACCGCAAACTTTAGTCACTGGAAGAAGGGTGAAGTCATCTGCTCTGGGGTGATGACCCTATTGAGTTACCTTCGCATATGTCCTAGATATTGTAGAGGAACATGTAACAATACCTCCATACGAAGTGCAGACCATTGCATAAAACCCTAACGAAGTGATGTTTCCTCGATTTCTACTCTCCCAATTAATGGCTATCATGTGTGTTGCCACCTTGCACCTAGAGGCAAATGTGCAAGGGTCATCAATAAGCCTCTCCCTATCCTTGCTCATAATGTGTCTAGCCATGGCACAAATCCAGTAAGTGTCTAATTATCATCTCTCATCGTGATGATATATATATATATATATATATATATATATATATATATATATATATATATATATATATGGATGAAAGAATATAAAAAGATAAAAATAAAAAATCTCTTAAATCACATAATTTAAAAAAATAACAAATAAAAGCAAATTCTATGATTTAAAAAAATCTAATTAAAAAACCATATTAAACAACATTTAAAAAATCAACTGTTTTTATTTAAAAATATTTAAAACATGGTGTGAAAAACCAATCGGACTGTCCCAATGGATATATCAAAAATACAGAAACAAAGACAGCAATTGGAGCCAATTGCATTATAAGGTCGCAATTGTACAGAGGAAGTTCAAATTGACATAACATGAAACCTATTAGACCGAAAGCACCGTGAAGAGCAACGAAGGTCCATAGACCACCTAATTGACACCAACAAGTCAAATATCCTTGTGCTTCGGGACCCTAATAGCAGCAAAGAATGTGCTAAACTATTAGCAGGAGTAGAAACTGCGGCAGTTAGGAAATTACAACCTTCCAAATAAGAACTGGCCAATCCATGAGTATCACAACCCTTTTTCGTAGCAGAGGTATTCACAGGTTCCCCGGGCAAATATGTGGGTCTCATGGAAACAATTAGAGGTTTACAAATGATCCTTTCTAGAAAATTAGTTGGTCTTATCGAACAGTCTTTTTATTTGGTGGGTAATATTGATGAAGCTACCCCCAAGGCTATCAACTCCAACATGGAAAGTTAATTCTGAAAATGACCCTAAATCTTCGTGTACTGTCTCCTAATCGTCATTTGGCATTCAGAAGTTAAAGAAATAATTCTATCTACTAATAGTGGTCAAATTGACGTATTACCAATCATGCTTCACTTGTGGCAGCTGTAGATATAAGAGTTATGAAAATACGTCTCAATGGGCAGTGGTCCACTATGGCTATGATGGGCAGTGTCGCCAAGATAGACAGTGATAAAATCACTATATTGGTAAATAATGCACAGAGAGATGTTGACATTGATCCCAAGAAGCCCAGGAAAATTTTAGAATAGCTAAAGCTGACTTAGCTCGAGCCCAAGACAAAAGACAAGCAATTTAAATTGAACAACTTATAAAAATATATAAAAATATGAAAATATAAAATTACAAAATAAATAAAAAATATTTAAAAAATTAAAATAAAAGACATTTTTTTTAACTACGTCGGTAATTACCAATCCTAAACTATGGCAGACCCTGGTTATTAAAGTAATTAAAAAAAAAAACAAAACGTTGGGAAGGGAACCTGGAACCAAAGACCGTGAGCAAGGCCAGTGCGGGTGGCGCGAATTGGGACTTCTCACTTCAAAGAATTGACGACCCCAGTCTGGCGCCAAAGGGCCACAGGCAGGGGGTGGTGCGTAAGGAGATCAAGATTGTGGATGTCATTTCCAAAACAATTTGTACAACAACGTGAAAATATGTGTAGGGAAGCCAATCCAACAGTTTTATTAACAATCGCCATTAATTTTCGTTGAAAACAAATCAATCAACTTTGGGAGCAACGTCCTTCTTATTCACCTCCTCCATTCGTAGGGCGAATGCTTTATTCCCTACGCGCGGACTTGCTAATGCAAACACAGTTAGAGGCATAGGCTATGCAGGAAAATTTGAATTGAGAATATTTTTTGTATGTGATATGAACTTAACGTCGCCAGGGCAGCTCGCTCGCGGGCATCCTTATCTCAAAATTACGCTTATATTGTCATTCACCAGTCTCAGAAATAAAAGTATTTCTGGCACATTTTGAATATTTTCTCCTTTAGAGAGGTAGCAGTTTAATATTTTCTCCTTCAGAGATGTAGCAGTTTAAATTTCTTTAAACGGATCATCCATATAACAATAGTGTAAGTGGATATAAGCAATATCAAAACAAATCCCATTACTCCGGTGTTTAGAATTTTGATGTTTGAAATAAATTTACATTAATTCCACTGGTGCTATTGTATCTACTTATCTGCAACACAAATCTCAATATGCTTATTACAATAAGCCAAATAGCATCATCATATAAGACCAATCAAAGTGGATTTCTGTCTATCGATTTGATATAGGAAATTCATTTGCAACCGCAAGCAGGATAGATTACATCAATTTGACTATGGAAAATTGAAATCGTCGCCTCAAGGTCAAAATTCTCACCCTGCTGCTGAACATTTACGGAAAATCTTTGGCTTGAACTCGATGAACTAACCACCAAAAATTGTTTAATCGTCCATAATTCTTAATCAAAATTTCTTCCCAGTTGTACAACGTTCCTTGCAAAACCATAAACCGTACGTCCGATAATAAAGTTGATCGACATTACTCTTCCACGTAATTTGCAAATCGATCCATCCAATAACAATATTGATCGACATCACTCTCCCACGTAATGGGCAAAATACGATGGAAAACCTCCAAAACTTAGAACCAATACACTACGTCGTTAGTTTTCCAGTACGGTATATATGGATGTATTTTTATAACGATTTAGTTTATATTGTAATTATTTTTCAAATAATATCTAAATTAAATTAAATATTTTAAAAAATAAAATCGATATTTTTTAATTTATTATTATTATTATTATTAGCTAGGAAATCATAAAGTATATGACATTTTAAATATAAGTGTCAAAAAAAATTAATTATAAAAATTACATATTATTACAAAGAGTCTTAAAAATTAATTAACACTAACTTACTTTATCAATAAACTATGACATTGAAGTATGTTGTATTTTAAGGTTAACAAATTTTTCAAATTCCAATTTTCTAAAAGAAATGTTGAATCCTAATAATGCATTAAATAATATAAATTGAACAAAGTAGATAATGACATCTACCTTTACCTTTGAGTCACTAATACATAATTATAGATAAGCATGATTTGAAAAATCCAAAGCTACAAATGGATATATTTTAAATAATCAAGTTTAATATGAAACTTTGCTCCTTAGAACTTACCTCTGGTCAAAAGTATTATTATAATAAAAATGTACAAATTCCCCTCATGCCTATTGATAAAGATCTTAAAACATTTTAATTATTAAAACTTAAAATTTACAAGGTTCCATTTTGTGAGTGACATTATAACAATTTAGAGCTTCTTCAACTTTTGAATTTAGGTTTCTATCAAAATATTAAAACAAATAAAATTTCTAAAATTTTTAAGTTGGGATATTTTCATAGTTGAATTCACAAAGTTAAAATTTATTAACTATTTAGTTAAAACAATCAAATTTCCATTTTGCATTAAAATCATTTATAGCAAAATTTACACAACAAATGGTATCAAGTCACTTTTGTTTATTATCCATATTCCTAAATAAATAATGCATTTACAAATTCTTATAAGTCTTTATCTTGCATTAAATGACAACTTGATATTTGAAGGTCTTATATGACTCCTACACAAGTTGCCCATAAAATAAGGCTAGCTATTAAAGGAAAATAAAAATGTTAAAAAAAAACATTATCTAATATTAAAGGAACACATAATAATTTATGAAAATGCATATTGACTTAGGAGCACACCAAAGAGCTATAAAGATTTATAATGGACGGGACATTGTTTTTTCTTCTTAGTACCTTATATTATTTTGAAATATGCTGTTAGTAAATGAATAGTTAAGTTTTAGGCATTTTATATTTTTATCTTAAAAAGATAGAAAAGTATTTATAAGTGTTGAGAGACCTTATGTTATTAATAGATTAGATAGACAATAAACGTAAAATTGAGATTATAATATCAATTCGAGTTAAAAATAAATTTAAGAAGGTAAAAAAGAATTTACATAAATTTATATATATATATATAATTCAACTATAATTTTGAGATCAATCTAAAGAAGTTGTATTAATGTAGAAAGCCATTCAAATGTAGCAAGAGTTTAGAGGAAGAACTTAGATTGCATTTTCAAAAATATCTATATATTGATATAGGAAATGATAAAAAATCACAAATTTGTTTGTTGGATTTTTTTTAGTTGTTGCAATAGTATTGGAATCCTAGTAGTAAGGCTTAAAAGAAATTTTGTTAAATATTTTTCATTATAACTTAGGACTCTTTAATTTAAATGGTGACATAATAATTTTAGATGGTTTTCTTCTATTAAATAAATTATATAGGTTAATATTACACACACGCATATATATTAAACGACTAAAAAGGAGTATCGTAAAATAAAATGTGATTGTTAAAATCTTTCAAAAACATGAGCAAACTTTGTAAAATATTTTCAAAAGTTGGACATTAATTAAAAGTCAAATATAGTTTGACATACTTACTTTACCTACAAGTAAAATTTCCATAAATAATGAAATTTTGACAAATATTGAAATTTGAAGTGTGTATTATTGTTCATAAATATTGAGATTTGATGTGTGTACTATTATGGCACTTGGTAGTATATAGAATTATTTTGGTCTTTTATTTTTAAAATAATTTTTATTTTTAACAAATTCTATTTATAAGCCCAAATAAAAATTATGATTTCAAATTTTTATTTTTTATTTTCAAAATATTGAGTGTAATAGTTATTTTTTTCGAAACAACTTTATAATATATATTTTAAAATTTTTTAAAGCTAATTGCAAGTCAAAGCATTTTGACTATAAAATGATTACTATAAAAAGTATAAAACATCATTATAATATAATCTACCATAACCAAATATAATAATACAATTTAAAAATCACATTACAATAACATCATAATAAATGTAATCCTAAAAAATAATAAACTTTTATATATAAATGAAATATCATGATTGATATAAAATTCTATATTATTTAATTGAGTTATACATTTTAAAAACAATAAACCTATATGAATAAAGTTAATGAGTTTACGTTTTAAAGCTTATAAACATATATTTCAAAAATTTTAAAGATTTTTCAAAACAATAACTTTAAATGTTACAAACAAACCCATCATTGATGTTTTGGGAGGTCTAGTCTACTGCATTGGAGATAATAATTTAAGAGAATCAACCAACCCGAAAGCAGTTTGATATTACATTCCACAAAAACAACTCTAACCCTAAGCATTATAGATTTTGTAAATATGTTATAATACTTTATGTTATAAAGTTATATTTCATTTGTAGGTAAAAGAGGGCTCAAGACCACCGAGAATCTTAAAAAGTTGAATCACTTTTCCCTTTTGTTGAATTTATAATAGCAGCGGCATTGGGGTGCATAATTTTAAAAATTAAAACCACAACGCACCGACCTATTTGAGGGGCGAAGTTTACGGAAAAATAGGTAGCCCTTCCCCGATTTGGAATTATAAATATAGTGTACAGGGGCTCCCACATTACGCCCTCATGCATTTGTATGCTTCGTACTCGATTGTCCACGAGTCTGCAGACATGGCTGACCATAACAGATGGGCACTGTCGCGATGCACTGATAAAGAAATTATGGAAATATGGAGTTTTTCCCTATGGGAGACGATATGGCCTTTTGATTCCAGCTGTAAAGCTGCAGGCCAAGCAGAATGGTAGACAGAGAGTAGAGCAACGAGAGCCCCACCTTCCATATTAGTAATGGAAATGGCCCCGTCATGTTACACTATAAATTCTCCCACTTCCCGCACCCTGCTACCAACTCCACATCTTGTTACAGAGTCTTCTGTTTATTATTCAGACTGGTTTTTAATTTCATGCAGTGTGTTGTTGTTTTCTTTTTGTGGTTCCTCTTCTTGTTCAATGGTTCTTTGTTTCGTATTTACTATCATATCTTCCAAAACCCTACTGCTTCGTCTCAGACATGGCAAACCAGTTGGGCCCAATAAAATATTTTTTTGTTTCCATCATAGTTTTTTCCGTGCTTGCCCTCCCCTTGTGTATATCAATCTGCTTCTGCCAATATATACATAAACTGCTCATTGATTATTAACCTAGTACTCGAATTATTTTAGGAGTTTGTTGTTATATTAACTTCCTTTTATTAAACAGATCGATCTTTATGGTTTGGAAGGCGATTGATTAATCCTGTTGCAGATATTATTCATTTGGGACCTCGCATGTAGGGCCAGAATATCTTATGCAGCCAAGGATGACTTGCCGACAGCATGTTATGTGTGACTGAAAATTACCCTTTTTTTTCTGTTTCAATGCACATATGTGGGTGTTGGCTAGTTGTCCTTGGCTACATTTAATATTCCGGTTCTCATGCCAGACCTCAGATGATTTCCCAAAACGACAAAGTCTGAAGAATAGAACTCCAGAATACGTTCTACAGGTTGATTTTTAAGTTGAAGTTTCAAGTCCACATCAAGACCCGTCATCAGAATAAGTCACTTTCCGGCCCAAAGAATAGACCAAATTCAAACCCTATTCAATAATATTTGTTTTTTTTTAACATTAAATTATCTTACATATTGAACGCTGTGTTGCAGGATATCCAGGTGATCCAGTGTGGTACTCAGTATCTTCTTTTGCAGCTAGATAACCATTATTTGACTGCAAACTCTTTCAAATTCAGGGCATGCTCACTGAAAGGAGATGCAGAAATATAAATCTACGTAAAAACCAGAAATCAGAAGAAAACCATGCTCGCTATTCAAGCTTCAAGCCCGGAGAAGATAAAAATGAGGGGCATAACTACTCAATAATACACCCAGATGTGATTCCTTCTTCAGTTTGCCCTAATTATGTTTGAGAACTTAAAACATTTTAGATTCTATATTGTACTTTCCATATGCACAGTCCTATACTATAAGGTACCGTGCATAGGATTACCTATCATGGTTTTGATCAATAAAATGCCATTGCTATGTACACATACTCTTATTTGATCAATCTAGCTTCAGCAATTCTTTTCTATTCAGCTATCTTTTCATCATTTGTGCTATGTCCTCACCAATGCTTTCTTTCACTGAAGCTTCTGAAGTGATAGATTTTTCTACTTTATACATGTTTCATATCTTTGCATCTGTGACATCTTCGATCATTCATTTCCTGGTTGTTACTTTCCATTAAGCTCATTAAGTAACCTTCTGATGGATTTTGTGTTTTTACACAGCTTTCATTTCTTTAGCATACATCTGTTTTGTGTGTACCGCGATCATATCTTGACCTGGTAATCTTAATCTTTTATGTCTGTACTGTGAAGATCTTATGATATTCACATTTATCTTTTCGGCATATATATGTTTTGCATTTCAAATTATTTTAAATGAAGTGTACTGTTTTAGAACTCATAATCTAAAAATGAGTCACATAAATTTATATTCACGTATATACAGAGGTAAAGGAAAAGTATATGTTTTATAAATTTTAAAATATATGTATAAAATATATATTTTATATATAATAAGTTACATTACAAATTAAAAAGGAAAAATATATCTTTTATAAATAGAAAAATATGTATAAAATATATTTTGTTATATAAAATAACATATTGATAATTTAAAAAGAAAGTATAGGTAAAGAATTTAAAACAATTATGTAAATTTTATGTAGATATTTGTTTAAGTTATAATTAATCAAAATATGTGAAAAAATTAATTTTAATTTTATTATATTTTTCTATTATATTATTTTTGAGTAAGAGATGTTTTTTACAGTTTAGTATATAGTGAAGTTGTAGTATGTAATTGTTTGTAAACATTTACATGTTGGCTTATTTAGAAAACAATGAAAGTTCAAAGAAATATAAAGACCAATATTGTAATGTTTGTAAGTGAGTGTAAATATTTAAATGTTGTTTCAATTAATAATAAAATAATAAAAATAATAAAATTTAATTTATTATATTGTAATTTTGTTTTTATTAATAAAATTATCACTTATTTTTTAAATATAGAAATTCATAACCAACATGTCACGTTAAAATATATAACATATAAATAGTAGTTAACTTATGATTTATTTTACCATTTAAATTAAAGTAATGATTTCGTAATTCTATTTAAGCTTATAAAAATTTAATATTTACAATTTAACACGATTTTTAATCATGGATAATCACCCTAGTTTATAATGGATAGTATTAACTTGTAAATAGGCTTTGTTACAATTCCACTGATTAATATAATGGCTTAACATTACCTTCTTTCAAATTTTACACTCAAAAAGGAAATTTAAATCTCCAAAAATTTGATCTCTCACTATTTAGTATATCAAAAATTAAAAAATGAACATTTAATAATAAAAAAATAAAATATATTATTTTATTAGACTATCTCATTTTATAAAACTACATAACCTTCACGAATTGACATATTAAACATTATAATAAAGGTAAAAATAGTTTTCATATTATCTAAATTATTTTTCAATAAAACTCTAAAAATTAATATCTTTAAAATAAATTTAGGTTAAATTACTCTTTAAATTTTATATTTTTAAGAGTGAATTTCAAAATATTAAATATCATTAAAATAAAGTTAAGTTAATATATTGTATAGTAAATAAATAAAAATTATCGTTATGGAAATTATTTGCAATATTTTTTTTATGGTTATGGAAATTATCTCCCCGTAAAATCTCAAAAAAAAAATACTATTTAAATGAATTTATGTTAATTTATTTTCTTGTGGTCTATGGTGTAAGTTGAATGTTACAATTCAGGCTGGACTAAAATTAAATCTCTGACTGAAATTAAATACCACTAAAATGTATTTATGTTAATTTATTTTATTGCAATATATTTTATATTATCCAAATGAATGTATATTAATTTTATTTGAGTAATGAAAACAACTAGTCTGCTTGCATTTCTAATTAGTGATAATAGCTGTTTTCCGATTAAATTATGATAAATTTTTGGACATTAATTTTATATTATCCCAGCATTCTGTAAACAATGATAGTAATAATCCTCACTACTACTTTAACAACTCAATTACAATAAAATTTCTTAAAATCGAAAATTACATTTTATATACTGAGATGAGCAGAGTGAATTCGGTGAGATCTCACACCGTGGGGGATAATTCGAATACAATAACGGCCTGCAATGCAATTTCAAAGATCTTCACGAAGACCGCTCGACTTTAATGTGAATAATGACGTGAGTTGGGGAGAATAGGATTGGTGACAAGACTGAGTTCATGTCGCAGTGAACAGGTTGATCTTCTTCTTGTTGTCAGGCAGCCGCTATCCTGTAGCTAGTTGTCAATTTACTGTTTTGACAAGTTTCTTCATATTCTATATTAATCCAAATAAAACTCCACACGAACTGTTGCGTGCCGTGCTTTAATTGGAGATCTACCCATTTTCTACCAACGGATTTGCAAATTTATTTGTGGCTGTGACAGAACTAGTTATCTATCAGTTCCTCTTTTATATAACTACTAGCGGCTGCAACAGTCATGTAAAATGTGTAGTTGCGCGGCGGATAGCCAAATATTTGAATTATATTTTTGCAGATTTCACTGTTACACGAAAGCATGACAATTCATCAAAAGTAAATTAACCATAATAATTTCCGCAGACAAATCTTTGAGTTAGATAAATTCTTTTTCTATTGTTCACGTGCCAAATGTATGATAAAAATTGATTACGCATATCTGATTAGATATGCAAAATCAATTAACGTTATTATGTATAATTTATAATGCGAATACTACGTAGTTTGCTGTACGAACAGCTAACAAATTTAAGTAAAACAAATTAGCTAACAATGAAAATGTATTCAAATTATTCAGTTAAAAACCGTAATTTAATCACTTATACAAAAATAGAAAGAAAAACGACCAATTATCTTATATTTCGTGGGAGTCCATTTTCTAAATTACCCTTCTCTCTTGTCTCCAATATTTTAGAATTGTTTTTATTCCATTTTTATATATTTTTTATTTCCTTGTAATCATTTAACCTAATTTATCTAGTTGTTTTCTTTCTATTTTTAGGTTCTTTTGATTTCCTCTTAATAGTTTAACGTCACTTATCTCTACTTGATATTCAGTTTCGACTGTCCTTTTAAGTTTTGTTCTTAATTTTAAAATTTCCCGGTATTCCTCACGCCATAATTACTTGTATTTTTTTAATAAATTCAAGTAATAATTAATATTATATCTTATTATATTTAGGCCAATAGGCCTTCCTATGCATCAACAATTGTCAACACTTTTAACCTGAACCGTTTGATCAAGTTTGACAGTTTCAACCGTTGATTTGAAGTTCACTGCTTTTTCCAAATATATGAGTTGCCTTCTTTTCACCTCCAGTTCTGTTGTGCATTGAACCTGGCCCTTTGAGTTGCATTACTGCTTTTTCCAATTCTTTTGTCTCTTGAAGATATTTTCACTGTCGAAGATATTTTCACTGCTTTTTCCTTGACAGTTGTTGTTGTTGTTTTTGGCCAGCACTGAGCTTCATCTACCATCACCTTACAAATTGTCATGGGAAACTTCACACGGGAGATACTCTGTCCCCTGCAATCCTCGGAGCCATTCAAAGTGCATCAGTTCATATTGCCCTTTTTATTGAGCGTTACGCTGAATCCCCTTGGTGTTTGGAAGAGAACATTGACCTCAGCAGTGGATCCAGATACTCTGTCCCCTGCAATCCTCGGAGCGTCAGTTCATATTGCCCTTTTATTGACCGTTACGTTGAATCCCCTTGGTGTTTGGAAGAGAACATTGACCTAAGCAGTGGATCCGTTGTTGAAATTGCAGGCATAAACGTAGCGCAGGTACTTACTACACCAATAAATTTCTTTTAATACAGTACATTTAAACTAACAATTGTTTGCTCAGAACATCTCAATGGTTTGTTTTAATGTTTAGGCTAATTAATTGTCCCAATATTGATTTTAGGTATCGAGTTAGTAGTTCTTTCGCTGGTTTTTAAGATTCTTATAGGAGGGAAATCGGGATTTTCTTTTTAATGCAACTGACCATTGTTCTTGTTCTAAATCTGATTACTGCTGAAAGTGGTTTTGCTATCTTTTATTTAACAGTTTGTTTTGTAATGGACATTAACGTGTTAAATCCAATTTGTTAATTCAATAGATCTATCAATTAGAAATGATGTAAATCAATGTGGAGTTTTCATATCGGAAATCGATGTAGTTAGTCTTTAGCTTTAAGTTGCAGGTCTAACATATACACATCAACTCACAATCAATGGTTTCTAATGGTAATATGTCTACCCAATGGATCTGACGATTGTCACCTCATTGTTCGAAACCTTAAACGGTTACTTTGCCCCCTTGCTTTTTATCATTCACCATTGTTACGGAGACGCTATAAGTTATGAATATAATCCACAAAAAATTTAAGTACTCACTGTCTGTTATGTTGCATCCAACAGAGAATAAATGTACAGAAAGCTGATGGAAAACAATGCATCAATTTTTATTTTTATTTTAATTTGTGTGTGGTTTATGGAGAGATCCAGATATTGGTGAAATGACTGCTATGTTTGTGAGTGATATTGGTGACCGGTGACTACTCTGTTTGTGTGGAAATAGTATTTTAGGCATTTTGCCTCTCTTTGCCTTCATTATGGGGTTTAATTCCGAGGGCATATAGTTGAATTCCTAGTATTTAAAGTATTTTTTCTCGAGGATAGTTGAATACATGAAAGCCCAATGCTTTTAGGTGCCGAGATAGCTTCTTTTTTCTTCAGAGACCACCAGGTATTCTATTTGAGAGGCCCCTGTGTTGGTTGTGGCCCTTTTAGCAACCATTTCAATCAACCGTTATTTTTCACTAAAAATTTAAATATGTAAAACTGAAAATGTTGCTGGAAACTGTAAATTACACATTTTTTTATGTGGGTGTGGTAATAAGCATTTCAAGCTTGCGGATTGCAATTTTTCCATACGTGAATTTTTTTCCTGTTTTTGTCTGTAGTTTAAGACAAACTCACTATTTATTGTTTTTTATTTTGCCAGACATTTCACTGTAGGCATGGGAAGGCATATCTCTTTAATACTGTGCTGCTGAATCACACAATTGTGATTAATAAAGGTTGATGATCAAAATGTATATTCTATTTGAGAGGCCCCTGTGTTGGTTGTGGCCCTTTTAGCAACCATTTCAATCAACTGTTATTTTTCACTAAAAATTTAAATATGTAAAACTGAAAATTTTGCTGGAAACTGCTAAATATTATTGCTTTCTAAAGCCATACCTCCAAGATAACACTGCATATGAAACCTGAAATGTAAAATTCTTAATGTTGTATTATTGTACCCAAGCATGGGTTTGAGAGTGCACGAAGATATTGAAAAGCGGCTAAACAAAGAATCCATGAATGTTCATGATTGAGACAGGGCATTGGCAATCCCAGCATTGTCCAATTTTACCATCTCAGCTATTAATTTCTTCAATCCCTTACTTTGCACAATTACAACACATTATCTATTTTGATAGATTTCCTAGAAAAACATGGACTGACAATAAGTAGTTCAGTTGTTTTCAATGTTTTCATCATTCAGAATGCTATTGTTGCCCAGTAACATGAATGAGATTGTTCCTTCTTTCAGTTATCACCCAAATCTGTAACTGCAGTAGTGCCATATTTTGGGAGAGGGTTTAGACACTTTAATATCAGACATGATAAATAAGCCAGTGGGATTGTTTATTCAAAGAGTAATGGAGTACAAGGGTTGTTGGGCTTCCCCAACTTGATAGTCTGCATTCTCATGCAATGTCTCCTAAGGTTGCTTGACCATTTTATCTCATGTATAAAAATATAGATTCTTTCCTGGAAGTATAGGTACTTTGCCTATCTTTTTGTTTCTGAGGAAAGGAATCACCGTCCCTCTTAGTCCAAGGGCTAGAGTGAGCTTGCTGGTACCTATGGTACCAGGTGAGGCAATAGGTATACTTACTTCTTTGCCCCCTTGCTTTTTATCATTCACCGTTGTTACAAAGACGCTATCAGTTATGAATATAATCCACAAAAAAATTAAGTACTCGTTGTCTGTTATGTTGCATCCAACAGAGAATAAATGTACAGAGAGCTTATGGAAAACAATGCATCAATTTTTATTTGTATTTTAATTTGTGTGTGGTTTATGGAGAGATCCAGATATTGGTGAAATGACTGCTATGTTTGTGTGCGATATTCAATTTTGTAAATTTTTTTTTGGGTAACTAGGCTGAGTTTAGATCCGGATCAGCTTGCCTATTAAATAGAAAAATGATATATTCACTAATAAAATGCTATATTATATTCATGGGGTCTTTTACCGTCTTCTTTATAGTTTGCGGGCTTCTTATATCGTCTTCTGGAACAGGCGTGGGGGAAAAAACGCCAGGTGAGACAGGCAGAGGGACCGAAACACCAATGGCTCTGTCCGCTGGCAATGGCCCAAGTAGCACAAGCACAACAACCCAAACTCTAGCGAAAATAGCAATTGTTGCCATTCTAAAAACCCTGTAATTCCTCTTTCTTTGTCAGAAATAAATTTCAAATCTACATCCCTTGGATCCTGGCTTTCCAAGCATCAAAACCTAGCTTAAAAGCGAAAAACGAATTGAAATTTTATGTTTTCAATTTTGTAAATATTTTTTTTTGGATAACTAGGCTAAGTTTAGATCCGGATCAGCTTGCCTATTAAATAGAAAAATGATAATATTCACTAATAAAATGCTATATTACCAAAATTATGAGAAACTCTATGAAACTTGGAGAAGCATCAGTCTCTTTGCAACATCCGTATCAACACACTTCTGATTTTAAGCTTCAAAGTTTCCCACGCCAATTTCCATCACAGCGTTCTTCAATGAGCGGCAGCGGATTTTGGACAACAAAGCAATGGAACAAAACCAGATATAACAGATACCACTGAATCTACATCAATAAGCTTCAAAGTTTCCCACGCCAATTTCCATCACAACGTTCTTCAATGAGCAACAACGGATTTTGGACAACAAAGCAATGGAACAAAACCAGATATAACAGATACCACTGAATCTACATCAATATAGGGAATGTTAGCCTTTAACACCTTGGGAGTCTGAGTCAAGTCGTTTGAATTAATTAACAAAGATGACCATACCTCATATGAGTATTGCTGGGAACTTGGGACCCTTGACGATTCAAGGAAGCTTGAAAGGGAACTTGGGACTTGGGAGCGTTGGTGGATTTTTTATTTATTTATTAAGTTTTATTTTAGTTAGATATCAAAAATGCTTGAAAGGGAACTTGGGAGTGTGGGTGGATTATTTTTTTAATTTATTAAGTTTTATTTTAGTTAGATATCAAAATGGTCTGTGCACTAAATAGGATAAAGACATCCAGTAGTGAAACTGTCAGTCAATTATTATGTTTTAGGTCGAAAGAAATGTGAGATTAAAGTTTATATAAATGTGGTTTGTTTAATGATATGATGTTGGCTTAATAATTTATGATTTTTTTTATACTTGTCGAGATTAAGTTCTATTGTAATTAGTTTTAGTTGATTTTAATTAAAATAAAATAAAATTATAATTTTTTATTATTTTCAAAAAAAATTATTAAAACAAAATTTGGATTGAAAATTGATTTTAATTAAATAATTTTTTTAAATTAATAATATAGATTTCACAAAGTTTAAATTATATTTATCAGGAAAATATATGTATATTTTAAAATAATAAATTGAAAAAAGCCATAACATAACACTGCTCCAGAACATTAATTATAAATTTTGATTGGATAGATGCATGACATTATTTCATTAATTGCTTGATGCTTTGTCATGCACAACCAAAATGATTTTTGGTCCACTACTCATGTCTTTTATGTAATAAAGCTTATACTTTAGCCAACTCAAATTGCTCATCCGTTAGGCTTGAACCAACATCTCTTCTAAAGAAATTCAACAATTCTAATTTAATAATCCTATCGGCCACAACATGTTGATATTGCTAGAATACCCAATACCTCCCTCTCTGGGATTCTCAATACTAATGGTCTTGGACTAAGACATGATAAAGTTTAATATTCCTCAGTATCATGTTTGGCTTTCGAGCTTCTTTAGTTAACGTCACAATCATTCTTTTGTGCAGGAATCATCTTGGAGCCGGTCAGGAGGAGTTCTTCTTACCGCACAGAGATCCCCAAGCGAATCTAGAAAGAACCAAAGGTGATCCTTTCTACACTTCCTGTCAATATATGTCAAATAGATGAACATGTGTGCAACAGGTACGTTTTGCAGATAACCCTACGGTCTGTCAAAAGTCTCAGGAAGACTTTCGAGGGTAGTTTTCATCCCGTGCATTTTACCCCTTAGCAAAAATGACGTTCTTCGTATCCTTCTTTGATCCACAATCTAAATTGTTGCATCCTTCAAAGTTGCTTTCTCTTCATAAACTAATCCCAAAAGCCCACATTTTTAGCTCTTTCTCTCACTACCGCATGTTGCCAATCTACACAGAGCTTTATAAAGCTCTTTGACTGTGCACATGGAGCATTAGTGTCCAAGCTAAAGCTCTGTTTACAAATAGACAGAGCCTTAGTGAACCATTTCCATGTTTTTCAAGAGATTTTGTGAACCAAAAGGGGGGAAACTTGTCTCAATGGCTAAATTAGGATCTACAACAGTATCATGCTAACAAATTTGGTGTCTTAAAATTTATTTTTTAAGAAAATGCTTTAGTTTTTCTCTCATAAAAGAAATTCTTGTTGAAAGAAAAGTTGATAAACTGTATATCTCCTTCTGTCGAAATAGTTGTAGGTTGCTTTGTTTTGGTTCAATAGTTGTTAGGGAATATTGAGAAAATGAACTTTCAGTTGTGCATTAGTGACCCATTTCCATGTTTTTCAAGTGATTTTGTGGACCAAAAGGGGGGGGAACTTGTCCCAAGGGCTAAATTAGGATATGCAATATTATCATGCCAACAAATTTGGTGTCTTAAAATTTATTTTTTAAGAAAATGCTTTAGTTTTTCTCTCATAAAAGAATTTTTTGTTGAAAGAAAAGCTGATAAACTGTATATCTCCTTTTGTCGAAATAGTTGTAGGCTGCTTTGTTTTGGTTCAATAGTTGTTAGGGAATATTGAGAAAAGGAACTTTCGTCTATGCAAAGTGTTGAATGACTTTATATGCACTGATGAATACATGAATATGTGAAATAATACATGTGTAGAATAAGACTTGTTTGCATAAGAAATTGATTTTTTTTTTTTTTTACAGCATTGTTCTGCACGGTTTATTGAGTCAAGAGTCTCATCATATTCATATGTCAACACCCCCTCCGAAGACAAATAAGAAAGTACACTAAAATTTACACTAAAATCAATCAGATACTCTTTTTTAAAGCAAACCAACATTAGATAGATTAGGACCTTGGGATAAGAGAGTGAGTCAACTACCCAAGGTTGCAAATCAAACTAGTGTCATTAAAGAGTGAAAAATCCTTCTGCACTCATATTACTAGGATCACTCCACTCACAATGGAGTGAAATACGAGACAAAATTGGATTGTAATCGAAGGTAGCCTGCCTTCTTTTACAACTCCTTTGGGAATTTTGTGTAACGGGGGTCCCTTTGAGGATTTCGGAACTGAGTCGGGGACTCAGGTATCCTGCCCACACAACGTGTTGTGTACGACTATGTCCCCCTGGTAATGTCTGTGATTTGAGGTATCTCTAGTGGCCAATACTTCTAGGTACTTACCTAAGGTGACTAGGACGGGCTGTCGTGGTACCTCAAACGGACGGACCTACTTTGTCTTCATTTTTTGGGAGGGTGCTCGTCTTCACGAGAGTACTTGGCCCCTCAATCTGAGGTTCGGGCGAAGCTCAAAAGTAACCGTAACCGTACATTTGGCCATCCTTCTCTGTTACTCATTGAGAGACTGGGTTTCATCTCCAGTAATTGGTGTTTATCAGACAAGGTAATTTCACTTTGTTTGTTGATTGTCATTCTTAGTGTATTTTTTCTTTTTAAGTACCTGAGTGCTATCATTTTTGAGACTTAAAGAATATCACCTTAAAATTTATCTGATAAAATATACCAGTCATTGTGACTACATCCGGCCCTCACCATCAATCCAGATGGTTGTTAGGACTTCCTCCACTCACTGTGGAGAATCTGCCAAGATCCACTGACTCAGATTCTTCATCTTCAAGGAATCAGTCTCCTAAATTGCACACGGGGTCTATGTGGACAACCGACAATTTGTTTATTTGATTCAGCAACGACTAATATGAAATCCCCTGTTCTTCCTGCAGAAGAATTCCATTCCTAATTTCACTTGCAAGGCTGCAAGAGATTTATGTTTGAAATCTTCTCAGAATTGATGGAAGCAATAGATGTTACTATCGAAAAAATAGATGAGTCCAAATTAATATCACATGGATCTTTTGATGCACTAGTACTTCTACCGAAGCTAACCTTAACTGACAACACCTACAAGGTCATCTCATCTTTAATAGGGTTGTGAATGATAATTTACTCTCAAACCTTCTGCCGTTATTATTGTTTCACCATCGAAAGTTAGCCTTGCTAGATTAGTTCCCTCATTCACATCACATTATTCTTTACATGACTTTTGTGTTGTGGTGATTTGATGAATTATAGGTACTACTATCACAGAAATAGAATCCCTCTATTGATATTATGGAGCCAGCATTGACTACAAATGCCATTCCTCTGCTGCTGAATGGTTCCACTAATATTAAACCACTGCTCCAGATAATCGATATTGGTTCTGTTACATCATTAAAAACAACATCCTCACACTTTTGCATTACTCTATCTGATGGAACACATCAACACAAGACTTTTCTACCATCAACATATAGCCAACAAGTTGCATTTGAAGACATTCAAATTGGCTCAATAATTCTGCTTAAAAAAGCAGCTTGCATGGTGCTTCAAAACTCCTCGTGAGGCCCAACATTTAAATTTACCCTTTTCTATTTTTGTCCTCTATATGCTTCCTGCATTACACAAAAAAAAAACTTCATTAATTCATTTCTCATTTGTTTACATAAGGTCCATCCAAGTCGTTGAGCTTGAAGTTGTGATGCGCTCAGTAGCATTGACGAAGGACTCATCAACACTACTACATGCAAAGGCAGGTACATCCCAAGTTAGCTCTTCATCAACAGAAGATACCTTGCCCTCTGTAGTTACTCCACCAATTACGGCAACAACTACAACAATTCCATTCACGGCACTCAATCCTGCTCGAAAATATTGGTCAATCCAAGGTAGAGCATCTGCAAAAACATCATTGAAGACTTACAACAATGTGCGAGGGTCAGGAAAAGTTTTTGGGTTTGACCTTATCAATCGTGATAAGGAAGAGATCCACCTTTCTGCATTTGCTGAATTGGCTGAATCTCTTTACAGTCTAATTCAAGTTGGGCAGCTATACATTGTTTCAAATGGCACAATTAAAGAAGCAAATCCAAATTACAACCACCTCAAGATCAAATGGGAGATTTACTTGTTTGCTGCTTCCACTATCAATCCATGTCCCATAGATGATCCAACGTTTCCTTACCAGAGCTTGCACTTCAAGACTATTGCCGAAATAAAAAGTGCAAGTCCAAATACGAATGTGGATGTCATTGGTGTTGTTACTTCCACCTCACCTGCATCAACAATTCGACGAAAAGACGGAAGTGAAACATTAAGGAGAACACTCATATTAAAAGACAAGTCGGGTTTTAGCATTGATGTAACATTATGGGGAGACCATTGTGACTCTATAGGACAAAACCTTGCTGAATTCTATTCTTTCGACAACCCACCAATCCTTGCAATCAAAGGAGGTCGTGTATCTGAATTTAATGGCACCACAATAGGGACGATATCAACAAGCACTCTCATCATAAATCCACTAGTTGAAGAAAATCATCAACTACATGCATGGTTCTGTGAGACAGGTTATATCTCTTCTTCTCCATCTTTGAGTAGAAACTATGGTGTTACTTCGAAACGTGCCCTACCACGAAAGACGTTTCATGAAATTGCTGGCATGCAAACCTCTGATAAAGCAATATGGGTTTCAGGTCGTGCAACAATAACTGCTCTTCAAATGGACGACTTCTACTTTCTAGCATGTCCATTAGATTTCAATGGAAAACAATGGATGAAGAAGGTTGTGGAGCATTCTAACAATCTTTGGCATTGTACAAAATGTAACGATGACTTCCCAGAATGTGACTATCGTTACAAACTTAAAATTGAGCTACATGACCACACCGGGCACCTGCAGAATGTCACAACTTTCAATGATGCAGGAAACGAGCTCATGGGAATCATGACAAAAGACCTGTTCCTTCTTTCTATCGAACCAACTGATCTGCAGGAAATTTGTGGCCGAATTTCAAGATGTCGCTTCCTGCTAACACTTTCCATTAAAGCAGATTACTGCAATGGTGTTCAACGCTTGCAACCAATACTGATAAATTCAGAAGAAATTCAATATGCCTCTGCATGCAAAGAAGCCCTCAATGACATTCAAGCAATGTCCACTTCAAAACGACTTGTTGTTCGCCGCCTTTGAAACGTTTTTTAGGCTCTCTTCAAACACCACTGTTTTTACATAAACAAACATTTCTGCACAACTCATTGTTTCATATTGTTGTAAATTACACCCATGTTATTGTGATGCACACTGTTGCTGCAAATACTCTCTTCCAGTTATTCCAAAATATGTATGTTTACCACTTTTCATTTTACATAATATAGATATCAACATTTGTAAAGACTTACTACATAATTTTCTCGTTCGTTGTTTACATGTCTATACATTGATCTCTTGCTTGCTAATCTATTCATGCTATTGTTCAAACTTGTAAAAAAAAAAGAAAAAGAAGGAAGCAAAATCTTGGTTATCTTGCTCCTCTCCTCTCAATAATAGATGCCAGAATAACATATGATTTTATAGTACTCCTAATTGCATATTTTTCCTTCTACCTAATCTACCTACATTCACTGATGTTCAAATAATTTTTTTTTTTTTTTTTTAAACTTGTAATACATTCTCTAAACATGCAATACTTGTTTATGAAAACTAACACTAATTGTTTGTACTTGTTTAGATATGCCAAAAAACAATCAAAATGCGAACAAACATGAGCGGTGACGTCTTCTTTATGCACAGCAAAAGGATACAATAAATGCACGGCGGCGACTACTTTATAAAAACTGCAACAACCCTACTACTTCCTCTACATCCCTTCCCACCTCAAATGCTCTCCCAACTATACAAACCAACCCATCTCACCTTCATCAAATCCAATATAACCCTCCCCTTAATGAAGAACACCGTCGCTTTCGAGAAAGGATTGATGAACTTTCTAGCATGCATGTTTGCACAATATGCAAAGAAGCATACCCAGGAATGAAAACAAAGCTTTTACACAGTAGGCTTTCTTGTTTTCGTTGTGCATCATCTAAATCCACCAATCGTTTTTCTGAACTAAACAACATGAACCCTGGTGAACAACCCTATGTCCTTCAATAGTTAACACAAGTTGAAGAAATGCTCATTGCACGTGTAAACCCCATTCTACAAGTCACTCATGCTCGTGGTGGTCAATACAAATATAGTGGCCATACAATTAGCTTCCCTCAAGACATCACCACTATTGCCAAATACTTACCCCGAATGATTTCTGACTTAGACATCCTCATTGTGAAAAGGCAAAATCCATCTGAAAAGGCTTATGAATTCTTCGTTTGCAAATCACGTGTCCTTGCAGCCCTTGAATACAAAACAAAAAATGACCCTTACTACTGTGATGTTCAATTCAATTCATCTGCTATTTCTGCACTACCAGATCACCCTATCGATATTTCTTCTCTTCTCCATAATGTAACCACCTCCTCTTTTGAACCCCATCAAACCAATATTGATTCTACTTATGATACTGATGTCATGCTACCTCCATTAGAAATCCAACCCTCTTCTTTCGTTCCAATACTCCCAAATTCAAGTACTAAGCTTGAGCACATTTGTAATTATTTTCACTTGACCCATTCAAATTCAACAAGCTCTATCGATTGGCCTCCAATACCTTTACTAGCTATGAATGAATACAACACCATAAGCCTCTTTGCCATGGCATTCCCCACACTCTTCCCTACAGGCATTGCCATGATCATGCAACCAAGACTTACAAAAGTTGAGATGCATGAATATGCTTTACACTTGATGCACTACCATGATAACCGATTTGGCCAACACCCAAGATTCCGCTACTATCTTTATAACATTCTAATGCGCCATCGTAGCCAAACTACTGCTAGTGTTTTTGTGAAAAAGTACATCGAGAACAACTTGCCAACAACGGTTTCAGACCTACGACAGTGTCTTCGTGACTCTCCAGATTCAAGATTTCCAGAGCAAATAATGCGGTTCGCTTCAGGCCTACGGGGAACACGGTCTTTCTGGAACAGACGACGATCTGAGCTGACTAACATGATCACGCAAATAGGAAGTCCGGCATTCTTTTTCACTCTCAGTGCAACTAATACTAAATGGCATGACTTGCACATGATCATGCCTGCCAGTGTTCCTTCCAATTCAGTCAAAAACTTCCAATGGAAAATCCAAAGCATAATTAAGAACCCACATCTAACAACCCAATATATGCATTGGAGATTTATAGTTTTTCTTGAAGAAATCCTGCAAAAAGGCCTCCACGCAATAGACTATTGGTGCAGGTATTTTTTAATATCCATTTCCTTCTACATTAATTTTCTACATTGCATATATATGTTTTAACGAGATTTTACCTTCATATTATATTCAGATACGAATGGCAACATAGAGGATCCGCACACATTCATGGCTTCCTTTGGCTGCAAAATGCACCAAACATGGACACAATTGACTGGAACAATGCATTAGAAATTGCTAATGCACAGAAATATTTCGACCACTACATAACTGCCTGGAATCCACGTCAAGCAGAACACCGAAATATTCTGCTTCACCAATCAACAATTCATAACCCATGTCTTCTTGACATAGCATCAATATTCACATTTAATCAGTTTGAAGACTATACAGAGCTTGTCAATTCCATTCAACGTCATACAAAGTGTCATGATTCTTCTTGTCTTCGCAAGAAAGACAATGTACTTAGCTACCGGTATGGAGTACCGTGGGAGTTGAAGTCCACATCTTCACTTTTCATTGATGAGAAAGGTCATAAAACCTATGTCCCTGCATGCAATGATGAAAGATTGAATATTCACAATGCCTATCTACTCTCTATTTGGAGAGAAATGTTGATTTCCAACTTGTCCTTTCTCGCCATGTTGTGTTAAAATATATTTCAAAATATGCAGTGAAATTAGAAACAAGATCTGAGAGCTACCGTCAAATGCTATCACGGCTATCACAAAGTGCCATTCCAGAAGCACCTACTGTTGTTGTTATCAGAAAAATCCTTACAGAAACCATTGCAGATAGAGACATTGGAGCACAAGAAATATGCCATATGTTACAAAAGCTACCTCTTTCTCTTAGCAGCCGTACATTTCGGTCTTTGAATGTCAACAAGATTGTTTTCAAATGCGTTTCACAAGATACTGAGAACCCTGGTTTGACACCAAACTTTATCCTTGCATACATGAACAGGCCTGACTCATTGGAATCACTACCCCTCCTTGAAGCTTCACGCTCATGGTCATATTCTTCCCAGCGAAAAAAAACCAATGGAAACACATATTCCCACCAATGATTGTACATGTATCGCCCTGTTACAATGTCATTCCTTCCTCTGATGATCCTTCTTATGCCACTTTTTGCTGGAGTGAATTACTATTGTATTTCCCCTTCCAAAGACTCCCCAATGATATTGGTTCAACTGATGCAGAAATTATTGCACACTGGGAACAAAAAAAGGGTACATATACACCATGGCATGTCCATCGAGAAATTGAAAACCCACAAACCCCACATACTGAAGATCAAACTACCCCCGACATCCCTCCTAATTCCATGCAGATGAATGAATGGCAAATCCTCTCTCAGCTGCACCCAGGTTACAATATTGCAATTGATGACCTTGACATGATTGGCTACCGCGACTTTGATGCCAACCACAATTGGTCACATAATACTATCCCTCCCCACTTGCAAGAAACTACCATAAATTTCGTTGAATTCAACCGCTCAACGATTTAAAACCAACATCATTATTTTTCCAACCTCCCCCAAGATCACACATTATCTCCTACCCAAAACATAGCCTTCACCACTATTTTTTCACACTTTAAAACCCCTTCGCCAAAACCCCCACGCAAAATCATCATACAAGGAATAGCTGGGATAGGAAAATCCCATTTGATTAAATGTCTGCACCATGCATTTGTGGAAAACTCACCAGTAAACAAAAACCCTTTGTTGTTACTTGCACCAACAGGGGTTGCATCTTTCAACATAAATGCCCTCACAATTCATTCCGCCCTTCGTATCCCTATCCAAACAATGCATCCTCTTGAAGGCCAACCACTCCTACAACTGCAAGAGAAACTCCGTCATGTAGAGTAAATTCTCATTGATGAAATGAGCTTCATTGGTCCAAGAATGCTTACTCACATTGACGATCGTCTAAGAGAGGCATTCCCTCTTCACCGAAATGCACCATTTGGTAATCGCTCAATTATCCTTGTCGGAGATTTAGGCCAACTACCACCTGTAAAAGACATTCCTTTATACGTTGGGACATCGTGTGGTACTGCACTTTGGTGCAACTTCGACATATTCATAACACTTTCAACCATTTTTCATCAACAAGGAACTAGCCCGTCCCAGGTTGCTTTCCGGCAAATACTCACAAATCTCATAAATGGAATATGTACACTTGAAGATTGGCAACACCTAATTTCAAGAACAAGTTCGTCTCTTACACATGAAGTGCAACGCACATTTGATGAATCCATGCACCTATATGCAATAAACAACTCAGTTGTTTTGCATAATAAGAAAATGCTTAAAAAATTGAACATCCCAGTAGCGCTTTGCTCTGCAGAACAACAAAGGCAGAAAACTCTTACTACAACAGAAGATGAGCATTTGCCTGCAAAAGTGCTCTTATGCAATGAACAAAAAGTTATGCTCACCAGCAACTTATGGGTACATGCAAGCCTCGTCAATGGCGCACTTGGGAAGGTCATCTCAATATTTTATTCTATTGGTTCAAAGCCCCCAGAATTACCATCCTTCATGGTTGTCGACTTTATACAATACAAAGGAACACCATGGGACATTTCACACCCAACATATGTACCCATTTCTCCCATCGCAAGGGGTGCATGCCATCAGATACCACTTCAAATGGCATGGGCTTTAACGATACACAAGTCACAAGGAATGACATTAGACAAAGCAACATTAGACATCGGCACCAAAGAACGATAAGGGCTAACGTCCACTGCAATTTCAAGAGCGCAGTCATTGGCAGACATTCAAATCAATCCAGCATTCCCATTCTCACACATTGCACAAATGCACGAGAATCCATATCTTAAGCGTAGACAACAAGAGGAATCATTGCTTGCATCAAAATCTATGCAGGAGAATATACTCTAGCCAATCATACAACATGTTTTCCAGAATTACCCACATGGTAAACACCACTTGCTGCAATAACCAAATTTCACATACATTTGCTTTCTATTACATTTAACCTCATATGATTTTATATTAGTTTGAAATCATTTATTTTATTTCAAATATTCAAACAAAATATTTCCCACCAAGAACAGCAAGGTCTAGCATTCACTGCAATTTAGAAATTTCTTTAAAAATTTATTTATTTTACTTCAGCACTTTAAAAAACATGCTTTCGTCAAACACATCCATTGTCACTTACAATGTTTTCTTTTTGGATGGAAACAGGTATGAATACAGGCTATTTATGATTGTTGTATGAGTATTGCCAAGAAATTCAGCATCCTACCCCAACAAACATTGCCTCTTTACCGTTTGTGTCCAACCATTGAATTGTTAAAGAAGGTAAAAGAAATACTCAAGATAATAATTCACATCCATGAAAGTGACACACACAGGAAAATGCAGTGTCAATTGTAGGAACAACTCTATTGCCGATGACATGCCCCATCATGCATATATAGCTGCTCATTGTCAATTACATCTATATGTAATAGAATGCTCTTATTGTACATATGTTTAGAAGCCAAAGAATACTTTCATTGTATATATGTTTAGTTATTACCTACCAAACATGTCTCTATGTGTAGACCATATGTAAAATTTCAAAAAATACATTGCAAAGCATGTAACTATCTCCTGTATAATTGCTTGTGATAAACACACAATACCATGTAAAATATTTAGAAGTATTCAATTGTAATAAGTCTAGTATGTTCCACCAGACATGATGCATAGTTATGGAGTGTCATAAGTGTTTCTGTACCTACAATTTTAATAAAAACTCAGTTTACATAGATTTGGCCTTTTGAGTGTGGTTTCTATTGTTCATGGAATGCCAGATGTTATGCTACTCACGTTAAGTTATCTTTGTTTTTGTTTTCAAATATGTTATATAGGAATATGTATACCTTACATGGGCTTCTAAAATGACATTTATAGAGTGGTTAGTTGTTTTTTTTAAAATTAGAATACATTTACATGAAATTTTCAAATTCTCTTCTTTTTTGTTTCAGTCATGTCAGCATTTTTAAATACATGTGAATGAATAGAAAGTCTTGTGGTTTTCTTTAAGTATTTCTGCTTTGACATGCTGCTTTGTTCTCTTTTTCACTTCCAATATAAAGAACTTACATTCCCAGTCTGTTCTGTCTCCTATATCTTTTACTCTATTTCAAATTTAATAAACTGTACAATATCAATAGCAGTTGAGAAGGTGGCCCGACCTTTTATAAAAATTCAACAATTCCAACTTCATAAATCTATCGGCCTCTCTTTGTACCTTTTGGGACAATTGCTAGTAAATATACACTTAACATTGGTTTAGTTCGCGCAAATTTATGGGTCATCAAATAAAATAGTAAGTCTTTTTATGCAAAAATCACACTCTTTGGTAAGTTGTAATTTTTCTTTTACTGCAGTTACAGACATTATATTATATCATGTAAAGGTCAAATGTTAAATAGGAATATTTGATGTAAAGCACTCAATGTCTAACCAAGGAATAAAACCACATCATCAGTTAAGGTTAAATGAGACCCACCAGTTAGTGTTGTTGGATAGCTATGGGTTAGGCATTTACCTGCCCGAACCCATCTTTGATGGAAAATATTCTAAAAGGGAAAAGGGGAAATGGAGAGGGTTAACGAACCTGAGGTGATTTGAAGGAGGAAAAGATTACAAAATGGAAAAATTGTTATTATGAGATAAATTTCGTAGTTGGGTTGCTATGGTCAGGTGGTTACCTACGCGAACACCTCTTTGATGGAAAATATTCTAAAAGGAAAAATGGAAAACCGAGAGGGTTAGTGAACGTGAGGTGATTTGGAGGAAAATACCACAAAATGGAAAGATTATTGTTATGAGATAAATTTCCTGCAGGTTGAATCTTTTTGAGCGAAAATTGTCCTTGACTAAGTTTAGTTGTGACCCAATAGTTGCAGGTAGAAATTAGGTGTAGTAAGGCTACTTGAAGGAGGAAAGACTACAAAATGGAAAGGTTGTTATTATGAGATAAATATTTTGCTGGTTGAATCTTTTTGAGTGAAAATTACTCTTGACTAAGTCTAGTTGGGACGAGATAGTTGCAGGCAAAAATTAGGTGCAGTAAGGCTACTCTACTGGTGGGTTTAGCTGGAGGAGACGTAGTTGCAGACTGTCTCGTTGGTAGGGAGGAAACCTCTATTCCATGTGGTTGTTACCACTTGCGTCAGCAATTCGTGTAACCTAGATAAGTATTGTACTGATATGCAATGCGGTTTTTAAGTATTGCTGATAAACTGAAAATGAAATATTATGTGTTGTAAATGTTGTATCAAGTGTAGATTGTAAAGGAAAAAAAATTATTGCGTACTGCAATTTTTGTTGCAAGGGTACAAGGGGAGTCTGAGCAGCACTAGTAGAATAGTGAATAAGTAAATGTGGGTTGTTACAAAAAAAAGGGGTTCTGAATCTTACCCCAGAATACCCATGAGTGGAATGTTTGGGTGTTGTAAATATTTGTTAAAATACCCTATTGTGCGTGTGAATGTCAAAGTAGATGTTGTAGGGATTGTCCATTAAAGGTGCCTTCAGAACCTGCACTAGGGACGGGTTGGGAAATTTCTTGCAGGCACAACAACAGTTTATTAAATAGAGATGGTTGGGAGACATATGTTAATCAGAAAAAGCGTAGAATTTCAACCAATGCTACACCGTTACAAAGAAAATCATATTCAAACTTGATATGTGAACTTGGGCATAGAGTAATTCAAGGAGGAACCCACTTCATAGAATCAATATAGGTCTCATGACATAAAATAAAACTAGGGTTGGAGAGTTAGTTCTTTGTTCCACTCGTTTCGGGCCTCAAGAACCATTCTTATAGATGATTTAGTTATAGGTTGAGGGAAAAGTGTGAAAATTAAATTACTCTTCATTTAGATGAGAGGAGAAACCAAGTATCTATTTAAACAAAAAACATATATATATATATTGGAGGAACTAGTGGAAGGTCAAGTTGTGGAAGTGGAACTTCAATCATGCTAAGTGATCATTCAGATAACTAATCAATTAGATAATGCATGAAATTCGAATTTCCCAGTTGTGGTGGAGTTTCCAAGGCAATGTACAATTAATTATATAGTAGATTGAGTGTATATTTCATCATATTGATCATGTGATCAACTCAAAGGAATTGCAAAATCTAGATGAGGAAATTTCCTAATCAATAGGGGACTAATTCCTTGAGAAACAACACAAGGAAATAGGAGGTGGAGACACGAAAATTGACTAATTGTTAGCCAGAGTCAATCTGTGTGGTAGCGAGATAGATTATACTTGTGCAGAGGTTGCTCAGGCTTCAACAAGCAGTGTATTTATTCTCTATTTTTTCTGATTAATGAAATACGGATAGGAAGGGGGTTTGAGTAGTTGCTTTCCCCTAGATAAATCTTTGTGTATCTATGTTAATTCTTGATGCATGCTTTTGAGATAGCTTCTCAGTCACGAATTTATTTCTGCAGATGAGTAGAGTAGATTTGAGTCTTATGTTTTAGGACATTACATCAGAAGTTTTGAATCTACAATTAATTTCTACATGGTACCAAAGCTAGATTCATAGTATAGAAGAAAATTTGAAGTTGTCTTTGCAAGAGGTTCGAATTTCAATATCAGTGTTGCAGGACTCAGGCTTGAGTATGCTTTAGAAGTACCCGCAAATTTTGTGGCATGGAAGCTCCACACGGAGGTAGTATTAGAAGAAAATGTGCTACTAGATTACATCAAAAAATATATATTAAAACCCCCAGCAACTGATTCCTAGGATCTCGCTCAGTGGAAGAAGGATGTGGCCAAAGCAAGGAGCATCATATTCAAGGGAGTTTGAGATCATATTGTCTCAAATCTCCATGAGAAAGAAACTCCATTCGCAATGTGGAAAACAATGGCAGATTTGTTTGGGAAAAATAGTGACCACAAGAAGCCAACACCGAAGGGCAAGCTTCAGAGTATCAAGATGAAAAATAGTGACACATTTCTACAGCACCTAAGGAAGTTTACACAGTGTCGTGATGAACTTGGCGACATCAGTGTGACTTTTCGTGAAGAATATTTGGTAGTTATAGCTTTGTTGAGTTTTCCCAAGAGATAACATAGTTATCAATATTTCATTAATGGTAGATATAAACTACCAAGTTGGGAGTGGTTATGGTCTGATCTAGTGCAAGAAGAAGTAAGGCAGGACAACAGAGTTGGGACCTCATCCAAATAAGAGGAAGATGACCTTGCATTAGTCAGTAAAGGAAAAAAATTGAAGGGAAAGAAGTCACAAGGTGAGGGCGGAAAGAAGAAAGACTTGTCCAATATCAAGTGCTTTCACTATCGTGAATTCAGGCATTATGCCACGAAATATCCACTGAAAAAGGAAAGCAAGAAAGAGCCTGCAGTAGTTGTAGCAGGTGAAGTTTTGGCTTCACATTTCAAGCTTGATTTTACTCTCATTAAATGCATGGAAAGCATGGTAATAGGAAGCATGTGGTATCTCAACAGTGGTGCCTCGTTCCACATGATAGGGAATAGGGATTCCTTCAATGACTTGGAGGAGAAAGACCTAAACTATAACATAGAGTTTGGAGATGACGATATGTATAACACGACTGGTAGTGCTACAGTTACTTTTCAGAGTGAGTTTGGATAATCTCTCAGACTCAAGGATGTGATGTTTGTTCCGGGACTACAGAAGAATCTTGTTTCCATCGCGGTGTTGGGAGAAAGTGGCTACGATGTGATATTTAGCAAAGGGAGGATTTTCCTCAGACACATCACCATGGGACAAGTGAAGAAAATTAGTGTACGAGTCAAGAACCTATATGTACTTGAGGTCGAAGATGCATGCAAAGCGT